>CM067516.1:25214458-25839458 GCA_034509495.1 Acestrorhynchus altus | reverse complement strand
CACACACACATACACACACACACACACACACACACACACACACACACACACACACACACATACACATACACACATACACACATATACACATATACACATATACACATATACACATATACACACACACACTTCCACTATTATGGGAAAAAAACACGAGCCATCTAGGATGAGCGACCTCACCCTCAGCAACAAAGCAAAGTGGTTTCAGTGACCCAGCTGGGGTAACGCTTTATCAACAGGGCTGTGTAAGTGTAGGTGTATGTGTGTGGGGGGGCGGGGGGGGGCTGGGGGCAAGCCTACCAGTGATCACCTAGCAAGTCTTTAAACCTCCCACCATTTCTGAGTAAATGAGCAGCAGCTCTTCTGCATTCCTCTGCTCTTCACCACATTCCACTTACAGCTCCAGCAGCGACGGGGAGTCTAACAACACTTAGTCACATGCAGAGTCTGGCGGGAATATCATCAATCCCAGCAGGTCACATGTTAATGAAGGAATTACACACTCGCACACACACACACTAAACACACAAGCCCTCTGACTCCCTTAGCCTTCATGTTCCTGGGAACATTACAATAACATTCAACAACCATTACATAACCACCCTGAAACAATGTCCAAATGTTTGTGGACACCCCTTCTAATGAATGCATTTGCTACTTTAAGTTGTACCAATTGCTGACACAGATGTGCAAATGCACACACAGTTTATGTACTCCCTGTAGAGAAGTACTGCCAATACAACAGGACTCTCTGGAGCAGATAAACATGACTCTATTGGCACCATGTCTAAAGCCAGGCATGGCCAAGAGGGGTATAAAGCTACCCTGCAACGAGCTGTGGAACAGTGGAACTGTGATCTTTGGGACGATGGAGTTCCATCCAGTACTTTTGGGATAAAGTGGGGAGCAAAAAAGGGGAGAAGATTCAAGTGGCTAATAATAATAATAATAATAATAATAATAATAACATACTGTAGTTCATCTGTTTCTCTGTAGACTTTACTTTCCTCCTTTCACCCTGATCTTCAATGATCAGGACCCCAGAGGACCACCACAGAGCAGCTATTATATGGGTGGTGGGTCATTCTCAGGTGTGTTAGTGTGTGTTGTGCTGGTATGATTGGATCAAACACGGCTGATTGGTGGACTTTTCCCAGCAGTGACTGAGGGGTCACTGCTGGGAAAAGTCCACCAATCAGAAATATCCAGTCAACAGTGTCTGTGAGCACTGATGAAGGACTAGAGGATGATCAACACAAAGAGATGAGCTTCTGTCTCCAACTTTACATCTACAAGGTGGAGCAACTAGGTTGGAGCGGACAGTGGGTGGACACAGTGTTTAAACTGCTGAGAGTGCTGAGTGCTGCAGTGCTGAGAATGGCCCACCACCCACATAATACCTGCTCTGTGGTGGTCCGATACGCTAAGCAGAATAAACAGTGATCATATTTAAATGAGTAGCTGGGCTAATCATTATATATGATTAGTTACTAATATGAAATAGACATTATAATAAATACACTTTACACATTTCTTGATTAGCTGTAAGGAACACTTGGAAGTTTTAGTTTGGAGCAGTCAGACACTTAAGGTATGCTGTGTAAAGTTACTTTGCAAGTCACTGGATCAATTCAAATTCACACCCATTTGCCTCACAAGTCGGGGAAATTCAAATTCTTCGTCAGGGGTCTCGAAATGCACCATTTGATTTCGACGCTCACAGGAAAACCTTTTACTAACCAAAAGAGACACCAAGCTTGCTGGGTCAGAGGACCGTCTCTGGACACCTGCATGCAGTGGTGGAAACAGAGCAGTTCATTTGTGTCCAGCCCACAGACTGCCTCCAAAGATCACCCCAGTTGACCTCCGACTAGGACTAGGACGTTCTAAAGTGGCTACTGCACCTGCAGTACACGTGGTCAAATTTTTGCTCTGATTCTTCATGTTGTTGTTGAGGTGGGTAATCCAGGAGCTCCAGGAATTTGTTCTGCAGCTTAGCAGTAAATTTTGCATTAGAGATAAAAAGTCAAGTAACAGACGTCTACAGCATCCAAACCCTTCAGCGTCAAAACACCAGCGCCAAAGCCAAACATCTCTTGGCTGATCATCTTCCCTTGGAAGGAATTTGTCTGCGAATGCTTTGTTAATTCTCCTCTAACGAGACTGAGGCTACGTTCACACTACCAGGCTTTTCACCAAACGTGACCCAGATCTGATTGTTGCAGGGCTGTGTGTATCAAATCTGGGTTTTTTTTTTCAATTCAGATTTGAGACACAAGATCCCAATCTTCACTGGCTCGGCAGGTTCCACTGGCACCAGATAATTCATGTTATTTCCTTCACCTGTCAGTGGTTTTAATGTTATGGCTGCTGAGATAGCAATGTTTGCTGGCCCAAATGTGGCGCACATCTGCATAAGTGTATGGTCCACGTTTGGCCTTGAATGACAGTTTCCAGTCAGCTTTCACTGAACCACAGGTCCACCATAAAAGGGCCAGATCTCACACGCCACAGTCAAAGGCAAACCCTGCTTCAACATGTGACATAACACAAGTCGAGTCGGCTCATGACAGCTGGCCCATATCCAGCCCACAAGACACTTGCCAGTGCTACATCTGTGCTGTAAGTGCCAGAAGTGGCATAAATGTGGGCCATGTGTGTTTCCTATCTGGGTAATCAGCGTATAAGAGAATATATCATTGGTGCAGGACAGTCCCACCACAGTGAAAGCAGACAAAACACTCAGGTGAAAGCATTCAGCCTGAGCATTCATAAAAATGTCATACAGTGTTTGAAGTTTCATAAAGGAACTCGCGATCCTAACAAAAGAACTACACTTGCACCACTGATGTGTGTACACACGCACGCACACGCACACACACACACACACACACACACACACACACACACACACACACACAGTGTAAGCATCTAACACATGGTTGGGCACTCTCTTATCTGCCCATCAGTCTGATGCACAAACACTGAAGACATGAGGACACACAGTCCATTATCTAATGTCTGCTCAGAGTCCCTGCTCTTTTCCATAACTGCCTTTGCTTATGTATTATCAACAGATATGATATGCAAATGGACTCCTGTATCTACATAAACATCAAACATGAGTACCATCAACACATCAATAGTGGTCTTGTTTCCTTGGAGGCAGGTGTTTCACAGCGGCAAAGACAAACTGCTGTAGAACCTTTCAGCAAGGCCTGGGCTTCCCAAAGAAGGAGATCCCAGACAGCCAGAGAGGTTCAGCCAAAATAAAAAATCAACAGGGTGGTGTTTCCTGGCACTCAATCAGATAATTGGAATAATCAGATCAGGGGAAGCTCTAGGTCCATGTTTCTGATTTGCAACCAGCCAGAATCAGATGTGTCGTAAACTGTGTATAAAACCAAACTTCATAGTGTGGCTTTTTTTTAATACATAGAGCAACAATATGAAGATGCATTATCCAGAATATGAAAAATATGTAAATTTTTTTTTCTGGTATATCTGGTATATACATGCATGCATAATATATATATATGAATGAGGTGGCCTCTAACCACACCTGATACAGACAGAGTAGCTTTAGTCATTATAGATAAAAGAACTGCATATATGCATAATTATATTTATAATTTTTTTAATCATATGATGATTGAAACTGAAAACAGACTGACTGGAGTAAAGTATGCAGCAATACACACATGGCGCATCTACAAACCTCACTCATCAACTAATTAATTTCAATATTGTCAGAGTAACCATCTTATCTGCCTGTGTAATTCCACCACATTCATACTGCAAATTCGGTCATCCAAGGACGTGCTCTGGGACTATCCAGAAGTACAGCAATTTTGGGGCCAGGTGATGGAGCTCCATTCTAATCTTACTAATCCTACATTTCCTTGGAGGCAATGTTCATATTAATAAATGACCCCTCTGACCTTCAAGTGAGTGAAGCTTTGCTTAGAGTGTATGACCTCAGCAAAAACCCCGTGGCTCCAACCACCGTGTTTCTGTGCTGTTTGTTCTGGACACTGTTTATTTTTTTGTTTATTTAGAAACCAGGATAAATAGACCAAAGACCTCCTCACTGCAGATATGGTCAGAGGCTGTCTCATTGACTAACGTTTATGTATGAGTACGTGTGTACACCAATCAACCACACCGTGAAAAAAAAAAAACCCTCCTTACATCTGGCCACACCGCCAACCCCAGGTACAGACCACTGCTGTGCTATTTTTCCATAAACACCCCACGCACCTGGCCAGCAGACCACCCCATCACTGTAGCAACACTGATGCAATGGTGAAAGTCAGATTATTGATTGCAAACCTTCTTAACTTTCAATGGAAAAATATTTTATTCCACATCATTTTGGAGCATTTCTATTGGACCATTCATCGCTTAACCGTTTGTTAAACCCTGTGGGTAAAGAGTCTGCACTAATCCCAGCTCCCAGCACTACATCTTCCAGCGTTCCTTATCCTATAATACCGCTGCAGTACTCCTGACCTCTCAGGTGTGTTTACACATAGCTCAGGTTGATGTGTCAGGGATAACAACAATGCTTTCCTCGGGCAGACTGGAATTCAATTACACTACTGGACAAGTCCGTCAGTCTACACCAGTAAGAGTCCTCAGGCAAGACTCCCAACTCCACATTCCCTTCCACTGGAACTTGATTCTTATTTAAGCCTCTCTGGATAAGAGCATCAGACAAGCGCATTAAAATATACTCAACACATTTGAGTCTCTTGCCACATCTAGAAGCAACATCAGTCCATTAAATATTAATTTAAAATGATGAGATCTGAAAGAGGTGGACGGGTTTGGACCAAACCCTGGACAGAAAGCACTATAATCATCTATCATAAATGAGCAAAATACACAGAGAACCATGACCCACAAGTTAGAGGGTGAAATGCAGCAGTGAAGTCCTGAAGTGTAGAGTGAAAGTGTTAGGGCCTGTTCTCACTTGTCCCAGATACAAGTCCATACCAAAAACAGATTCTGGGCTCGTTTGGGGGATGGGCGTAGGGTTCGTTTTCACATTGAAGAATTCCAATTTGAACTGTTGATCGACTGTGTGAGTGTTAGTGGAATGGTAGGGTCTATATTACTCAGTGCATCACACTTCATTATTTTGGATACAAACATGCAAGTCTGAAAACCTGCCTTCCTGGAGTGGTGGTCTTTACCATGTAGGAACAACTGAAAAACAAGGGGACGCTCTCGGCCATGCAGGCGATAAACTGAAGCAGTCGTTTGACAACCCTTAGGCAACGCTACGTTGGAGCAGACAGCTTCCACACAAGACTAAACCAAAGTCTGATTGAAGTGAACCCCAACCTACCGATAGTGGAGGTCTGGTGTTCACGTCAGCTTACCGATGTCCAGGAAAAAATGCTAGTGTGAAAACACCCTTTCGTACATCAAACAGGGCCTGGTGCTGGGTCACATGACCTCAAATCTATATCACAATAAGCTGAACATTTTACCTCGATAACGACAAAATGAATTATAATCTTAACGAACGTCTGACGAGGCATTCGGTCGGCTCAGTGTTTTTCCTTGCAGACTGGGTGGGGAGTCATGTTACTACACATGTTCTGGAAAGTATAAACAGTAAAGCTGAGCAGTGTGAGCAAACACTTCACCTATATCACAGCAGTATTTATTTGCCATGTCTTGGCCTGGATGCCTTTACTGCTATGTTAATTCTATTTTACAGTATGAATAATATAAAAGGTTTAATTTCATTGTGTATATAATGAAGGTTTGAGTAGCTCTGGGTTTACTTTATAGACTTACCCTCTCTAACCATGGTCTCATCATTCTCTTATGAATTATATGAATGAATTAGCTCAGAAAAAAGCTAAAATTCACTAATTTCCAACTGAATTAAATCCCAGTTTAAATGCCAAAGGAGCTTCCAGTGCATGTTTACTGCTCTGTGCATGTGTAAATGCTCAACCTGCATACAGGCTCTGATTGATCAGTGAGGGGGTTGAGACCAAAGAGGTCACTGACCCACATATTGGGTTATATGAGAAAAATGAGGAAGGAGGGGCTGTTTTATTGTGAACTTTTGACACTGTGAGAACTTATTATTATACATATCCTTGTCAATCCAATCATTATAAATAATTCAAGGCACTTGTATTTGCATTTGTGGCTCAAAAACACTCGGACGATCAATTTCCAACAGGATTTTTGAGATGTAAAGTGTTTTTAGTCCTTAAAATTTAAAAAAAAATTGTATGTGCAAATCAACTGTTTATCAAAACAAATATAGGTTATAATTTCTATCATAATATTCAAATGAAGACAAATTTGAGTCTCAAATCTGAAAGTAACATCCGGCATGTGTCCTATAAATACTTTTCTAATTTATTGGTGAATTAAAGTACATTAAACCACAAAAACATCATATAAATTTGGCCTAAAGTTCTTAACAATATTGAAACATCGGTCATCAAAAATGCATCATCACAACTCTTTGGGACCTACAATTGAGGCAGAAGCAATTCACCCAAACAAGTACAGCCTGCTTTTAAACAAGGGTTCTGCTTCTTCATATCTCCATCAGGGTCATTTAATTACTTCAATTAAAGCTGTTAACTGTGACAAAAACCAGCTAAACCGCCAACCATCACCAAACCTTCAAACCATGTAAAGAAGTGCATTCTCTCATTTTAAACTTCGTTTATCAAAGCTCATCAGCACTGACGCAATTCCCCACACCCACTGCGCAGTCTGACTGTCCAGGATGAGGAGGGAATGTGCACACGTAAATGAGACAGTGTGGGTGTCAACATTACAATAGTCTTTTCATCAGCACAACAAACGCTACCCCATCGTTAGAATTCCTTCACACATATTTAGGCAAATTTCAGATGGTTCCATTTCCCCCAGTTAAGCTTTAATCGAGCTTAAAGATCGTCCATACTGCCAGGAATAAACCTGCGTTTGATGGATCTCGACTCTGTTGTAACTGGACACGGACATAATCGTTTGTCCCCAACAACATCTGGAGAATTAGACCCGTCCTCTCGAACAACAGTCAGGAGGTCTTACCTCGGAACTGACTCTGCAGCTGAACTTATCTGTCTTACTTTAAGCTTCTGACATTCAGGTACAGGTGCAGCTCTGGACTGTAGGGTCACAATGATACTGTATGATAAACACATCAGAGAATGTTCCAGCCTTACAGGATCACAGCACCTGATATTTTATAATTCTTTTTCTTATTATCAGATGCTTATTATTTTTTTTTATTATTACACAAACACATTAAAGAGTTCAAACCACTGAAAAAATAAAAATAAAAAAGTAATTTTCTTTGGACAGCATATTCTTTGGATATGTACAAAATCTTTTGTAAGTCAATTTTCATTTTTACTAATGAATATCCAGAGAAAGATCATCTGTGTTCATTATTTCATTTAACATTGAAACTGTCACTTTATTTTTTAAGTTTTGCTTGTAACTCATGAAAATCAGAAATTCTGATCATCAAAATGTAATAAAGTTAATTACAAAATCAGACATTACATTTTAGATATAATACAATAATTAAATAAATAGATAAATAAATAAATACGTAAGAAATAAATAAAGAAGCTGTAGATTACATGGAGCTCTTTGGAACCATTTTGCATCCAGATAATGATCACTTCACTATGGATTAAACTGTTGGATATTTTCTCTATAAAGTGATTTTTTTTTAACAAAATAATGGTATGAACTTTCTGTTTAGTTGCATATCTTTCTAATTACCAGTATTAAGCAAAATGTCCACAGAATGATGACCATAAATTTATATACAAAGCAGTTTACTACTGCAACCCTAATGTACTGCACAGCTCATATCTAGCTATTCATACGGACTAGTTTTGGTCTGTATCTAAGCTTAGATACAGTAAATCTCTGGACCAGTCTGACTGCTCAGTGAAACACTTCTGTAAGTCACTCTGGAGAAGAGGCATCTGCGAAATGCCTTCAATCTAAATGGATTTTCTTAGAATTTACATAAAACTGCAGCCAAACCAGCCTTTTGAACTAAACTCAGTTTCAACTCTTCTCAGTTTAGGCCCAAATGATATGTACTAAAAGTTAAAGTTCACAGTCATTTCTACTCAAAAGTTCCTAAAGAATATCTGCAAAATCTAAAAACACACTCATTCGAGACTATTTCTCCCGATCCATTCATCACTAAACATTCACATCATGTAAAGAAGGGCATTTTCTTGTGTGTTCTCAAAGCAGACGGGCTAAAATCAACACCTAGTGCTATTCAACCACACCTTTCCCCAGAAAATGACAGAAAAACTTTAACACAATGACACAAAGCCATGTTAAAACACACAGCACACCATTGTGCTGGTAATTAGTAAGCTTTTGTAACAGGGTTTCGGTGATTTGATGAGAAACTCGGACTCCTAACGCTTACTTTTACACAGGACAAATGCTGAGACCCACCATTCAGAGACAGAGGATTCTTTCTTTGCATTTGTAAGCAATCCTATAGACCCGTATCTCCCACCCCCCCATTCCTGTAGCCCATCTGCTCCACACGGGTTTCATGTTCTACCTGCTCCAATACACCTGATTCAGCTCTGTAAGCACTTTAGAACTAGACATGTAGGTGACTGAGGGCAGCAATACAACAACCAATTACATTACTAATTACATTTTACTGACCATGAACAGCAGGGCTTCATATGGGCCAAACGAAAAGCAGCCCATCACTGCAGTCATGCATCTCAATTTTTGCCCCAACAAGAATCTGCAGTTGTTCTTTATACGGTGTCAACATTTGATGATAAATGGACCAATAGAAATGCTCCAAAATGACTTGGAATAAAATATTTTTACACTGACTTCCACGTATTGTTAAGATAACAAGTTTCGTTTTTGCATGACAAGGATGATACTAGAAGCAAAAGCTTGTTCTGAAGCAGAACACAGACATCAGAAGTGAGTAGTAACATGCATGCAAGGACATGAGATGTTTCATAACCCTGTTTCTGTATTTGATGTCTGACTAATGGTATCCTTAAAAAGAAACTGACATAACTTCTTTCATGTGCTGAAATGAATGAGGCTTGTGTGAATTTTGTGAATTTAGAAAAGATATATTTGACATTTAATCAAGTGCAACACTGTAAAATCAGCATAACAAAGAAGTAAGTGTGTTTGTCCAATTAGACTGTATATAACATATACTCAAATATGCACAATGTTAGTGGTCAGCGAGAATGTCTACCTGTAAAACTCTAACATTAGAAAAAAACAAACAAACATAAAAGCAGAGGTCAGTGACAGTGTCTACCTGTAATCAACTCTATATAACATTAGAATATAACCAAATCAGCATGTGGTCAGCGAGTGTCTACCTGTAGTTAATTCTATACAACATTAGGATGAACCCAAATCAACATAAAGCTAAGGTCAGAATGTGCTGTTGGTCAGTAAAGTTGGTTAAAAAAAACTACTGTATAGATTTGTTCAGTTCTGCAGATATACACTATTAGTCACATTTTTTTTTACAATATTAGTCAAATATTTGCATATATGTTACATATCTGTCAATATACATTAAAAAGGGGCTGTCATGTCACATATGTTGCCATTCAACCACATAACAACAGATAAAACAATATGTTTTATATTTCATGCATTTTGTTTCAGTATATTTTATATTTTAACATTGTACAACAAAGGATTTTTGTTTCCCAAATAAAACTGATAAATATAAATATAAATATACATCAAATCACTAATATTTCACCTTATTGTTACATTTCTGCTACTTACTCTTTCTGTTACAGTTCATTTCTGGAATATTCATCATTTTATTTCTTTGGGTGATGAAATATCAGGGACTTTTGTTTGTAGCATCTTCACGTTTTTGGTTTTTTTAACCAAAATTCGATATTTTCTCATGTTTCCCATTTAAACAAAGGTACCCGATTTTTAAAGAAATTCGAATTTTGACAGAAACTGTAGCACATTTGTACTGAAATAAAGGATCTTTCTGAAACTAATGTTTGGTCTTGAGCTTTTTGCCTTATGGAGATCCACTTCTCTTCAACACACTTGCTGAGAGGGACTGAACGCTGGAGCACAAACTTTACAGTAAACCAAATTCATTGGTCAAACAGACCAATTCAGCTGACACAAGTATGTCTTCAGTCACAGAGACACAGGACATAAACTCCATTATTATACAAACAAAAGCTCAATGTTTGAGGTGTAAATATTTGTGTGAAACGTATCCACATACTTGGAACAAGTGTCGGATATTTTAGATGCACATTTATGACAGAATAATGAACTTCAGAACTTAGGCTGGAAGGTGCTTGGTGTGTTCAGAAGAAGCTCCAGTGCAGGTCTAGAATAGGTGGGGTGTAAATTGGAGGAGGTTTGAGCTGCCTGTCCCCCGAGCCGACACTGGTTTAAGACCGGACTGCGGTGTCGGGCGGAACCGCTCAGCTGCTCGCGACCACATGAGGCTCAGGTGAGGTTCAGGTGAGGTTCAGGTGAGGCTCAAGTGAGGCTCAGGTGAGGTTCAGGTGAGGCTCAAGTGAGGCTCAGGTGAGGCTCAGGTGAGGTTCAGGTGAGACTCCAGGCTACCTGCCGCACACCTTGATGCCTCTGCACTGCGCCAAAACACCAGCGCAAACCTTCCCTGGAAAACTGTGTAAAGCACCGCAAACCATCTCATACCTGTTTGTCGCGTCCGTGGACAGAGTGGGGTCCAGTCAGTGGGTCATCTTCTCCGCTGAGTCCAGTCCAGCCCAGTCTCTCTCTCTCTCTCTCTCTGCGTGTTTGAGATCAAACCTCCCCAAACCCGAAAAACCTGCCGGACAGGTGAGATCGGGCGTTAAAGTGCCAGGCGGGACATTTTTAGCTCAGTTCCTGATTCTTCACATTTAGAGAGAGAGGGAGGGAGGGAGGGAGGGGGAAAAAAACAAGCCAGACGAAGAACACTTCACTTAGGTGTTTCACGTGGTCACGTGACCGGACAGGTAAACCGCAGAGAGGCGTGGCCTGCGCTGCTTTAGTGACGCACCCGACGTAGCGTCATTACGGTGTTTCCAGGTAAAGGCCAGGTGGAGCCTGAAGAAGGCAGAGGTGGGATTGGGGGGCTGTAGCTTTGGGGGAGGTGTAAACTTTAGTGCTGGAAAAGAAAAGGGAAAAAAAAAAGGAGAAAGAACAACATGATGAGCTTTAATGGACAGGTGGGACAGGTGAACAGCTTTAGGTAAACAGCGCTGTGTCAATTCTGAAAGGCATGTTGTTCTACAAACATGCTATCCCACACAGCACACACACACACACACACACACACCCCTCTGTCCCATATAATACAGTTTTTAGTTTTCTCCATGATCTGAACTCCAAAATGACCTTCATCTACTACTAGTACAGTACAGCACAGTACACTACAGAACAGCACAGAACAGGACAGTACAGAACAGTACACTACAGAACAGAACAGGACAGTACAGAACAGTACACTACAGAACAGCACAGAATAGAACATAACAGCATAGTACAGTACAGACCATAGGAGTACAGAATAGAACAGAACAGCACAGAATAGAACAGAACAGTACATAACAGCACAGAACAGTACACTACAGAACAGCACAGAATAAAACATAACAGTATAGTACAGTACAGACCATAGCAGTACAGAATAGAACAGAACAGCACAGAACAGTACACTACAGAACAGCACAGAATAGAACATAACAGCATAGTACAGTACAGACCATAGCAGTACAGAATAGAACAGAACAGCACAGAATAGAACAGAACAGTACAGTGCAGCACAGAACAGGACAGCACATAACAGAACAGGACAGTACAGAACAGAACAGTACATAAGAACATTTGCCTTTTCCTGTAAAGTCAGTTTTTTGGTGATCAAAGTTGTTCATTGGTCAGCAACTATATATCCATCCTCTGGGTTGATAAGATCAGCAACGACTTCAGGTGCACAGAGACTTTTATTTTAGCAAACATATTTTACAAACTGCTGTGAGAAAAATAACCAAGCCTTATATAAAACTATTTTAATTTATGGTTCTTGGCCCTCTGATAGATGAAAAGGATTCAATGGACTATAATTTTAAATTATAACACAACAAAAGAAAGATAAATGAATAAATTACACTCATGGGAAAATAAGCAATAAAAACTGACACTGTTAAACACTCACTCACTCACTCACTCACTCACTCACTCACTCACTCACTCACTCACTCACACAGTCATGCTTTGATTTCTATTTAAAATGAAACTGAATGAAGTGTCAGTCCTCAGCTTTTCCCCTGATGAGACATTTTTAAGTTCCCTCGAATGACCTGCAGTTTGGTCATAATTTGTATAATTTACTCCAGCAGACCAGAGTGACATCTGCTGGCCAGATATAAGCAACACAAGCATCTATTCCTATCAACAACAAAAAAAAATAAAACTTTAAAGGCAATCATTCAAAGTCAGTGCAGCACATTTATCACCAATATGAATTCATTTTTAAAATGCGATGGCAAATATTTGCACAACTATAGCGTGTTGTTGGGTGCAGGTGTTCATGAAAGTGTATCCGAGTCTTCTCGGAATACAATCCAAATACAACGGCAGCCTGGCCAATTGAGAAGCTTGCCTTTCAACAGTGAAGCATGTTTCTAAAAGTAAAAAAAAAAAGGTATCATATTTCATTGTGATGCAGAAAGAAAAAGAACAACAGCAAACCTTTTGGACCTGCAAAACCTTGTATCTCCATTTAAATCTCCAGTTTTTCACTCTCTGGTGTCATGTGAATTTGACATTTGTTCTTTTCTTGGGGAGCCACCACTTTGAGACAGTGGATTCTTTCCTTCTGTTTGTAAGCAAGCAGCCAGACCTGTATTACCTACCCCCGTTACCGAACCCCATCTACTAGTGTTGGAGTCAAGACTGAGACCAGGACATGTTGAGTATGAGTAAGACCATGAGTAGGAAAACCCAAGACCAAGACCACATTAAAATATGTTCATGTATTGTGAATTATACATATATATATATATATATATATATATATATATAATGTGAAAACAGTCTTTAGCCTCAAACAAAAACTATCAAATTGATCTTGGAAAGTCCTGCATAGAAATTCCTTGTTGATTCAGATTCAACTGAACAGATGGAGTTATATGGCTGGTCATTACCACAGTCTCTGAGTCCAGCTCACCCCGAAACAGGGTCGAGCCTGAGATGAGACAGAGACCACTTGTTTATGGTCTCAAGACTGGTCTCGAGTCCCACAACACTGTGGTACACTGTGGCTCTGAGTTCTACCTGCTCCAGTACACTTGATTCAGCTCGAAAGCCCTTTAAAATGGACATTTCTGTGACTCAGGGCCAGGAATAGACAAACCAGTTCATTTCAGAATTTTCAACTAAGACCAGTATATCACAGTGGTGATAAAAAACAACAACTTGTACCTCAATGTTTTACTTTTTTATTTTAACTTTTCAATTCTGTGAATCTGACATTGGTTCTTTACATTGTTTCAGAATTTCATGATGATTTGACCAAAAGAAATGATGACTGAAGAGTATCGTGTATCGCCCACCCGTTCACACCTAAACACACCCATACACCCCCTTGTGCTGGTTATCTACTCTCAGCTAGACAAACTGGTATTTTACACAATATACAGCCATAACATTATGGCCACCTCCTTGTTTCTACACTCGCTGTCCATTTTATCAGCTCCTCTGACCACACAGGAGCACTTCGTAGCTCCCTAATTCCAGACTGTAGTTCATCTGGTCTCCTTTCACCCTGATCTTCAATGATCAGGACCCCACAGGACCACCACAGAGCAGCTATTATGTGGTTGGTGGGGTCGTTCTCAGCACTGCAGTGACACTGACATGATGGAAGTGTGTTAGTGTGTGTTGTGCTGGTATGAGTAGATCAGAAATGGCAGTGCTGCTGGAGTGTTTAAACAGTGTGTCCACTCACTGTCCACTACCTAGTTGCTCCAACTTGTAGATGTAGAAGAAGCTCATCTGTTTCTGCACAGTTTGTGTTGATTGTCCTCTAGTCCTTCATCAGTGCATTTATGGCCAGAATTGGACCGAGATTCAAACCGAAGTCAGGCTCTGGTGTGAAATTGGCCCGAGTGATTTTTGCTAACTGGGTCACTACATGACCTGAATCTTGACACAAATGCAAGTGAGTGCAAGTTATTAGTAAGTGAAAGACAGAGGAACATGAGCCAGTGATGTTCGCTCATATAAGCCGGTGATGGTTATGAGCCACTGGACGCTGACAATTTCACATATTTACATGTAGTTCGTTAATGGGAGTATGTTTTAAACAGCATAATGATCAAAGGTTCCATGAGCAGCATAGTGCTTTTACCAACTGTAATTCAGAAGTCAGATTGTCCATCCATCCATCCATCCATCCAACCATTCATCCATCCATCCATGGAGCTTTAATCATGGCTTAGACTCTTGCCTGTTTATTTATGCAACTGTTTCATTTTCCTGATGTTCTTAGTGACTTACACTTGAATCACAGTTCAAAGAAATGTCACCAATGACATTCAGTGTTGTATGAACTATAGTCTATGATGGCATAGAAGAACTATTCTGGGTTCCATAACTATCCATTGGTCCCAGTACCACTGGATGGCGCTCCAGTGCTAGGAACTTTACTTGTCATTCCAAGGCCTGGGGCAGGACAGTGGTTCAGACGTAGTATGAGTGCTGCTCAGCCACAGAGAACTGTGGTTGTGGATTTGTTCCTGTGCTCTCTGATTGCTCCTGGTCAATCCTCAACTTTGACATCATCTGTAGCAAGAGCTACCTGTAGATCCCATTACATTTTAGGATTGTTGGAGACCTCGTTCCCGAAAAAGTGGAACGGCTCATTTCTAATTGTTCTGAGATCTTTTTAAATCTCTTCCCAGACTTATTTACATCTTTCTCAAGGCCTCCATGATCTCTTGGATCTGTCAACCAATCAAATTTTATTTATATAGCGCTTTTAACAATGAAGGCATTGCCACAAAGCAGCTTTACAGAAATCAGAGTGCAAGGCTCTTATGAGCAGCCAGTGGGCGATAGTGGCAAGGAAAAACTCACTCCCATGGTAATGCCCCTCATTTCAACAATCAAGGGCAAACCAAACTAATGTATGAGGTTTAAATAAGACAGGCTCCTCCAACGTCCTCTCTAATGGTGGTCTAATCATTTTCAGTTGATGTGCTGAATCTAATTTTAGGCATTTTAAGTTGTAATAAATGGGTCAGAAATTTTTACTCATTGCATTTCTAATAATTAGATTTTACAAATGATGTTTCTTGTGTTTACTGAGTTTAGTTTTATCACCTCCATCTCTCAATAGAGTTAAAATCAATATTAAATATCCATATGTTTAAATATGGTAAAGGTGTTGGTTGCGGTGTTCTAATGTTTTCATAACTGTACTTACTACAGCAATGGTGGTATTGAATGCTGTGCTATATTTTATACTATATGACCAAATTATAGTTAAAAAACGTATCTGATGAAAACTGTTCCAGCCTTTGAAGCACTGAGACACCTAAATGGAGCAGTTAAGTGTTATTAGCGTTCCCCAGGTGCTGAAGCATAATTACCCCTCATTAAATGAAGACAAAGATGGTTTTAGGGTATTGTTAAATGTGGTTGGAGACACCACTGCAAAACATCATAACTCTGGATTGGTTTAATTCCATCATTATAGAGCAATTCAACCTATGGCATGATAAAGCCCCTGTCAGGGCTGAGATAAAGGGGGCTGTAGATGGATGGTGTGATATGACAGTAATTTATAACACTTCAGACTAGGCATAAATAGCTTGTAAATATTGCTAACAAGGATTGGTATAATTAAGATCCCCCATGATAGACAGCATCTGGTGTTTTCTGTGGAAGAAAAGAATGAAGAAACACTTTGTTCTGGCACAAGCACGCTTTCTGATATCTGAGGTGTCTGAAGTTTTGTTGAAACAGGCCTGTTTTTCTTTCATTTAAAAAAAAAAAAAAAAAAAAAGACTCAACTTGTCTGCGTCTCAGTGTGTCTGCTGTGGTGTCACCCAAAAGACTGTGATCTAGAAATGCAGACAGAGAGGCTCATTCTGAACTATTTTGTGAATTCTCCATCTCAAGGTATTCCTCAGCTCACTCCTACCGAGTGTCTCCACCTTGTAGATGTAAAGTCAGAGACAGAAGATCATCTGTTTCTCCACAGTTTGTGTAGGTCATCGTCTAGTCCTTCATCAGTGCTCACAGGACACTCTCAGCTGGATATTTCTGATTGTTGGAAATTCACGTTTATCCAATTTCAGGTGACATTTATATCTCAAATGAAGACATATTTGAGTAGCCTATGATCTCCAGAAAATAATGCCACGTGTCCCTTTCTCCTATAAATACTTAAAGGGACATCAAACCATGATAATGACCCACAAAATTGTCCTAAGGTTCTAAGAGCTAATCCATGAGAGAGTAGAAAGAGAAGATCATGGGACCACCAATGACCAGCCACTATTTGGTTCCAGCACCATTCCCAGCTCAGCAGTGATACCGATACTGGTAGATGGTTTTCTGGTATAGGGTAGATGTGCCGTTCACTACATCAGCAAGGTGGTTGCAATGTAGGTGGCCTTGCAGTTGTGTGGTTATCACTAATAAAGCTTCCCAAAGACTGAAAGTCTATCAAAACCTCATCACAGTTAGGATCTAGGGTCACACTGTGGTTATTTACAGATGGCCCTGCAGCTTCCTCTTAGTGTGTGGCAGAGCTCAGCGCTTGGGGGTCTCAAAACCAACTTAAATTGGTGTGATTCACACTGCAGTCCCGGATAGAGGCCAGTGAGTAAGAGTGATTCAGGGCAGACCATGCATCGTAGATGGTTCTGTTTCATTTAGGCTGGATTGTGTCAGTGTGTCTCCACACTGTGTCCGTGTCTTTGTCTTTCTAAGCAAAGAGTGAAAATTCCCTTCAATTCACTGCCTACCAGAATGACAAAACAAAAACAGGATTTTCCAGGTCACAGAACTCCTGAAGAACCAGTTTGAGGGAAATTTCACTGTTGTAGCAATTCCTAAGCAGTGCTGTATATAACTGGCAGCCTAATGTGCTTTTGCTGAAACTAAATGTAGGATCCAGATGGTTAGACCTGATCTCCATGGGCCCACAGGTTCTAAATACCAGTTTTCCATGAAGAAATACAGCACAGGACTGTGTGTGGACTGTAGAAGCTCTCTCAAAGTCCATTATATGACCAAAAGTAATAGAACACTATGGGGTTGAGGTCTGGAGACTGGCTAGGCCACTCCAGGACCTTAAGATGCTTTTTACGGAGCCACTCCTTTGTTGCCTGAGTGGTGTGTTTGGGATCATTGTCATGCTGGAAGACCCAGCCATGTTCCATCTTCAATGCTCTCACTGATGGAAAGAGGTTTTTGCTTAAAATTTCAGGATACATGGCTCCATTCATTCTTCCCTTAACATGGATAAGTCGTCCAGTCCCCTTTGTAGAAAATAGCCCCAAAGCATGATGTTTCCACCCCCATGTTTCAGAGTAGGTATGGTGTTCCTGGGATGCAACTCAGCATTCTTCCTCCTCCCAACATGATGACTTGAGTTTTTACCAAAAAGTATTATTTTGGTTTCATCTGAACACATGCTATTCTCCCAATCCTCTTCTGGATCATCCGTATGCTCTCTGGCAAACTTCAGATGGGCCTGGACATGTACTGGCTTAAGCAGGGGGACCTGCTTGGCACATCAGGATTTGAGTCCCACTCAGCGTAGTGTGTTACTGATGGTAGCCTTTGTTACTTTGGTCCCAGGTCTCTGCAGGTCACTAATCAGGTCCCTCCATGTAGTTCTGGGATTTTTGCTCACTGTTCTAATGATCATTTTGGCCCCAGATTGAGGGAGATTATCAATTGTCTTGTATGTCTTCCATTTTCTTACAATTGCTCCCACAGTTGATTTATTCAACCTGCTTGCCTATTGTAGATTCACTCTTCCCAGCCTGGTGCAGGTCTACAATTTCCTTCCTGTTGTCCTTCGACAGCTCTTCGGTCTTGGCCATGGTTGAGTTTGGAGTCTGACTGTTTGAGACTGTGGACAGGTGTCTTTGGTACAGATAATGATGCAGTTTATGGGAGGAAACCCACCAACACAACAGAGATAAAGCTGTTTTGTATGAAGGAATGGGCTAGAATTAGTGCAAGAATACATTTGCAGAACAAGGGGGTGACACCAGATACTGAAAGCAAAAGTCCACAAACCTTCTCCACTCACAGATATGTAATAATGGATCTTTTTACCCAATAAATAAATGACTGTAATTTTTTGTCTCATTTGTTTGATTTGGTGTGAAAAACATATGCAGAAAAATAGAACATTATAAAGGGTTTACAAACTTTCAAGTCCCAGTGTAGATGATCACCACCCTACCTCAACTCCAACTCATCCCAAAGCAATGGATGCAGCTTTGCATCATTCCAGAAAAAAATGGTCCAAAGCTCAATGTGACTTTACACCCCTCTATCCCACACCTGGCATGGTGCCAATAGGTTCAGATTTGTTTATCTGTTCTAGAGACCTATTATATTTGAAGTATTAGTACAGGGACTAGACACAATGTGTGTGTGTGTGTGTGTGTGTGTGTGTGTGTGTGTGTGTGTGTGTGTGTGTGTGTGTGTGTGTGTGTGTGTGTGCATTTGCACATTTGTGTCAGCAATGGGTGCAACGTAGAGCAGCTGAATATATTCGTTAGGGGTGTCCATGAATATGTGGGAATCCTTAAATGCTAAAGAACCTTTACATCAAGTTCTTAGCATATTATGGAAAGAACCATGTGAAGAACCTTGATTCATAAGAGGTTACTCTCTCTCCTCTGTTTTAGTCATTTCTATATTCCCAATCCAGATTGTCGCTGATGGAACACCTGATCTCCACAGGATTCCTGGCTGTAAGCACGCAATCACACACAATCAATATCTACATAATAAAGGCTGTTCGGTTTCATGTCACCCCTTTAAGGTCCTCCAGGTGGGTGGACGCCTCCACGGCTCTCTTTGACCTGTGGTAAATTCCAGCCCCACTCATAAAAAGCTGAAGTGGAGCATAAACCTGAGACCCAGGAAGCATCTCAAGGCTTGGGGGGGTGGGGGTGGTGGAGGGGTGATGCAGCTGGAGGTCAGCAGCCCTGATTCACCGCTGCTCTTATGCTCATAATTACTGCTCTGTGGACAGGGTAATGAATGTGGTGCCAAGGTTTAAATCAACAGCCTTTCTTTGTTCTTCTTGGGATGTGGGCCTGCCTAAGTGATCGTTAGGCCAAAGAAGCATGACCAAGGCATAAGACTGTAATAGCTGTGCCCCAAATGTACAATAACACTAATAGTTAAGGTGTAGACTGTGTACTCAGCCTACAAGTGTAACACCATACTCAATAGTCTATGGTCTGTGGTACATGTTAATATTTTTACATTAACCCTTTCAGACCTCTGACAGTGAGGGCAAAATCACACCTTGTGTTCTCAGCTTTAGAACTCAAGAATGCCTTCACACACTGGCAAAATACACATACGGTTAGAAACCACAGAACCTACCGTTCCTAAAAATAGTCATGACATTGTGGTGCATTGAAGCATATGTGAATAATTAATTGTGAAACATTATGATTTTATTATAATAATAACTGTTTATAAGCTCCTGTTAGTTTTTATTACCCGAGATACTGGACATATTGACCAGCAGAGTTTTAGAAATCTGCATGGATCCCACATCTTAAAAAAGTCTGCTTGATGATACATGTATATTTATCAGATCATCAGATGTTTTAGAACTTACAGACATCCAGCTGCAACCGTTGTGACAAAGATCCAATGTGGGATTTCAGTTTCAAGTCTCCACAGACAATAATAAAAACAAAAAAAAAAAACAAGAAAAGAAAAGAAAAAAATAGGCCATCACTTTCATGACTATATTAAACTACTTTTAGTATTCACACCTCAAGTAATTATATATTTCAGAAGCTAAAGGTCTTCCATAAAGATACCAACCTATTACATGTGACTGTCTCATGTACTTACTGTGTTATTACAAATTAAAGAGGCAATGTAAAAAAATAAAGTGGGTATGTTTATGAGCCACTTTTTGAACCACCACCTGTATCTCGGCAAACCCTTAATTATAGTTGTGCAATGCAAAGAAACTATACTTTTATCCAATTTATATTCTTCAGTTTTATATATCAAAACTATTCCAACTCCGAATTGTTCAATCTGATGCGACAGCTCTTTGCAGAATGTTGCAGATTTCCCCCCATAAATTGTCATTCATCCTTCTCTGGGCACAACATTTTGGATATACTATGTCAGAGGAGGCACCCGAGAAGAAATTCAATGTCACTTTTACCTACACCCGTTTCTTTCTCATAATGTCCCGTCCAATTCGCTCCTATTCATTCTCTCACCTGCCAAAGCCATAGAGTTCCTGTGTACTGACAGCCACCAAACAGATAACTGAGCTCTAATCCACAGCCATACAAACAGGCACTCATCTATTTGTCATTTTTCATCCCCTTTTCCTGGGCGATACAGACAAAAAGAAAAAATCACATGCAGATATATTTTTAGCTGGATGGTGATTTACGTAAAAACAATTTGGACACCCCATGAAGTCCTGTTTTATCTTAAGTCCTAACTTATCTTCATGCCAGCGCTCTGTCTTATCTCAATTTAAAACATTCTATCAGATTTGTTGGTCACAAAATGCTTGCATTTCTTTTCCTTAATCCTAGAAATCCTTGGAAACCATCTTCTGGTTGCAGAACTGTGGGGAAAAAAAGGTCAGTTTATATCATAAATACAAACAGCAGAAGAGGTAGGACTAGAACTAGAATTAGACATGATTAAGACATTTAATTTGGAAATGAGACATTTGTAATATATAGTATCTGTTTTCTCAGGTGGCCCAACTTAACCTATTGCCTGGATTTACTTACCACTAAAATGAGGCAAGCTGACCGTCTTTTGGACCCTATATGTTGTCCTCTATTTGAGTCCAGCACACTGCCAAGGTTCGAACTAATGCCACACATTCTGAACTTATATACAATAAAGAGCAACTGAATTAAGCAATGGCTCGTCTTACCCCACATGCCCCTAAAGGTCACTCCAGCAGTACAGTGGTTTATAATAACTATGGATATTATTACATTGTGTGGACATATTTGCAGTTGGCAGGATGATGATGCATGTGTCACACAGCTCCAGGGTCCTGGGGTTGTCGGTTCGAGTCCCACTTGGGTTGCTGTCTTTGAGGAGTTTGGTGGGTTCTGCAAAAATGCACATGGTAGGTGAATTGACCATGCTAAATTGCCCAGGTGTGACTGTGAGTGTAGTACCCTGCGATAGGCTGGCACCCTGTCCATGGGGTATTCCTACCCTGCGCCTGGTGACTCCAAGTGGGCTCTGGATGAATCGTGACCGTATTCAGGAAGAAGTAATAGGATAAAGACAGATTGGCAGATTGACATATTTGCAGTTTGGGTCAATAAGAGCTCCATCTACAGGGGAGTGTAATCACTTTAACACCACCACTGTTAATCCCACTTTGAATGCCCATTGTGGGCAGCTGTAAACGTGGATTTGTTGACAGCATTGTTGAATGTTAAAGCTAAAGCCGTTGTCCAGAATTTCTATTGTAGTGTTAGCATGCTTCCTACTGGTCTTGTTAGCACTGTATGAGTTCAAGTCTGTTCATGTGAATTACACCCTAAGCTCTCCTAAAGTTGCTCTATAGGGTAGATCTGCTACATACTGTTGGTCAAGTCTTATGGTTTCTTCAGCAGTGGAACCATAAGCAATTCCATGGCTTCATGAAAGTCACAGAAATGTGCAGTTACTGGGGTTTTCTCGACTATTAAACGTGGAAGCGGGTCATTTTTGACCTGTAAGACAACACGAAGGGTTAAAATAATATTTTAACCTTAAAAATACAAAACCCCCTTCCCTCTTGCCTTTCTCTCTCCTTGTATGAGTGTTGGTCCCTGCTTTCAAAAAAAAAAGAGACAATCAGCTTACAGCATTCACCACAATTACAGACAAAAGAAAGACTTGGATTGTTTAATATACATTTGGGACACAGCTTACGTTCTAAAAACACAGTTCCATATCAGTACAGATCTGTCAGTTGTACCCCAGACCTTCCCAGAACACCCCCCTACTCCTTCCTCCCTCTTTTTTGTGGTCAGTGATGCATGGGGGGGACATTGGAGGGAAGGGGCGAGTGGGTGACTCATTACCCCGAGGCAGTCTTTCATGTCACAGGCTGAGTGTGTTTACTCATGTCTCGAGGCTTTGGCAGCTGGAAGAGTCTGGCTCGTATTTTTATCAGCTGGTGGGTCCCCCCCCACCTCAAAAAAGGGGCTGACGGCAGCAGAAAATGTGGCGGTGACTGAGTTATGCTCAGTGCGTGCTCTTCATGTCGAGTGTTTTCATCTTTCACTGTCAGAGCCTGAGTTAGTGGCTGATTCCAGTCAGTGAGCATGGAAATACACAGGCTATAGATAATTTAATGTCTTCTAAACCGAAGGCCCAAGTGGCCCAATTTCAGTGGTCATAACACTTTTGGTCATTTACTGTGACATGCAACAGTTTAGGTACACCTTGCCTACATATCTGTTACTGTGAATAGTGGAAGATGACCTGAACCTGATCTCCAAAAGGCAAACAGTTGAGGGCAACACAGTTTAGTTTAACAACTTCATGCAACATTAGTTCATTACTGACATCTGACATCACTAGTACATTGTTAGTCTGGCGGCATCGGGCCATATCTAACATCCTCACTTCAGCGTTACTGTACTGGTTACAGGCCTCGTCCGACATCAATTTGCAGGTCACTGCGGAGAAAAGTCAAGAAATAATGGCCATATTAGCATGTAAGCAACTGTGAACCCACTCCTTGTTTAATTCCTACATTTATTATAGATTTTCTACATTCTTTTGTAACACTATCATAATAGAACTTGCATGTTCACCAGTCCCAAGACATATTCTTGAGCTCCTGAGCCCTGTCCACCTAAAAACATGAATATGCTTCTATTTAAATACAGCTCTACATCTGTGTAAGGTTAGTTTAATTATTTTAATTTTAAAAAAGTGTCAAACAGTGATCATGACAACCCCGTTACTCATGCATAATATAGAGGCCAATGAAGTATCTAGGTATATATGTCTATGACCATATTTCAATAATTCCAGTGGCTCTTTAATGGTGGTTAAACTGAAACACATCCTGCTTGCTCTCTGGATCCCCCTGTAGTTCAGGATTATAATTACTTTCACGTAACTGCTGTAAATACAAATTACAGCTATAAACATGCATTAATTGACAGGCTAAGGGATACAGAAGCATGTGGACTGAGGTGGGAGAGTTATTTTGAAGGCACTGATTTTTACACTAAACTGGACCATCTAAAAAGTACTTTCACACTGCAAATGAACCCAACGATGTCCATTTTGGCCCAGACCAAGATCACCACTTTTAGACCAAAATTTGACCCTTTGGTCTTGACTTTGGTGTGCAGCACCTGTCATACCTGCTATTTTGGTTCTGACCAAAAGTCCAGATCCAGACTAAACAAGGTATGTGTGATAGAACCATAAATGCCTTATATACAGGCTTATTCGTCCAGTGTCTATAGGAGTTCGGTATTCTGGTATGCACTAACAAGCACTGTACACACAGTAGGACAATACCAGTTGGGAGGGTTGCTTGTGAACAAAGCTTTTAATGAGTATTTACCCCAAAGCTTCATGGTGCTGCATGTTACAGTGCTCTAATTTACTTATTTATGGGCCTCAGAAGGAGTGAGAATGGCTTTAGGTAGCAATGCTGGCAACAGTCCACATTAATGTCCCTCAGAGCTTTTTCCACTGTAAACGCTGCCTCTCCATCATTAGCGTGATCCACCTGCTGCAACTCATTCGTGACCAAAGACTTGCTTACCTGCTGAGACACTCTCTTGTGTAATTCAATTCTTTATTATCAGGGGTTCATTTGGCTTTTTGCACTGCTGCTCAGTTAAGATGGGCTTCTGCAGGAACATCTCGTATCTCCAAGACAGCAATTTTAGGGCTGTCAAATGAAGTTGGGGGTTGGAGAGGTGATGAATGCTTTCTTTAACTCCTTCAGAAGGCCACAGTTGCTGGTTCAGAGGGTGTTAAATCAGTGAAATCCACAGTTGTAGAAAACATGAATCAAATTCATCTGGAGTTTTTAATGGGAACGAGGCTTCATTAAAAATGCCTGAGAAATGGCAAGTGTGGTATGAGAGCATGAGATTAGAGCCACTAGAGAGTTTCACAGCCCACAGCTTTAAAGAAGTAGGACGTCAAAATAGGGCCAAATGTTTTGAGAATCCAGAAAAATGAGAAATTACATTCTATAGATGAGTAGACTAATTTTAAGAGTCTAAAAAACAGGCTTGTAAACAGAATAGTTCTGTATTTAATCGTTCATGTCGAATTTTACCATCAAAATCATTGATTATCATTTTTCATTGTGATTTATCTCCTTTATGCATCTCTCAGTCTCAGTTTTAACTCAAAATGTTTCTCATTCTTGAGTTCGCACTTTAACCTAAACTTCATAGAACAGAAAACCCTTTTTTTTTTATCTTATTTATTATAATCAGAGCTTTTTGGATCACTTGCCCAATCAGAACCACTGCCAAACCAGCCATAGACTAAAGTAATTGATTCATGATTCAGAACAAAGTTTGCAAAAGATGCATAATAATATTTATTAATCCTTCCTCAAGAATCCCGACTGCCATTCCTGCTGTTCACCCTTGAGGCGTCTTTTTTTCCACTGCTCATGTCCTGAAGGATAGTTTCACTTCATCTTCAGGGTAATTTGAAACACTAACTCCAGCTAACTCACCTCAAGGGGGAAATGTCCACTCTATTATACACTCCTACCTACTTGCTCCACCTTGTAGATGTAAAGTCAGAGACAGAAGCTCATCTGTTTCTGCACAGTTTGTGTTGGTCATCCACTGCAGGATAGTTCTGGTTGGTGGACTGTTCTCAGTCCAGCAGTGACACTGAGGGGTTTAAACACTCCAGCAGCACTGCCGTGTCTGATCCACTCATACCAGCACAACACACACCAACACACCACCAACATGTCAGTGTGACTGCAGTGCTGAGAAAGACCCACCACCCACATAATAGCTGCTCTATGGGGGTCCTGTGGGGTCCTGATCATTGAAGATCAGGGTGAAAGGAGGAGAATAACGTATCAGAGAAACAGATGAACTACTGTCTGGAATTATAGAACTACAAAGTGCTCCTGTATGATCAGAGGAGATCAGTGTATGGAGGTTATTACTATATTAGAGTGAAAGGGTAGGTTTTTGGGAAAACTGTACAACTGGAAGGAGGCTCCAGTACACTGCTGGGTCTCTAGACTGGATACAGAATGAGATACGGTAGGGGATGGAGACATACAGGTTCCGTACGGCATCCTGCAGCACATTTGTTTACAGATGTTGCAGCTGGGCATGAACACATCCTGAACACATTCTCTAAAATATATTCTAAGTAACATTCTTTTCAACAGGAGAAAGAAGGAATGTTAATGTTATGGAGGAAGCATTCTGACCATCCCTGGGAAAAGCCAAAGAATCAACAGGATGTTGACACCCAAAAGAGATATATTTTCCTGGGCAGTTCCAGAGAAGTAGGACAGTGGGCTTTATTATGTCAAGTAGTCATGTAATATCAAATTTATTTATTTGCTCAAAATACAACAGGACACTAAAAATCGTTGCTGTCACGCAAGAGCATTGCTTCTCTGAAACAGCATTTTTACAGGAGAAGGAAAAACCTTAACTTTCAATGGAAATCTGGCCTGGAAACAGGATGAGATATATTTAGGCAGGAGATGAAATCATTTCAGAGCAGTGATTCAGTTCCTGATGATGAGGAGGAAGCATTCTGTCTATCCGTTGGAAAAGCTGAAGAATCAATAAGAAGCTCACACCCAGAGCAGATATGGTTTCCTAGGCAGTTCCAGAGAAGGAGGACAGTGGACGTTATTACAGGGGTCACCAATCCTGCCCTTCCTGCAGGTTTAAACTCCAACCCAGATCATACACGTCCCAACTTCTGGAAGCAGTAATCCGGTGAGGTGGAGTAGGGTTGAATCTAAGGACGTTTTCACACCTGAACGTCCGTACCATGGTCCGATCCAAGGCTGGTGTGTTTGTTATCTTATATAAATTTAATCTGGTTAGTTTTGTGTTTACATTGCATTTTTGCAAGTGCACCAAAGACCTTTGTCTTCCTACACTTGACGCTAATTTTGCTACTCCTCCTCTCCTCCTCCTGCTTTCTCTAGCCTTGGAAGAAAGTGGATTATTTAAGGAGATGATGGGAGCAGATCCCTTTCATATACGATGCTGGCTACTAACGAAGTGAACCAATCACGGCACTGGCTTTCAGCACACACCTAATCCTGCCCAGCCAATCATAGCACTTTCTTTATGCCCACACACACACACACACACACACACACCGTATTCTGCTCAGCCAATCACAGCACTCGCTTTCATATATTTATTATTTCATCTCCTTCAGTATTTGGACAGGTGGCAAGATGTATCACAAAATCAGTTTCTGGGTCACGAAGATGAGGAATAGGATTGGTGGGAAAAAGCAGTAACTTTTGGAGGTTTCTGGATGCAGCCTAAGACCTTGAGGAAGGTAGCTGTCCAGGAGCGTTGGTGGTGACCCCTACATTAGTAGGTAAAGTACAGAGGCAATGTCATTTATTTATTTACAGAAAATACAATAAAACACAAGGAGAAAAAACATTGCTTCCAACCCCTCCTAACAGCTTGATTGGAACAGCCTAGATGGTGGCAGATCATCGAAATGACCATCCTGCTTCTCTCAGTCCAATGATGTCCCCTCCCAAAGGTTGTCAACTACTCTACAAGAACTAGACAGGCTATGTGTGCATTTGCACATCTGTGTCAGCAATGAGTGCAACTAAAAGCAGCTGAATGTATTCATAGGAAGGGATGTACGCAAATATTTGGACATATGTGTATTTGGTCTCTACCAATGTTGAGACCAAACCTAAGCCCAGCGTATGATTAAAAACTGGTGAGTGGACAATGCTTCTAACGCAGCAAAACATCAAGCAAGTGCAATGACAGAAGACACGTAAACAGTCAATGAGTTATTACCTGCTAGCAGGACAGAAACAAGGTCAGCTCAGCATCTGTCTTACATCCTTGTATATCTTTTAACTCATGCAAACAAGTAAAAGCCAGTTTGTCTCTTCCCCTGTCACTCTCTCTTTTCTTCTTCTGACATGTCTTCTTCAGTCGCTTCGCAGCTTCTACAATGATGTCCATGATGGCAATACTGACCTAGATTTTCCATATAACTAGCTGAAGACCCACAGGACCAAAGTGGAGGACGATCTTTTATAATGTTCCTTTAACAGGGTTCCACGTGACATTGAAGCCACATGCCTACCATTGTGTGCTGCCAGTATGGGTCTGACCTATGGAGACATGGAGTCCACAAGAACTCCACAAGGTGTCCTGAGGTATCTGCCACCAGGGCTAACTCTACAGCAGATCCATTAAGTTCTGTTGAAGGTGGGGCCTCCATGAGCTTCACCCTATTGTCAATTTAGCAGTTGTCCTGCTAGCAGAGGCAGAGCTTCCAAGTGGCATTTTCCTGCAGGATAATGCTCCTGGGTTTCCCAGGAATGTTTCCACCAGAATTCAACACTTCCTTGGCCTCGGTTGCCAGATTTTTTGCCAGTCAAGCCTCTATGGGAGCACCTAGGATAACAACTTTGTCCATGATTTACAGGCAAAGCTGCAACATATGTGGGTAAATGTGCCACAGGATGCCATTGAGAACATGTACACCTCCATGACCAACCATATCTCATCCTGTATCAACACTAGAGGCCCAAAAGTGTCTAGAGACTCCTTTCAATTCTAAAATTAACTTATTAACTTGACCTAATAAAGTCAACTGTCCTTCTTCTCTGGAACTGACCAGGAAAATATATCTGGGTGTTGACTTCCTATTGATTCTTTTACTTCAAGGGCTGAATCGAGTGATAATCTAAAAAGGAAATGTTTTTGGCAGAGTCATGCTTATAATTGAGCTACATTTTGTGTTAAAATGAAGAACCTCTCCTGAGGGAGCAGTGCTTAGGATGTTCCTGATAAAGCTCGAACCAGATGGAGAAAGTGAACAATAAATTACAGCAGTAGAAGATTTAATGCACATTTCTGAGGCCCTGCTGAGCTTTATGGTGATCCCCTTTCATTACAGTGAGGCTTTTCTGTGAACTCTTCTTCTTGTATTCATTTTTACTGGGTTAAATAAGATAAGTCTGGTCTCTGGCATTTGCTGGAGCTATTGATTGGTGGCAAAGGAAGCTTATCATTTAGCATGGTCTGACATGAAGATCCAGTATATATCACTGCTGTCCAATGAAAACTATGTATCTTCATTTTTGTTCGTTTTTAGTTTTCTCCATGGTTCCATTCTAGATAAACAGGCCAATAGAAATGCACTAAAATGAATAAAATAGGTCTTATTTTATATTCACTTCCATGCAAACTTAAGAGCATTTTTGCCTTCTCCTGTAAACTTGCCTTTTTGGAGACATGTTTTTAACTGGACAAAAAAAGACCAATTTCAAATCATCTGTTTTTCATTAAAATATTAATTTTAATCAGTGTAGTAATTTCTTTAAATCAAACTCACTACTAGATTTTCCAGTCAGGGTCCTCCAGTGCCTCTCTTTTATTTCTTTCTCCAAGCAGAACAATTGATTGATTGATACATATACACCCTGTCTGATACACCATTAAAAACCATGTCCACTCACTGTCCACCCCTACCTAGTTGTTCCACCTTGTAGATGTAAAGTTAGATGCTCATAAATAGTAATGTTACTGGAACTTGTGGAACAATGTGATTTAGACAAATGTATTGAATTATTTGGGCACAAACCAAAAACAGCATTTGACTACAAGAACCTCATGCCAGCTGTGAAGCATGGGGGTGGGTCGCTTTGCTGCAGCAGGGTCTGAAGGGTCTCCATCATAGAAACCACTATGAGATCTTTATTGTATCAGAGGGGGGTTTGAGGAAAATGTAAGACTGTCTGTACAAAGACTGACACTGGAACATCTTTCTTCTAGTCGATGTCAGCCTGGTAGACAGTTATAGGGAACATCAACACTTCACTTTTTACACATTTCGTTATGTTACAGCTTTTCCCTCGAAATTCTACACATAATGTCCCACAAGTCTTCTTGAATATGATGCTACAAGCTTGGCAGCTGTTTTTGGGAACATCAGATTGGTTGTGGTGCATCAGTGCACTGCCATTTTTAGATATCTCCAGAAATGTTCAATCAGGATCAAGTCCTGGATCTGGGCCACTCAAGGACATTCACAGAGTTGTCCTGAAGCCACTTCTTTGTTATCTTGGCTGTGTGCTTAGGGACGTTGTCCTATTGGAAGATAAACCTTCAACCCAGTCTGAGGTCCTTATGATCAGTGGAAACAAGAAGCACCTGAGCTCAATTTTGAGTGTCATGGCAAATACCATAAATTCTGATGTACATGATGTATATTTTTAATAAATTTGGAAACTTTTCACCCCATTTTGTCCTCACTTTGTCATCATGGGGTAATGTGTGTAGAATTTTGAGAACATGAATGGAATCCATTGTGGAATAAGGCTGTAACATAACAAAATGTGCAATAAGGGAAGCACTGTGAATACTTTACGGAAGCACTGTTTATATAATTATTTTACTTACAATCTCTTATCAGATTCACATCACAAAGATCAGTTGTTTTATAAGATGCATAATATTAGAACATCTCCCCTGGGTCTCCACACCTGGTTCTCCTAGAAGAAAAAAAAAAAGATGAAAAGGGGAAAAAAGACATTATTGTTTTTTTTTTTCTTTCTGCAGGTTTGCCGGTCGTCCGGTAATTTGAGATGACTCAACCTCATTGTGGTTCTGCTCTCCACTAAAGTGAACGGGTGAAGGCTCGTCGGCTTCTAAAGGGAATCTGTCAGTAATTAAGGCCGACAGCCTGCGTTTTTCAGCTCCGGCAACCATGTGGAGCTGTAATGGATCATAAGTGAGTCCGTGGGGGAAAGTCCCCACTTTCTGGCTCCTCTGGCTGCCTTTGTTGTGGCTGGCACCATCAGTGCCTTTCCAGGGCAAAGCAGTAGTGGCCTGGAGGCCTGGTCAGAGAGGGTGTTTTAGGCTTGGGTCAGCACGATCAAAGGAATGACCCACAGGCCCTCTGATCAAACTGAAATCAGCACCCGCTAATAAATGGACAGGACTTGAATGAAGTCAAGAAGAGCAGTATGAAAGTAGGCACCTGAAGAAGGACAAAGGCCTAACATATGGCGTCAATGACAGACACTGTTGTTTTAACCACTGGGTGGAGCCAAACCTCAGAGACTGAGACGTCTTTTCCCCAAATGCATTTTATAATTATAACAGCATCCGTTTTTTCACAACCATTCAGACCTTTGTTGATTAATATGGAAGCAGGTTTGCTGTGAAACACTGTATTCTTGATAAAGCCACCCAGAAATGTTCACAGAGAGGGTGATTTTAGACAAAACTATAAATACACACATCGTGAATAAATAGCTGCACCCAGAAGGAATCATGGATTGTCATGGAGTCACTCAGAATGGCAGCAGTTCACTTTCAGTGATGAGTCCTGCTTTGGGGGGAGCCACTGTGGTCACCCATCACACGTCCAGAAGGCCTGGTTTCACAGTGTGGGTCCAATTTTATAAGATGCCAGATCACCTTAGGTCTTCATTACAGGCCCTTTCACAGCCCACTCACTCCGGTGCTCTATTCCAACAGGATGATGCTTGTCCACATGCTGCAGCCATCTCAAGATCTCACCTTGAAGACACAGATACTACACCGTGGTCAGTCTCATCTATAGATCTATCCCTGATTGAAAATGTATGGGATGCTATTGAACGCTCTATCAACACTCCACACCAACACAATTTTCACAGGGCACCACTAGGAATATCAGACTATAAACACTCATTTGTTCAGTCACTTTAACACAACTAACAACCGACAATTGTATATTTTTATACCTCTAGGTTGATTATTGACCCTCTTTAAATTTAAAATCTCATTCCAACCTTTGAAGCATGGGGGTGGAAGTGTCATGGTCTGGGTCTGCTTTGCTGCAGCAGGGTCTGTAGTGCTCTGTATCATAGAAACCACTGTGAAATCTTCATTGTATCAGAGGAGGCTTGTGGAAAATGTAAGACCATTTGTACATGGACAAAATTAAACTGGCCTGAAAAGTTAAACCAGTAAATAGTTGTTACCTGAGTTTTAAATTAACAATAAAGTTGCTATGAAATTGTTAGTTGGCTGCTATGATGTTGGGAACTTAAATGTGACACTGTCCCTCCTTCCTCAACCAATCACTTTTAAAGGCTTTTCCTCACAAGCCCCTTTGCTACTTTACAGGTGCTGATGTCTTGTTCTTCCCTGCCCCACCAGTTTGGTCCCGTAGGTTTCCAGGGGGTTGGCTCTGCCCATACTTTCCATACTCAGGATCTGAAAGGGCCCAAGACTACAGGGCCAAAGACAAAGTCTCATAACTCTTAATCATTTCACTTTCACTTACATTTTTTAGGGTTCATAACTCAAGATCAGGGTAACCTACAGACATGGTGATGAGAAATGATCAGAAAGTAAGTAATCCCATTTGGAAAACTGGGAGTTCCAATTGACTAATTTCCAAATGAATTAAATCCCAGTTTAAAGGATCTTCCAGTGCATGTTTACTGCTCTGTCCACATGTACATGCTCAACCTGCACACAGACTCTGACTGATCAGCAAGAGGGGCGGCGCTGATGATGATATTGAGGCAGATGTTGGATTGTAGAGGACAAATTAGAAGGGAGGAGCTTTCTTTCAACTAACTAATTACACCACTATGACACTCTGAACAATGCGTTATAAATAGTGTAGGTTTATTGTTTGATATGGTCAAATGCATACAAATGTTTAAATGTTTTTTTTTATGTCAAATGAAGACATTTTTGAGACAATTTGAGTAGCCTAGGATCTTCTCAAAATAACAATATCTGATGTGGGACAGTCTATCTTCAATACTTTGGCATTTTTGATGAATAAAGGTACATTAAACTTTGAAAACACCCCACAAACTGGCCTAGAGTTCAGAAGGTTAATGTCAAAAGTAAACACTGTGATATGATCCCCATATGGGATTCATTAAAAAATCCTTCTATTCTATTCTGATCTGATGAGAAGCTCCTGCGTTCCTCTCTGAAAGTTCCTCTCTGATCCAACAGACGAACTCAGATTATAAAGATTGATGGTTCTCCCCTGAACCTTAAGGAGTGCACCAGCGTATTCCTAATAATTAGCCTTTGCTGTTGTCAGGATTATGGCCTGCTCTACTTAGTATCTGTGTGCAGCGCAGAGCTGGGGTCTACACGAGTTTACTGATCTCAGCTGCCAGGAGCAATATGAGATTGGTTATGAGTGTTGTGTATCTTGGCTCACAGTGGATTCCAAGCTTGTGATGTGCTCCTCCACGTCTGAGCCATCATCAGCCTAATGCTATAAAACGTCCCTCCATAAGGAAGCTCTTTAGCTCAGATGCCGGCACTTTCCTCTTCAGGAGATGAAGTCAGGCTGAGGAGGCTTCAGTGATGGTTACTTGGCAGAGCTTCGGCATTACCACACACAGCCTAACATGTGGAGGGACTCAAAGAGTATTTGCTTTTGTTAATGTTATTAAAGAGTAACCGCAGCAGCCTTTAAGCATCGCCATTCTTCGCACTCCCTCATGGTTGTGGAGGAAGGGTTAGTGTCCCAATACTTTTGTCCAAAAAAGAGAGCCATAATCTCCACCCCTGCTCCAGTGCACACCTTAAAATGAACCATTGCAGCCTCCCACCCGCTCTGTTTGAGTTAAGGAGGGTCACTTCCAGGTAAGGCTTGGAGAGGAAATGTTGGGGATGATGGGTCTAATGGGACTAATGCTGTTCAAAAGAGATCAGTGACAGTCCTTTAATTTACTGACACATTCCTGACAGACAATTTCCTCCACAATGAAGCGAGCAGTAATGATACCGTTCATGGCCTCTAACCAGAGGCATCTGAGAAATGTAGCTTCTTATTGTCAGGTGTGTTGAGGTCATGGGGGTGGGGGCTACTGAAGCACGCCACTTTCTGGGTTGGGGTAAAGAAAAGGGAGGGGCGATACTGATGTAAATTTAACATCACAACACTTAAAGGCATTTTAATTCATGATATGGAATATGAAATTTCATTTTAAGAGGGTTTGTGAAGTTGGAATGGAGTAGCAAATAAACTGCTCTTACAAAAAGGGTTCCTCAAGGGTTTTGTACAGAACCTTGAAAACTGGAAGAACCTTTTGAATGCATAAATGGTTCTTTGCCTGGTTTAATAACTTTTTACATACAATATACATAGAATACAGAAAATTCAACGATTATTTGTATCTTAGGGTGCTTTCACGCCTACCTTGTTTGCTCTGGACTTTCAGACCTCTCAGTTTGGAGTAACCAAACATGCAGGTGTGAAAGGTGCCCCAGACCATGATCCAGACCAGAATGTGGTCCAACCAAAAGAAGTGGCCTTATGCCGGATCTGCTGAACCATGGTCTGCTTCGTTTGCAGTGTGGTTCGGACATTCGAACCAATTGCAGGAAGTTGATGCAGGCGATTGTCATTGATTAAATAATTGATTTTTTGGCATTCGTGAGTGTCATGCAGCAGTATGGGGACAACAGACCTTGCAGCTCCTGTATCTACTGTATCTGTAGATTAACCCTTACGTATGAACGCTAAAGAAATCTGAGGGTAGTCTGCTACGATCACTTTGCTGTGCAAAGTGCATCAGTCAACACCCATCACTGATTTGATGAATGCACACACAGCTTGTCTAGTCCCTGTAGAATAGGACACTCTGGAGCAGATAAAAAAAAAACCATGAACCTAGTGGCACCGTGTCTAATATCAGGTGTGGGCTAAAGGTGAATAAAAACCCTCAGCAACTGCAAGCAAGCCATGCATCATTACAGGTCTCACCTGAATCTCTGCGACTCACTCGAAGACCATCCTCTGGGTTACGTGAGTGGCTTGTCCCTCCAACCTGTGGAAGAAGAAACCTAAAGAAAAGAGCACAAAGAGGATAAAGGATTACACTTGTGCTTTTAAGATGAGTTAGGGTGTTGGGGAGGAGGTATGTATAAACAGAGTTCTTGGGTAACCTGAGAAACATATTGTTAGACATGCCTCTACTACGGAAGACATTTCACTCTGCTGACAGACTTTGAGAGGGGCTGCATCAATGGGCTAAGAGAAGCAGGATGGAAGTTTTGAATAAACGGAATCATTTCTTTGAATCTGATGGTGATCAGGTTCAAATTTGGAAGCCCAGTGATGAGTTCTTCAGTCTTTTGCAGCTAACTGTTCGTGTGATGATCCTGGGAGCCACTGTGTGCAATAATCAGTCACCCTGGACCCAATCTGGGTCCAAGCCTCAATTGAGCAAACCAGAAGGCAACGAAAAGTGGTGCAGAATGGATATAATGCATGTGTCAAATGCAAACGATTCAATGAGTCAATTCATTTCCAGATTCATAAAACAGATCAGTTATTATACACACGAGAACCAGTGGATTGAGTGCATCAGTCTGCAGGGCAGTGTTTGGAATGTGGGTCAGTGGTGCCTTGTGACAATGACCCTGCAGCTGGGCTGAGGCTGCAATTCTTCAGCAGGATAACGCTCAGCAGGATAACGCTTCCCAGAAATGTGCCACCTTGCAACACTTCCTTGGCCTTAGTTGCCATATTTGATTCATCACCAATCAAGCATATATAGGACGAGTTGGGAAGTGAAGCTTAGGCAACCTGAGTGTGCAGGATCTACCCAACCATATCTCATCATGTATCCAGACTAGATGGCACAACAGGGTACAAGAGCCATCAGTTGTCATTAGTATTTTTTTCTGTTCACCCAAAGGGTTCCAGTTTGGTGATGGGCCTCAGCCTCAGCCCAGCTGCAGGGTCATTATCACAAGGCACCACTGACCCAAATTCCAGTCCTGCAGACTGATGCACTCAATCCACTGCTTCTCATGTGTATAATAATTCATCTGTTCTATGAATATGGAAATGCATCTGACACATGTAGCATATCCATTCTCCACCACTTTCCATTGCCATGCCATAGCAGTGCGCAATGCGCGCAACGCACGCTATCCATGCGCCAGTCCAGGTCTCCCCCCATTCCTGCAGCTCGTGCTACACACCGAGGACCAACCTCTGGGTCACGTGAGCTGCTCGTCCGTCCAGCCGGTGGAAAAAGAATGCTGGAGTAAAGAGGAGACAAAGGAGTGCAGGAGGGTATATAAACCCCTCGCCAGAGCGCACTCCTTCACTGGAAACGGAGCTGAGCCGAGCTCCTCTCCCCTCCTCTCCTCCTTCACCTGCACCTCTCTCTCTCTCTCTCTCTCCTCCTCCTCCTCGTAACGGGGCAGCCTGGTGTCCATGGCCACGGGGCCCCTCAGACGGAGTGGAGAAAGCATGTTCTCCGCCAACCTCCTGCTCGTCCTCGGCGCGGTGCTGCTGCACTGCGCGCTCCGGGTCCAGTCCCTCCCAGCGGCGCGCAGAGGGGGCATCCAGCGCTTCTCAGAAGCAGAGGTGAGTGACACCCTTTAAACTGCCTCTCATCGGGGGCTGCAGATTGTTTTGGGGTCCTGAAACGGTGAGGGAACCAGAGTTTTCCTCGTAGAAAGAAACAGGACTGGTCTGAGGTTGTGCGTAATTGCGCACGGACCCCCGGTTCCCCGGAGCCACAGGGTGATGCTGCAGCTCGGCTGCTTAAAGCTCACATCCAGCACAGTGGGGAAAACACCTGGACACTCCTGCAAATTATAGTCTGAGTAGTTTGGGGGAAAGGATGGCATGGGTGGGCAAACTGTCTGGGGTACTGTCAGAACTGGGGTAAATATGGATATTAAAAATATTAATTACTGTACGTCTGAATTTTGGGGAACCAACTCAAACAAATGAGACTAAAAAATGAGGCTTACTCATTTTTTTATGGAGTAAAATGATCCAATATTACATCTGCGAGTGGCAAATGTGTGAAGCTTTGCATGAACTGCTTGCTTCAGGTCCTTCCACAACTTTTCAACTGGATTAAGGTCAGGACCTTTCCAAAACTTGGGTGCTTAGGGCCGTTGTCTTGTTGCATGACCCACATTCTTTTGAGATTCAGCTCACAGACTGATATTATCATTTAGAATTCAATGTTCCATCAATGATGGCTAAAGGTCCTCACCCAACCCATGTTACTACCACCACCACATTCTCCATACATAACTCATCTCATTTAAACAAAGATCTAGTTTGGTCCACCATCCACAAAACATTCCTCCAGTCGTCTTCTGGCTTGTCTGTGGTCTTTAGCAAACAGCAGAAGAGCAGCAATGTTCTTTTTGGAGAGCAGCAGCTTTCTCCTTTCAACCCTGCCATGCACAGCATTGGTGTGGACTCATGAACAATATTAGATAATGTGAGAAAGGACTTTAGTTGCTTAGAAGTTCTCTTGGGTTCCTTTGTGAGTTGGTGGACTATTACACACCTTGCTCTTGGCATGATCTTTGAGGGTGCTCAATTTGTACCATTTGTGCACCACCTTTCTGACTGTGGTGTAGATTTTAAGAATCAACAACTCTTCTTCTTCTGAGCTCCTCAGAAATCTCCTTTGTTCATGCCATGATACACGTCCACAAATGTGTTGTGAAGATTAGATTTTGAAAGATCCCTGTCGTTTAAAGAAATCAGGACCCCCAGTCACACCTGATTCTCCCAACGATTGTGAACATCTCTAATTTCAGCTCCAAATGATCACATACTTTTGCCCCCACAGATGTAATATTGGATCATTTTCCTCAATAAATAAATGAGCAGGTCTAAGATCTTTGTCTCGTTTGTTTGATCTGGTTCTCCAGATCTACTTTTAGCACTTGTAATTGCATGGTCAAAGGAATCGTGTTACCCAACACCTCATGCAGTGGCAGCTTGGCAGCTTTGCTGCAAGGCACATCTGACCTGGTGACCCATAACAATGCAGTCCAACTGCACATTTACCGAGGCAGATGTTCTGCTAATGGAAGCACATACAGCGCAGCACTGTAGTGTAGAAAGTCCAGACCTTGTGAGAACAGACGCAGGTAAACAGAAATACAGTAGAAAAGGAAGAGATCATGTGAACAAGTTTGAGGAACAAAGCCTGGTTCCAGATATCTCCTGGACACCCCCAGCCTGTGCCTGTTCAATTCCATCAACCTGATTGAACATCATTATGCACTGACTTACCAAACCAGGTGTTGATCAGAACTATAAATAATAATAATAATAATAATAGACTCATGAGGAGAACTTTGGAGATGTTTAACGAACACCGTGATGGAAAACCACCACTTTCTAGGTGGTTTTACTCTTTCTAGGAATGTTATTTATGTTTATTCTAATATTGATATTTTACTGAGGAGCTGATAAGCAGATTTTCAGCCTAATTTCCACAGATAATTCTAACTTTTGCACAGTAGAGTACAGTATGCGCACAATCTGAGAAGGTTCAGGTTCTTAGACTTCTTCTCTTTGGGACCATTGTGATGGAAACTGAAATGCTGAAGCTCCAAAACTCCTGTTACCATCTGAGTCCACTTTGTTTTTTTATAACCAGCCCAAAACATTTAGTAACATCAGAATTGTCCGCACCTGCCTGAATTCCCCCGGTGTTGTGCAACCTGCGTTGCTTTCACACAACTCCATAATACATACAAGGAATGTGCACGACAAGGAACGGGATCTGACCCATGAAGTTGTTTATGTGGCTGTTTGCACACATTTAACGCCACCGGGTCTCCACTGCCACCCTGACCAAATGTGTGTGTCCGTGTACGTGTGTGTGACCGATGTACTGAAGCGTGTTTGGAATCACTAATCTGTTGAGACGGGTTGAGAGAGCATGCATTTGTTTAGGAGAAGGTCCAGGGGTGCGCTGTGGTATGTTTGAGTCTCTTCAGCTTAGTGCTGTGTTTGGGAATGAAAGACGTGGGTCAGCAGGTCAGAGTAAGTGTTCTAGGGCTGAGACGTTTGTTATGTCAGCAGCACCTGAGAAATGGTGTTTCAGAGGCTGTTTATGTGAGACAGTCAGAGCAGAAAACACTGTCATTACAATAAATTTCAACGACATAAAAGCAGAAGGTGGTGATCAGTCATGTCTTACGTCAGCGATAAGCCATTTCTAAACCGGTTCTGAATCCAGTTCAGTATCAAGTGTGAATATTGTTCAGTACTTAGTTTTGTACTGAAGTACTTTTAGAACCGATGCTCCATTACATGGTACCTACACGACTGTACACTAATTTACACTACTCTACTAAACTCTACTCAACTTTACACTGCTCACTTCTCTACACCACTGTACTCACTACACTACTCTACTGAACATTGCTCTACTCAACTCTATTCAACTCTACACTACTGTGCACTACTCCACTCAACTCTGCACTATTATGCACTACTCTACTCAACTCTACACTGCTCTACTCAACTTTACACTCACTCACTTCTCTACATTACTGTTCTCAACTCACCATACTACTCAACTGAACAGTACTCTACCCAGCTCTATACTACCCTAATGTACATTACTCTGCTCAACTCTACACCACTCTACTCAACTTTACACCTCTGTACATGACTCTACTAAACTATAATAATCTACTCAATTCTACACTTCTCTTCACTACTCTACTCAACTCTGAACTACTCTACTCAACTCTATACTATTCTACTCAACTCAACACTACTCTACTCAACCCTACACTATTCTGCTCAACTCTACACAACTCTAAACATCTCTACCTAATTCTACACCACTCTACTGAACTGTAAGCTACTCTGCACAGCTCTGCTCACTACTCTACACAATTCTACAGTACTCTACTGAACTCTACTTGCTACTCTACACTACTCAACTCTAAACTACTATACTCAGCTCTACTCAGTACTCTTCACTACTCCACTTTACACTATTCTGCTCTTCTCAACTCTACACTACTCTACTCAACTCATATACATAAGTGCCCAACTCTTTTTCTTGCAGGGCCCCCTGACCACACTGGGACCTGAGTCCACAGGTCCACCTTTCCCCACTCTCTGGCTTATTTTCTCTTCTGTTGAAATTCTTGACTACAACCTCAGTTTTTTAAGTGTCTGCAGCAATAGAAACCACTCTTGTGCACAGTTTGAGCTTCTCCTGGACCGTTTTCTTGTCTCCTTCATTTAAATCTTAAGTCAAAAAATCGCAGGGGCAAAAGCAGTGCAACCCTGAATCAAACAGAACTCCATTTCACCCTGATCCGGGGACTGATAGGACATAGATGTGTGGAAAGTCCTCTCATAGCCCGGGCTGACAAAGAGCAGCAGCCACAGATGGCTGTTTTAACCCAGTTGGAGGAGATCCAAGCCCATTTGCCTGCTTTCCCGAAAGGAAATGTTAGCATTAAAGAAAGAAACACGTCTATTTGAAGGCGAGAATAAAATCCAAGACTGAAAAAAAGTTGTCCCTTCTGAAGTGCTGAGCGTTCACAGACCCCGGCCACCAAATCAAACATTACTGCAGCTGTTACGTGCACTTAAGTGACATCGGTGCTTATAAACACTTTCTTTTCTTTCGGAGCCTGTCGTTGTGCATTCTGTCTCTCGAACACGAATAACATCTGACGTTAAAACAATCCCAGACCCCCTGAGTTTGCGTCAAATCAAACCCAGACGTTTTGGAACGGAAGAATTAGGCCAGAGAAACTGCTGCGATGCAGAGCATGTGCACTCAATTTGTTCCTGACTGTTGACAAAGCTGCAGAAGGAGATTATGCAGGCAGGGGCAAGTCATTTGGCATGCAGCGCAGAATAACAAAGCGTCTGTTTGCTGACACAGGGAAAGGGAAAGAACAAGATAGCTGCTGTGGCTGAAATCAGGTTTCCTCAGACCTGGCTTTGTTTCTCCATTCTTCAGCTGCAGTTCTTCAGTGTTGGTGAGCCTGTGTCAACAGCAGCCTCAGCTTTGTGGTCGTGACAGACGTAGTCTTCTGAAACCGATGTGGTCGTCAGATATGCTCATACCAAATTTCATGAACTTCTGACCATGTTCCAATTGTCTCTTTGATCCATTTGGTCTAGTCTACTCCTCCATTTAACATCAGGCGTGTCTAGAGTTGATCTCCACCAACTTTTGAGGACATCTGACAAACACTCTAAGAGCTGTTTCAATAAGTAAGTTCCTGGTGGGCAGAGCAATACAAAGCATTGGGAGTAGAAAGAGAAGGTGGCGTTTGTGGCCTATCCTCCTTATGGTTGGACGTGTTGTTCATTCTGAGCTGCTGAAGCCTCTGTCGCCTCCAAGCTGTCTGACTATTCTCTGTTGACCTCTCTCACCATCTCCAGACCTGCCCTCCAGAACTCTTTTCTTTTTTCCACCATTCTGAGCAACTGTAGAGACACAAAGTGAAAGAACAAGATAGCTGCAGTGATGTCTGCACCCCCAACCCCACCATCGTGCCTACTGGGAAAATGGCCTGGTTGAGGCATTTGCTCCAAACCAAGAAAATATACACCTCCAGCTGTGACACACTCAGAGAGATAGAAACACACCAGCATCACTAAAGATGCTAGACTAATGAGAAGAGGGAGGTCAGCAGATGTTGGCTAATGAGATGGCGTGGGGTTGGCCGTAAATTGATTAAATGTGCTGCCTAAATGGTTGAGTGATGAAACGCTCCATCAGCAGCTATTGCTCCAGCATGGTTTCAGCCCAAGCTTTCTTGATCTTTAAGCATGACATCCTGTGGACAGTGAATACAGTGTATAATCACGCAGAATACTGTCTGTTTCCTGTTCTTAATATAAGCATAATCAGTCGATTCTTCATGGCATGTATTCCACAAAAGGATGGAAACGTTTTTACTGTAGACTAAATAGGAGATTGTCTAGTACAGTTCATTCTGGGAGCTAAACACCACTACCAGTTCATGGCACCTGGAATTCTGTACTAATACCCATTTGTAATAATATGATTTCAAAAATTGGAATCAATTCAATTGGAAAACATTTCAATTTCATCATTTTATTATTTATTTAGAACATTTTACGCACCATACAAAACTAAACCACTCCATACATCCTCCCCTCCCCATACACACCCGACAACCCCTACAATCTAATCAATGCAACCATCCATCCATCCATCCATCCATCCATCCATCCATCCATCCATCCATTTTCCTCCGCTTATCCGGGGCCGGTTCGTGGGGGTAGCAGTCTAAGCAGGGATGCCCAGACTTCCCTCTCCCCCGACACCTCAGCCAGCTCCCCAGGAGGGACCCCGAGGCGTTCCCAGGCCAGCCGAGAGACATAGTCCCTCCAGCGTGTCCTGGGTCTACCCCGCGGTCTCCTCCCAGTGGGACGTGCCTGGAACACCCCCCGGGGATACGCCCAGGGGGCATCCAAAACAGATGCCCGTGCCACCTCAACTGGTTCCTCTCGATGTAGAGGAGCAGCGGCTCTACTCCGAGCTCCTCCCGGGTAGCCGAGGATCTCACCCTATCTCTAAGGGAGCGCCCGGCCACCCTACGGAGGAAACTCATTTCGGCCGCTGTGTAGCTTTTGCGATTTAATAGAAAACAACAGTGAGAGCGATGGGTACTGTTAAAGACAGGTGGTAGATGATGATTAGGTCACAATATAAGCTCACCGCACTTTGCATGTTTAAGGTGGACTGTAAATACCTGCAGGGTGTGCAGCAGGGTTCATTGTTTGAGAAGAGGTGGAAAAGTGTGAAGGAAGGAGCTGAATTTGCTGATGTATGTACGGTCTACCAGCAGTGGCAGAAATCCCAGTCTACAGGAAACTCAGCTCAGAATTGTGGTCCAAGTCCCAAACTGGGCAAAGGCTTCTTGTGTGCCACTCTGCTCCATATGTTAATGGTCTGCAGTTCCTTGTGGAGTGGTCTTTCAGAAACTGGTTGTGAAGGACCTGTGTTGACTTCTAGAGGCAGTTCTTCCATGGAAGTGAAGCACTTTCACGCACATGCTGTGAAACACGCTGGTAGGCCCTGTCCATCAGTCCCTCAGAGCCACATTTCTGAATAGAATTTCCTGTAGACTGGGATTTCTGCCACTGCTGGTAGACCCATATGAGCTTCCATACACCTGCAAATCAGCTCCTTCCTTCACACCGTGGCTGTTGCAAATCATTAATATCAGCATTGTGACCCATGTTGCACACATCGACCGAGACATGCGCTGTACCACGTCTTCTCTACCTATGAATGATGTCTCACACCTCACAGGTATTTATAGCCCAGAAGCCTGACGTTAATATCACCTTAAACAGGCAAAGTGACATATTATATGACACTCCATTAGAGTCTCAAGATGCTTCTGCAGTTGTCGCTCATAATCGCTCAAACCATTGGTGGTGTCCACATCCACAGCATCCACAGACACCTCAAGGTTTCATCTGGTCTTCCCTAAACATTCCCATTCAGCCCTTCTGTTCATAGACATGGATTTCAAATGACCTCTTTCTCACTCTAGTGGGAAACTCAGAATTGTGTCTTGTCTGCACTGAACGTTATCTGTTCTCTGCAACGACAAAACATTCATGGGAAACCTTCTCACACAAACAGAATTTTGGGTCAACAGCACAATCCTTGAAACGTGCTCTTACCTGCATGGATAATTGCAGCTTAGAGAAAGCCTTAATGAAATATATTGCTGAGAGAAAGTCTGCATTCGCATGCCATCCTATATTCAGCGAGGGGCTGGCCTTGAGCCCGAATTCACATGCTGCTCCACATCTTCAACAGCCTTGGCCGACAGGGAGCTTAAAGAGCTTACACCGAGATCTTTTCTAGAGTTACTCAGCTTCAGTTCACTGTGCAGGAACTACACTCGTGCAGATGATGCATGATGTGTTTGGGGGTGTTTTGAAGGTGAGCTGCGTGATTTAGAGCAAGGGTCCGGTCGCGTGTTGTAGGCGTTGTGTGTTAGACTCACTGTCAGCTTTCAGAACATCAAACACACTGTAGGTTGTTCTACCATAGCATGAGAACAAAACTGTCCAAGTGTTTGTGGACACTAAGGCTGGGCAATATATCTTAAATATCAATATATTGAGAAATATTTTGTACATTTACATGGAAGTCGATTGGTTTCTGGAGGGACGACAGTCCACAGATTACAGTCAAATTATGCCACAGAAACATTGTAATTATAGGTTACTTAAAAATACATGCTGTGTTTCTGCTGTTAGAGATAAATACTGATACTTGTGTTCCAATTTTATGTTACAGCCCTATTCCAAAATGAATCTAAGATTCAATTCATTTTTCCATCAAAATCCTACACCCAATACCCCACGATAACAAAGTGAGAAATTTGTTTGAAATCTTTGCAAATTGATTAAAATTAAAACACTAAAATACTTATTTTGGAGCATTTCCATTGGTCCATTCATCATGAATTTTTGTAAAAACAAACAAACAAACAAAAAAGACTCACATATAGATAATGAACAAACATAAGTGACTATATCTTCCCCTTCATGTTGGGCAGAATCAAAACCATCCGCTCTGACTTGTCCTCGTGTTTATCTCCAGGAATTTTGGATAAGGGTCTGCTGCTGAGTCTGCATTGTTGTGTTCCTCTGTAAAGGCTATGATGAGGGCTCCAATGTGGACTGCTTTGAGGGAACTTGTCAACACACATTTGATGGTCTATCAGTCCCATATTGAAGGTGTATCTGAACTCTAGTGCTCCATTTGGGGGTTAAGGTGGCGTGACTGCGGACGACATCATGCCAACATTCCAAAAAAGAGATGTGTCTTTGTCTCTAGTGCACTTACATTTCGTCTGCTCGTAGTTGATTTTGTGTCCTAGTCTCTGTCTTTCTGTTTGCAGAAAAAAATAATATCACTTTTTTGTTTTTCAAAAATCCATCACCAACATCATCTTGTTTACTGGAGGACGTAGGTTAGAACTAGAGTTACTGCTGCCCTGTTTGTTTTAGAGTTGTCCTGCTGTAACACACAATTTTTCCCAGCAAGGTTCACTAGGTGGATCAGGTGTGCTGAAATTAGGGGATTCTAGAACATGTGTGGCAGTGGTACTCTACTCTGTAAAAATTATGAGCTCCTTGAGGACCTTTTGGAGGTTCTTCAGTCTGGAACTCTGGACCAACCTCTTAAGTTGCTTCAGGAAACCTTCAATAAAAGGACGATGGTTTCCTGAAGGTTCCTTGAAACACCTTAATAGGTTCCTTCCTTAAAGCTGATTGTTAGGTGGACTCGGGTTATGCTGCATTCCCCGGAGAGCAGTCTTGTGCAGCTCCACCAGCTTAATATAATTCTAAAGATTGAGAGGTTAAGGTTGAGGACCAACTTGTGTCCTTCACCACTGCTTAATTCACGATCTCTCTCTAACTTCTTTTCCATGCAGTTACGAGGCCATCAACCACGCACCTGGAGATCTGCCTTCCCGCAGAGTTTAGTTCTAGACATTCCCTGGCACACCTGCTGCAGCTAATGCATGTTCTCAGTGCTTGCTTGGCTGGATCAGGTGCATTAGCATTGGCCGAGACATGGGGGTTGTAGGGGATGTGGAATGTTGGACATGAATTGGAACTCAACTCTGCAGGAATGTGTGTCTCCTTAACGAGGCCTGGAGACTCCTGCCGTTGTAGATGTTCTAGATGTCCTACTGACAGAAAGGGTTTCATATCTATCATGTCTCATCAGCTTAAACCTTTTCCTGTTCCCACTAAAACAATCTCCCCATGGCAGAGTAATCACTTCACTTGTGTATACAACCTCCAAGCAGCACGGATCTCTGGAAGTCTTTTTGTGGGTAAATATTTACCCAAGACTGATTTCCTCTGGCAAAGCTCATTTTTTATCTTGAGTGTGGCCTAATTTTATCTGTCAGGGGATGCCTGATTTGCTGGGACTATGTCTTATCCCTTGTCTTCGCTGCATATTCACAGGACAGTGGGATGTTGTGGAGAGAGAAAGAGAGGGAAAGTGGCAGCCGAAGTCTCAATGAAGGCGTTTGGATCAAAGCCACAGTAGGCAATAAAAAGCACAGAGCGCTCCAAAGGCACGATAAGAAGCACCCTAAGCCGGCTTTTGAGGGCATGCTGAGTAAGACCTTAAGCTGCCATCCAGATGTGAACTGTGTGACGGGGTAAGCAGAGGTATTTCCTCACACCTGGTACATTTGCTTGCATTTGGAGGTTGCTGGAGGTTGAAGGAACGGATGACATCACCCAATGAATGCCCCCTGGACAGCATTGACTGATGGGATGCCATCCTTGAGGTGGTTATCCTCAGGAGACCCACAGAATGGGAACAAGGCCAAGTCACACGCACACACACACACACACACACATGCTTCAGGGAGAGCTGTAGATGCTGCTCTCTTGCTCTATCTTTGTTGTGACATGTCAGATCTTTTCATCTGTAACATGATCTTACAGGAGCTGAAGTAGTTCCAAATGCACGACTGGTGTGTCATCCATGTGCAGTCTGCAAACTGACAGCTCAGATTAAAGTTAGGATGCTTTTAGAGCATGGGCACACAAAGTGTGGCCCAGTGGGCTGCCAGCTCCTTCACCCAGTGAGAGAGCACACATGGTACCATACCTTGTATATACAAAATGGCAACTTTACAGGAGATAGAAAAACCACATACTGGTGATAATGGTAATACATACACAGACCAGCCATAGCATTATGACCACCTCCGTGTTTCTACAATTAAGGCTGCTTTGCTACAGGAGTTCCTGGAGAGCTCTCCACTACAGAATCCACTATGAATTCATCACTGTATCAGTGGGGGCTTGAGGATAATCTGTTCAAAAACTGAAGCTGAAGTGGACATGGCCCATGCAACATGACACTGACCCAAAACATTTCAGTAAGTCTTATTGAGATGCTGTGGGGTGATTTGAAAGGTTGAAGCTTGTGCATGCAAGACATATCTCAAACATCAGGCATCTGAAAGAATTCTGCCTGGAGGAGATGGAAAGACCTGTTTGAAAGAAGATCAAATATAGACACGTCCATTGAGCTAAATATTTAACAGGGTGCCATATTTGTACCTCATAAGATTGATAGTTGGATTGCTGAGCAATGCTTTCACTTTTCTTTTTTGCTGGACCCTTGTGACCCCTAGTGATATGTGTTTCTACCAGGTGATAAATCCCTGGCATAAATGCATAAATGTGTCAAACACTTCCATGTGTGCTTACTTGGCAAGAAGCACCTTGTTTTATAGAGCGATGCCAGATATGCACATTGTATGAAGCACCAGAGTGAATCCAGAGGAAGGCCTGCAGGTCTGTTGCCAGACGTTTGCTGCCACACCTGTTTTATCGTGTGCAGGTGGATCCTGTAAAATCTGTCCACACTTGAATGACAGCAATCCAAAAACTCCCCATTTCTGCCATGCTCCTTGGCAAGTATGTTAAACCTTTCCAGCCTTTCTTCTGAAATCAGTGTATTCTCGAGGAGTTCGGTCCCCGTAACTTGGCCTTACACTAGATGCTGGAACATTGTGGTGTGGAGGATTCGATTGTATTCAGCCATATGAGTGCATTAATGAGGTCAGATTTTGATGCTGGATGATCAGTTGAGAGTTGAAAATGAAAATTGGGTTGATGTTACAAACCAACATTAATATAAGATCAAACATTTCCAACACAGATGTTCCAACACAGTCTTACAGATGTTCGTAAGACTTAAAGCCAACAATATCCAACCAAAATAAAGCTGTGGACGTCATCATTACGAAGTTCAGGAGACGCTGAGATTGCTCATCATATCTCACCAATAAATGTTGGTATTTTGATGTTGGCATGTGGCATTTCGAAGATGTTGGAGTTTGGTAATTTGACATCATGCATAATCATGCACCCTTTTGAGGGAGGGGCCCATTATTGCAAGTTTGCTTTCACCTAGACAATTTTCATTCGAACCCTAAACCGACTTTATTGTCACTTTCCTTCATGCATCTTTGTAGAGTTGTAGAGCCTAGATTTAGGTTTTCTTAATTTCCTTGGAAACAAACACTGAAGATTGAAAAACAATGCTTTTTGGCGTCATGGCATTTCACCTGCAAACAAAAAGAGGTTTCAGCCACGCAGGTGGAAGTAGAAGCAGATGTGGGACAAAATGAACCAACCAAGCAACCCCTCACACACCCCCGGGAGCAGATTCGGAGTCAGAGTCCCTGGTCACTTGACCAAACCTACTCTGTACAATACTGTATATTAATGCATATGAAAGCACAGTTCCCTCCATCCTGTATATCAGTGTATATAAGACCCTGCCGTTTACACCTCTACACACATCACTGCCATGTCCATCATCATATCAGTACTCCATGCTGTGGCGATCATGATCTTTAGACGATAATAATGATGAGTTTCTGAAAGCATGCTGAGGGTTTGTTTACAACTCTGGACTTAAGTCCTCCACATGTAGTTATTTCTGGCTCCGGTAACATGTATTTGTGTTCCTGTCATAGCAGCAGGTAATCTGCTGGCTCAGGAAGGCCATGAAACAGCTTATTCTTTAGCTTGACTGAGCCTGAATACCAGCCAGCCTCTTAAGAAATGACAAACATAATGTAAACGTTAACATCGTAAACGTCGAACGGTACGCTATAAAAAAAAGTCTGTTCAACTTAAGGTAAATAAGAAAGATTAGAAAAAAATTGTTGAATAAACATTGCGTAAGATTGCGTAAGCCACATCTGTGGCTCCTCCCACTCAGTTTTGTTTACTTAGGTTACAAAATTCCATCACCCAAAGTAATGAATCAGGACATTGAACCACTGTAACCCTTTAAATAACAAATTTAATGAATGGATGGATGGATGGATGGATGGATGGATGGATACTTTACTGATCCTGCGGGGAAATTGAGGTGAAATAATATGGTTATTATTTAGTGATTTGAGCATAAATCTTCACATATATTAGTGAATATATCAGTTTCATTTATATAAGAACACACTGAACACAACAGTTCTGTTCTCTGTAGCTTTCAGTTTACTCTTCATTACATTTAAGTATTTTAGATAGAAAATATACTTTGATCCAGTTTTAAATGCCCTTAGTTTATTTTATTCATGGAGTAGCTTATTTGGATATATAGGTGGGTGTCATATATGAGACATGTGACATATATAAAAGTGGCCATTTTTATGTAAAAATATGATCAATATATACCTGTAATTAATCCCTGAATATGTACTATAATGGTATATATGGGAAATTAATCCATCGTGATATTTCTTTATATGAGTAAACAATGGTGGGTTTCAAACAAGAATGATGTCACTAAAGACCAATTTCAACAAGTTAAACCAAAATACAGGCTGACATGTTGAGGCAGATGAGTTAAAGTTGATATTGTTGCTTAAAACATGCCCCGCAGGCAAAAAGAGCCATATTTAATCTGCAGCATAACAACTACCACTGAACCACCAAAGCACCATATTTCAGGGGTTTATTTCCATCGCAGAGTTGCTGACTTAGCTGCCACTCTCTGCATGCTTTACCGTCATTAAGTATGTGTGCAAAACATGGCTATAATCAGCCCTGTATCTAAATGACTGGTTTGCTCCATGTTGTCTCTTCTTGGCCAAGAGAGGCTTTTTACGAGTGTTTACTGTAGCACTCTCGTGACTGCCCTCGCAGCACACTGGCCTCAAGGCCACTTAGTGAGCTGTGGAGGGATAGAAGAAAAACACGAGGGTGTCTCCGGTTCAGCACGGGTCAAATGGTCCAGGTCACGGCCTAAACCAACACAGGCAGGTCGATGGAGACAGAGCAAACACCAGCATCCATTAAGGACAAAGCGCAGTAGCACCACTGGTTGACAGACAGCAGCTTGCATGGCAATATTTTCGTTAAGTAAATCACAAAGCAGAATATATTCATTTTATTTGGTTTCACCCCAATTTTCACTTGAGATTAGATTAAAAAGCATGATGAACTGTCCCTACATAACACCATATGAGGGTCTATGAAATGAATTGTCATGCTGTTTGCCATCAGCAGACAGAGTGTGAGAGAGCAAAATTGGCCATGCTCTATTTGGGTGGGTAGATGGCACTTTCACCCCACATCACACCCAATGCGATGCTGGTCAGCACGGGTGTCTGTTATCTGAGCTGGGGACACGTTAAGCACGTTGGCTGCCCAGCAATGATGCAATGGTGGCACTTTGAAAAGAGGCATTACCTGACTTCACATGTATCAGAGGAGGCATGTGCTTGTCTTCAGTCTTCTAGTGCCATCATACATCATAGGTGGAGAGTCCCAATGGGGTTGGGGAATGGCCGCTTCCAAATCAGGATAAAAAAGCATAATCGTGGATATCATTTGGCCTTAAATGTACAGTGTGAAGGTACGTTTGCACTGATGTGGTCATCATCTTCACTGACGAGATTCACTGACCATTTGGAACCTCTACAATTCCATGGCATTATAGCCAACACCACGCTGAGAGACACTGCTTCTGCATGTGTAGATCAATAAATATTTAGCATATCAGTCCCCATGTATAATCATTTATTGTTCTGGGTGACCTTTATCTTCCTTTCCAACATCACTGCAATCCCACACTTCCTTCTGGGTGCAACTATTTCTTTGATGCGAGAGAGAGAGAGAGAGAGAGAGAGAGAGAGAGAGCAAACAAGGAATAATTAGAGATGGAAAGAAAGAAACAGAGAAGGAAAAATGAGGTGTAGAGGTGGTGTGTTGGGGGGGTGGGTGGCCTGGGGGTTCTCAAACCCATTGCAGCTGCAGTGGTGAACTGTAATAAAGCAAATTTACAGAAGAGCACTGAGGAGGAGGAGGAGGAGGAGGAGGAGGAAGAGGAGGAGGAGGAGGGAGGTAATCATACCTTCCCTCCAGTCATCTTAACATCCCAGCCAATTAACATAGCCATTTCCTTTAAATTTCGGAAGGGGAAATTGGCCGTGATCATTCTTGCTCTGATAAAAAGCCAGTACTGAGACGTGTTCACTAATCTAAGCTTATATAAGATGATATAAAATAGTCCCTACTCACCATCAGCGTTCTCCCCAGTGACCTTCAGCCCAAACTCAATCTCCATGCCCTATCTGTCCTCCAGAACAAGTGGACTCCACTCCGGGATCTTCAGCAGTGACGTACATTTCTAAAAGCTAGTTTCTGGGATAGGGAAGTTTATTCATGGATTAAATCTCCCTGAAAATGCTTTCAAAGGAGTAGTTTAGGATTTGTGGCTGAAATAAACTGTGCATGTCTACTGACAGCCAGTTCCTACTGTGCTGATCCTACCAGTTTCTGGTTTCTATCTAGATGCTTGCAAGATTTACAACCTGCAAAGGTATACGAAGCATAAAATGTGATTTACACGACTAGTCTTGTTTTCCCCTGTGCTTCAGATCGTTCTGGACTTTGGACTAGCACAAGATGTTTGCAGAGATGTGCAGAATATGCTTGGTGTTAACTATGCATATGTGTACGCAACGAGGCAACGATGTGCAATACCACATATGTATGTGATGTGTCCTTACAGTGACAAAAGTGGAGCCAGAACCACTGGTGAGAGCACACAAGCAAGCACAGTTACGTTCAGCTGGTTGCCTACATGAAGGCATGGCCAAACAGCAAGTGTGTTCGTAGCTTTAGGGGTCTTGCCCAGTGACTCTAATTGGTTTAGTGCGGTGGGCGAGCCAGGGAATGGAACCCAGGTCTGTGGTATTATCATTAGGGGTGGGTTTAAAAATGTTTTTTATTTGAATGATCTGATATCGATGCATATAAAGCTGTGATCGATCTTTAACCCTCTGGAGTCGTTGCTTCCAATGGTGGGGGAAGAAAGTCACCAAAAGTTCACACTGAGTTCAGAGCTTGGAGATGATGATTCTCAGCTGGAGTTTATTCAAAAAAGTCTGCCACACCTCACACATAACAGCACAACAGCACCTCCTTCAGGAGAAACAGTGCAAATGGCACTGATTGGCTCATATGTTGGCAGGTACAGATGACGATTGGCAAGAACATGAGGATGGTAAACATACAAGTACGCATATTAAGAACCACCCTAGTTAGTATCCTTGTCTTCTTATTCTGATATCTGAGCTTGGCATATACCGACTAGCAAGTGTACCAACAACCAACTCTGCCACAGCAACACATGGCAGCTAGAAACCTATCCATCTTGCTTACTATAAGCCCACATGCATGTCAGATGTCATCACTTTGTTTCCATTCTTCTCACCACTTGTGTCTAATCATGCATCCCATTAGTCTGTTGCTTCAGCTGAGCTTTCTGATTGGAGGTGACTGACAGGAAGGTGGTTAATTGCTTGTGTCTCTTCTTCTAGTCAATTTCAGACAAGTCTCACCACTATGGTCAGAAGAAGAGAGGAAGACTTTCGTATGTTCAGGACACAGTAAAGGAAGGTTCGGACACGAAGAGGATGCTGCACCACACGGCACTACCCAACAACGACTCTGACCAGAAGAGACGACGGTGTGGAGTTCCAGACTTCGGGTCAAAGAAGGAGATTGGCCTTCATTACCTGACCCAGCGAGGGCATCGACGCAAGCGCTTCAGTCTGTACAGGGGACGCTGGGATAAGACTAAGCTCACCTATAAGTAAGATGCTTTTTGGGACATACAGTATATCTCTGTAGACAAAACCAGATGAATATTAGGAAGCAGAAAGTGTCTATTAGAAGGGTGTTGCTGTGTTGCTGAATCTCCTGCAGAGATTCATTGCATCCATAAAGAGATCCACCTGATTCTCCTCCATGAGATGCTTTTGAAGCCTCACTGTCTCAATTAAGGTGTTACATTGGTTAGTAGGCCAGTGTAAGGCTGTGGTCCTTGGACACAGATTCAATCTCACCATGCTTGACTGCTGCAGGATCAGGTGTTTGCATTATTAAGTTACACCCATTATTACGTTGCATTATATTACATTCATTAACAACAACATAAAAATGCACCAAGAAGGAGCTGTTAGAACTTTCTATGTGTGAATGTAACGATGATATATGTTAGTGACAATACTGGGGAAAACTGAACAATTGAGTGGAGGCTATAGTATCATTTTGAGCCGCTTCTAGTCTGGAAACAAGATGAGGTTCTGTTGGGCATGCTGTGGCACGTGTACCAACCGATGTTGCAGCTGGGCCTGTAGGTCCTGCACACTCATAGACTGCTGAAGTTCTCATTCCAGCTGTTTCCATAAATGCTTGATTGGTGAGAAATGTATTTACATGTGTTGGCACAAGATGTCCTGCACATATCGCTGAGCTGGAAGTTTCCCTGATATCACTAATAGGGTTGACCGACTGTCATATGTTATCACTCCCCAGATCAACACACCAGGCAGAATTAAGTGTTCAACACAAGGTCTCCACACTCGAATCCGATTATCTTCAGACCCCTAAAAGAACCTAGAATTCACAGGCATGTCTTGCAGTCAACAATCTAGAAAAACTCTCAGTAATGCTACTTAAATTTGTAACAACATATACTCATCATCAATAAAAGAGTTGCACCCAGAGGGCATCAACCGGTTGTGACGCATGACTGCAGTGGTGTCATGCCAGAGTGTCATGAAGTCACTCAGAATGGCGGTGAGATATCTTCAAGGATGAGTCTCACAGAGACACATCTCCAAGATCATCAGTTCATTCTCATGACCATACGTCCAAAAGCCCTGGTGTCATGGTTCGGGGCACAATTTCATGCCATGGCAGATCACTTTCATTACAGGTACTTTGACATCTCAACATTACATTAAGGACATCCTGCAACCAGTGGTCGGTCTCATCTCCAGACCTATCCCTGATTGAAAATGTTAATGGACGCTCTATCATCACTCCACCCCTACCTCACAATCTGAAGAACTGTGTGAGAACATTCAAGCTGCATGGGATGGATCATCACAGGACACCATTAGGAACCTCTACAACTCCATGCTGAGACGTCTGGCATGTTGTGTTAAACCCGACGCCACACTGAGAGACTTCTGTATGTGTAGATCAAAAAATATTGATCATAACAGTCTACATTTATAATCATTTATTGTTCCTGGTGACCTTTATCTTCCTTCCCAACAGCACTGCAACCTGACACTTACTTCTAGGTGAAATTATCTTTTGACAACGAGTGTATATTTGATCTTGAGTGTATTAATGAAATACTTTCCCTGTTAGAGCAGATCAGACAGTCTCTGCACTCTTCCGGGCCCCACACAGATCAGGCCCCTCCGGCCATACTCTAGGTTCCTTCTCATTTCCTTGCTCCTCTCCTCATCACAGACAGCTAGGCTGCTTGTAGGCCACATATTAAAGTGTTTATGAAAAGCCCGGCGCAAGTGATATTTCATGGCGAGTGAGCGCGGTGTTTGGGGAAGAGTGTAGGCTGTCTTTTACTGTGTTTTACTCTTCCTCCTCCGCTTTCATATCTGAAACATCCCTCTTTTTTCCAGGCCACCCAGGATCGAGGTGTTTTATGCGTGTCGTCCGGATGTGCCCGCTCACAGACTCTTTGTGGTTTTCGTGCAGTCAGATGTAGCATGTCAGTGAGACCTGATCTTTTCTGAAGAGGAGTCATCGTTCTCATTCCTTCCACTTTCACACCCTCTTAATTAGAAGCTGTAAATTTCTTTTTTAGAGCTGGTATGAGGTCACAGCCCCGAGCACAGCATTTCATTCAGCTGTTCCAAACAAAACTCAAAGACAATGCCACCCCCAACCTAGTTTGGTCTCACATTTTGTACTTCTGAGTTTGGTCAACAATACTTGGTTCCATATCAAAAACATTAGTACATTGGCTGCAGCTGAAATTCATTAAAGCTAGGAGGTGCTGATGGGATTCTCTGCTCTCTCACTTGACAAGCAGGCATTTAGACAGTTGCGCCACCCTAGAGCTGTGAAACCATGTACATTTTTGCATCCAAGGAAGAAAAAATGGTGAACTCTGTGTTTTACAATGGTAACAACTGATCTCCTCACATTTGACGAGCAGCAGTTAGACCGTAGGGCCACCCTAGAACTGTGTTTTTATGCAGTGTACTTTCACAGCTCTAGAGTGGCCCTACGGTGCAACTACTGCTCATAAAGTGTGAGGAGATCAGTTCCCAGCAAGAGCTCAGTGCTCCATTGTCCAAAGCCTCCCAGTCTGATGATGTTATGCAACGGGAGAGTCACAGCAGCTTCGGACATCAACTCTGGAGTTTGGAGGAGCTCAAACACACGATACACAAAACCCGATCACAGCACCTTTACCACTCATATAAGTAGTTGTAGTAGTGTTTCCTACCACACACAGGTTTGACTGTGGTGTTTTAAAGGCACTGTGTGCCTTTAATCCGACTGGATTATAAGAATATTAAACACACTATAAAACAGTAATTTTATGTCATTTTATAAAACTGTTGCTAAAAGACAGTGATTTTACTTCAGTATTGATCAGCATCACAATTGTTTCTAAACTTTGAAGCTATTTTATTAACACAAAAACAAAGACCGGCTCAGATATCGGCTGATCCTCAGAATTAAGAGACTCTGACCCTAAGTTGGGGCATATCCCAAATTGTAAAGACAGTCTACATGGCCAGATTAGTGCTTGATTCTATACACTGGTGGCAACGGGACAGAATGAAAAATCTGAATTCAGTTATAAAGAGGTGTGTCCCAATACTTTTGTCCATGTAGTACACTTACAACAGAATTTTATGTTGGCAACAAAACAATTATAGTCTTTCTCGAGTCAGTTCTACCCATTGGTTCTAACCTGCCTTTGAATTGTCTTCTTCAGTGTAATGAATGACCAGCACTGATGCCTTTTAACACCTCTAACTCCAGAGGGTCTTAGGTCATCCCCGAGGCTCTAAGAGGGGTTCCTTCAACCTGACTTCAGTTTCATTGTTTTTCGCAGAGCCTTTGCAGTTGACACACTGACCTTTCCCTGGAGGTCATCTCCGCCCAGCATTGATGTTTTGACTGACCTGCCTCCTCCATCTCAGTCAGCAGAAGTCCTCTCCCAGACATTAGCTTCCCTCCCGTAATTTGAAGGCAGTGGGGTCACAACCCCAGCAGGCGTGGACGTCGCTTTTACGGCGCGATCATGCGTGTAACAGCAGCAGAACCCACATGGTTCCAGTTTCCCTGCTGCCACTCAGCGGGAGATAAGAGGCCAGAACCCAATTTAACCCTTTACACTCGTCTGACTTCCATTCTTCACTTGTAGAACTAGTTATCATCTAGACACATTTAGTAGTAGTTCCTATAAGTGCAAATAGTGTTTATTAACACATACAGTGGTGCTTGAAAAAGTGTGAACCCTTTAGAAATGTCTATTGCTGCATAAATATGAGGTGAAACATTAGATTTTCATGCCTAAACTATTTGTTTTTAAATATTACACTTGCTCATTTATTTATTGAGGACAAGTGATCCAATATTACATATCTGTGAGGGCAAAAGTATGGGAACCTGTAGGATTAGCAGATCATTTTAGGGTGAAATTAGAGTGAGGTGTTTTCAATCAATGGGAGATAGTGGTGGGTGTGAGTGAGGGTCCTGTTTTATTTAAATAATAGGAATTATACCAACAAATTCTTTATGTCAGGACATCTGTCTGTGAGATGAGTCTCATGAGAATGTGGGCCATGCAGAAAGACAACGACCCTAAGGAATACTAAAATTAATGTTTGGGCACTGACCATAATCCAATAGAAATCTACTTTTAACTTTTTTGGAAATATGATGAAGTTATACTTTACATTTATACAGAAATATTTGATGTATGTTGTCACACATTTGTTATGTTTAAAAATTGAGAGTTTTTGACGTAATGTGAATCTGGCAGTTGACCTTTAGGCTATGCCAATCCAACATTACTTAGAATAAAATCTGATTACAATGATTTCAATTGTAAATTAAGAAAACTTTTAGAGATACAAACTAGTTTGAACCATAGTATTTATGAACTAATGCTGTGTGTCTTTTGTTTAATAACTCAATAATAAACCTAGGGTGTAAGGGGTTAAGTCCAGGACAAACAGTCTGTCTGATGGAGCCATGTTGATTAAAACCCCTCCCTCAGCTTTACGGCCCACTTGCTGGAATCATGACCCATAAATCTCTCATTGCCCTTTATTCAGCTTAAAAAGGTACTTTAGGTTAGACTGTCCTGTCTAGCCTCTTTCATAAATTCTGAAGGCAAAGAGACATGGGCTGTGCTGCCTCATCACATTCTTAGAGAGAGAGAGAAGCAGATACGACTGTGGACATGGTGTAGTGATAAAAGAGAGACGGCTGCCTTTGCTTAAGTGTACGACTCTAATCAGTTAGGAGTCAGTAGTGCTGTAGTCAGTATGGTCTAAGGCCTAATGCCCATAGGAGCTTGGTTCTGGAGTTGTTTACCAGTCCTTCTGTCCTCTGTCTTCTGTTCAAATTAATGATGGACTCTCTGGGACCTGTGTTCACTAGGAATGCTAATGGAGGGTCACATTCCACTTCTGTGGAATGATCTCACTCACAGGTCCTGGATCAGCACTCCTGATCTAAGGGGTTTTATGAAGCTCGACGCAGGACTCCCCTTGAGGGGAACGCTGGGCCTCAGCTTTAATGAGAGTCTGCAGCTCCAGGATTTGTCTGTGACTCTATGGCGCTACAGTCCATTAGAGAGGGGGGTAGGATCCCTTTGACAATGATCCAAGACCAGACTCACCTCTACTCTCATAATGCCCAAAGCTGGGCTTCAGAGAGCTTAAAGAAGTACTTTAAGCCTAATCTGTATCCTGGTCTCAATTATATGGTCAGTTAACGCAACAATAATTATGACACATTTCCATGAGCTTTCCCTGTAAAGGAAAGCAACCCCATTGAGTGAAGACATCCATGGGAAGTTACTGAAGCTTCAATTATATGAGCTTTGAATGCTTACTAGATGCCACAGAAAGCTTGTTAACCCCACCGAATTTTGTGGATTTCTGTATAAAATTGAGATACAAAAGTTGTAAAAGTAGATAAGTAGAACCACATCAAACATATGGGACAAAATATCACACTTGTTCATTTATTTAAGGAGGAAAATTATTCAGTATTAAATACCTGTGAGGACAAATGTAAGGGAACCTTTAGGATTAGGCTCAGATAAGTCAGGTGTTTTCAATCAATGGGAGGCAATCAGGTGTGAGCGATTGTCCTGTTTTATTTAAAGAACTAAAGAGTTTCTAATCTAAAGAGTTTGGACTCCACTGATCCACAGTCAGACCGACTGAGTACAAACGGAGGAAATTCAAGACCATTATTACCCTCCCCAGGAGTGCTCCTCAAACAAAGATCACACCAAGAGCAAGTTGTGTAATAGTCCACCAGCTCACAAAGGAACCCAAGGGAACTTCCAAGCAACAATAGGTCTTCCTCACTTTGGTTAATATTTATGTTCATGAGCCCACCATTAGGAGAACACTGAACAACAATGCTGTGCATGGCAGGGTAGGAAGGAGAAAGCTGCTGCTCTTCAGAAAGAACATTGCTGCCTGTCTATTGTTCGCTTAAGATCACTTAAACAAGCCAGAAGACCGCTAGATGAATGCTTTGGGGACAGATGAGACCTTTTTAGTTGAAATGAGAAAAGAAAACACTGCATTCCAGAAGAAAAACCTCATCCCATCTGTGAAACGCAGTGGTGGTAGTAACTTGGTTTGCTGCATGTGGCCCAGGATGGCTTGCCATCATTAATGGAACAATGAAATGTGAATTATACCAACAAACTCTAAAGGAAAATGTCATGATATCTATACATGAATCCCAGGAGAATGTGGGTTATTCACCAAGACAATGACCCCAAGACTTTTCCTCCAAAGACTGTTTAAAAAAGAAAAGAGTTAATGTTTTGGAATGGCCAAGTCCTGACCTTAATCCAATAGAAATGTTGTGGAGGTCCTGAAGCAAACAGTTCATTGGAGGAAACCCAACAACATAACAGAGTTGAAGCTGGTTTGTATGGAGGAATTAGCTAAAATTAGCGCAGGAATACTTAAACACTGGAAACCAGATACTGAAAGCAAAGGTTCACATACTTTTGCCAGTCACAGATATGTAATATTGGATCATTTTCCTCAATTCAAAAATGATCAAGTGTAATATGTTTGTCTCATTTGTTTGAATTGGTTCTCCTTATCTGCTTTGAGGACTTTAGGTTAAATTTAGGTTAATGTTATGCAGGAATATAGAAAGTTCTAAAGGGTTCACACACTTTTAAGGAGTGCTGTATAACAGTGCAGGCTAGACTAAATACATTTAATTACTTAAGTTGTTTTTGATTTAAAACTGAACTGAAAATTTTGTTGCTTAGTTTTCAAAGGCAAAAGTTGATGGTGTGCAAATTCCATGATATGGGGCTTTACAGGGAACAAATTCAGTGAGTCACCAACAGCATGTTAGATAAGATTAATAGGGGATACAGTGGGAAATTCTCCTTGGGTGCTCAGTCTGTCCCAGTGTGTTTCTCATATCACTTGTCTGGACTCGTAGAGAGGTTCCACAGCAGTCAGACAGACACAACGTCAACTACAGTCCCAACCTCCAACACTAATCATGCCTGGATGCCTGAGGGTTGCCAGGAGTCAGAGCAGTGATGAAGCATCAGGCAGGATGAGTGCAGATCACTGACACTGACCATCTTCAGAGTGGCCTAGCTGTGTATATGGAGGCCTTCGGGAATGTGATACAGAGCTGGAGACGGAGTCTGGCCTACTGACTTAATTATTCACTCTGGGAATTCTGCTGATGGACAGCGCAAACGCCTGTGTCTCTCGCTCCGCTTGTCTGGGAGTGGTAATCATCACTGAGTTCCCTCAGTAGGGGTTGGAATAATACTCTGCTTTATGGAGCAAAAATAATCCAAACAAACTGTGTGCAGAAGTGTGCTTCTTCTGAAATCAAGGGTCTTCATAAGTTTTCAGCCACTACTCTTCAGAGAAGGCTATACACCAAATGTTCACATTGCTGTGAGGTTTTGATTGCATATAGCCCCAGGAGAATTAGCCAACAGTATATCATTGCTGTTTGAACAAAATCCATTGCCTGTGTTAACTTTATAGAATTTGTTTCAAATATTAAAAATGTAATATAGACATATAAAAGTTATTTCAAAATCAAAATACAAATAAGCATTTATAAGCATAAATATATTTAGTGTATAAATATAAATGTTACAATTATTTTTTGTGCAAGTTCTCCTGCTTAGAAAGATGAAAGAGGTCTGAAATTTTCATGGAAGACATACAATAAAAGACATACAAGACCATTGATAGTCTCCCTCAATATGGGGGCCCACGCAAGATCTCATCCCGTGGGGTCAAAATGATCATGAGAATGGTGAGCAAAATTCCCAGAACTACATGGACGGACCTGCTGAATGACCTGCAGAGAGCTGGGACCAAAGTAACAAAGGCTACCATCAGTAACGAGAGGGATTCAAGAAGAGGGACTCGAATCCTGCAGTGCCAGGCATGTCCCCCTGCTTAAGTCAGTACGTGTCCGGACCCATCTGAAGTTTGCCAGAGAGCATATGGATGATCCAGAAGAGGATTGAGAGAATATCATGTAATCAGATGAAACCAAAATAATACTTTTTGGTAAAAACCCTGTGTTAAGGAAAGAATGAACTCTGAATGAGCACTGAAGATGGAACGTTGCTGGGTCTTCCAGCATGACAATGATCCCAAACACACCACTCAGGCAACAAAGGAGTGGCTCCATTAAAAGCATCTTAAGGTCCTGGAGTGGCCTAGCCAGTCTCCAGACCTCAACCCCATGGAAAATCTGTGGCGGGAGTTGAAAGTCCATGTTGCGAGAGGAGATCTAAAAGGAGGAATGGGACAAAATACCAGCTACAGTGTGTGCAAACCTGGTGATGACCCCTGTCATCTTTATAAGTAGGAGAACTTGCACAATCAGTGGCTGACTAAATACTTCTTTGCCCCACTGTATAATATATAGGTATATAATTATGTAAGTAGACAGATTTATGTAAGTGTAGAGTATAGGTATAAACCTATATGTGTATAATTTATTTAAATATAAAGTATATAATGATGTTTTATAACTGCATGGTTTAGTTAAGTACTTTCAGGCCATTTTGAGCAATAAGTATAAAAGTGTTTGATGTGCCAGTGACACTGAGTTCATTGTAATAACAGCAATATTATGGACTCAGTCATCTAATAATGACCTTTGGATAACCTTAAGGACAACTGGCAACTTGTTCCACTGTAATAGCTGAGAGCCTGAAAGCACAACACAGCACTAGGTGACTGGGTGACATTGTTTTTATTGCTTAGCCTGAGGTGCTGAAAGAGGTGTTTCTGGTACTGAGTAACACTGCCATTAGGATAAACCCTGAGCACTCAGCAACCTGTACACTGTTACGGTGTCTCTAACACACTCATCTGTATCAAATCCCCAGGCTGATGTGGGTGAAGTCTGTGTGATGCAGGCTGATGATTAAACAGCAGCAGAGAAGCTGCTACATGGTTCATGAGTTGAACCCCTGCCTGCATGCTGGCAAACACCCCATATGAGGGGGTTAATTCTGGGGTACGTTGTGTGGGTGGTCTAAGAATTCATTTGGCTTTAGTGTTAGTTTTGCATTGAATCAAGTGTTTATAGAGCATCCTATTGGTCAGTGATTTTCTATGAGGATACAAACTGCCCGATTAAACCACTGTGTCAGCAACAGATGCACCTTAACGTGAGAAGGGGTGTCTGAATACTTTTGGACACACGTGTCCAGTGGTACACAAGCCTATCTCAACCCGCTCCAGAGTAGAGAGTGGCCCAAGGTTTGTAACGTGCATTAATTGTGTGTGTTTGTGTTTGTCTCAGGATCTTACGGACCCCCTGGCAAATAGCTGCAGAGAAGGTGCGTCGGGTATTCCAGGAGGCCTTACAGATTTGGAGTGATGTCACCCCCCTGACCTTCACTGAGGTCACCAGTGGCAGAGCTGATATCATCATTGACTTCGCCAGGTGAATCCCCGCTCCTCTGAATCACACACACACTTTCCGATCACCTGTAGATAAGAGGTACTTGGGTTTTCCGCAGTGATCTCAGAGGTAGCTCTGTGGTTTTGGAGTTTCCAAAGTGCTTCTACCTGAAGCATCTTCTCACGGAACAGTGGTTTCACTCATTATCTACAGTGCACCCCCCACAATTGCTACAATTAGAATCAAATGTAGAACATCAGACTGTCCACTATGACAACCTATGTAGTTCCTCCACCAGAAACAGAAGCTCTTCTCTTTTTACACAGTTTGTGTTGGTCATCCTCTAGACCTTCATCAGTGCTCACAGGACGCTGCCCACAGGAGGCTGCATATTTCTGGTTGGTGGACTGTTCTAAGTCCAGCAGTGACACTGAGGGGTTTAAACACTCCATCAGCATTGCTATGACTGATCCACTCGTACCAGCACAACACTAACACACCACCACCATGTCAGTGTCACTGCAGCGCTGAGAATAACCCTAATCTCAGACATTAGTTTGGTTTCCTCTTGATTGTTGTAGTGAGTGGTATCATCATGGCCAGATCCAAAGAGCTCTCTGAGACCTTCAGATGGTTGCAAATGTAGATAAGTCTGGGAAGAGAATTAAAAAGATCTTATATGAAATAGAATTCAGCCGTTCCACTGTGCAGAAAAATAATCTTCTACTGCACTCCAGCTGATCTTTACTGGCCACTTTATCAGAAACCTTGCTCTTGTAACTCCTCTTAGCTGCTGGACAGGTAGAGTATGTGTATGTGTATAGTAGCATTGCTTTCTATTCCCAAATCAGAAGCCATTGTTTAAGTAACAAAAAAAATCAGAGTTACATCTCTGTCCAGCTGCACACACACAGGGGGAGGTGTTTCATACCACTGCACAAACATAGAGGCTGGGAAGTTGAGCGAGAGATCAGAAGATAGAGTGAGATTACGCTCTGATAATCTTCACTGCATCTTTAGCATGCACACACACAAACACACGTAAACTTGTTTTTATAGCTTGTCAGGACATGGATTTCCCATAAAGTATTTGTATGTGTGGATCACAGTCTCTTATGTAAGTGCCTGTGTTTGTGTGTGTATATAGACACAAACAGATATTAACCAGCACACACACATACATACATACATACATACATACATACATACATACATACATACATACATACATACATACATACATACACACATACATACATACATAGCTTCCGTAGTTTTAGAATTACAGACAGTGGTCCGTCTGTCTCTCTGGATACCCCGTTATCCTCCTTTCACCCTGATCTTCAATGATCAGGACCTCACAGGACCGCCAAAGAGCAGGTGTTCTGCGAGTGTTGGAACATATCAGAGCTGTTGATCAATTAAAAAATAATAATTCATCACTCCATTGGCTGCGACTGACATTATATACACTCACCATCAACACGGAATCAACTGACAGCATTGGTGTCGTGCCAGGCTGTCATGGATTCTCTCTGAATGGCAGCGCGTCATCTTCAGTGATTAGTCCCGTTTTGTCTCGGAGGAGACGACCAAGAAATCTGTGTGTGGAGGCACTGTGGTCAGATAACGTTTTGGCTTCATTACAGGCACTTTAACAGGCCAACGTTACATTAATGTGGTCCTGAAACCAGTGGTCCTACCTTCTCTGAACACACACTCCAAGGCTCTATTTGAACAGGACAACGCTCGTCCCCATACAGCTGTTGTCTCAAGATCGTTTCTTGAAGACACAGATACAGTGTACACGGTCAGTCTCATCTCCAGACCTGTCCCTGTTTGAAAATGTGTGGGATGCTATTGGTCGCTCTATCAACACTCCACCCCTACCACACCATCTGCAGAACTGAGAGAGAACATTCAAGCTGCATGGGATGGATCATCACAGGACACCATTAGGAACCTCTATATCTCCATGCAGAGACGTCTGGCGTGTTGTGCTAAACCTGACGCCGTGCTGAGAGACATGACTTCTGTATGAGTAGATCAATAAACATTGATCATATCAGTCTAAACCTAGTCATTTATTGCTCCTGGTAACATTTATCTTCCTTCCCAACAGCACACACTGCTCTTCCGAGAAATCGGGACATGATTTGGCCCAAAAATGTCCAAAAACAAATGCATAGTTACACACAAACACAAAGACAGGGAGGTTAAAGGAAAGCGGGTGAAGGGAAAGGTCATACCTGCACACACCTGTCAGGTGTTTTCTTCAGATTTGCGTGTTATGCTCTGCACACGGAGACCCGACACACACACACACACACACACACACACACACACACACACACACACACACACACACACACACACACACACACACACACACACACACACACAGAAAATCCCTCTCTTTTATTCTTTCTCCCTCTCTTTGAAAAGCTGATGCAAGTGTTGCAAAGCAGGACTTGTTTTCCTGCGCTTTATTAGCACGGCTGCCTCCGAGCCTTTTTTCCCTCCCTGCTCCAGATATGCACAGGTCTGGCACACGAACAAATGCTGCAGTTTTACTCTACTTTTAAGAAAAGGGCTCGGTTTACAGTCTCCACCTACACGACAGACCTGTATAAATATTTTTATGTCTCTTTTCACAGGGGATTGTGTTTCCTCCCGAAGAGCCTTTGCTTTAATAATTGCATTCTGAAGCCCGTTGGCTTTCCCCCCCCATGCAGTTTCACTGTCGTCATATAAGCCCTTTGTTCCTGGTTTAAACCCTCCTGTTGAAAGGCTGATGCACACGAGTTGCTGGGTTTCACACACCCACTCGCTTTCAGCTTTGATGGAAGACGATCTCTCCTCGTGTGATAAGTAGAAGGAGATGCTGAAGTTCCCGCTGAAAGGTAAAGATTAGTGGTGCTGTGGGCTTTTGTCGTGTTTGAGCCTGTGAGGCTGAATCAGTTCAAATTCATTTATGCGATAGAAACCAACTGGGCAGGGGTCCAGGGAGTGCTGTGGATATGAATGCAAGGCAGCTCTTATCTCAATTCAGGTGCCTTCATTGACCTCAGCCCAGATAGCCAGAAGCACTGTAGTGAGAAGATTATCTCCAGCATTGGAGGTAGTGTTTAAAATCATGCTCACTCTACCAGCTTACCATTTTTGAAGCTTGCCAGATGTAGGAAAGTTCAATGGATTATACCGTAGTATTAGGTTAACGTGCCTGGACCTGAGCTAAGACACACATTTAAACTGTGGCCACTGTTCCCACCATTTATCTCAACCATTGAAGCCTCTGAGATGAGCAGCAAAATCCAGTAGCACCAGTTTCTCACTTAACGCAATTCAGCTACTCATTCTCAGGGTGCAGCTCAGCCGCCCATGCCTCCTAGGCCCACCTTTGGCCCTTACGTTGCTATAGGAGGTTTGATGTGAGTGTGTGCCTTTGACAGCGAGCAGTGTGTTAACAGACAGCTATTGCTGTGTAGTCCTCCACCACTGGAAACGTAAGGACACACTGGAAACCTTGCAGCACCAAAGGCACAGATGTGGAGCAAATGAGCAGATCCCGGCGTCTGTAAGCCCCCCCCCACTGAACGGTTCTGTGGCCCCAAGTACGGTTCACTAACCATGCTGGGAAAAATGTGTCCGTGTGGGAAAGCCACTGTGCTCAGAATCGTTCAACCCTGCATTGGAAAAGGCCAACATCTACTCATGACATCATTTTGATGTGACCTTTTGACCTTTATTTAACAAATCAGTGAGAAAACGAATTATAATCTACTCATCTGAGTGATTTCTTCCCTTCAGTAAAACGATATTAGAATAAACACTAATAACATTCCTACAGAAAGTGGTGGGTTTCCATCATGTTCATTAAACATCTCCAAAGCTCTCCTCATGGGAGTTCATCCAACATGTGGTTTGGTACATCAACGTCTCAGGCATCATACAGTGTGTATCATATTGCATGTAACTCTCTGAGCGTCCAAAGCATTGAACTCCTCAGACATCTGGTTCACTTCTCCACTGCGAATGAGTCTGACTGTTTCCAGAGCAGAGCATTTCCCACCAAACCCACTGTAAATGGTACCGGATTACACTCTATTAATCATAGTCCTGTCTGTTACCCTGGTTCCAATCCCAGCCCTAATGCTATGATGGACTACTCACATACATTTGGACCTGGAACTGGGGGTGGGTCACATCCACTCAGAACCACCCTGTCCAGATCTGCTGTCAGTACCGTTCAGTGATTACAGGTGCAGTAGCGCGTTCAATAAAGATCTTTCAGCAAAGAATTCCTCAAGTGCACTAGATGAGATCTTTTGCATCCTAGGGCTGATGATATGCCAAGACTAGGGGTGAGAGGGAAGATAATGTGGTTTATTGTCTGAGCCACTGTCTGTGATCTTTAGGTACTGGCACGGAGACAGCTTGCCTTTTGATGGTCCCGGAGGAATCCTGGCCCATGCCTTCTTCCCCAAAACGTACCGTGAAGGAGACATCCACTTTGACTACGACGAGTCATGGACTTTGGGCAATAATTTGGGTAAGAGAGCAAGTAGAAATACGAGCTGCGGGGTCTCCATTCTAATGCATTATTTCTTAGGATCCGTTTTCATGATCAGATCATTAAAGTTTCCAGGTTTTGTTCTAATTACTGAACAGTTACAATAGTTTACCAGAGACTGGTCAGACTGAGTTGCTGACCAGTATACACTTCTAGATTATGCTCAGAGTCTGGTCAGACTGAGTTGCTGACCAGTATACACTTCTAGATTATGGTCAGAGTCGGGTCAGACTGGGTCTCTGACCAGTATAGACTACTAGCTTATGCTCAGAGTCTGGTCAGACTGAGTCGCTGACCAGTATACACTTCTAGATTACACTCAGAGTCGGGTAAGACTGAGTAGCTGACCAGTATACACTACTAGATTACATTCAGTGAAGGGTCAGATTGATCTGCTGACCAGTATACAGTAGACTGCTAAATTATGATCAGAGTGAGGTCAGATTCAGATTTGCTGAAAAATTTCCCATAGAACATGTCAGCCACCAGAACCTTCTTCTATCTCTGGAGCGTGGTCTAGCTAATTTACTGTGCTTAGTCTCCTAGGCTCCTCAAATATGTCTTCATTTTTCAATGCCAATATTTAATCATATTTTTCAGATGATCATTTTAAAAGAACTTTAAATGAGCTATTATACTTTAGTTGAGGCTCGAACTCAAACTCTGCTACCGGACATGAAGAAACACACAGCCACCTACATCACAGTGTGACTGTTTCACAATCTGATCTGTTACAGAATGAGATCAGATTCATTATTTTCCCCTGGTCTGGATGTGTGCTCTGATATCATCCCAAAACCCCCAAGTCACAGCTTCAGACTCCTGTGAAGTAAATATCTGTACCTCCATCTCTTACAGGTACGGACCTGCTCCAGGTGGCCGCTCATGAGTTCGGTCACGTTCTTGGTCTACAGCACTCTTTGGTGCCTGGGGCAATCATGTCCCCCTTCTACAGCTTCTCATACCCCCTGGAGCTCAGTGAAGATGACATTGAAGGCATCCAGCATCTGTATGGCCCTAAGCATCCACATGTAGAGAAAGAGACTGAGCAAGAGCCCGAGAAGCCAAGGCCACGCCCACCAACAGAGACCAACGATATCTTCATAGTGGTGAGGCATGCAAATCTGACAGACTGATCTGTTCATTAATGGTTATTATAACTATAATAATTCTTTTTGGAGGGGTCAATGATCCTCTTCTGGACAACTGGCAGGTCAGCAGTCTTAGACTGCTGACCTGCCAGTTGTCCAGAAGAGGATCATCAACCCCTCCAAAAAGAGGGTCACTGCTGAAAAGACTGGCTGTATCAGAGAGATGTATCAAAGCATATTAATGGAAAGTTGGGAAATTCAGGACATATTAAAAGCATCCCACTGTGATGCTGGGCATCTTTACATATTCAGGTGTCTCCGGGCTGATGTATGAGCTAAGGGTCCAGCTCTTTCCTCAAAGAGCGTTGGCTGCCCAGTGATGCCCAGTCATGGGGGAGGGGTTATATATACATAATAAAATCTCTCTCTCTCTCTCTCTCTCTCTCTCTCACTCTCTCTCTCTCTCTCTCAGCCGGATGCTTGTGACACAGAATTCGATGCCGTGTCTATGATCCGGGGTGAGCTGTTTTTCTTCAAGTCAGGCTATGTGTGGCGCATTCGCAACAGGAAGCTGCAGGCTGGGTATCCTGCTCTTGCATCCAGACACTGGAAGGGAATCCCTGATAATCTTGATGCGGCCTACGAGGACAAATCTGGCAACATCTGGTTTTTCCAAGGTGATTTAGAGCCCTTAACAGCATGTGCTGGCATGCTGAGGAGCTTAAAGCCAACAGCGTACTTCAACACACACACACACACACACACACACACACACACACACACACACACACACACACACACACACCTCTTATCAAAGCCAAAGATGACGTTTTTTCACTCAAACCACATGGAAGTGGCTTGCTTCAGCAAAACCAAAGGTCTAATCACTGCTTTTATTCGAAGACCTCAACCCTTCCTTGACTACAATCAAATTCCTATACGATGTATTGATGTATGTTTTACCATTTATTTCCTAATTTTAGCTTCTTCTGACTGTAAACTATAGTTCAAAGATCAGATAGAGGAGCAAGTGGCCAAACATGTTTGACAGCTTGATGGATGGTTTGAATCGAATCTGTGTTTATAAGCTGATTTGTCCACTAAACCTCCCACCCATGTTCTGTTTCTGGGTGGCCTGAGTGGACTAATTAGCCTGTCCACTTCTCAGCCAGATAAACTGACCATTGGAGTGTGACATAATACCCAGCGCTAACCAGAGGTCATCCTTGTTTGGTGTTCACATACAGTATACACAATAAGCAACAACATCCCAGGACTGTTTACAGCCTTTAAAGTTGAATTCTTTGTCAACCTGAAGTTCATTGGGTTTGCTGATGTTCCTGACATCTGAAGTCTAATGTCACTCGTGTCGTTTGGCTGGACGTTTCTGGTTGGTGGACTGTTCTCAGTCCAGCAGTGACACTGAAGGGTTGAAACACTCCAGCAGCACTGCTGTGTCTGATCCACTTATACCATCACAACACACACAAGCACACCACCACCATGTCAGTGTCACTGCAGTGCTGAGAATGACCCACCACCCACATAATGCTCCCCGGTGGTCCTGTGGTGTCCTGACCACTGAAGAACAGGGTGAAAGGAGATTCGCAGCTGGAGCCTGACCGATCTTATCTGAAAGCTTGGTGTACTGCAAATGTGGTCTGACCGAGGGATCTGCCTATGCCTCTACAGGTGACAGTTACTGGGTGTTCGATGCAGAGAGACAGATCATGGGGCCGGACTCAGTGCAGCGGCTGGGCCTTCCCGTCTCCAACATTCAGGCGGCCCTGATGTGGGGGGAGGACAAGAGCCAGAAGGTCTACTTCTTCAAAGATGGGAGGTACTGGCGCGTCAACCCATTTGACAACCGGGTGGACACCGCCCACGCTCGCAATATGGCCGATTGGAGGGGGATTCCAAACAACATTGATGCTGCCTTCCAGGACCACTATGGTGAGATGATGCAGAACTGTTTACAGAGATGCTGAGTCAGCTTCCTTACACCATGTATCTTACAAATCAGCTCCTCAACTATAAACACTCAACTGATCGTAATACTGTCATTTGGGGAACTGGGGTCGGAAGATTGTCACCAGATAGCATGATTACTAGAAATTAAGAGATCATAGCAGATTAAGTCCAACTTCCACAAGCTGAAGAATGAAGGGGAGGTTAGTTTGTGGTGCATTGACTAACACGTGTTTGGTTTTGCAGGCTTTGCCCATTTCCTCAAAGGGAGACAGTATTGGAAGTTTGACCCCGTGGAGGTGAAGGCTCTGGAGGGATACCCGCGCAACATTGGCGTGGACTTCTTTGACTGCTCTCCCACCATCTACAATTAAACCTCATCTACAAACCGACTCAGACTCACTTCCCCCAAAACACTGCAGTATTAATAGATCTGTTCAGCAAAACTCGAAAGCAACCCAGTTTCCCCCTCAGCACAAATGTAGCCAAGACATGGTTAGTGTCCAGAATTTGCTTCTTTTGCACTGAAGCTACAAAGTTAGTGCAGTTAACAAGTAGTTAAAGCATATATTCAAGAACTGTAGGCATAAGAGTTTACTCAGAAGAGGTCATGGGTCAAGAGGTCACCTCTCAGAATATCGTTAGGTTTAATCCAGCCTAAAAACAGTGTTAAAGCCACATCAGCATGCATATAGCGCACTACTGTTTTTGGACGAAGCCCACAGCATGTGCCCTAATGTAGTGGTGGCAATGCCGGACGAGGCCCAGTGCCAGCATGCTGATGCCACAGTATTGATTTTAGGGTTCAGCCAAGGAGGGGGGTTGAAGAAGTGGGTGGAACGCTTCTACAAGCTTATAGTACTGAGCAGCAATGTGGCCATTCTGACAGTTTTTCACGTTTCCTATGTTGCCAGCTCTTAAGCACCAGGATCAAAATTGGTGGGAAATCCCAATCTGGCAACCCCTTGAGATCCTGGAGGCACCCCTGCCCTTCACATTGTACCTTTAACACACCTCCTGCAACTCTAAAGGGCCTGATGAGCTAATGAGCTGATTATTTAAATCAGGAGCATGGAAAGCTCTAAAATATGTAGGGTATTGGTGCCTCCTGGACCAGGGTTGAGAAACACAGCCCCTGGTAATCGAAATGTCTCACTGCTGTCTGTAAACATGGACAAAAGTGTGTCCCATCTCTACACACTGCAATAAGAGATTAAATCTGACTGTCCGTACTTTTTCCATTTTATATCAGCATCTCATGGAATGAAATAAACCACATAAGAACATCTGTCAGGTCTCAGGTATACCAGTCTCACAGTGCTGACTGGTACTTTGATATGCTTTCATTACTTGTTAGATACATTAGCCTTAAATTAGAAGAAGCAAACTTCAGACACCAAAGCAGTCTTGGCGTTTGAGGGTCCAGGAAGAAAGTGTACATTTGCTTTTTTTGCTTAAAATTCATCTGATGGAGCAGGAGTGAGGAAATTCCGTCCTGGAGGCTCAGGATCATGAACAATTTTTGCTTTTCCAGCTCAATTTCACCTGATTCAAATCAAACAGATTCAATCAAAGCAGGTGAATCTGCAAACTGTGCGGAACTCCGGCCCCGGGTCCCCCACCCATGTTATACTATTGAAACGATAGGTACTCCTGACTCCAAACAGGCCCCAAATTCTAATCAGACTTTGTAAATTTTACATTTTTACAGTTAAGAATGCACCTACCCCGGCCTCTGCCCACATCTACATGATATGCCCAAAAGTATTGGGACACCTGCTCATTCAGTCTTTCTTCTGAAATCAAGGGTATGAAAAAAAATGTATCCTGCTTTTGTTGGAGTAACTGTCTCTACTGTCCAGGGAAGACTTGGGGACTTGAGGATTTGATGGTGACATTCTACAAGTGTTAATGAGGACGCTGAATGATCACCGCCCCACCTCATTTATCCCCAACTCATAGCAAGCACATCAAGTAGATCACACCTGGCATTAGGCATGGTGCCATAGGTTCAAGTTGATCTGCTCCAGAGAGTCCTATTCTACTGGAAGTACTTCCCTACAGGATTAGACAAGCTATGTGTGCTTTTGCACATCTGTGTCAGCAATGGGTGCAGCTTAAAGTGGTGGAATGCATTCATTAGAAGAGGTGTCCACAAACGTTTGGACATGAAGTGTAGGTACCCACTGCCTTGTAGCAGGTGCACTACTGCATACAGTATATCTCCACTGGATCAGGTATGGCCCATATACCCGTCACACCTTCCTGGTGGACCTTTTTTTTAACACACAACACCGACACATCTCAGGAAACTCTGCCCTCTGTTGTAGATTAGATCTTTTTTAATGCATCATTTTTCTAAACTCAATTATTTATTATCTGTATATCTTGACATCAGTGTTGTAGCAGAGAGCTCAACATCGCAAAAAAAATGGAGGTTTTGCTCTGAAATGCTGATTATTATGTTTCTACAACACAGGTGCTAAAACGAGCCACACAGAGAAGGTTGTACCTCAGTTGTCACGATTTCGTTAACGGAGAGCTCAGGCATGTTGTAGAGAGAGCAGGTTCGGCCCAAAGTGAACACAATCATAATGCGTTATAAAGCACATTCACTTTGCGGGAGCCGTATTTTCTGACCTCGCCTCTCCGAGAGCCTCCCCGAGAGCCTCTCCGCAATGCTGATGTTGTAGTGTGGCACGGTGCAGGCCACTGATGCCCCAGCGTCTGTCTTTTTGTACCCGTTGTGTTCAGAGACTACAGCTGAACTCTCCCAATTTAACGAGGCTCAGGAAGCAAACTGTCCTCTAAACCCAGTAGAAGCACTGGTACTCTTAACCACAGATTAAAACCACATGTACAGCACTGTCTCACTCTTATTATTATCCATCATTGTAATCATCTGTGATTTTCTGTTCTTCGAGTAGCCATATGTACTGTGTAAATAGGACTGTAAAAAGAATTGTATAATATTGTTTTGCTCCAATAAAGGTTTTTTCTTTGTTACGTTTGTCTTTCTTTATTGTATTGCATGTTTTCTGTTTCCTGTAACTCGTGTAACAAATGTATAATATCAGCACAATAAGCAGTAGCTCAATCAATTATGTCAACATGGCCAACAATGATTGGAAGCTAGTGATGGATCATTTCTATAATGGATATTAGAGCTATTTCTGCACATATTGCTCAGACTCAATTATGAATTATTCATAACCTGCCTGAATTAGTAACCACTAGAACCACTAGAACCACTAGAACCACTAGAACTATAAATGATCTACTACGAATGAATCAGTATCAACAGGATCTAATATGAATTATTCAGTGTGTAAAATCAAAAATTCTACATGTAATATGAATGTATTAGTATCCACTATGAATCAGGCCTCATTCAGGATGAATTACTCCATATCTTCTTAATTAATTATTCAGTTTCCACAATGAGAGATTACATATCTACTATGAATTATTCGATATCCAATATGAATCATCCCATATCCAGTATGAGTTATGCAGGATCTGCTAAGAAGTATTCAGTATCTTCTATGAAGTACTCGGTATCTACTATCAGTTATTCACTATCAATTATTCCACATCCAGTATGAATTATCCAGTATCCAATATGTATTATTCAATAAGTATTATCCAGTGTCCACTATGAGTTACTTAGTATCCCCTATAAAATATTCAGTAACCACTATTAATATTATACCATGGACTATTCAGTGTAACCTACACTTGCAGACGACTGTAAGTAAGTCAGAGATATATGATAAACAGGAAAACAGTGTTCTTATGTTTCAAGAGTGGGTTTTCTCTACGTTCCCTAGAGGGTCTGGTTCTAATATGTCCGAGCAGGGGTCATGGTGCATAAATGGATCGTGGCCGTTTAGTGCTCTGCCCTGCATGGAACATTCCAGAGCCGTGTCACGCTGGTTTGTTTTTCTGGCGTCCATGTTTGGACTGACTAAATCTGTGAACTGATGGCATTTTTTTTTTGTACCCATTGTTTGGGTTTTGCCTTTTACATGTTCAATTTTTCACATTTGTGCCTCCAGTGAAGGCCCGTGTGTTGTCATTTGGATTTGCAGCAGAGGATATTAATAATCATGTGCTTGCTGAAAGGGATCAGCTCAATCAAAACAGTATTCTTTATGTCTTCTCAGCCATTAAAGCCACTCTGGGAGCTTTCTTTGCACGAGCTTGTAGTAAATCTTATTACGAAGCTCCTTGCTGAGAGAAAAACAGATCGAATTAGATGTTTTCTTGGGCGCTGCTTTGGCATTAACATCTTTATTGATTCATTTTGCCTGGCTCAAGGCCTCCAGACCTGTTTGATGTATGTCACGATGATCCATTAAACCCAGTTCAAGGCAGAGAACAGATGTTATTGTAAAAATGCACTGTACCATGTAAACTGGCTGTTTTCCCATCCCGCTCCTGATCCAAATGCTGCCTCCTGAGATTCATCTATAACTGGTAAACAGAGAAATGGAGAAATGGATAGAAACAAAACTCTATCTCCTTTGCTTTTACAGGTTTTAAATAAACAAGCCCTTTTGATTTGGAAACAAGCCCTTTTTAACACCCCTATAACATTAACTTGTGGCAGGACAGAGACAGACTGGCCAAAGGTACAACAGAAATACCTTATACCCTATACAGTCATGTCAAAAACGTAGGCCCCTCATGAACATCTGTGACTAACATTTTAACATGTGGATATTTGACCTTCATTTGTACTATATTGAGAGACGGAGGTGATAAAACTAAACATAAAACTGAAGGAATGTCTTTTAAACATTGTTTCTAAAATCTATCTTAGAGAGATTCAATGTTCTAGAGAGGAAGTGTTCGGATACCCTATGTACCAACAGCTGGTATTTCCTCCTTTGGCTGAAATAATGTCAGTTAGATGTTTCCTATAACTGTCTATCATCTCTGACATCAAGTGGAAGAAAGATTTCCCCACCCCTATTTGCGGAATTCCTTCAGCTACGAGATATCTTAGCGGTGGTCGTTGTACAGACGGTTCCTCGAGCCCCCTCTGATACAATAAATAGTGGTTTCTATGATTGATACTCTCCAGGCCCTGCTGCAGCAAAGCAGCCCCAAACTATGATACTTCCGCCCCCATGCTTCACAGTTGGTATGAGGTTCTCGGTGTGAGGATTCGTTTGTCCAAAGCACATTGTTCCAGAAATCCTGCTCTTTGTCTTTGCGTTTGCTGGAAAACTAGTCTTGCCCTGCTCTTTGGATCTGGCCATGGTGAACCCAATCCCTTAAACAAAGTGCAAACCAAACTAATGTCGGAGGTTAAAAATAGACGGGACGGGCCTTTCTAATGATGGTCTAATAATTTACAATATTCATCATTGTATGTAGTAATAAATGAGCCTCATATAAGCCTGAGTCAGCAGGTTTAAGAGCACACACACACATACACACACACACACACACACACACACACACACAATGACACACCACTGCTACAAATCTTAATTAAGAACTGACAATTATTTGCATCTTGAACTTGGGGAACACAGCCCTGCCCTCAGGCTACAGCAAGTCTGCGCTGGTCCAAAACACACACACACACACACACACACACACACACACACACACACACACACACACACACACACACACACACACACACACACTTGACCCACTAACCCACTGCATTTTGTTGCCCATCAGAGACACAAGCTTTTTCAAGCTCTCTCAAACAAACCACAAAAATAAGCTTTACAGACGGCAGAGGGAAAGCAGGTCAAGGTCGACTGAAAGTTGTGGCTTTCGTTGTCCAAACACAACAGAATTACTGGGATGGATCACATGCTAAAGTCTACAAAGAGAAGACCGTGCTTTTACTTGCTTGGTTGCTTTTTGCCTTAACAAGTGGAGAGGTTAGTATATACGCTGCCATCGCGGGGAATCTTACACCGGCCTCAAACTATGTTCCTCTGGTGCCCCTGGGTTCTAAGGAATGGACCCAACATGACCTCTGAAAGTATCCTGTGGTACCTGAAACACCAAGAATAACATTAGAGCAGATCCTTTACAGAGCCTGTAAGATGTGAGGTGGGACCTCCTAACATATCAATGAGCCTTGGGTGCCCATCACACGGTCGCTGGTTTACCAGCTGTCCTTTTTTGTTCTGAAAATGTTCTGACCCAGTCCTTAACTCTAGCTTTAAACTGACACAACCACTGTATCACTCCACTGGTCAGCACTGCTACGTAAACAATGGCATCAGCTTGTTTAGTAACATTTAAAAAGCCCTCCATGGCTTAGTGGGCGGTATAGAGACACAGAGACAGAGACTCAATCAGACTGGGAAAACAGAGGAGAGTGAACGCCAGAGCCACATTTGGTGGCTCTGAGAAGATGTCCTTGTGTGTCTGTGAGACTTGGTCTGAGGTTCTGAATAAGGAGCTGCAGGCTGTGCAGTGAGCGAGTGGGGGTTGAATGTGTTGGTCTGTGTTAAAAGCTGGAGAGTTTATTTCTTTTCCAAACTGCTGTATAGAAGCAGTAGAGCACTCAAGGTCATGCATCATCATAAATACCTGCATGGATAGAATCTGCTCCATCATCCCTGCTGTGATCTTTGTGATATACTGCATTAATCAACAGCATAAAGAGTCTTCAAATGGCAATAATGTTGTTGACTGCAGTTATTTCTAAGATGATAGACCGACACGGGATGGAAAACATGGCATTCCTCGTTCTTCTCAAATCTTAGTTCATGACATAATGAAATGGACAAATCTGATTTGGAGTTACTTACCTGAGGACAATAAAATGTTTTGCATTTAACAGTTAAAGCTCATCTCGGATGCGAGTTATGAGATTATCTGCTCTATCGATTCCCGATAAACAGTTCAGAGAAACCTTCCTTGAAACACATGTAGGCACTGAGAGTGGTGGCGTCCAGTCTATTGCAGTGTTGCAAATTCCTTAATGCAGCACAGGTGTGTTCGGAAAGCTAAACTGGATACTTTTTCCATGTTTGTGAGAAAGATCAACCTCTGTCTCGGAGGCTTTAGCTACAGCTTAAGTCAGATTAGCTCGAAATGATTCAAAGCACATGCAGGAGGAACACAAAGAGGTTTTCTTACGCCGTCTCTGGTGGAGTTTCCCTGCATGTCCTTGCCTTTTCATCACGCTGGCCCGCTCTGTTTCTGTAAAGAACCTTTGTTTTATCGTGTGTTTGACACCCACATGCCATGTTTGTGTGTCTAATAGCCCACTCAGTCACAAGGGCAGATGTTCGAATCGCATCTGTGAAGTTCTTGTGCGTTTCCTTCTCATCCCTCAAATGCTTGTTTCTGCTGAGGTCAGTGTCAGTCATGGCCACTGCTCTATATCTTCTTCCAACCAGTCTCTGAAAGGACGCACCAGATGTTGGCAAGAGGAATAAATGTGTCCTATAAAATGGCATGAAAGCATTGTTGTGTCTTTGCTGGTGGAGTTGGGATGAATTTAGGATCATCAAAACCTATAAATGTGTCTCCTTAGATTCTACATTAGTCAGGGTGGAGGTTCTTGAATGGAAAGTGACTGTTTCTCTTTTCGTCTGACTGTGCAGAGAATTATAGTCATGAATAATCTTTACTTGGTTACTTTCGCATTAAAGCTGAATTTCCATATTTTAATGTTATAGTAATTTTTTTTTATATATTTCCAAGCCAAGCTGGAATCCAGAGCAGAATAAAGCTCTATAAATTGCTCAAAGACCGTTTAAAAAAAAACATGAAAACATTTGTCTTTTTATAAATATTAAAAACAATTGACCTTTATTTGAACAATACAAAGAGGTGATCTAACAAATCAAATTTAAACTGTCTAATTTGAACCGCAGACATTAGTTTGGTTTGCTCTTGATTGTTGCAGTGTGTGGGAGCTCCATGACAAGATCCAAAGAGCTCTCTGAGGCCTTCAAAGAGAAGGATGTAGACTTAAAATGATCGCAGAACAATTAGAAATCAGCTGTTCCACTGTCCAGAAAATAATTTACAAGTGGAGAACATTTCGAGCAACTGCCAATATGGCCAAATTCAGCCCAGGAGCAAATCGCAAGATGCGTGAAGAATTTCCAACAGTCCTACTGGCAGCATCTGCCATTGGAGAGAGAAAAACGGCACAACGGTGGAGGTGGACAAGGAGGAAACCATTACAGTCAGAAAATGCTGTTTATTCATATCTAAATCTCAAATGCTCTGGAACAACCCTCAAATCTCTCTCATCATTCAATGAAAGCACCAATCACACACGGGCTATGATATACTGCCAGAAGATTATAGGAGTATGTAATCTGGCATATCCACTGGTTAATGAGGGGCTTTCTGCTGCGTTGAGTGAACTGTTTCCAGTTTCCACTCAAATAAAAGTACAGTATCTTAAATATCAAACGACCTGGCGGGAAACCTCACTGTATGTTTCTGACAACCTCTTTAAAGTTAAACTCTTGATTACGGGGATGGCCTTTGAGTTTTGAAGGGAATTTCAACAGGCGTTCGGAAAACTGTGCAAATTAAGGTTAAAAGGAAATATGAAAGGAAATAAAACATTCAAACGGCTGACCTCTGCGGAAATGAGCAGAATCAAGTGTAAGGACACACTTTCACTTTTAAAAAAAAAAATATATATAAAAAAAACATCTTTACTTTCAATGGGAATCAGTGTTCCAGACTGGTTATAATTCTAGAGCATTTCTATTGGTCCATTCATTATGAAATTGTGTTGACACATCATATTTTTCTTTTTTTCTTTTTGCAGGGCCGTGGCCGTATAATATAAGCTTGCCGGACAAAACATTAGTCACCTTTATGGTTTATGGTGGAAGTTACTTCAGGCCCAGCAGATGGCAGAAGATTGGGTGATAAGTACCTGCAGGGTATGCAACATATATACTATTCATTAGAGTATGTTCCATAGGGGGGGGCTCCAGCGACACCTCCCTGAAATGAGTTTTTACAACTTGGGATGTCTGCTTTTATGACCCTTTTTATCACAATCATTAATGTCTTACATTATGTGTTGTGGCATTGGTTCTGTGAAATTTCTCCCTATTTTCTCGCCTAACTTTCAGTGTACTAGGTACTAAGGGACTAGGAACATACTGCCCGTTCTCACGCACTGTTTTTGCCTCCTTTTCAGTATGGAAGAATGTGATTTTGGATGCAGCCACTGTTTATGTCCCATTTAAAACTTGCATACGTCTGCCACCTCTATCCTTTTTTTGTTACACCATAAACAACCTCTATGTGCACTGGATACTCAGAGTGCTGGGTTACTGGTCACAGTGTCGTGGCTATGACAGCCTTGGTCCATTGAGCAAGGAATTAAGCCCTTCTTCAGGAGTGCTGTAGTATGCCTGCCCCTGGCCTGTTTAGGGCCAATGGTGGCTCATTTATGTTACTGGTCTCTGGGTTGCCCTCATCTGTTAAGTAAGGTGATGTTGCATGGTTGCCCTTGTACTCTAACCTTTGGGCCCGAGCTGGCCCCATAAAGTAGGGGTCAAAGAAGCACAGATGGGTTAGATGCAGAGGTTGAATTCTGTTCTGCTGTGTAAGAGCAGAGATTTTTGTATTATTATTTAATGGTGTCTTTCCATGATTTCGATTCATGTGTTCACTGGACCTGACGGATTTAAAATGCTGTAACATATGCTCTCAGCGGGAAGAAATTCCACCTTAAATTAGCATCTGTGGTTTCTGTAGCACTTAAGGTGGAAAGTCTAATTCTAAGGGTTAAGTTGGACAATACCTTCAACCTTGTTAGTGTAGCCGAGTTTTCATTAGACCACGGAGCTTAACAAGGAGCTTTCAGTAGCAGGAGTAGAAGCTTTGAGCAGTTAAACGATTAACGACTGGCCCCTTCAACCGGTCACCAGCCCACCAGAATTTTTCAGTGATGGCCAATCAGTAAACACAGATATTGGCATTTTAGGGGGTGTGGTGTGCTGGAGTGCTGTGTGCTGGATACACATATGACATTTCTTACAGACACAAAGAATGTTGTAATGGATAATAAGGGAAATGGAGATGAATTCTATAGCCTACTGACAGGGACATAAAATAACCAATATCCCCATTTGGAAGGAATATGGATGGAATGTTAAGATGCTTCCAAATTCCTTTTATTACATTAAAATCCAGTGACACTTCAAATACGTGCAGGGGCTGTGACAACTCCTCGTCAGTGTGGCTCCCTAATGTGAAAAACACTGTTTTCTATTGCTTTCTGCCCCCTGGTTGCACATGCATCTGTGACGACATTGTCTAGAAACCTGTCTCAGACATTTACGCCTGTGCAATGAAGTTTATAAAGAGTATTTCCAAGTGTAAATTGAAGCTGACTGACCAAATTCTAATGAAAAATGCACAATAAGCCCTGATTTAATACTAAGTTTTATTAAAAAAAAAAAGCAAGTCAAATACACACAGTATGCTTGAGCACCTTCTGAAAAATGAAAAGCACAATAACCTCATCAATGTCCCTTCTCCTGAAAGGTGTGTCTAACATCCCAATGTTCACAATTATATCTACAGTCAGACCAGAGTAACAGTTACTGTGAGAAATTCACTTACACCTGATTCGGGATCAGGGAAAGTGGCCCCAAAGTAATACAGAGATGTCCAACGTGAACTGGGAGGTGGAGCATCTATGTCGAGAGATTGAGAGAGAGAGAGAGAGAGAGAGGGAGAGAGAGAGAGAGAGCGAGAGAGAGAGAGAGAGAGAGAGAGAGAGAGAGAGGTGTGTTGTTTGGGGTGTGGAGGTCAGGAGACTGGAGGAATGTAACCCAGAGTGTGTTGATTGGTGCACTGGAAGCTCCAGCAGAGTCTGAATCCTATGAGACGCCTTATGATAGTTGAGTAGTGGCATCGTACGTTCCTCTCTTTACCAGGCAGGGGCGGTGTTGGCAAGTCGTCGCATGCGCCTGAGGACACAAAAAGAGTGTGTGTTATGTAAATACTCTGAACTGAATCAGTTAAATTAAGCAGCTTATGTGCATTTTCTGACTGTGGTAAAGAGGTCACATGACGTCAGTATATTTTATATCATGATCTAATAGATTTTGTCATAACCATTTCACAACGTCTGTAAGACATCCAGGATGTAATTGAAATTCGTTTTGTATATACTGTTTATTATACTAATAAAGTCAGGAATACTGAGTTTCCCCATAAAGGCCCTTTAATTAGTATTAAAAGTATTAAAGTACTAAATGGAATTTTTCATTTAATCCATCACTGATAGTTTTGCTTTATATAAAGCTCTGGTGATTGAACTTAGAAAAGCTTGCATAACTTTGGTCTATTGCTTAAATTCAGTCATCTCAGGAAATAAAGCATTCAAAGAAATAGTTGCACCCAGAAGGAATCAACCAAAAGGAATGAAACTTCATGAGATTCGCCAATGATTGAAGTTTCACATTCGGTGGTGTATGTGACATGACCAACAGCTCAAGATTATATAGTTTTTCCTGTTCCCTTCTGCAACCAAGCAGTTGAAGAAAGGCTACGGGAAGTTGGATGGGTTCATGGATTTATTGTATGTGCTTTTCCAAACACAACATCTCCAGATCTATCCCTGATTGAAAATGTGTGGGATGCTATTGGACGCTCAATCAACACTCCACCCCTACCACACCATCTGCAGAACTGAGTGAGAACATTCAAGCTGCATGGGATGGATCATCACTGGACACCATTAGGAACCTCTACAACTCCATGCAGAGACGTCTGGCATGTTGTGTTAAACCCGACGGTGAGAGACACCACTTCTGTACGAGTAGATCAATAAATATTGATCATATCGGACCAAATTTGTAATCATTTATTGATCCTGGTGAACTTTATCTTCCGTCGTGCAGATATTCTTTATGATGAGTGTATAACTTACATTTCCAGGACACTTATCAATATTAAGGGGTTTTAACCATCTCTTAACTGTGATCTCACTGTAACTTATTATATATAATCCTGATGCTGTTTTTGGTCCTCACCTCGTGTTTCTATCCTGATCTCTGATCTTCTTCTCCATCTCGGCGTCTGTCAGGGTCTCCAGCAGAGGGCACCACTGGTCAGCATCACCTGTGTTCCGAATTGCAATCTCTACTGTTGGCAAGGGGTTCTCACTACAGGAAACATCAAAATCACAGGACGTCATTACAGAAATGTTTCATCGTGACAGCATGATGGAGGAAACTATGGCCAAAGATATTCCAATGGTGACCCATAAGGCATAACGGCGATGGGTGATCAGATCAGCACCATCTACAGCAAGAGCAGTATCTACAGCTATGCTCAAGGACCATTTCCTTCAAGTTTGGAAACTTGTGAAATTCTAAAAATGATCAATAACGCCATACTAGCACATGCAGCAGACAATTCGATCAAACAAACAAGCCACTGTCTGTTATTTTAGATCTTAGCACTTCCACTTTAAGTTCATTTCTAGGTCTACACTTTGGAATCATTTAAATGATTATTATAGAATATATAGTATGCAGTCATGTGACAAAAATAGGACAATTATATTTAAACATATGGTCATGTGATCTCCATTTTAACAATACTGTAGGATGAAAATAAAAAGGGGCAGAGAACAAGGAGAAAAAAGCTGGACTTCTGGAACAAAGTGCTTTGGTCAGATTCATCCAATTATCTGGGCTCAACAGAAGACCTGTTTGGAGTAAACCAAACAGCATTTGAGCACAAGACCTTCATACCAACTGTGAAGAATGGAGGAAGAAGTGTCAAGGTTTGCAGCAGGTCTGGAGAGTCTCCATCATAGAAACGACTATGAAATCTTTATTGTATCAGAGGGGCCTCGAGAAACACGTAAGACTGAAGCTGAAACATGGCCATCATGGCTGAAAGAATTCCGCATGGAGGATTGGGAAAATCTCCCAGTCTGTGTCCTACCTTTCTCACATGACTGTATAATACTACAATACTACAGTTTCAAAAGAATGAAAATGATTCGACATCATAGATCTTACATTGACGGGGATATAAATGCATATAAAGATGATGGTTTATTCATTTCTGCTGTAACCAACACATTCAAGGATCTACACTCTTAAAAATAAATGTACTTCAAAGGGTTCTTTGAGTGATGCCATAGAAGAGCCACCTTAGATTCAATAAAGAACCATGTCTGTAATAGCAATGAGAGAGTATGATCGTTACATCACTTGATATAAAAGGTTAGTCACACATCTTCAGTGGCATTGCTTTATTATTTAAGAGTGTATTCTTTGCTCTTAGGAAAAAAAAACAAAAAACTGGGCAATCTTTAGGAGCAAGCCCTGCAAAGTCCAAAAAAGAAGAGATGAGGGTACTCAGCTTCCTGGGGCATGAAGGTGGAAGTGGGGGTAAACGTGGGGATAAGGAGGGAGAGAAGATCAAGAAATTTTGAAGTATATTGACCTGAAATCAGACCTATTGGAACAGACAGTGGGAGAAGCAAACAATTAGAAGATTACAGCAAAGCAAAAGCAATGATGAAGTTAAAGGAATGGTTTGATCAACATTCTTTATGTCCACCTGTACATGTATTAGGTTCTCCAAGAATTCCAAGACCTGTTCACTCTTTCATTTAGTGCTGGAGCTATGATGTTAAAGCAGCTAATAAACAATAGTGACCCCAAACCGTTTCTGTAAATAAAAGCCTACACACTTCTGAATTCTCACACTGGCAGGTGTTGAATTAGTGGGTTGGGACTAAGGATGCAAAAATACATATCATATGTTCATATCATGCTTATTCTTCTTTCGGCTGCTCCCTTTAGGGGGCGCCACAGCGTGTCATCTGCCTCCATCTTGCCCTCTCCCCTGCCTCCTCTACTGTTACACCAACCATCTCCATGTCCACCTTCACTACATCCATAAACCTTCTCTGAGGTCTTCCTCTTCTCCTCCTGCCCAGCAGCTCCATCTCCAACATTATTTGTCCAATAATCATGCCTATCATAATTCTTATTATTATTATATTATTATAATTTTTATTACAAAGACCCTTAAAGTCATGAACACAATTTGTTATGGCTGAAAAGCACTTGACTACTATTAAAACGGGAAAAAAATTAAGGGAATTATATGAAAAATCAAAAATAATAAAGTTGCACATGAAGAGGAGTTCTTTATTTTTTATACTATATACTATTTTATACCTGCTAAGGATTATTTTTGTCATTAGATTAATCTGATACTTTGCTCCATTAACTGACATAACTTCTTTTCTCTGATTCTAAATCCAATTGCATTGTTTTCAATTTTGGTATTAATCAAATGTATGTGATATTCCAGCCATAATTTTTAATATGGTAGTTTACTGTACAGCCAATTACTGGCTTTAGGTGAACTTCTGGTGGATTAACAGAAAAGAGGTTTTAATTTTTGTGATTGTTTACTTCAGTGACTATTTACTTTAGCCTCATAGCTCCACTGCAAAAATGAAAAACAAGAATTTCAACACCAAACAGGTCTTGGCTGATCAATTAACCATTGGTTAAGTGGATAGTTGTATACATGTGATTACTTGCAAAACCATTCCTTTAAATTTGATCTCTAATATATTCACTTGAGCATATTCTGAATCCTTGTTATACATTAGATATTGTTTTAGATCAGAATGTAAATAAAACTAATAAAAAATATATAAAAACAATCATAACAAATCATACATAACCAGTTTTAAAAATCATGACAACATTCACCCTCAAGTGAATACATTCTAGAGATTTCACGTGACGTTAATAGCAAAAGAAATCAGCCAAAGCTCCTGTACTACATCAAAGCCAAAGCCTTGTGAAAAAGACACATTAGCCCTATTTGGACGGGTTTCAATTTAAATGGTCAAATTCTCCTTTATGGGGGCTCCTCTGTGGTGATGTTCGCCATCTGATTCAGTCACGTCTCTGCTTTACTCTCATCCTCTTCACTAAAGTCAGCAGTAATCTAAAAGCTTTAGTTTTGACTGATTCAAATATGTTTTTCCAGGCAGATGTTGTCTTGGCGAAATTTGTTTTTGGACCACTGCTAGCTACCGAATTTAATCTGCAATTACAGTAGATTGTGTTTTACAGACGGTGTGTTTTCCACAACAGAGTGAGTAAACAGCATTCACAACAGTAATAATTACTCGTGCTAAGTTGGGGTGTAATCATACACTCCCCTCCAAAAATATTGGAACAATTAGGCAATTCCATTGTTTTGCTGTAGACTGAAGACGTTTGGGTTTGACATTAGAAGATGAATATGCAATAAAAGAGCATCATTTCAGCTTTCATTTCCAGGTGTTTACATCTGGATCTGATAGCCGTACAGTTCAGGACACATCACCTTTTGTCTGAACCCACCCATTTTTCTTGTGAGCAAAAGTATTGGAACATGTGGCTGACGGGTGTGTTGATGCCCAGATGTGTCCTTTTCCACTGATTATTCAAACAATAAATAGAGCTGAAAGTCTGGCTCAGTTTCAGATTCAGGTTTTGCCTGAGCAGACTGTGCATTCATAGTTAGAGGAGTAACCAACATGAAAAGGAGAGAGCTGTCTCTGGGTGAAAAAGCAGCTGTGAAGCTGAGAGAAGATGGTAAATCAATCGGAACCATTGCACAAACATTGGCCATAGCCAGTACAACCACTTGGAATGTCCTGACGAAGTTCTACTGTTTGCAGACGATTCATAAACAAAAGTCAAGGGGCTTCAACAGATAATTAACAAGAAGAACAAGAAGGCCAAACTGGACTTTGCCAAGAAGCACAGAGACGAGCCTCAGAAACTCTGGGACAAAGTTTGGAGAAAGAAAGGATCTGATCATTATACCAAACATATAAGCTCACGTGTGAAACATGGTGGAGGTAGTGTTATGGCTTGGCCTTGCATGGCTTCTCCAGGGACGGAGAGTGATGTCACACATGACGGCAGAAGTACAATTAAGTCAGAGGTCTACAGAAACATTCTGTCTGTGAATATAATTAGATCCTTCATCACGCAGCAAAGACAATGACCAAAAACTACAGAGGAGTTCATCAAGGGCAAGACGTGGAAGGCTTTAGACCGGCCTAGTCGATCTCCTGTAGAGCTGCATTTGGGAGCAACCCCCAACACAAACCCCACCTGAAAGAGGCTGCAGTGAAAAGCCTGGAAAAACTCCACCAAAGAACAATGCAGAAGTTCAGTGATGTCAGTGGGTCACAGACTCGATGCATTTTTTGCAAGCAAAGGATTTGCAACTACATATTAAGTCTTATTTCACTTTAGTCTGTTTGATGTTGATCTGTTCCTATACTTTTGCTCACAAGAAAATGGGTAGATCTTCTGATCTGTGTGTCAGATCCAGATGTAAATACCTGAAAATAAAAGCAGAAATACTCCTCTCTTGTCTCATATTCATCTTCAAATGTCAGACCCAGATGTTTGTCAGTCTACAGCAAAAATAAAGGGATTGACATCACTGTTCCAATTCTTTTGGAGGCGTGTGTGTATCAGTATTTTGATGTATATAGTTTTGCTTTTGATGTATATGCTTTGCAGTACTGTATCGATCCTCAAAAACAGTACTGAATTTGAATGAACAGTTTGTGTGTAAAGACTGGTGTCAGACAGTGCTTTAGCTTTGTATTGTGTTTTAGATGACACTGTTTCATTGTGTCTTCAGGTCCCACTAACAGGGTGAAAAGTCAATATTTTAGTTTTCCTAAAATTTGTTTATATCGTTTATACGATATAAGTTTATATCATTTCTTAACAGATTAAATCACAATCTCTATCACAAAATCTTGTCAATACAAGAACCCCAAAACATAATATTACTTCTGATAAACAAAATCCAATCCGAATAGGGCTAATGTCTGTGATATTTACCCTGATTTGCGTACTAGCAATCAAACATCAGCAAAAGAAGGCACTTAAGATAAACTCTGGCATCCCTCTAAAAATAACAGTTAAGTGATGGCACATGCAGAATGAAAAAAAACAAAAAAACAGCAGCGTATGCAGCAGAGTGCAACCAAACACTGCTAAAAACATGTCAGTGTACCATCTGAAACAGTAAACGTGTTTGCCGTGTGTGTGTAGAGGGTGGAGGGTAGAAAGAATGAGCTGATGTGTTGGAACATATGCTGAATTACCACAATGAAGACTCTTTATCCTCAAGTGTAAACAGGACATGGTGTGTGTGTGTGTGTGTGTGTGTGTGTGTGTGTGTGTTCATGTTTATACATGTGATGTGGGAGGGCATAACAAATGAGTCAGGACACACTGCATAAAAAAGTGAAAAGACACATTGGAAAAAAACATCAGCTCTAATAGGAAATTCCATTATTCTATATTCTAGAGCAGGGGTTCCGAACATTAACCCACGGACAACTTAACCCACCACAAAATGAAGAATAGACACAATTAAGTGGATTCAATTAAGTATTGTTACAAAAAAAATCTCTCGGGTCATATTAGTGTATAAAAGCATATATAAATTTAGGGTTACAATCAGTGTCTCCAGATCATGACCAATCCAGGAATATTTTAATGGATCGGGAATCGGCTATTTTAGTGCTAACCCATTTCTGAGCCTTTGTTTTAATCACAGAGATCAGAGCGCCATCTGGTGTCTGCAAGGACATTATTCTCAGCCAGGCTGGAAGGTTAGTGCCTTCACCGCTTTAATTAAGTTATTTCACCAAAGTAAGCGACAAACAGATATTATTCTAGAGTCTGTATGACTGTGCTAGGGCTGGGCAATATGACTTAAAAGCACAAGGACAAACACAAAGATCTGATCGGATCATTATCGGCTAACACTCGACACTAAGGGACTCTGGACTTGGATGGAGGTTTCATCTATAGGATTATACTTCCCTCCTTTTCACACTTGCACATTTGAGGCTCAGAGAAATCTTCAACCCATTAATCACCAACCTGGTTTACTCAAAAAATAAATAAACAAATAAAATACAGGCCTATTTTCTGCCTTACGGAAAATAAGATGGCATTAATGAACTCTGTGAGCAGCTTAATTAGCTCTATTATGAACTGGGCCATTATTAAAGCATCCCCGCCTAAGTGGTGACTGACAGAGTGATGGGCTAAAGCCTCTCCATCAACAGCTCTTCCGGTTCTAATCGGGTCCATATTGACACACCAGGTTCAAGAAGGGCACTAAGTGTTTCACGGTGCTTGGAGTGTCAGTCAGTACAAGCAGGAAGGGAAGCAGCACCTGAGTAAACATGAGTGTTTGTATGCATGTAGAAGGGAACGAATGTGTGTGCGCGCGCATATTTTTTAAACCAGAACCTAGTAAACTACAGGCATGTGAGTCTGTGTGTATCAGTGAGTGTGTGTGTGTGTGTGTTCATGCGTGTGAGCATCTCACCTGAAGGCGTACGTCCTCTGATGCCAACTGAGCTGGCCGCGGATGCTGTAGGCAATGGTGGTCACAAACTCTCCTCCAAGGCCCAGCTCAGAGCACAGTTTCAGAGCGAACGTTTCAGGAGAATTCTCCTTCTCAGACATGTCCCACTCAAACTGGTCCACCAGGGAAATGTTCCCCACATGGATGTTTAACTGGCAGCACAAACACATGATGAAATGCTGTACGGTAACTACACTTATGAGACAGTTTCATGGCTATTTTAATATCATCCATATATACAATAACCACTTAAGCACTGATTAGGGTTGTGGTAGTTTACCGGTTCCTTCACAATTCTGCAGTGTAATCACTTATTTCTGGTATTTACACGCCGGTGCATGAATGTCTTGTTTATTTGTGAAATTCATATGTAGGGAAAACACTTTTAAATGACTAAAAGATCACTATGGTTATTTCTGTCTCAACGGCAAGCTGAAGATTAAGATGTCAGTTCAGACAATTCTGCCTGTTCACATCTATGCCATGTCACAGAGCTACCCACCTTGATGATCACCCTCTGGTCAGTCTGCTCGTCCAGTATGCTGTCGGTGGGGTAGGACTCGATTTGCTGCCGAATGGCAGAAGCGATGGCTGGGACGAAGGTCAGGGGGTTCAGGTCCAGATCATCACACAGGATCTCTGCAAACATCTCAGGGGTCATCAGTTTCTCTGGAGTGAAGGGAAGGTGTGGAATAATCATGAGGAATTTTATTAATACTGTGATTTTGCCACAAAGAACAATGTGTGTAAAGTAACTCTGTGCTAATTAGATAATGATTATATCGATTATTTTGATAATGGTCAACAAAAAGCAGTTTTTAAAGGCTCTCGCACACATAATGCCTCACTGCAAACAAATCGCCCATTTTATTTTTTGTTTAAAGACAAATTTAGGTTCAATTTATACTGAATACAGTTCTCTGTAGTAGGATGTTGCGCAGAATTACCATTCATGTTCCAGGTGAAAGCATCTCTGAGCTTCTGGCCATCTATTTCCATGTCCAGTCTGATTGGAACCAGCACTTCTGCCTGTGAGGCATTCTCGTGGATCACTGCTGGGTCATGGTCATCAAAACTACAGAAGAGAAGTTTCAAAGCTTTCAGGATGCAGCACACATTATGATTTATTACGAATTACAAACGATACACTGACCAGCCAGAACAAAGTAAACACCATGTGCATGGAACAGCTTTAATCAAACCGCAAGATCCCACCAACAGTGAAGAGCGAGACTGACTAGAAAGAGCCCCTCTGCAAGTCAAAACATTGAAAGCAATGAAACTATACAAAGTCTATTCTTTGAAGGTACCTCAAACGACTTGATCTGTATCGTGCAGGGATACGTCAATCAGACTTTTTCAGTTCTGATACCAACATCGACACATTGTGTTGGTTGTTAAACAATAATCCACTTTACGATCCATTTATAGACAGATATATGACTTTTGTCATGTCAGTGTAGACTATGTGAACAGCAGGCCTAGAAAGGAGGTATAGATACTTTCACATACAAATGTGTGTTCTCCAAGGCAAATTCCTTGCCAAGTCATTCCTTGTCCTATTTAGGACGTGTCTCCTATAACAGTCTACCAGTATGACGTAGTCTGGAAGTAAGATTTTCCCATCCCTTGATCTGAAATTCTTTTAGCCACGAGATGCTTCAGCATCAGTCTTTGTACAGGTTTTATTCTGATACAATAAAGATTTCATAGGTTCTATGATGGTGAGATCTCCTGCTGCAGCAAAGCAGCTCCAAACAATGACACTTCCACCCCCATGCTTCGCAGATGATATGCGGTTCTTGTGCTAAAACACTGTGTTTGGTTTAAAAAATGGCATGTTTTCTATTACTGTGCCCAAATAATTCAACCTTGAATTCATCCGTCCAAAGCACACTGCTCCTGAAGTCCTGCTCTTTGTCTTAGATGTCCTCTGGTAAACTTTAGTCTTGCTCTGATGGTTTTTGACAGCACACCTCCCATGAAAATCAAACTCATTTGGTCTGTTTCTAATGGCTTCACTTTGACATAAACTGTGGCGAGAGGTCCTGTCATGACATTTTAGGATTGCTGGGAGACTTTACTCATCTTGTGTTCTGGAATTGGGCTGAACTTACTAACCTTCTTTCTGAGACAGCTTTTTGGAACTGGCCATGGTGAGCGCACTCACTTCAAAAATCAAGGGCAAACCAAACTAATGTGTGAGGTTGAAATAAGACAGGCTCCTCCAAACAAATATCCTCACATGTATTACTACCTACAATTAGAACAGGTTAAGGTGTTAAGTTAGATCATCTCCGTTCCTCATATAAGTAAAATGAAGATCCAATGCCCATAACTTTTAATAAATTAAAGTCAAAGGTGATCATGGGGTATCCTGACTTTCTCACATGACTGTACATGTTAACTATCAGAGGAAGATGTTCCTCAGCTTAAGCACAAAGAGTCCATTAAAGGCCATTAAAGCACATTTCGGTGGTTTGGGGCTGACCTGTTTTTGTTTTGATAAGCCAGATATTGTGAAAGTAGACTGGATTCCTCAGCGTTATCTCAAATTTGTGGGAGTAGAAGAAGGGGCAGGTCATCCTTTAGAGACCGTCGCATCTATAAAAAGTCTTGTTTTTTTTGTAGAATCAACAGATAAAAAGCTGACTGCTGATAAAAGATGTGACCTGAAGGAATCTCTGACTCCAAACAAAACCAAGCTGTGGGTCCATGTTGTCCTGATCAGTCTGCTGACCTAAAATTACCCATAGAGGGAAAGAAGGCAGCAGCACACTGTAACCGGGTCACTGCTTTGATTCCCTCACAAACCTCCAGTCTGGATCCACTCTCACTGACAACACTGTAATACAACGTTTATTTATGACTTCATGTTGGTTTCCAGAAATGGTTTAATCATGCAAAAACAAGACCACAGTTTGGAATAACTACAAAGACCATATGAAGCAGACTAGATCCACTGCAAAACACAATGATGTACAGCCTGCTGAACTGCTCAACATTCACTGTAAATGTGACAGGAGTGTTATAGAGGCCATACTGCAGACACTGCATTCTTTCTCCCAAGATTCTGCGGTTCTTGCTTCATTAGTCAAAATTTCAGTCCACCAGACAAATGTTTGTGCTGGCTGCCTAATTATAAAGAATGAACATGGCTTGCAGCTCTCTTCTGGTCGACGTCTTTACACAAGGCATCAGAGGGATCCAGAATTTATAACTTCTCAAGTGCTCAGAGCGTTTCTCGACACTGTGCGACTGGAGTGAGGGGGATAGATCCTTACGCGTGAAAGGAGTTTAAATGTTCAAGGTTGAGACAGTTGGCTTTCATAATCTAGAAATCTGACTCAACATCACTAAAACATTAGGTTTTCGGCAGGAAAAAGGAGCAATTTAAGATGCAATAATTGATTCATGATTCTTGGAGCTTCCTGAATGGTAAAGCTTTTTGTTGGGTGATGTTAGACTACAATCACACAGCAGGTAAAAGAATGGCAAGAACATGGGCCCAAATCCCATTAGTACAAAAACACCATGTGCAAGTGTTAATGAGGCTCATAATGAGGCCCAAAGCAAGCGTAATAACGCTGCTAGTCATTTTGGACAAGCTTGCCAATACTGTCCTATTGATTTTGGATGAGGGCGGTAGCTGGTGCACAGTAATAATGCTGCAGTAGTGATGTGGGCTGAGGCCCACAGACAGTATGTGGATGCCGCCCTAGCAATTTTGGATGAGGCCCGTAGCCAGCATACTAACAGAGCGGTAGTGATGTTTTGTGGTCAGTTACAATCAGTGCTAGCTAACTTATCCTACTTGGGTAGCATCTTTGATTACATCATTAAGGCAGTGTGTCTTCTGATAGACACAAATGTCTTCTTACAAAGAATCTCCGAAAATGTCTCAGGAACACATTTGGGTTCATTCACATGAAGTGAGCTCATACTGGAGACCAGCTTAAAAATAGTGCTAACAAGGGAATTCTAGCCAAACTATATCTTACTGTCCATTTTCCGTTTTCATTTTATAAGAGAATTCAACACGTCATGATTGAGTGCAAAATCAATACAACAGAGTCTAATGTACTGAGAAATTGGGACTTAATTCAAGTCATGGTTTAAGAAATAACATCGCTCACCAGAGGGGAAAAGTCCTCTTCTTGTCTCGTCCCATTCGATTTCTGTTGATCGTGGTGGAGCAAGGCACAGCATCCAGGTGGTGAGAACTGTTGGGGAGGGTTGGCACCCACTGGCTGTTCCTCTTTGCCTTCTGCTCTCTGATGTATACGGACACAGAAACAGTCCAACATTCGCATTCTCGCATTTACCAAAACTGGAATAAAGCTACCTTCAAAATGTCTTGAGTCCAGGAGAAAAGACAGATCCTTACCTGAGATAGGCTGGAGGTTCGGTGCTGATGGACACGGCTTTGTATTTCTCATCGTTCCCCTCAAAGATTTCTTCACACTCAGACGCTTTCAGCAGAGTCACACTGGTGGCTAAAGTTGTGTAACCATGATCTAACACAAAATAAAACACTGCACAAACTGCTGTCCAGAAGCAGGACTAAAGGACTAACTGAATGACGGACATGCACTAAGTGAGACTGTGGTCTCCTACTCCCAGGTTTATAACTGCTTTCTGGACTTAAAACAAGCAAACATCTAAAATGTGCTCGTGCAACGCAATGGCACGCGAATCACTTACCGTGCGATGATGCTACAATCTTTTTCCTCTCTTCCACGGATGCAAGCCTTCGCCACAGGGATGGGTACCTCTTGTACAGTGACCCTCTGAACATACGCAGGTAGTTTCCTACCTAGGGGAAGAAAAATTGAGCATTATCAGTAGAGGCCGTGGCGTAGCTGATCCAATCGATGTACTGCACGTCATACCAGTCACGTGGATATTACCATAGCACACTGTTGATGGCAGTGAATAGAAGGCACGCTCAAGCGACATGAAGGATCTGGGAGACACTAATGGAGAGGGAGAACCAACAGATTGTGCAACATGCACAGTGACTATTGGACGCTCTATCAACACTCCATCCCTACCACACCATCTGCAGAACTGAGTGAGAACATTCAAGCTGCATGGAATGGATCATCACAGGACACCATTAGGAACCTCTACACCTCCATACAGAGACGTCTGGCATGTTGCATTAAACCCGACGCCGTACTGAGTGACACCACTTCTGTATGAGTAGATCAATAAATATTGATCAGATCAATCTTCATTAATAATCAGTTAATGATCCTGATCACCTTTATCTTCCTTCCCAACAGCACTGCAATCCCACTTTCATCTGAGTACAACTTTGTTCTTTTGAATATATAGGTCTACCTTTAAATACATTTAGATTTGACCAATATATTAGCTTGATATTTGATGTATTTAATGAAGTTATTATATTATTATTATTATTATTATTATTATTATTATTTCATTCCATTACAGGGATCCAGGTAGATTCGGTCCCAATTTCTGTACATTACATATTTAATAAACGAAATATCAACACTGCCCCACAATTCCCATACTGTCCCATCCCAACCCATGACAGCATTAATTCAATGATAGCACAAACTACCACGGTCTCTAATGTCAAGCAGTTGTTTAATAAATTGATTTTGATTATATTCTGTATACTCAGGACATCCCAGACCTCACAGTCACGTGCCATTTGATGGGTGCTTCAGATTGTTTTGAAAGAACCATTTAAACAACGTACTTTCTGGAAATGTGGTCCATATCTGCTCAATGTTCACCAAACATCTTTTGACACAAGGTAGCAGCATTAAGAAAGTATAGGATGCTTTGGGTGCTCAGAGCATGCAGCATCTTCAAGGACTCCACCCACCCTGCATAACCTCCTACCATCCAGGAGGAGATACAGGAGCTGTGCTAGATACTTTTCACTCCACATTGGAACATTATAGATTAGTGTAGGTTGTGTATTGAATGCTGGGGATAAATCAAACCATGTATTATATATAACATATACAGTGGCTACTTTTGGGTAGTGTACCTGTTTTTGTCCAGTTTCTGGACATTCTGACTAACCACAGTCCTTTCATTCATAAAGATGTCAGGAATGAGAAACCTGGACTGAAACAATATTGCCTTAACAGGTGAATCCAGGTTGTACTTGGGACCTGACAATGGTCAGGTTTGAATGGAGGCCTCAGGGTGAGCGCTTCAGTCCTACCTTCGCTGTGAACTGACACACTGCCCCAACTGCTGGTGTGACAATCTGGGGACCCATCATATAGGACAGTTGGTCACCCCTAGGACTGATACAAGGGACACGAACAGCTCAGCAATATGTGCAGGACATCCTGCGGCCACCTATGTTGCCTCTCATTCATTTCAACTGAGAGAGTGACGCATGTGTGCTGTGCATGACGGGTTGCGTTGCATCCAGAGAAGCCTTGGTTGTAATGCATTGAAAAAGCTAGTGGACTCATTGAGCATTTATGGGAGCAGCTTTGGCAACACGAGAGTGTGCACGATCTACAGGCCTATTACAGCATCTATCTGCAAATGTGCTGCATTATGGCATACGGAACCTGTACACCTCCATGACCAATCGTACCATCTTTGGTAATTTATTACATCATATTGTAATTTATTGTCTCATATCTGTACTAATAACAATGTTACTGCAATAATGAATCTAACTATCATTCCTCATTAATACGATGTGGTATCGATACAAGGCAGAACCTGACCATATGGTACCAATACAAGGCAGACACTGACCATATGGTACTGATACAAGGCAGAACCTGGCAAAATGGCACTTAAACAACGCAGAACCTGGCAAAATAGTACAGATACAACCGAGAACCTGGTGAAACAGTACTGATTAAGCGCAAAACTAGTCAAAAGTCACTCGTTCCTAACAATATAACTCACATCACGGGGAAAGGAGGAGACAGAGCTGCTGTAACAGACTGCACTGGTTTTATACTGACTGGGGTTTAACCACACCAGTTTTGTACTGGACTGGTTTTAGTCAGACCGGTTTATACTGGACTGGTTTACTCGGACTGGTTTACTCAGACTAGTTTGTACTGGACTGAATTAATCAAACTGATTTACACTGGACTGGGTTGATTCAGACTGGGTTTATTCAGACTGGGTTTATTCAGACTGGGTTTATTCAGACTGGGTTGAACCAGACTGGGTTGAACCAGACTGGGTTGAATCAGACTGGGTTGAATCAGACTGGGTTGAATCAGACTGGGTTGAATCAGACTGGGTTATTCAGATTGGGTTAATCAGACTGGGTTATTCAGACTGGTTGATACTGGTTAGCAGAGCAGCTAACACAACAAAGCGCGAGGAGAAAACCGGTCTAAATGATGACATTCTGGCCGCCAGTCCGAGCACAGACACCGATCAGAAGCCCGATCAAAAGCCGGATCAGTACGTACCTCTGAGCCGATCATGTAGAAATCTCCATCCTGCTCGAGCTGGAATTTAATCGGTTTCTGACCGAAGGTTTTACTCAACGCCATCTTGGCTAGTACAATACAGCGCACTGCGCATGCGCAGCAGCCACGGCAGCGACTGGCCTGGAACTGTAAACCCGATACAACCAAATACATTATTATTATTATTATTATTATTATTATTATTATTGTTGTTGTTGTTGTTGTTGTTGTTATTAATAATAACAATAATAATAATAATAATATATAAAATCAAATATAAATATAAATGTGATCAAATAAATAATAATAACAATATAATATAATACTAAAATATATAATATATAATACAATAAAATGCAATAAAATATATCAAATCTAAAATAAAATAATAATAAAATAAAATAGCATAAAATAAAATATATAATATAAAACATCAAATATAAAATTAAATATACAATACTATAGTAGTATATAAAATATAATGAAATATAAAACACCAAATATAAAATAATATAAAATACATTAAAATATAAAATCTTAAATAATATCAAATAAAATTAAATAAACTCAATAAACTATAAAATTATATAAAATTACATATATAATACATATTATATACATATTACATATATAAATTACATATTAAATAATAAAAAATTTAAAATAAAATAAAATATATAATAAATAATACAATAAAGTAAAACATAAAATAATAAAATATAAAATAACACAAATCAAATACAAATATATAAAATAATTTACATTTGTTTATTTAAAGTAAAATATAAAATAAAACAAAATAGAATAAAATGAAATATATAAATATAAAATACCTGACAAAATAAACTGGCATAATAATGTTAAATCAGTTAGTGTTGACTCCTGGGAGCAGAGTTTCCACTGTGTTAATATCTTTTATAATGTTATATATACTACACAGTTACTATATACTATACATTACTATACATTGAAATTATTCTCTTTGCACATCCCAGCTAAGAAAGCCAGGGTCACTCATGGAGCTAAGAGGGTTAAATATCAGGGGCCAAACAGTGAACCCAGGTATCGAGCCCACAGCCTTATGATCAATAACCCGGCGCTCTAACCACTGAGCCACCAATCGCATATAACTGATATCAATGAATCGTTATTATGAGCCCTAAATCAGCAGGGAAATGTCACCCCAGACAGCTCATGAATATATTCATTGTTCTACATGTGACCTTCAAGGAGAAAGTGAGGTGATAGAGCTCATGATGGTGTATGTTGTGGTAGAAGGGTGGGTATGATTTCTGTTATTCTATAAACACTGAAGATAAAACAAGAAATAAACACAGTAAGCTTTGTGCAGCCAGGATGTTGAAATCACAGGCCGTAAGAAACAGCAGAGTTTTCCACCTTCCTTTTCCCACGAGTTCAGTCAATTATTCAGGAAAGAATTAAAATCCCTATATTATGACCCATAAAATCTAATGCAGGACCATTTATGCATGTATATTAATGTGTAACAAACCACTGGTCACATTGTGTGTTTAAGGTTGTAGAAACCTTAGACTCCTGCAAATGGCACTGCATAAGGATATTCAGGCTAGTGATACCTGCAGGGTGTGCAATGGGTTCATAGATTGAGAAGAGGTGGTACAGTGCATCTCATTGGCTGTGTGGAAAATGGGTCACAAAGTCAATGTTAATGATTGGCTAAAAGGAGGGATAGTATTTGGGCCAAAGGCCACAGTGTGAAGGAAGGAGCTGAATTTGCAGCTGTATGGAAGCGTATGCTCATATGTGTCTACCAGCAGTGGCAGAAATCCCAGTCTACAGGAAATTCTCAGAATTATGGACGAAGGACATGAGACGTGAGGAATGGGCACTCTGCTCCATATGTTGATGGTCTGCCCATCCCTGTGGAGTGGTCTTTCAAAAACTGGCTGTGAAGAACCTCTGTTGACATCTAGAAGCAATTAAAAAATATTTTCGTAACTAAACCTTGAAACAGGCCAATGGTCCCTGTCACGCTCAGTGGTGTGGACTCACGTCAAACTCCTTTCTGCTGCCTCTGCTGAAAATGCACCGCTTTCTTTTGATGGTTGTAAATCACTTTTCTTCCAAAATTGTCTTATGTCCTTCTTCTTCTTTTGACTTCTCCCTTTAGGGGTCGCCACAGCGGATCATCTGCCTCCATCTTGCCCTATCCCCTGTCTCCTCCACTTCTAGCCCACCCTCCTCCTCTCCTCCTCAATGATCTTCAACCTACAATAGTCCAATTTCCACCAACACCCTGCTGATCAACAGCAGCGGAGGCAGTCGTTGTTTACCCAGGCCTCAACCAATCCAGTATGGCCATCATATTTCTGATCTGCATTACAGTTTTGGCTCAAGTTTTCACCCCTTTTCTTATGTCCATGTATATTTAACTTCCACCACTGCTTGCTCAAGCTTGATTGCTGTGGTGAATGACGGACAGGTTTCCAGGTCCAGTATTTTTCAAAACTTAACAACAATCATCTAAAAGTACATCCACTATTGTTCATTAATATTACATAAGGGGGCAGTCCACTTAGAGATTTGTTTTAACTTTAGTATTTGAAAAAGGAATATTTTCATGAGGCATTTGTCAAATCTTCAGGGGCTCAGGCCCCATAAGCCAGCCCCTCACTAGCTCCTGCTAAGTGGTTTCAGTGGGGTTGCCAAGGTATCCCTTGTGGTTGCTATGCTGTTGCTAAGTGGTTACTATGGTGTTGCTAGGTGGTTGCTATTGTCATGTAAGTGGTTGCTATGGTGTTGCTAAGTAGTTGCTATGGCCTTGCTAGATGGTTACTATGGTGTTGCTAGGTGGTTGCTATGGTCATACTAGGTGGTGGCATATGGTGTTGCTAAGTGGTTGCTATGGTTTACAGGCCAGTGTTGCCTGGATCAATATGTTGTATGCACTGCTGCATTGCAGAAAGGGGCTGAAGCAGCATCTATGTATATGTGTCTGTGGAATAGGCACATACAAGTAAATGCAACAGTTTTCATGACATCCCAAAAACAACGTGGTCATTTACAATGAATATTTTATCTTAATATCAATTTATTAAGAAGTGGGAGATTGACAGATACAGAGCCTCACAACTTATTATATTTAATGGTGCATCAAATGAATGTTATTACTGTTTGGATATGCATTGTGTTACTCACAAAATTTGTTATTTATAAATCACAAAGCAACTGGATGAACTGTCCAGGCCTTGTCCTTGATGAGGTGACAAACGCAATCCAAATCTGCCTCCTACTGGTCATTGTTAGGCATTATTCCTCTTCCTCCAGTATAGGTGAGCCATGATCAGTGTGATGGTCATTATGCATATTTGAAGGAGTAGTAGAATGGTCCAGGCCCAAGGCTGCAGGCCTCGCCTCATCCTCACACTCTCCTGAGGCAGCAGATTGCTCAGACTCAGCATGTACCCCAATGCCCAGCCTACGGAGGTATCTCCAGCCTGAGAACATCACACACACACACACACACACACACACACACACACACGCACACACAAAAACAGAAGCAAGGTTTGGGTTGTGATCTGAATACGGTTGTGCATTGCAAACCAACTTAGATACCATAACAACCACCTAGGCTTTGTTTGCTATGGTATCCCATGTGGTTGCTATGCTGTTGCTAAGTGCTGTTTTTTATGGTGTTCCTAAGGTATTTCAGGTGTTTGTTATAATCTTGCAATAGTGTATAAATGTAAATATATACATACAATATATACAATGTCAGTCCATCTGATGCATATATATATATATATATATATATATATATATATACTTACAGAAAGCACTCTGTCATCATCTCCAAAGTTTCTGTCTAGTCTAGTATTACATATCCAGAAGAAATCTGAAACTAAACTTTGTTCTTCAAACTCACATGATCTCAACTACTTTCTTCAGAATGAGAAATACTACTTCTTCTTTACTGTATTTCTTTTTGCCTGCACTTTTGCCTGCATCTGTTCTAAAGGGGTCTGGAGTTTCTACACTAAACTCTCTCTTATTGATCAGAGACAGGAGTTTAAATATGTCACTGGGGCCTAAAACCTCTTCATGCCCCCTTTACCCCATTCATAAGTGGTCAGCACAGCTGTGACACTGATATCGCAGCCAATATGCTCATGTGAGTTTCACATGGGTAGAACCTGAGCTAGGTGGGTTCCAGGTGGGCATGGGCCCTTGAGGGGATGAACCCCAGGTGTAATTCCCAAATTAGCCCCATAATTACAGCCCAATAACTCTAACATGGGTCCCATCTAGGACCAAATGTGCAGCTGACAACCCAGATTGGGCCCAGTGGGCATTCATATGTGGCCAAAACCCATATAGGTGTCACATGGGGGGGTTTACACAAGTCAGAGTCACTGCTAGGTTGAGTGTCACTGTCAGCCAAAAGTGTCTCTGTGGTCACAAGATGAAGAGCTACAGCAGGGGTGGAGACCTGTACACACCTACCAAAGCTTGCCATTAGTAGCTGAATCAGGTGTGCTTGAGCAAGAAAAGCCCAGAATTGTGTAGTAATGTAGCCCACCCGGACCACCCTTTGGCTAGAGGAGAGTTAATGTAGATAGGCTATTGGGGGTATCAATTTAGATTTAGTTAATTTAATGATTAATGATGAGCCCCTGAGTGATAACGAAGGTTCAGGCCACCAGGTGATCCAAAAGCTCACCTTTTTCTGAAAGCTCACTCTAGAGAGGGAGTGTTCATCGAAGCGGTAGCCCCTCAGCATGAGGACCTGCACGTAGACTGTAATCGCACAGTACTCTCTCAGATATTTCCTCTCATCTTCAACTCGGTTAGACATCTGAAATAAAGAAATAGATTTAAAATTGGAAGTTTCATTTAATACAGAACATAACATACATTAAAAAAGTAACAATGAAAAAGTGAATATACAAAAACGAGCACTCTGTGTAAAACAGATAGCTACACCCAGAAGGAAGCAGTGTCTCTCAGCACGGCGTCGGGTTTAACACAACATGCCAGACGTCTCTGCATGGAGTTGTAGACGTCCCTAATGGTGTCCTGTGATGATCCATCCCATGCAGCTTGAATGTTCTCACTCAGTTCTGCAGATGGTGTGATAGGGGTGGAGTGTTGATGGAGCGTCCAATAGCATCCCACACATTTTCAATCAGGGACAGGTCTGGTGATGAGACCAACCACAGCATAGTATCTGTGTCTTCAAGACGAGATCTTGAGACGGCAGCAGTGTGTGGACGGGTGTCATCCTGTTGGAATAGCGCACCAGAGTGTGTGTTCAGAGAAGGTTGGACCACTGGTTGCAGAACCTCATTAATGTAATGTTGGTCTGTCAGAGTGCTTGTAATGGAGGCCAAAGGTGATCTGAAATTGTACAAAATTGCATTGTACAAACTGACAAAAGCGAGTCCCAGGCAAAAGCAGGACTCATCACTGAAGTTGACCCACTGCCGTTCTGAGGGACTCAATGACAGTCTGGTAGGGCATCATTGAAACCCTGCATTCCATTGGTTGATTCCTTCTGGGTGTGGCTATTTTTTGATGAGTGTATCTCACATACAAAGAAATATGCCCATATATTTATTTTCTGTATGGGATAATAAAGGATGTTCCATATGGACCTTTATTAAACCTCAATATCCTCAGTAAAGCATACATTCAGGAAATATTCAGGAATAGTTTTGGTCCTGTATGTCCTGTATAGCCTATAAAGTGTTTTATAGAATATCAGGACATTTTTTGCCCAAAACTATACAGAGTATAACAAATACATGGTTATACCTCCTTCATGGTCATATTACACACTGCCTGGGCAGCTTGATGAAGCAGGCTTGGGGTGCTGATGGTAATGCCTGTGCTCTTCTGCACAAAAGCATGTGTGAAGAAGAAGGCTGAAAAGGCCTGAAAGAGAGATGATGGGAGACATTAAAAGAGAATCCAGAGGAATCTAACTGCACTGTACACTCTGTACTCACACACACTGTGTCTGCTCCAGTCAAGACCAGTAGTGATAGTCAATGAACATTCTTAACCCATAAGAACCTGGCCCCAGTTAAGAACATTGATAAAAATAACTGAATCAGTTACATTTACTGATCAGCTCATTAGTGCTTATTTCTTTTTTGTGGTAAAGAGGTCATGTGACTTCTATAAATATATTAGAGTTAAAATCCTGATGTAATACATATGTCAAAACAACAGTTTCATAACTTGTATTTGATCATATAGTTGTAGACATGGGGTCAGAACTGGTTAAATGGGTTATTACTGGTTAAATTAGATTAGAACTGGTTAAATGGGGTTAAAACTGGTTAAATTGGTTATTACTGGTTAAATATGCTTAGAACTGGTTAAATTCGGTTAGAACTGGTTAAATGGGGTTAGAACTGGTTAAATTATGTTAGAACTGGTTAAATTGGGTTACAACTGGTTAAATTGGGTTAGAACTGGTTAAATGGGGTTAGTAATGGGTAAAAGGGATCCAAACTGGACTGTGTTTCTGATACAGTTTCAGTAACTACACTGCTGCTAATCTTTAATACAAGCCACCAGACAGTTTTAGCAGCTGTTAATTCACAACACCACACTGGGTTTTAAAGGTGGTCGCTCACAGTCACTTACCATGAAGCTGCCAGTGATTTTGGGCTGAAAGACCTGGTCAAAGGAGCACTGTGAGAATGGGCAGTCCTTCCAGTTGAATATCTCAGTTATGTTCCCCAGACAGAGCTGGTAGTTCCCCGTGCCCTGTAACGTCACTGATGCCTGGGGCTTGTAAGTCAGAGGCTGCTGTGATTTAGTGCATGGTGACTCAAACACGTGCTGGAGCTTCACTGTCTCGTTGTAGTCAGATGGGAAGCACGGATGATAGACTGTATTCGGGCTGTCCTGAGACTAGGGGAAAATAGCAGAGGTAGAAATACAGTGTGTCATCAGTCTCACCAGCACCTTCCACCATTACCATGATCTTCAAAGGGACTGAATGGGCCCTTTCGCTGATTTATTGCTGCTTTTAGTTGGACTTTGAGGGAGGGCTTGATTTACTAACCAGGGATGCAATACAATGTATCCACTGATTACAAATCAATACTGATTAATCTTTTTTTCATCTTGATCAAGATCGAACTCAAGCTCAGCTTTTAAGTTGGATTCAGATGTTCTAAGCTGATCTTTGATGGTCAAGACTACGCAATTAGTTTGTGTAGTTAGTGAAGTGACTGTAATGGTATCTTACTGTGATCAGAAGGGCCAGAAGTCGCCGCAGGATCTCTTCTTTACCATAGCATAGATAGCTGTGGGTGTAAAGAGAATAGTCCTGTCCATAGAGACGCAAAGTCATCTGGTCCTCCTTGTTCTCCACCTCTGCTGGTGTAAAAAAGGTGAACTGAGTGGAGGCTCCTCCTAAATCCAGGGCCCCCACTGTCTGTCTGCCTGGGTTCATCCAGTGGCCCACAAAGCTGTACTGAGGGGTAAAGAGATGGGTAGATATTTTACATGGGCACCAGAAATAAAATATTAAGAAAGTGACCAGTGAGTGGAAGTACAAGATGGGTTAAATTCGACGTGATCCGATACCTTGATGAAATTTTCGGAAAGGTAGTTAACTGTGACCCAGCCGTACACTCCCTCCTCTTGTCCACTCAAAATTGTTGCACCTCGGAAGCTGAAAGGAAAGGATTTGATTGTTTCTTCCACCTCTTGAAGAACCCGCCGTGTCTTCTCAGGGCTGGAAATGCTGAAAAAAGAGCAAAGCTCTGGCATACTTCACAATGAAGAACAATATACATAAATACAATCAGATACGCACTTCAGAAGCCTCATTCCAGCAGTCGCTCCCAGATACACAGGGGTGAGATGATGACGATGCTGGGGAATGTCCTGCATGGCCTGTTTCAGACAAGCCTTCAGACTGCGGCCTGCAGCCCCCTGCTGGTCAGCATAGCTTGAGATGCCTCCACCTGGAGAACACAACATAGGGCTTTATGTGACCTACACTAATCACAGTGCTGGAACTGCTTAATATGGGTTGATAAAAAACTCCAATTTAAAGGGAGCTTGAGTAACCTGTTGGGCCTCTAGCCTGGATACAAGATGATATATGGTTGGGCATGGAGGTATACAGGTTCTGTATGGCATCCCACAGAACATTTACCCACAGATGTTACAGCAGGGCCTGTAGATCCTGCACACAGATAAATCTGACAAGCAGGCAGGCCAAGGAAGTGCTGCAGTCTGGCGCAGACATTCCTGAGAAACCCTTGCTGTGGCTGGGAACATTATCTTGCTGAAAAATGCCAGTTGGAAACCCTGCCCTGTGAGGCAACACATGTGGCAACAGGATGTCCTGCACATATCGCTGAGTTAGCATCAATCGTATCACTATGGCTGGCCGACTGTTGTGTGTGATGGCTTAGTGTACCTCCATACTCAAACCTGACCTGACCATAGAGGCCCATTGGGGTACTAGAGCCTCCTTTCAATTGTACAGTTTTACCCAATAAGCCTAGTCAATGAGTGCACTTATTGTTCATTTCTTTACAGTATATTCTTTTTTTTTATACATTATGTAAGAATGATTTAAGATATGTAACAAATACGACAACCTGTCAGTTCAGATCTTATCTTTGAAACACAAATATTTTACAGTTTTCTCAGATTTCTTAAACCAGAATCTTGAAACCTCCAGCCCACAGAACACTGCCTCTGACCTTTGACCCGGCACTCTCTGTGTTGGGTGACCACTCCCGTCCCGTTCTGCTTGTCTGCCGGCCATTTGTAGATGTACGTGGCTGTGTGGGAGGAGCCTGCGTCCATCACTATCCCATACTGCCAAAGGACAAAGACAACAGATGGTGAAGGTTTGGTTTTATTCAGCTGTATAAAGTGTACACTTTATACAATTGACTGCCATTTCGTTCCAGAAATGACCGGCCAATTGTGGCAAGGATAAACTTAATAAGGGGACAGTGGACCACATGTCTGCTGTAACACTCAGGTGTACTGAAGTAATCATAGCTTAATGGAGGACACAATAGTAACAGTAACAGCTGATTAGGGTCTGTATAAATTTCTACTTAGTTGATGACCGCAGGAGGGCAACTTGTCCAGGTCCAGTAGCTGGAAGGTGGGCAGCCAGTGTGAACTGGTGGATCCCAGAGGAGCGCAAGGATAGCCCAGGTCGGTGGGTCAGCCTGGACTTGAAGATTGAGGCTGTGTCTGAGTCCCGAACATTATCTGGAAGGTTATTCCAGAGCTGAGGCTCTTTGTAAGAAAAGCTCTTCCCCCTGCTGATGCCTTCTGAATTCTGGAAACTAGCAGGAAGCCAACGCCCTGTGATCTGAGTGATCGTGTTGACTCAATCCATATCTGGGATTTCACAGAACAGGGCAGTTTATAATAGCCAGTTCACTTGATCTCCATGTTTTTAGACACAGCAAGAACATAGAAATGTACGGACCACCAAGCCACTGTATCATCCAAAAAGCATGACACATATTCAGCAAAATTGTCTTATGTTAACCTAGTAGTGGTCTTCAACCGTGCACCTGGAGAACTACACCATATGCACAAAAGTACTGGGACACCTGCTCATTAAACATTTAACTTGCAAGACTTCTGACACAACTCTGGCCCTCCTCTGTAATATGAGTAACCTTGAGCATTGCTTTGGATAAGAGCATCAACTAAATACCATAAATGTAAATGCATAGTCACACCTGGTATTAGTATGGTGCCAATAGGTTTTTTTCTGCTCCAGAGAGTCCTATTGTATTGGCAGTACTTCTCTACAGGGACAAGACAAGCTGTGTATGTACTAAGGAGTCCAATCTAGAAACAAGGGCTGTGCATATACTGTATGTATTCTCAAGGTATTGGACTACATTTTAAGAAGAATAAAGGTCAGAATTAGTGAAGGAGGTCTGTATTCCTGTATGTACAGGAAAGTGGTTTCGCTCAGTCCTGTTCTGTAAATGTGTAACAGATGAGGGCCACCGGATTCGGTCATAAATTAGGGGCACAAGGGACCTGGGCATGACAAGTCTTTCCGAGGACAGAATTTGACACACATACTTTTAAGTGCAGCAACAGAGCCTGCTCTGAGAGGGAGAGAGGGAGGGGGTAAGGCTGGTCTGTCTTCTCCTCTCTCTCTCTCTCTCTCTCTCTCTCTCTCTCTCTCTCTCTTTCTCTCTCTCTCTCTCTCTCTCTCTCTCTGTTTCATAGAACTGTTTATAAAATATGCATATATATATATATACATATATATTTACACCTGAAATAAATGTAAAAAAATATACATAATTTGTATCATTGAGTTCCCTAATCTAGATGTAGAGGATGCATTTCCTAGCATTGTCTATGATGATACTGTCCATTAATAAATACTGTCGATTAATAATTTACATTTTATCAGCTCCTCTGACCACACAGAAGCACTTTGTAGTTCTATGATTCCAGACTGTAGTCCATCTGATTCTTTATTCTCCTCCTTTCACCCTGATCTTCAATGATCAGGACCCCACAGGACCACCACAGAGCAGCTATTATGTGGGTGGTTGGTCATTCTCAGCACTGCAGTCACACTGACGTGGTGGTGGTGTGTTAGTGTGTGAAACTAATGGAACTAATATTTTTAATAATAGTTATAAATGCTGTACAATTATGAAGTCTAACCTGCTGTCATGCAGTGTCAGTCACTTTCTACCTCTTTAATCATGCCTATGTCTGACTGTTATTACAGTCAGAAACAGTTATTATTCTGTTGGCAGACCATTCTTAGCACACACGTGATACAGCAGTATATATATATATATATATACTGTATAAGGCAAATGTTATATTTGGGTATCTGTACCTGCCGGCTCATGATTCAAAACCTTCAAAGCCTGAGAGAAATATACCCCTTTCACCATATACAATCGTATTCCATTGTCTCTATGCAGATTACTCTGTTTATATGCTAATACAACCAACCCCCTGTAGAATGTTGATGGTGACCCACCTTTGTGTAAAATCAACATCCTTCCCCTAATGAATACCCCAAGTGACCTCACCTTTATCCCCCATTTACCCCTCCTTCAACTCCTCTTCTAGCTCTTCCATTCCACTTCTACCTTCCACTAGGTATATAAGGTCCTCCTGAAATCCCTCAGATCAGACTGGACAGACTTCAGACTAAGAAGGCAAACTGAGAGACTGACCAGGCTACTGACCAACTAAACCGAATCTGAACATCCAGTCTCCTGAATTTCTAATAAGCCGAACTGTTTGGGCCAAGCGATGCAGTGCTATGCTGTTTAGGTCCCTGTGACATATTGTGAACCTGCCAATATTACACTAATATATGTTCCTAAGTAGGTGGCACGGTGGTGCAGTGGATAGTGCTGTTGCCTCACAGCTGGGTTAGATCCCTGGGTGGGGAGATCTGGGAAGTTTCTGTGTGGAGTTTGCATGTTCTCCCCGTGTTTGCATGGGTTTCCTCTAGGTACTCCGGTTTCCCCCACAGTCCAAAGACATGCACGATAGGTGAATTGGTGACTCTAAAGTGGCCCTTAGTTTGTGGATGTGTGTGCACCCTACGATGGATTAGCACCCTGTCTAGGGTTGTTTCCCGCCCTTGCGCACAGAGTTGCCCGTGACCGTATTCAAGAATAAGCAAGAAAATGGATGGATGTTCCTAAGTGACCTCTAATAAACTCTAACAGTCTCACAGTAATGTTTTTTGCACAGTAACATTATATTTTATTTAGAACATGATATATTCTGCTCTCACTGTCTATTTATGACAATACATGCAGGAAAATTAACACTACAAAAATGAAAACACACTTTCAGTTTAAGCCTTTAAGTAAAGCATTGTGTAACAACTGAAAGATAGAAGGGAATATATGTTTTTATTTATGTAAGTAAAAGTGCACATAGACCCACTGTGCTGCACACAGTCATGTGCAGTTAACCCATCCACACAGTAACCCATACATACAGTACTAGTTCACACACTAGGGGTCAGTGAGCACACATGGCCGGAGCGGTGAGCAGCACTATCCTATGAGTAGTTGCATTTGTGGCATTTAGCAGACGCCCTTATCCAGAGCGACTTACAAAAGTGCTTTGCTGTTTACTTAGAACATCCTTAGCTAGTAGATAAGGCTGGAATCTAGAGATTCCACACATTTAGACCGTGTTGAAACAAGTCTTTATGGAGTTAAGTACTCCTGAAACAGATGAGTCTTCAGTCTGCGTTTGAAGACATTGAGGGACTCGGCTGTTCGGACTCCCAGGGGAAGTTCGTTCCACCATTTTGGTGCCAGAACAGAAAAGAGTCTGGATGCATGTTTACCTTGCATCCTGAGGGATGGTGGGTCAAGCCGAGCTGTACTTGAAGCTCGAAGGGCTCTCGGTGCAGCTCGAGTTTTGACCATTGCCATCATGTATGGAGGGGCTGGTCCATTTTTGGCTTTGTAGGTCAGCATCAAGGTTTTGAATCTGATGCGGGCAGCTACAGGGAGCCAATGAAGGGAGCGCAGCAGAGGAGTTACATGACTGAATTTATGAACATTGAAGACGAGCCGCGCTGCTGCATTCTGGATGAGTTGCAATGGTCTGATGGTCCGCATAGGAAGGCCAGCCAATAGAGGAGACTTGAGTGTCTTACTCAAGGGCACTTCAGTCAGTTCAGGGAATCACACCGGCAACCTCCCAGTCAAAAGGCTGGTCCCTTAACCATCAGACCAGTAGGAAAGCAGCATAAGTGTAATTAGAAACTGGTAACTAATATAAAGTTCGGTAATATAAAACGGTTCGTAATATTAGGGACTGATGAATGCATGACATTCATTTAATGTACATTACACCTTTTGTTTCCTGAGCCCCAGAGCGGATCTTGCCCAATGCTGCAGATGTGTTTACATCATTACATAAGTATGTAAGTTGAGCAGCTGCACAGTTCTGGGATTCCAGCGTCTCCACGCGTGAATCTATAATCATAGAAGTTGCTTTCGTTTGAAGTAGAAACTTTTGATGTGTGAATTTCATTCTCACAGTAATAATCAAGTACTTTTGGTGGCCAGGATGTATTTTTGCAGTATAGGCAAAAATACATAGTATTGATCAAAGGTTCTTTGAGCATTTGTAAAGCGTTATGTAAACAACTGTGCACAATGAGGGTTTCTATCAATGCAGAGAACCAGAGAACCCTAGCGTTGCATTTTTCATATTATATAAATAAAGTCTGTGTATCGTTGCTGTCCAGTGAAAAACATATACAATATAAGGCAAAAATGTTCTGAACTTTGAATGTAAATCAAGAGTAAATAACTCATTTTAGAACATTTCTATTGATCTATTCATCCAGAATTATTTACCTAGTTTACAGATCAGCTTCAGGGTTCAAACCATGGAGAAATGTAAAAATGGACAAAAATGGAGATAAATGGTTTTCACTGGACAGCAGAAAATATGCTCACAAACCTCCTATAGACAAAAGTATTGGGACACACATCTCATTTATTGTTCCTTCTGAAATCAATGGTAATAAAAAAGAGTTTTAAAAAAGACTTCCACCTGAATTACACTATAAGTCCATTCCACCCACCCTCTACTTTGACTATGAAAAGAATACGAAGAGCCTTTTTACCATGTATTCAGGAGGCTCCTTCATCTCCTCCACAGGCAGAGTGAGCAGGAGAACAGCAAAGACAGCAAAGAACAGCAGTATCAGAGGGACAAGCATTTTAAGCCACTTTGGATCCATTGTGCTGGAATGCACACAAGTATATGAGTATGTGAGCCTCTACCGCCAAGCCTAATGCTGATCTGCTCTCAGAGCTGGACAGCACCACACCACCTGCCAGTAACTGTTCTCACTCATCTCTTACAATTCAAAGGAAAAAAAAACTGCACACAACCAAATGTGCAGTGCTTGAACATGTGACAAACCGGTCTGAATGTAAACTGTTTCAACACTGTTGACTGGCCTCTACCAAGGTCTGTATTTTGTGAAAGACCTGGTGAGGCAGGAACTGAGCTTTAAACTTAATCTTGGTTTAATCAAATGTTTAATTTTCAATCTAGAATTCTAATATTTGGGTTTCTCTTTTGCTTGGCAGCAGCATAGGGAGGGAAATAGCAGAGCTGTTAAAGACTTGTTGTTCTCAGGTACCTTAGACATGTGAGCCCAGTGCCAGCAAACAGAAGAATGATTACCTAATTCCTTGCAGTGCAATCCCATATTTCTATTGGATTAAGGTCTGGACTTTGACTCATGCAGCAAGACAATGGCTCTAAGCACACAAGTCATTCTATCAAAGAATGTTTAATGAAGAACACAGTTAAGGTTTTGGATGACCCCACTTGTGTGCTTAGAGCCGTTGTCTTGTTGCATGCCCCACGTCCTGTTGAGATTCAGCTCACAGACCGATGTCCTGACATTTTCCTTTAGAATTTGCTAGTATGAGTCAAAGCTCATTGCTCCATCAATGATGCTAAGCAGTCCTGGTCCACATGCAACAAAACAAGCTTTATACTACCACCACCATGTTTAACAGATGGGATAAACATTTTATGCTGGACATAACATTTCACATCGGAACCACAAACCTTAATCCACAAAACAATTGTTCACAAAACTTGTTTCAATAGCCCATTCAAGCTGCATGGCATTGGTCATCACAGGACACCATTAGGAACCTCTACAACTCCATGCAGAGACGTCTGGCCTGTTGCATTAAACCCGACGCCGTACTGAGAGACACCACTTCTGTATGTGTAGATCAATAAACATTGATCAGATCAGTCTACATAGTTAATGATTTATTGTTCTGGGAATACATGCAGTATACTGTCCAGTAAATTAAACCAAAAATAAGAGGAAGCAAGTGAAGTTTCGTGCCATTTCATTTCCTTCCCATTTCCCAAGACAGAAATGTATGCAATATCAGTTGTGTCTATAGTACTCTTTTACTCTGAAAGCTGTGTCATGGAAATAACTGAAAGCTCTGTGATGTGTACATAACTAAGATGAACTAAATAAAGTCATTCAGAGTAGGTTTGGTGTGATACGCTCCATTCTAGACAAACTCGCCCAGTTGATCCTGACATCTGAAGAGATTTGTGCCCCTCAGAACAGTGCTGGAGACACTGTTTCATGACACGTTAAGGAAAGTTTCGAAATACATTTATGGTGGAAGGAAACACGCAAGGTATTGTTCTGCAAAATAGACCCCAGAGAAAAATGCTCCCCTATTTTCCCATCATCAACCTTCCAGATAAAGCTCAGAAGGCTTGTGTAGGTTCACAGATGGGTTTGGATAGTGAATAAAGTGGCTGTATTACGCTGTAAGCACACCTTTAACTATTCACCACCATTGTAAAGAAATCAGAGTCCTGAAGTTCCTCATTACTTCACACCACAAGCACTTAATAATAAGAAATTTATAAAAAATTTAGAAATTCAGGCAGTCAACCATAGTTGCACAAATAGTTGCACCCAGAAGGAAGTATGAGACTGCATTGCTGTTGGGAAGGAACATAAATGTTACCAGGAACAATAACTGATGATAAATGTAGACTGATATGATGAATGTTTATTGATCTACACATACAGAAGTCGTGTCTCTCAGTACGGCGTCGGGTTTAACACAACAAGCCAGACGTCACAGCATGGAGGTGTAGAGGTTCCTAATGGTGTCCTGTGATGATCCATCCCATGCAGCTTGAATGATCTCTATCAGTTCTTCAGATTGTGTGGTAGGGGTGGAGTGTTGCAGGGATGGGTCTGCAGGTGGCTATGGCATAGTATCTGTGTCTTCCCGATGAGCTCTTGAGACGACAGCAGTATGTAGATGAGCATCGTCCTGTTGGAATAGTGCGTCAGAGTGTGTGTTCAAAAAAGGTCGGACCACTGGTTGCAGGACCTCATTAACATAGCGTTGGACTGTCCAAATGACTGTAATGAAATCTGGCATTGTACTAAATTGTACCCACATCATCACACCAGATCTTCAAGTGTGACATGTGACTGTTAATCTTGGTGCTGACCACAGTTCCTCCACACACAGATTCCTTGGACATCTCCACCAATACATGACCGGGGCTCATCACTGAAGATGATCCACTGCCATTCTGAGTGACTCCATGTCTGAAGTTGGTTGATTCCTTCTGGGTGTATGAATATATTCTTTCTCATGAATAAGATTATGATAAAGGTGAGTTACGTTAAAGCCCTTAAATGATCATTACTCATCATTATAATGAATCTTGTGCAGGAAGAGCACCTGTGGAGGAAGGATCTACCATTTCAAAGTGTACAAAGGACTGCTGTAAGAAATCCAGCCTGTTTGGCTTTAACACGGGATGGGCCGAGTGTGAATTCTTAAGCTTAAATTCTTAAGGCCAGAGTCAGACTCACACATAGCTTATCCTGTTTGATTACAATCTCACAGAGACACGAAACAGCCTGCTAAAAGTGCCTGGATTATCCATCCTTTGTGTGGGAGGAAATGTGCTCCTATTGTAAAAGAGTGCACAGCCATGCTTAGGCCCAATCTGAAGTCTAAGGCTCCCTTGTTTGTCACTGGCACTGCGAAGTAGATTTGGTTGGTGCCTGCTGTTTTCAGCCGTCTTGATTTCCATCGTCTCCAGTCACAAGCAAAAGTGACAAAGACGTTTCCTCTGAATACTGGTTTCCACTCTAAACCTGAGCCGTTTGGCCTCCGCTGGCCTGTTTTCCTTTGGGTGGAACTATCCAGAGACTGCTTTTAGAAGTGGAATATGTTTGCATGGTTTACATTAAGTTTAATTATCAAGGTTATGGAAAAAATGGATTATTACGATATTTTATTAATGATGGATTAACCGATGATTTCGTTCAATGCAACGGTTATATTGCAACACAATATAATAGAGGTATATAAACTAGATCAGGAGTAAAAGAATCAGGATCATCTGCAACTGGATGATCCTGATTGCAAAGTAGGATGTGCTTAAAGTATGAAAAATATTAACCGTATAAACTGTATAAACTGTATAAAATGTGCTTTTTAAAGACCCCTCGGGATTTCAAGTGGACACTTCAGCCAAACAGTTGTGATAAAACCTACAGAACTGGCGAGGGTTCAGTTGTTGAGTCAAGTTCAACATGTTCTCCAATAGGATACTGTGTGTTAAATGGTTCACTGCTGTGTTTTCTAGTCTGACTGCACTGTTGGCACCTGCAGAGTGTATTTAGGGTCCTCCGTTTGTAGTAAAGTGTCCTTGAATGGATGGATACAGTTGTAGGAGAAGTGTGTACGGCAGCACCATGTGGACATGTACGCACGAACATTGAGGAACTTACCCACTTGGGGAATGCTGTTGTGTTTAGTGGCTTTGCGCTAAGGTGTGTGTGTGTGTGTGTGTGTGTGTGTGTGTGTGTTTAGGTCACCTTACTACTGATGCTCAAATGCTCCTCGATTCATATATCAACTCAACTCAAGCTGCTTTGCAGCTAAAACATATATATATATATATATATATATATATATATACAGTATATATATTAATTACGTATATATATAATTAACTCTTACAAGATCCACATCCAGGCTGTTTTCTAGGCTCCGTATCTCCAGATCAGAGTAACCTACAGACATGATACACATATTATGACGCTAAGGTGGCACCGAGCATACTGTAGGTGCCTTGTTGCAGCTAGGTTTTTTGTTAATTGTGTGTTTGTTAGTCAATTTAATTGCACAGAATGTTGTCAGTACCTGCATCTACGACACTAACACTTCTACCAATCAGATCGACGATCACTAACTGCAAGCCGGATTTTGAGTTTTACAACGCAGACCCTTTGTTTGTAAACACAGAAGGAGCCCCATTCATCTGGGGAGACACTGTAAAAGAAGCAAAAGGGCCGGTGTTCTGGTCAGGCTGAGTCGCCACACTCACCACCCTGCTCTACCAAGCATATAACTGGCCAATGTACAGTCCCTGCCCAGATTTTGGATTAACTCCTCTCTCATGGTCCAAACTGGCCACCATTGTCCCCGTCCCGAAAACAGCCAGCATCTCTTGCTTAAATGACTGGTGCCCGGTTGCTCTGACCTCGGTCACAAGCGAGTGTTTTGAGAGGCGGGTCAGAGACTTCATCTGCACCTCACTGCCTGCCACCTTGGACCCAATGCAAGTCTCGTACAGACACAACAGGTCCACTAATGATGCAACCGGCAGTTCAGCTCTAGGATCTCAGTCTGAGCAGCTCTCTGTGCAGTTGGATCCTAATCTCCCTAATAGGCCGTCAGCAGGTAGTGAGGATGGGCAGAAACACATCCTTCTCACTGACCCTCAACACTGGAGCCCCTGCTCAGCCCACTCCTGTACTCCCTGTACACCCATGACTGCACAACCAAACACAGCTCCAACATCATCATTAAATTTGCTGATGACACAACAATCATAGACCTGATCTCCAATTGCACCTTCCAGACCTTCTGGATTTATATATCAGCTGCTGTCTGGAGGATTATTATGGACTCCATCCACCCAAGCCACTACAGTGCACTAATTCCAGTGCATATACATATAATACAAACATTCTTTTATGGTTCCTATAAACACAGAACGTCTACAGGGCAATAATACCTGTATGATGTATGTATAGTGTAAGTTAATGTGTTTATGCATCTGTTTCACTACAGAGAGGGACTAGCACCTACATTTTTCTCTACACCTGAGAAATGTGATGACAATAACAAAACTTGACTTGACATGATATGACAAACTATAAGACTTACCCAATCTGATCACAGGCTCATTATTGTGTGATGAATTATCAGTGACTAATCAAATTTGGAAACACCTAAACTTTGTTTCCAACTGAATTAAATCGCAACTTAATTTGGGGTTAAATTTAAACTGGGGTTTCAGGAAATTTTGGTGATATTTTTTAAGTGTTTGTACATTTTATTGTACTACATTTTTTCTGCTGTACCATGTTCATGTATTATATTTCGAAAATAATCCATCCATCCATCCATTTTCTGAACCGCTTATTCCTGAATAGGGTCACGGGGGAGCCGGTGCCCAGCCGGCAACTCTGAGCGCAAGGGCAGGAAACAACCCTAGACAGGGTGCTACTCCATCATAGGGCTCACAATATTTATTTTGTAAATAATAGTTACCAATTATCGAGTTCAAAAACAAAATTCTTTTTGTACATTATGATTTAATTATAATTTAATTTATAACTAAGCAAATTGTGCTTATATTATAATCACATCCTAATGATAATTCCATTTTTGTTTGTATTACATTTGTCTGCTATATATGACTGTGTTAATAACTACACACACTGTGGTCAACACATCCCGTTTGTAGTGCACTTTATTGGTCATTAAACATAAACACAAATCCAGAGTCATTACACAACTTCATGTGTTGGTATCACTGCGCTGCTGACAGCAGGGCTGCTGATAAGGCAAAGGAAGACAGTGTGTCATATTCATCATGACCTTTCTTTATTACACTCTGCACCACTTTCAGAACAAAGATAAATATCTATTACAGATATATAAATATTGTGATGACTGTGCAGACAGGCATATCTTCTCGTTCTAATCCAAGGCACATAGTAAAATGATCCTGAGGCATGGTAAGATTAACAGAAGGCCAGAGAGGCCTACAACTCTGTAACCACAATGAGTGACATATTGCCTTTAATGTCTCAGTAAAGTGCAGCAGCATTAATGCTTTCAAGTAGTGCTGGGAGCGCTACCATATACAACCCTTTTCCCTTATATTTCAATAAAAATCGAACACCCCCTCTTTAAGTCAAGGACGTTTGAAGGCAGTAATGAGCTGGTGGGATGGATTAGGGTTGGATCCAAAGCTTTCCAGGAGTATGGTTGAAGAACTTTGTTCATTTTGTTCATTCAAAAAGAGGGAGGGTCTTCTGGATGTTGTTTAATTTTTGTGCCAATTCCCCAACCCTGCTAGCACTCCCCCCCATCACACAGGATGCTTCTGACACTAGGAGGGTGAGGACAAGCACGTCTCAACCACCACCTCTTTTCAAAACGACCACCATCGTATCACTGCTAAGAAGACAACGTGCTCGGAGAAAACGCCAGGTCCCGAGCTCTGATACAATGGCTGACAGACGCCTGTGCTGGCCAGCATTACATAGAGCATGATGTGGGGAGAGAGTGCCATCTTCCCACCGAATCTTTTACTGTCAGGCTAGCTAATGTTATGCTGTTTGGGCAGCATCTTTCAGTAAAATGGCCTGTGATTATGTGATGACAACCACCAGCCAATCCCCCGGAACACTGAATAGCACAGAGAAAGGAGGTGTGGCTAAGATCCGCTGATGTTTTTATTAATAAACAAAAGATTAGTTTATGATGAACTGGGAGGAGACTGTAAGACAGGCGGAATTTTGAGGACTTTTTGGGGTGGAGTTCGGGTGGCCTCTGCTTGTGGTAGGAAAACAAGCCCCCTCTGATAAGTGGAGTCAGGAATGATGGATGACGGGGTGCTGGAGGGCTGTCGTAGGCAAGTAAACAAGTTAGAATTGGAATTTAATAGCAGTGTGTAAAGTGGACTGGATTAAAATGGACAAGAATGCTCTCTGTTTGTTTTGCTTGAGACCATATTGGTGCTCTTAAGCATAAATGGAGACGCATAATCAAATATCAGACTTTTCTCACAGTATCAGTTACCTCTTTGTCATTTACTGATACCTCAGATTGATTGGCTCAAAATACATAAAAACTAAATAAATACTACGTTTCTTTTCTTTAAAATGTGCTTTCAGTGTGTTTTCTATCTGGTTAATATTTTCAGCACTGTGTAAAAATCCCTTTGGTGTCACTTTAACAAAAGAAAATGTAACAGCAGAATAAGACATTATCAGGAGTGTATAACATTACTTAAGTACAGAATAGCAGCACTAGTAAAGCTACCTTAAATGCCATCCAATATCATAATACATTCTATAATCTAAACATAACACACTAAAATACTAGTATATAAGCTCCTCAGACAAAACAAATCAGCATTTTGTGTGTTTAAGGTTGTAGTAACCTCAGGGTCCTGCAGATTGTGCTGGACAAAGATAATCAGGCTATAAATACCTGCAGGGTGTGCAATGAGATTTATAGATTGAGAAGAGGTGGTAGAGTTCAGTGAAGGTCTCATTTGGTCTACCAGTAGTGGTAGAAATCCCAGTCCTCGTGTGCCAACCTGCTCCATATGTTGATGGTCTGCAGTTCCCTGTGGAGAGTTCGTTCAGAAATTGGTTGTGAAGAAACTGCTTGATTCTAGAAGCAAATCTTGGAGGTGAAGCGATTTTCATTTACAAGCCATGAAACATGCCGGTGGTTCCTTTCTTTGGGCTACAAATCTGAGAAGTTCCTGTAGACTGGGATTTCTGCCAGTGCTCGTAGACCCGTATGAGCGTACGCTTCCATACACCTGCAAATTCAGCTCCTACCTTCAATCACTCCTTTCAGCCAATCATTAACATCTGCTTTGTGACCCATTCTATGAATCACACTGCACACCCTGCAAGGTATTTACAGCCCAATTATCCTCATCCAAGGCCACCTGCAGGAACCTGAAATAACTCCCCCCTTAAACATTTTTGTCTGGTGAGTTTATGTGTGTATTGAAATATATACTTAAATATCACTTAAATATCATCATCAAGCAAGATTTTCAAGCAGCCATGTGTTGATCCTTCATCTCATGCCTATGACACAAAACATTAAACTCCTAACTCCCACATCACAATTAAGCCTTAAAGCATCTCTCTACATTTAATGTGTGCAATATGTGATTTACTCCTATTTCCAGTGTCCTCGGTGCTCCTCAACCGTCTCCAAACGTAGGCAGGCCTGAGTAATCTGCATCCTCGTGGCACAGGTGCCAGACCATAATGCACTGATAGTTCCAGAGCAGAAGAAGTCCCATGATAACCAGTGCCAGGGCAACAAGGAGAGCTACAACCAGACGCTTTCTGCTGAAGAACGTGTAGTGGTCATGATGGTGTGCTTGAGCAGCATCTTTGTTAGCGAGTTGGGGCCCAAAGCAAAGCGCCAGCCACCGCTTCAGCCAGTGGTCCTGTGGAGCTGGAGTGTCTGTCTGCAGCCACGGCTCGTTTTCTGCCATCCTTCCAGCACCACACTGAGTATCTGACACGAACGCCCTGGTCTTTTAAAAACAAAACACACACACACACACACACACACACACACACACACACACACACGGCCAGAGTAGCTGTAATTCAACAACACCACAGAAACCTTCCGTGAGTCTGTCGGTCATAAACAGAAGTGTTTGCAATAACACAGCCTGGCCAATCATTTAACACACCTCTTGTGGATTCTCATCTACTGCAGCAGAATTAAGGATTCCTTTGAGACAAGCCTTTGTGCCGTTAAAGTCTTAGCACAAACAGAACCTCCTCGTTAGACTGCTGAGATGACGGACATAATTACAGAAGAGCAGATTATGCAATTCATCCTGTGGTGAAAACTGTTCAGTGTGAAATGTCTTCTTATTTCATTTAGTTTGAACTGCACAGGCCTCATTTTAACATATTTAAACATGTGGTCATCTGATCTTCATTTTAAATACATTGAGGGATGGTGGTGATATAACTAAACACATAAAACTGCAGAAATGTCTTTTTAACATGATTTGTTAATTAAAAAAAAAAAAAGTTAGGACACTCGCAGATTTATTCCTCTTTAAAAAGCCTAAAATTACAATCAGGTGCAAATGATTAGACCATCATTGTAGAGGACTTTAGAGGAGCCCATCTTATGTAAAATGCAAACAATAGTTTGGGATCACCATGGCCAGATCCAAAGAGCTCTCTGGTGCCTTCAGAAAGAAGGCTGTAGATGCAGATGAGTCTGGGAAGGGATTTAACCAGATCTCAGAACAATTTGAAATCAGCCGTTCCACTGTCTGGAAAACAATTGGACAACATTTAAATTAACCACAAACGTGGTCAGCCAGTTCAGCCCAAGATCAGATCACCAAATTCGTATATGCGGATCTTCAAGTAACATCTAAAATGCAGTATCTACCATCAGACAAACAAGTTTGATTTTGATGAAAGATGTTTGAGGAGGAAACCCTTACTGTCAATAAAACAGGGCTAGACCTTAACTTTCCAGAGAACATCTAGAACAAACAGCAGGACTTCTGGAACAATGTGCAATGTTGAATTTTTCGGGCATGGTGACAGAAGACATGCTTGGCACAAACCAAACCCAGCATTTAAGCACAAGAACCTCATACCAGCTGTGCAGCATGGGGGAAGTATCATGTATCATGTGGGGATACTTTGCTATCTCTCCATCACAGAAACCACTATGAAATAAAGATAAACGCTGAAACAACACCCAGCTGAAAGAATCCTGTATGCAGGAGTGGGAAAATCTGTCAGAGACTGGTTACCAGCCATTAGAGAACAGCATTTCTATTAATAACAGTTTGTCAAATGTCCAGATGTTTATTTATGTTGAAGTTAGAGGTGTTGACAGGGTGTCCTAACTTTTCACATGCCTGTATGTATATTTAATCATTAAATAAGAGGTTTAGAGTGTCTGAGTGGTAGGTCAGTTGTATAATCATGTATAAAGTGTTGGTCAGGCACTTATTTGTGTTGTTGACCATTTCCCTGTCCACTATTTGTCCCTGGAGTATAAACTGACCTGTTTCAGAGCACAATGAAACACAAACCTCAATAACAAACTACTAAAGCAGTGTTTATGAAGAGAGTGTTAATAAAGTGACTTTAATCAAAGCTGAGAAATGTTGCTTTAAAAAGAACACAGTATCTATCCATCCCATAATAGTAATATAATACATATATAATAGTAATATTATATATTATAGTATTAAACTTAAAGTAGTACTTTACCTGTCTGTTGTCTGAAGCTCCCCCCTGACTGATGTTCTCTCTGTTTCTGCTTAAAACCTCTAAAAACCTCGTTGTTTGTTTTGTCTTCCACACTCACATTGTCCCGCCTTGCTATGCGCTGATTGGCTGATGCTCTCGCAATTCGCGATAAGATTGGCTGGTAGGGGACCCTCATTCCTGTGAGACAGAACAATGAGCCAATAACGGCGCAAGACTCGTTCCGTCGCTGCTATGGTGAAGCACACTTAGGCCACGCCTCCCGCGAGAAAAAAATATTTTCGTCTGTAGGTCCGACCCCAGTTTTCTACGATCATAAATCATTTATTAAAATTTGTTGTATTATTAAATAATAATTAAATAGCCCAAAATGAAGGACGTCAACCAGACGAAACGTCGACGTGCTTTCGTTTTGTCACAGGTTTTATTTTACAGTGATAATAAATTGTTTAATAAAGGAGAGGAGAATAATGTATTGTGCGTTTATGAGTCAAAAGTGTCTGCTTTTTTGTAACGTTTCAGGAACGCGGATACGCTAGTTTGGGTTTTAAATACATTTCAAAATAAAAGTCCCATAATAATAATAATAATAATAATAATAATAATAATAATAATAACCTGCTTATGTATTAAAGTTGTATGTATCAGCAAACTTTCCTAAAGCTAAATTATTTAATTTATTTCTGTAGCTCTCTGTGAAATATTTTTTTTTCCATAGACACATGAAATATGATTGGAGAAAATAAAAATAAATAAAAAAAATCGACACAAAAGCACATATTTACAGCTGTCTGTGGTCTGCATTTGATATGATATACATATTTTTATTGGCACAAAGAAATATGATTTGCATGGTTATCTCAATACAAACAACACGTTTGCATTATTTGGTTTGAAAAAAACAACAAAACTCAAAAGCAGAAACTTCAACATACTCATCATTGAAATAGATCTCACTCTATGTGTGTTTGTGCATGAATACTTGTAGATTATGGCTTGCATGTATGACAGTGAGTCAGTAGACTATTATTTACACCATTTACAGATCGACAGTGTCAGACTGCCAGTAAACTACATACTCCCTTATCATGAGTTAATCAGTTCATTATTTAGCAACCACCAACACTCCCTAGGATATAGACTGCATTAGCCCTGAAAACGTCCTAAACAGTGAGTGCTGCAGATATGCACTAAAACTATGACTCTTAAAAACAAAGGAAACAGCACTGAAAACATGCATGCACTCATCAGTCTGACAGTACAGGCATTACGAAACCACATACGGTCAAAAAACGTCAGTTTAAATCCTGACCAATCCGGAACCTTACCAAAAGGGTGTTTCATTACAATCATGACATACTGACATATGACATGCTGAGCAATGACATTATGTAAATATAATGATAAGTGTTTAAAATCATCATTTGGCCAGTTGCAGCTGCATGATTATGCACAATGTTTCAACATTACGCTATGTTATTATTATTAATGACTAAATACTAAGTATTTTTAAAAGCTCTTTAATCAGTTTCCTTCAGTTATCAGTAAATGCTGGTTTATGGCTGACTGTTCTTTCACTGTGCAGTAAATCCAATGTTTCTCAACCCCAGAACGTGGGAAACGGCCTGTTTTTACACCCAACCAAGAGGTGTGTACAAGACAGCAGCACCATAGTGAAAAGAGAGCGACCCACCTGAATCTGGCCCATGTAAAAGGCCTCAGAATATAGAGGCGGTTTTGCACGGGAGACCAAGTGCTGATTGGATGAAAAACCTGGCCCTTTGATGCACCCCATAGAGCCTAAGGATGAGAAAGACTGCACTAAGAACTTCAACAAGAGAGAGAGAGAGAGAGAAGAAATCCCCAGAGCTTTTCTAAAGAACATATTCACATCTTATCTGATTTATTGCTGTAAAAATCACTTTTTTACCAATAGGTTGGTAAATAGATTAGTAAAAATCTCTGATCAATCAGGCTTTATAGGCCTCAAGATGCCCACTTTTCTCAGACTAGGCAAAGACCACACGGTTAATTCAGTGTGTTCACACTGTTTGTTCAGTGTGTGTGTGTGTGTGGGGGGGGGGGTACACTTCATTCTGTAAGTGCTTTGAGATGCTGCACATGCATCTGACATGCAGGTGATCAACTGCCAAAGAGGTCATACCTTTAAGAGTGTTCAAATGGCCTTGGATACAAAACAAAGAGCAAGTAAATATAAGGTGGTTGTAATGTCGTAAAGGTTGTAAAGTGCCACATACAGTATTGTAATATCATTATAAAGAGCATTTCAAGTATTAACACTATGGACAAATGCACTAAACTTCATTTGCACCTATCTATCTAGGATTTGCATGCTTCCTTGTATTCTTCTGCCCCTTTAGAGATTAAATAGACGAAAGACTTCAAAAACGAACTGAAGTTAAATACAGAATATGTAGAAAAGGGGTAAATGTGTTACCCTTAAAACCCTTAAAAGTATCTCAATGTCTACAACAAGTAGTTTTTGCAACAGAAACCTTGGAGAAGTTCTAACGGACTGATTGCTTTGCCTCTTTTGCAGAGAGATAAGTTATACAGTATATACAGCACAAAATAACATAATATTCACTATACTGAGTAGGGTTGCAGTGGTATAGTGGTTTTAGGTATAGTATGAAAATTGATGGTTATCATACTGTGTACATTTGCTTTATATTGGTATTGGGTTACAAACAATCCCACCACTTTCTTACTATTTTTAAACTTTTAAAGGCCAATCAAACAATCAATCAAATCAATCAAACCAATCAATCAAAAATAATCAGCAGATTAATCCAAACTGAATTTTTCAAATCACAAATTATTAATTAATTACACCCTTTTATAGACATTTTATAGGGTCATTGTAACTGTTAAGAAATTCAAAAAATACCATATTTCATATATTCTGAGATGATCGTACTAAAATATTTTATACCGTTGCAACCCTAATACTGAGCTAAAAAGAAATCCCTAGATTAAATTAACTCTGAATGCGTTTCCTAAATTGTTTGTGTTTCTGAGTGTGTGTGTGTGTGTGAGTGTGTTTACAGTGGTTCCTTTCCAGTGCATTCTACAAACTCCAGTGCAGTGTAGTAGTGTTCTGCCACTTCCAGAAGTCCAGAGATCTTCCAGCTCAGGACACCAGGGATCAAGCAATCCTCTTGCGTCTCTTCGTGTCTCTTCATGAAGGTGCAGAAGCACTGAATGTTCAATAGTTCAGTACAGAGGAAAATCCCCCCATCACTTGCTCCCATCCCCCCTTAATAGGTCTATAAGAAAATGACGAGCATGGATGGCCCTCTCGCGTACTCTCTCTCTCTCATTCTCCTCTCTCTCTCTCTCTCTGTCTCACACCACAGTGCTGACCGACGGGTCGGACAGGTTGAGCTGGCCCGTGATATCTGTGGGTGGGTACTGCTGCAGAGATAGAGAGAGAGAGAGAAAGAAAGAGAGAGGGAAATGCAAGATACAGAGAACACACAGGATACAGGCTGTTAGTGTGATTATAATATTGCTCCCCCAAATCTCAGAGTGGCCGTGTCTTTGAGACCTCCAAAGCCAGTCTGGCAAAGGCAGGAGGCCCATCAATGTTCCAGGACCATTTCTGATCTACTTTTATCAAATGCTTCACAGGATGAATTTGCTTAGATAACAATATTTAATATAGAATATTTTGCCATTTATGGTTTAATAACTATAATGACTTATAACAGTATCTGAGATCATAAACCACTTTGGCTTGGATGTTCAGTACTGTGCAGAGGTTTAAGCACCTATTAACATTATTACTATTAACCATTTCTCTGACCAATAAGAGTGTTTACTGTCGAAGCTCCAGAACCCATTAAAACATGCAGGTAAACAGGACGAATTTCTCAGTTTGAATAAAGTAGTAGAGATGTTATGAGCTGGTGTCAAGTACAAAAACGTCCTAATTTCTACTGGACGTGCCTCATAGATATAAATACCTAGATGCGGTGTTCAGCCAGGCACGTCAACAGCAATTAAAGCATTCCTTAGTCTTCTGGTTCCACCTTAAATAGTTCCGCCTCAGGCACCATAGCTGTTAAATATGTTGAATTTACTGGTTCCAACTTAAATGGTGAAGCTCTTACATAAGGTGGAATGGGAATATCTAACAAGAAGCCACAAATGCAAGCTGACTTCAGCCTCACCCTTACAGTGTTTTGGGTTTATTGTATTTGCATTGCATTTTGGGGGCAGTCGTCAACTGGATGTAAGAGAAGCGGCCTTATGACTGGAAGAGAACCTAGAGCGCTGAGAACCTAATCCTCAAACTGCTCCCCACGCAACCCAGAGGAGGCTGCCCTCCACCCCACACACATGTGCTCACTGTGGTGTATGTCCAACACAAACGGTGACATGGGTGTCTTTGTCTTTTCTGCAATTCAATGAAGTTGTTCTGCTGGAGTTCGCTAAACATTGTAGAACCTTTGCTGCTGTTCTAGACAGGTAACAAGCACCATTACCATTCTAAAAATAAACATAGAGATTAGTCTGTCTGATTATAACAGAACAAATCTGGTGAAAGTTGGTTGGGTAGTAAGGAAGTTAAACTCGAGACGTCATCATATCTCAGTAAACTTGTACTCGTTTACAAGCGGATTTTGGCCACTCTGACATGGAAGATGCGCAGACGTGTTGCCTCTGAGAACCTGGTCCCCTGGTCAAACCACTACATTATTGAGACAAGGAGACACTGGACAACACCTGTCTGCTGTAATGCTCAGGTGTGCTGAAGTAATGAGTTTGACGGAAGTCATAAAAGTAACAGTAGCAGGTAATAAATTCCTCCATAGTTGGTGATGACAGGTAGGCAACTAATCCAAGGCATGGTGGGCGGCTAATCCAAGTCCAGTAGCAGACAGCTGGTCTGAAGTGGTGATAGGGAAACCCAAGACAGGGAAACCCAAGATAGCCACTAAAGTGATGGCAGGGGAGCCATCTAGATATGTATATCTATGGATGCCCTCAGCCAGAGCATGGTTGGATGTGTTCGATTCCATCACCAGCTCAACTGATTTAATATCATTAAGCAGTAATTTACCAAACCCGGTGTTGGACGAGAATTATAAATAATATTCGATTCCCATGAGGAGCCAACACTTGTGTAGGAACGTCATTTGTGTTTATTCTAATATTAGTGTTTTACTGAGGAAATAAACTATTACTGACCAGATAAACAGCTTCATTAAGTGTGACTTCAGTTACCAAAGATTGTGCACAATACTGTACATCTGTTTTTGATACTGTACATATTTTGGTTTCCCAAGTAACTGCCTTAGGAGGTGTCCAGACCTACACAAAAGAGGAAATGGGGCCTCCAATGTATGTTCTCATAGTGGTCACTCATGGGTGTACCCCATGACCAGACTGAGCATGCAAATAAGAATTTAATATTATTACATCTCTGTCTTACATAGTTAAGATATGCATGACCTGTGTTGTTTCTGCATATCTTATCCACATGACAGAGACTGAAGACCCCATTTCCCCCATATTCTCTAGAGTGAATGCACACAGAAAGTGCCCCTTTGGTGGATATCTACTGTTAGCAAAACAGCCCAGCTCACATGCAGATGCCCAGTTGTTGCTATATGCCACAGCAAATCCTTGTTTTGCATGTTTTATACTATAAGCCATTCATTTGGCATCTTAAATGATGGGCAACCATGTTACAATGGTCAGGAAGAAAATATGTTATTTTAAAGGTGCCCTAGAATGTTCAACTGAGTTTAGTTAGTAGTTCAGTACATGGGAGTGACAAACGGTGAACCTCAAAGAACCTCTTTCAAAAGAAAATGCAGCAGAACCAAAACAGAGCTGTAAAACACCCAAACTGTTATGTTACAGTCTTAGCATATTACATTTACCTAAATTTACCCTGAAGCAAGGACGGGTGCCGTTTTCTAGTGCGCTGGAGCCTTTGGAAAGTCTAACTGATGGTAGCCACTGGAGGCTCCAGTGTTAAAAGCTGAATGTTAATGTTAAAGCTAACACAAGGCCAACCTGGAGCCTTTGGAGCATCTAAAAATTAAAGCATGGCAACGAAGCAAGGTTCTGGTTGCCGGAACCTTTGGAGCATCTAAAAATTGTAGTGCACTGGAGCCTTTGGAGAGTATAAAAGCTGATGAATGAGCTGATGTATAAGAGCCTGACTGAAGCAAGGTGCTTTTGGAGCAGCTGAAAGCTGGTTGTTGTGGTACAACAGATGTGGAAAACTGGGATTTGATTCCCAGTCTGGGCAACTCTGCTGTGCTACACCAATAAAAGTCATTGGGCAAGATTCCTAACACTACTCTGGCTCTCCTCTGGAATATGAGTAACTTTGCAAGTCACTCTGAAGCAGTTTTGGTTTTGTAAACCGGCAAATAAAAAAACAAAATGAACAGCTTTATTTTCAATATTTTCATATTTCATAAAACAAAAAAAAACAACACATTTCACTGAGGTACAACAACAGGGTGGTAAATAGCATGTACAGCACATGCTGACCATGACACCTGAGCCTTTTTCACCCCAATCAAAGTGACACACTATTTATACACCAAACAACACTTTGAAAAATGAAATAACTGCATTCTATGGCACCTTTGAAAAGATTCCCTGCCATTGCAAAATGGGGCACAGCTAAAGCCTGCATTTGCTTTTTTGTAAAGCTGGAAAAGCTCATTAGAATTGTACTGACATCAGTCAAAACTGATGGCGGCCTGCGATCAGCTCTGACTGACGTGACTGAAGTTGACATGCTGAATCAGTACAGATCATGTGTTCACACAGCAAACATAAGGCCATTAAAGGTGTTTAGGTTTGTGGATAAATCTACTAGGAAAGATCCATGGACACATGTATCCATATGACTGCTTAACTTCACAAAATGTCCCACTAAAATTTATTCCTAATCACTCCAAAGCAATAGGCGAGGTGTGGAAATAGCTTACGCTGCAGCCAAATATGTAAGAAAGCAGCAGGTAACTTAAAGCCATTATAATCGTCACAATATTGCCGACTGTTTTATCCAGCAATATTGTCGACAGTGCCGTCGATAGGTGTCTGTGCCGGCTTTGCATCATGGGAACGCCCCTGTGGCGCCCCTATGAATACATGTGCCCGTTATGTTCTCGGAGGAGGCTCGCTGTTGGCCCGCCGAATCAAGCCCACAGTGCCCACTGCTGAGAGACAGTGATCAACAAGAGAGACAGAGACAGAGTACCACTACTTCTACCACCATCACAGTCACGATAAAGAAACGGGTGTAGCTACTTCTACGTCTACTTCACTACTCCTACTACAACACAGTGTCTGTATACTGCTGTGGGACAGGGAAGTGGCATGCGTTCAGAGGAAGAGAGGAGCTGCGTGGCATGTATGTAGGGGACATTGACACTCATAAATCCATATATATCCATTTATATAGAAAGGAAACACTGATATTAAAATAAATTGATGATCAAACAGCTATGGATGGTTTCGTCCTCCTGTTTGGACGTGTCCTTTCACCAGTTTACCAGTTCACTCCCTCACCCCCCACCAAATTCCAACCCATCTCTCCCAAGATTCTCACACACACACACACACACACACACACACACACACACACACACACACACACACACACACACACACAACATATCAGCACTCAAAACCCAAAAAGAGTAATAGAGAAGCTAAACATGACATATACTATAAAATAATACATTTAACCCATATACATAATATAAGGTATATTACAATTATGTCAAACATAACTGAGGAATGTCTACATTCTAGAAATAAGGTTATACAAAAGGCCCCTGAGCGATGACACACAGAAGAACCATTTTTGTTTCTATGAGACTGTTCTTGAAGAATCCTCAAAACGCTTAAAGAGCAACACCAGGAGCCTTAAGCAGTCTATCATTGATCATAGCCAGTACAAACACCACCACCTAGATCCTCATCCAAAATCCCTTGTGCATTAGCATCACTACCACCTCATCCAGATTTTCTTGCACAGGATTAACATGTTGGCTAATGGCCTCCTCCAATACAACTATGACCCTTTTCCAGAATCAATACCATTTTGTTAGTAAGTCACATCTACTTGATAATCGCTACCGGACTGTGTTTGATACAGTTTGTAACTACACTGCTGATCTTAATACCGCCACCGACTGTGTTTCTGATATGTGCTTCAGTAACTACACTGCTACACTGATCTTAATACCGGCATCGGATCAGGCTTCTGATACAGTTTCAGTAACTACACCGCTGCCGCATCTTTAATACCGCCACCGGACTGTGTTTCTGATACAGTTTCAGTAACTACACTGTTGATCTAATACCAAGCATCGGACTGGGTGTTTCTGATACAGTTTCCAGTAACTACACTGCTACCGCATCTTTAATACCGCCACCGACTGTGTTTCTGATACAGTTTCAGTAACCACACTGCCGCCGCATCTTAATACCGCCACCGATCTGTGTTTGATACAGTTTCAGTAACTACACTGCTGATCTTTAATACCGCCACCGACTGCGTTTCTGATACAGTTTCAGTAACTACACTGCTGATCTTAATACTGCCACCGGACTGTGTTTCTGATACAGTTTCAGTAACTACACCGTTGATCTTTAATATCGCTCGACTGTGTTTGATACAGTATCAGTAACTACACTGCCGTCGCATCTTACCAATGGCTACCGACTGCGTGTTTCTGATACAGTTTCAGTAACTACTCTGTTAACACTTTTAATACCGCTACCGGATCAGCGTTTCTGATACAGTTTCGTAACTACACTGCTGTCGATCTTTAATACCGGGCCACCGGATTGCAAGTTTCGATACAGTTTCAGTAACTACACTGCAAGCGACTTTTAATACTGCCATCGACTGTGTTTCTGATACAGTTTCAGTAACTACTCTGTTGCTGATCTTTAATACCGGCTAACGGACTGTTTTTCTGATACAGTTTCAGTAACTACACTGCCGATCTTTAATACCGTAGCCACCGGGATCGTGTTTCTTGGATACAGTTTCAGTAACTACACTGCCAGTCGATCTTAATAACGCTAATGGACTGTGCGTTTCTGATATGTTTCTGTAACTACACTGTTGCTCATCTTTAATAATGCTGTCAACGTTTGATACGTTTCAGTAACTACACTGTCGCCGCATCTTTAATACCGCTACCGGACTGTGTTTCTGACAGTTTCAGTAACTACACTGCTGATCTTAATACCAGCGCACTGACTGTGTTTGACATGCTTTCAGTAACTACACTGCTGCTGACCTTTAATACTCAGCTACCGGATCGTGTTTCGATGCTGAAGCTCAGTAACTACACTGCTGCTGATCTTTAATACCGCTACCGGACTGTGTTTGATACAGTTTCAGTAACCACACCGCTGCCGATCTTTAATACCAGCTACCGACTGTGTTTCTGGATACAGTTTCGTAACTACCTGCTGATTCTTAATACCGCTATCACCGGACTGTGTTTGATACAGCATCAGTAACTACACTGCCGCCGATCTTAATACCAGCTACCGGACTGTGCTTCGATACAGTTTCAGTAACTACACTGCTGCTGATCTTTTAATACCGTTACCGATCGTTTGACACAGTTTCAGTAACTACACTGCCATCTTACTACCAGCCACCGGACTGTGTTTCTGATACAGTTTCAGTAACTACGCTGCTGCTGATCTTTAATACCAGCCACCGGACTGTGTTTCTGATAAAGCCAGTAACTACACTGTTGCTGATCTTTAATACCGCCACCGACTGGTGTTTCTGATACAGTTTTCAGTAATTACACTGTCGCTTTCATCTTTAATACCGCTACCGGACTGTGTTTCTGATACAGTTTCAGTAACTACACTGCTGCCGATCTTTAATACCAGCTACCGGACTGTGGTTCTGATACAGTTTCAGTAACTACACTGCTGCCTATCTTTAATACCAGCTACCAGACTGTGTTTCTGACAGTTTCAGTAACTACACTGCTGCTGCTCTTTAAAGAAGTTAACATGGTAGTTCTTTAACAATATAAAGGTTCTTCACATTCACAGCTCTTTGTATCTATTTTAATTTTAAGGGCATGTAAAAAAGTCAGCTCCAAATTTGTCATGATTAATTTACTTAAATGTAAATTTGATCTTCAAGAGTGTGGCTATCAATCAAAGACCATGTGCATAGAAAGAAAGTGAAAGTGAGCACACACAAAACAAATGTTTAATAAATAACTCAGAATCTTTTTGGATTTCCTTGTGGATGTATGGTCTTCCTAGAAAAGGACAAACACAGTGTGCAGCTGCCCTCAGGCTTCTACAACTAGTCTTTATTGGTCCCACTTGGAACCTGGAAAACATTTTCCTAAGAAAACCTTTGTCTGGAAACATTTTTCTACCGAGAGTGTTGAACAGGATACGCAGACACGGCTGCTCACAATTGGAGGAAAAAGTAACCATGGAAACTCCAACCTGTTCTGTTAGTAGATTGACAGAAGCTATGCAGATGAGCAGATCTCTCAAAAAGGGAAGAAACAGAAAAATGAATTGTAATGAACAAGGATTATGACCAATGAACCTGCTTCAACCTTGGCTCCTGAGACTGTGGAAGCCTGGAATACTGTCAGAATGGGAGTGTTGGACCACAATCTTGAAAATAAAGGTACTACGAAGGGTTGGGTTTGAGCAGTGTCATAGAAGAACCATTTTTAGATCCATAAAGAACTGTTTTTGTAAGTATGAAGAACCTTAACATTGGTAAAGAATCTTCATATCAAGTAAGAGTTGAGGTTCTTCACAAACATGGTTCATCTTTTAACTAAGTGGTTCCTTTATAGCGTCACTCTAGGAACCCTTTGCAATACCTTTATTTTTAAGAATATGGCTGAGCCCGAGGCCAGGGCTGCAGTCAAAGTAGGACCTTTGGGTTTTGGTTTGAGCGGTGTCATAGAAGAACCATTTTTGATTCCAAGAAGAACCATGTTTGTATGTTTGGAGGAACCTTAAAGCCTCAATAACCCCTCACTTGATGTAAAGTTTTTTTAATTTTACAAAAATGGTTTGGCTATGGAACAAAGGTGGTTCTTCTACAGCACTGCTGAAAGAACTCTTTGTAGTACCTTTATTTTAAGAGTCTGAGGCTAAGGCTGGAGACAAACTGGGAGCTTCTAACCAAGATTAATTAAAATGTATCCTTCAGTATTTTTCAGAAAATGTCCAGAAGAACAGAAATTTAAAAGAACCCTGCATGATGAAGAGGAGATGCTCCAAGGTCTGAAAGAGAAGGTATGGTTAACATAATGCAACATCAGTGAAACTGTTAGTTTGCATGGTAGCATCTACTCAGACTCAAATGCCACAACAACACTTAAGCATGCCTTAAGGGGAACAAATAATGCAGGGTCAAGGAAGCTCATGTTCACTTCAACCAGATCAGGCACACACACATACACACACACACACACACACACAAACACAACCATAACCCACTAATCAACCAGACGATACACTGACACAATACATCCAGAACTAGCAACATGGGAGAGAAGCAGCCCAAAAAATCAGGCGCCTTGCGTTGCCCCCCTCCTCTTGGATTGCAGCTCTCATTGGTGATGGCCCTCCAAACTGCACCTTGATCCCACCACTCCCTCTCCTCCACCCCAAAGCCACCCTTTGCTGTGTCCTGTGTGATCTGTGGGGTCCTAAATAGTCCTTCCTGCTGTGCTTTTAGGGGCTAGGAGTTCTAACTGACAGAAGAGGTCATGATGGCGACCGAATGGCTGACTGACAGACACGTGGCCGTGGCCAAGACGCCACGGGTAGGAATGGAAGGGATAACCCGAGTGGGATGGAGCGCTCTTAGATAGGACATGAGATGGCATTTAAGACAGAGGAAAATAGAGGGAAAGAGAGAGTAGGACAAAGAGAAAAGAGACAGAGAAAGAGAGCGAGAGGGTGTTAGAGAGAGTGATAGACTAAGAGTAGGAGATGCCATTCCTTAATCTTCCTTACCGTGTCTTTGGAGGACCTACGTCTCTTGATGCTGGAGGCCAGGGTGGTACTGATGGACCTAAAAGAGGGTTTCTTTTTGGGGTCGGACTCTGCTCTACCACTTTTCCTATCCTAAAATAAATACGTAGAATAATTATTTGTGCTCTATGGCTGAAAGACACCATGCCATAACCAACCCTCCTCCACCCAAACCACCCCTTATAGACTACGGACATAGATTTAGACTAAACCCAAACCATGCTCTATATGGTGTGTAGATAAAGTGTACTGGAGACGTTCTGTTCAAATGAGTAATATGGTCTTTAGAGGGCCCCAGACATGGGAAGCTAAGTGGGAAGCTATATGGCCATTATTGTTCTTAGGTCAGTGATAACCCTGCTGAAAAAACAGCCTGGACAGTTCACAATGATCTAGGTGGTTAGGCTGGTTGACCAGCTCAGCTCTTGAAAAGCATAGGATATATTACTGTTTGATGGCTTAGCTGGTCTTCAAGTGTGGACAATCTGATCAAGCATATCAACCACCTAGTCCAAGCTGGTTGGCCAGCATGACCAAGGCAGTTGAATAGCATGATCGAGTTGGTTGACCAGTATGACCAGGATGACCAAGCAGATCAACCAGCTAGTCAAAGCAGGTCAACCAGTATGACTGGTATAGTCAGAAAGCTAGTCCAAGTTGGTTGAACAATTTGACCAGCATGTGGGTCAACCAGCAAAACCAGCATTACCACAGTAGTCCACCAGCTGGCCAACTAAACCATCATACTTAAATGAAAACATCCACTGTACTGGTCAAGAGTTGTGCTTGTTTGTGAGTATAGAATTGGTTTTAGCCTGGATGACAGCTTTTCATCCACTTTGACCATCACACCAATGATCAGCTAGGACCATCTGAAACCAGCAACCAGCAAAGGCTGCTCTTGAGCTGGGTTTTTCAGCAGGGATCACTGTACACGTGGTACCGGTCCGGTTTGAGAAGTGAGCAACTCTACTGGGTTTTTGGACTATTCACCCACCCATCATGTTCCAACCTTTATTACCCATGGAGATGTATCACCATAGACTCATCTGTATTCATACCACAGTCAAGTGGACATTTCACTGAACCCTGCCCATAACATTTTCCACCCACTACACGTCTTTACACTACATTTACACTTATATACAATCCATAATGTACTGTATATAAGCACTGTGTAAGATTTTTGTCCTTCTTGTATCCAAACCCTCCCTGTATCCATCAAAGCGCCCCTAGCCTGGCCTCTACATTATGCCACGAGGGTACAGCACAAGACTGAGTGTGTTGGTGTGAGAAAAGCTCATGTTAAGGTATTCTTACATCCTGAGTCTCTACAGAGGAAGAGGGCTGCATTGGGGAGGAGAAAAGAAAAATAAATGAATATTTATCCACTTGCTTTAAAGATCGTTAAGACTTTAAGATCCATAAGCAAAAGCAGAGGGAGCGAAAATGAGCTTGCTGAGAAAAGAACGACACTGAAGAAGCCAAGCAACTCTTAATATCACAAACAAAACCAGGGGGAACTTTACAGCAATCCAAACAAGGCTGAGAGCAGGAGATAGAACAGAAGTACATGATTAAGTATATAAACCACTTTATACACGTTATACATTTTTTCAGGTATAACGGAAATTCACCCCACACCCACAGAGCTTTAAGTCACAGGTTAAAAGTGTTTATTTTTCCTTTTTTCTAAAGAAGTGTGGTGTGAATTTCTTCCGAGTACATGCAGAAAGTCTGTGGCAGCAAACAAGAGAAACATAAACAGTGCATCGAAGCATAATTGTTGACCTATAACGACACCGGACTTTCAGAAGCAGCTGTTAATGCTGAGATCCTCAACGGCCCTGAATCTCGTCTGACCCCTGATTTCACCAATTCCAAACACAATTGACTTTCCAGCTTATCAGATTGCGTCTAGTCTTGGACTAAATTGATCTGGTGTCTGTGAAAGCTGTGAATTTCATTTGTTGAGGAATGGTGTGGAACTAACTCTGTAGATTAGGGGTGTAAAGGTACTTCAAAGCCAGGTTTTGGGTTTACACCAGGTTCGGTGTGAGTTCAGTACAACAGGAAAAAAGCAATGAAACCTCCTACAATACATAAAGCTGCATTCATTTGATTGGGCAGTTGTGCTGCAAGTTACATTTTGTTCCATCTTGTGTAGAGACCTGCATTCCTGTGGGAAACAGTTAAATAAATAAAGAGCTTAGTAATCAGTATGAACGTATAGCCCCAAATATTTTTTTACAAGCTCCGAACTTTAGAATGAAACAAATGAATCAAACAAAAAAAAACAATAAGACTTTCATTTAAACCTTCAAAGCTTAAGCCTAATCCTCCCAGAAATGACTTTGATGGTCTTATGATGGTCTCCTCGCTCCTGTGTGTCATTTGCACTACCCTGGGCCATGTGCTCATCTTGCAGCATTGAGCTTAAATTCCACTTTAAAACAGCTCCACGGTTACTCTGCTTCCTGTACGTTCTGCACCATTTTATGTGGAACACCTAATTCCAAGAGCTAAGACGGAGAATAACTCCAGCCTCGTTGGTGTATCCATGTTTGTGGAAATGCGGACAGTTTGCTTTCTAGTCACAGTGGGGTGTTATGTTACAATGTTCGGGGCTTGGGAAAAAATATAAAGGGCAGGCGATTCCCCTGCAGTTCACAATACATTCATCACAAAACTACAGATAACAGCTAGAAGAGAATCATGGATATGAGCTGAGAGGGGCTTTAAAGTTTCTTTGTGGAAGTCTTGTTGGGCTGTGAAACTTGGTTCTGCTGTTTATCAATTGATTGATGTTTATGTCTTTGCTCATAGATACCATGAATTCTTTCTGTGTCTGCATGCACTGAAGCCGTACTGTTACACCCCTAACGTACAGTTTATTTAGACTGTATCTGCAAATGAGTCACTTTGGACTCATAGTATGTCATTATATCATCATGACACAAGGACAGGTGACATAATGAGTCAGAGCTACAGGCCAGTGGATGAACAACACAGTTAGCCCATTTTGGACAGAGTAGTTGAAGGACTGCACTGGAGCACAGGTGATACACATACTGAATCGGACTTCGGAACACACTTCGGGAACAAGCTGGTCATTTTCCAAGTCAATTTAAGTACAAGACTAGCTTTAATCTGTTCACCTGGGCACTCAGAAGTAGCATTAAGTGGCTGAATGGAGCTGGAATGAGTTAACTTTGAATGAGCAGGAGGTCAGTGATGCACATCACCAGAGCCGGTCTGGACTTCCCAGAGCAAAGTTCTGAAAAGTGTCCCTCCCTTTTTAATGATTTTGGAGGTGAACCCTTGGTTTGTTCCCTTACGTTGTTAATTTTCATTCAGCATTTTGTTCCCCTTCATTACTTCTGATTGGCTGGAAAGTGTGTGTGTGTGTGTGTGGGGGGGGGGGGGGTTGTTAATTTAATTCAGTTTGGTGTTGGTGGGTCTTCATTTGTTAATTTTGTTCAACCCTTGGGCTATCCCCCCATTATTTGCGTGCAACATGGGAGAAGTGGGATAATTCATTTTGTCTGGTGTAGGGGGTGGGTTGGGATGAGGGGGTGTTGGTGGGGTCTCCCTTCTTTTATTTTGTTCATCCCGGTAGGGGACGATCATTACATTTATTTGAGGGGTGGGTGGTGGTGATTAGGGTTTGTTAATTTCATCCACTGTGGGGTGGGGGGGCTCATTCATTTGAGCAATGTGCATACTGATGGTTAGGGTGGTCCGGCTCTGCACATCACTGTAATTGTGTTCATTCAAGTAAGACTGATTGAAAAAAATATGGAAAAATCAAAATGATTCCTATCTACAATGGCTGGAATAATACAAGGAACCAGGATATGCTGTAGGTTTGCCGTGACCTTCCAAGCTAAATCCCTACAGTGTGACTGGGATTTATCTCCTCATAAGATTCCCTGTGCCTTCGATTAAGCAGCATGGAGTTGTAGCTGTACATCAGCAAGCGTAGACCCATGGAGAGCATTGCCACATTGAGACAACGTTACAAGCTCAACAGAGCAGGGGTGTGTATGGGATTCATGTCGATTTCTGAGGTTACTATGTTTAGTCTCTTTTGTTGTCTTGGTTTTCCTTCAGGCAGTGCACTTCAGAATAACTTCTGCTCCAAGAAACAGCCATCAAGAGACTCGGCAGTGGGATGTGATGCTGTCTGCACATGCGCTCGCTCTTGAGGCGTCTGTCTTTTTTCAAAAAAGGCCAAAGGAGCTCTGAGCTTTGCTCTGGCTGTCAAAGCTCGGGTAGGGTGTCCTCATGTAGGGTGAAGAACATCTAGGCGGGTTATTCAAAAGTGCAGCACACCTATTATGTGAGTTAGTTCAACTGCACGGACAATTATGTGTACACACACTACACAAACACATACATACACACACAGGAAACATATACAAGAATAGGCTGACACACAAGCTCTCAAAACACGTGTAAAGTCCTGCTAAGAAAGGAGGAGGTCCTGAGGAACTGCTTGGAGGACCAATCCAATGACCTGGACTGGAATCAGAGTGCACTGCCACACTCCTCAGCTTTAACTCAGCAGGAGTCGACATGCAACCCTGTCTTCTGTGTGCGCCAACAAACAAGACATATACATACACATACAAAGACCACTACACGTACACCGACCGGCCACTTCATTAAGATCACCTCCTTGTTTCTACATTCACTGTCCAGTTTATTAGCTCCTCTGACCACACAGGAGCACTTTGTAGTTCTATAAAAACAGACTGTAGTTCATCTGTTTCTCTGCGTACTTTATTCTCCTCCTTTCACCCTGATCGTCATTGATCAGGACCGCACAGGACCACCACAGAGCATTCTCACGGGCCATTCTCAGCACTGCAGTGACTTTGAGTGTGTTTATACGTGCTCAATAATCTGATAGTTGCAGAAATATATTGACGGCCCTCCGATCAATCAATGCATTTACATCAATGTGAGTAATTATCATTTAGAATGAGGTCTTTAATTAAAATGCAATAAGGTTCAATCAGAGGAAACATTATAAGGTGTCATGGCTCCATCTGCTGGCCTCAGGTGGGATAACACATACACAGGCCATTTGCTTCACTGCACTTGAACCTTAAGTCCCGTCCCGCACCTGAGGCTCATCTCATCAACAGCTGATTGGGACTTTTAACCCTTTAATCCATGAATTACGACATGAATCATTGAAAATATTATGCTAACTATTATGATTTAACATGTACTGGTCTGGCTATTAAAAAAAGAAAAAAAAAAAGAAAAAAAGAACCACAGTCACCACGGTCTCTGAACACATCAGCCATACTGGTTTAAAACAAGTGATTGGTCTGCATGTTTCCTGGAGAGCTAAAATGTACTGATTCCTCAATAGTTATTGCAGTGGTTCTCAATCCTGGTCCTGGAGTACCACGGCCCTGCTTGTCGTCCGTAATTCCAGCACACCTGGAACTAATGAACCCTTGCTGAGCTGAATTGGGTGGGTTGAAGCAGGAAAACACTGAAGCAAGCAAGGCAGTGGGACTCCAGGACCAGGAATGAGAAACTCTGGTGTCTCAGTTATAGGTCTAGATCCAGAGAGGACAGCATCTGGGTCCAGACCCAGATCACAGTCTGCCTATTAGTGCCCCCAATTTAGAACATGAATAATCAAATCCTTAATTCCATCAGTCAAACTGCTGGTTTCTGGCTTGCTCAAAAGAGGCTTTGACCCATATTCTCACACCAAGGGTGCTGCTTGCTTATTTCCAGTATCATGTTCCTATGAAAGTACATATGCACTGAGGAATCTGATTACTTAATCAGATTAATTACTTAATCTAACAAATCAGAGTATGCTGTTCACGTGATCATTGGAATAATCAGTAAACGACAGAAATTTGATTAAGACCAGAATGCTGAGTTCAAGTAAACACACTGATATGGTGGTGTTAGTATGTGTTGTGCTGATACGAGTGGATCAGACACTGCACCCCCAAAATAATAGCTGCTCTGTGGTGGTCCTGTGGGGTCCTGACCATTGAAGAACAAGGTGAAAGGAGGGTACAGCTGGACTACAATCTGTAATTATATGACAAAGTGTTGGAGCTGATAAAATAGGCAGTCCATATAGAAACAAGGAGGTGGTTTTAATGAAGTGGCTGGTCGGTGGGTACATGATCAGTGTGAGAATGTGTGATACTTTCAGGACGTTGATTTGCCGACACAGACGAGAGACTGTGATCTTACCTTTGTGTGGCACTGCTGTCTATTGGACAGCAGCAGCACTGACCTTTTGTCAGTGTGCACAAAGCGCAGCTGGCCCACCTCCGCACAGACATCACAGTCTCACAGTGCCTCGTGCCTTCCCTCACCCCCCTCTCCCAAAAACCCAGAGCCCTGCTGGGGAGGTCTCCCAACGCTTCAAAGCAGAAGCCATGTGGCATGAGGGCAAATCAAAAGCCTGAGCGCTGAGAACTGGTGGTGAACAGGGCTGGAGCTCGACTTGTTTGTGCTCGGTTTGCCTGAAGCGTGGCCTGGCTATGAATAGAGCTTCTGAGATCTTTGCCCTTGGGTTTCATGATGTCAGTTCTTTCCCAAACAGATGCACTTAGAGAAATGCAGTAAACATGCTATGCTTCGGCCTTTCTGCTGTTTTAAAGCTACAACGCTGTCTTGAACTGCCCATAAAGAGACTGGGGATAATCGGAATGTTACTAGCACTGCTAAGGACTCCATTTAAATTATGCATGCACTCCATTTTGCTGTTCTCCTTTGGCCTGGCGTAATCGGAATTGAGGTCTACTCTTTAGACTGCAAGTGACAACATACGTAGGGTCAATGGGCCTTATTCACCAATAATACTTAAGAAGAAATTTCCTCTTAAAACCAACTCATGAAGATTCTAACATTCACCAGTGCACTTGTTTGGGATTTGTTCCGTTTACAAGAACAATGAGATCCAGTGTGAATCTGACGTAGACTTACATCACTTAAATTCTTAAAAAGACACTAGTGAATAAGGCCCATTTTTGATTCTGCAGCTTTTATTGGGATGTTCTCAAAAACGTAAAGAAAATAAAAAAGCTAAGTTTGCGGAGCAAGAATGACATAGCAACGAAATGGAGCAGCTTGCGTTACGTACTAAAGATGGAGTCCCAGCTGCGCCCGCAACTTGACCACCAGAACTCTCCTTATTGTCCTGTCGGGACAGACAAGAGACATGGGTCCAGTTGGACTCGACTAGTCTGTTCCAGACTGACCCTGGGGTAGCCTCATCTCTGGGCTGAGAGGCCCAGAAATGACCAGAAGAACAGCCAGATGTCATCTGGCTGGAAGGACATCATCTGGTCATCTCCAAGCCAGTGAAAAGGGTCAACCGGCACAAAGTGAATATACCCAGGCTCTAAAATCAGAAGTCTCCTCTTGTCGAAAGTCTGATGGGGTGATCTTTTTGGATCACTGTTACTCATGTTTGGAGGAACATCCTTACCTGCAGGTTCTTCCTCCAGACGTTGACGGCCGCAAAGGCTAGCTGCATCTGCTTCCTGCGGGCGTCTTTGTGGCGCTTGTATGCGATCTCAATGAAGATGAGGAAGATCCCTGCTGCAATGCCTCCAGCGACTAGCATGAAGACACCTGGCAGAGAAAGAAGAAAATGGCAGAGAATCATTAGGCACCTTCAAAACAGGCCAAGTTCCTGCCAGACTCGGGTCCAACGTTTAGAGGAAGAATTCAGAGTTCAGATGGATTCCGACCTATTTCCAGTTTTTATTGTTGCTGTTGGAACAAATGCTTCTCCATCATCTGAAAAAGTGCTTAACCTACAGGGAAGGTTCACTCTGGACCATTTATATTTGTCCTTTGAAATGTTACAAGATACAAGATCTTGCCCCAAGAGCGACACAACATGCTACATAAAGCTGCATTGTAAAAAATGTAAAGTCAGACCAATTTAAAATGGTAAAGAAACTGATGGCTGAGTGGTGTTTGACTGTTAGACACCTATTTTCCGGGATGTTTTCATAGCTTTACATACATTTATTAACCTAAAAGTATTCATATGAAACAGTCACACATGTGAGATCATAAGCTCCTCAAAAATGTCCTCACTGAGACATACATTTTACCAGGACGTAGATATTTATATGAATCTGACAGTGTTCAGATCAAAAACAATTTTAGTGCTTTTTTGCTTCTAAGGACTATGAGACATTGTGTAGCTGTAGGGTGGCCCTACAGTCTAACTGCTGCTCAACAGGTGTGAGGAGAGCCTAAGTTCAAATCCCAGCAATGCTACCTACTCCATTGTCAAAAGCCTCCTAGATTTGGAGGTCATGTGACAGGGGGGGGTGCTCTAACATGCAGATGGGAATAAACAGTAAACAATTTGAGGGGGAGGAGCCACAGACACAGCTCAATCAGTTACTTTATCATTTTAAGCTGGGCAGCCTTTACATTTCTGGAAGTCAAACCTCACCTGACATGATATGAATGTAGTTGTAACACAGATTTGTATAACAAGAACAAAAGTAAACCACAAAAGGTATTGGACAAAAAAAGGCTACAGTACCTTACCACTGCAGTTTTTGTCCAATCTCTTTTAGACTATCTGCACCTGTGAGTGGACCATACCTGCCATGTTCTCAAAGGTGAGTGTGGCTGGGGCATTGCTCCTTGAGTCACACTCCTGGTATCTCACCCAGGTTTTATCCAGGTCCTCCATGAAGCCATTCTCATGGGAACTGTGGGGTGTGGGGGGGAGCGAGGAAAGAAGTCAAACGTTATTAGAGAGTATCGGGCATGTTCATTCCCAAAAGATTGCAAACACACACACACACACACACACACACACACACACACACACACACACACACACACACACACACACACACACAAACAGACAGACCACACATACACACACATAGACATCAGAGCAGGGGGTGGGAAAAGGGAGATACACAGAGAGAGATGAGTAAGAGCAGTGTCTCGGATGATGAGATCTAAGAAAACGAGAAACCCAAATAAAACGAAAGATACATAAGCGTAGAATATTGCTGCTTCGGCTGGGACAGACCTGAGAATAGCCAGGGACACATTCTGTTTCCAGGGGCTGTCCTTGCGCATGCCTATGCCAAAGCCCGAACGGAAAAACAGCTCTCCCGTGGTCACCAGGTCGCACTTCTGCGAGGCTTCAAACTCCAGCACCGCAGAGTCCCAGATGAAAGCATGCAGCTTGCTGTTGGGGAGTGGGGTGGGGGAGCAGGGAGGGGAAGGGTGGGGGTTACGGTGCAACAGTACAGTGAGTAACAACACACTCATGGCACCCCCCCTCCCACCTCTGCTCCACACACTTGTGTTTGATTTATATATTACCAATGCTACAGACCCCCTCTGTTAGGTAAATGGAATCCAATGCCGGACAAGTGGGACTTTGTCCCCCATTGGATTCCCTAAAAGGATTCCCTAGAAATGGTCTAGAACCTTGAGAAAAGAGGCCTATAAATGGTGTTACTAGGCTCAAAAGTAAGCTGTATATGTGTGAGAAAGACAACAGTAGGCATCTCCTGGGTAGTGTGCTAAATCCTGAGGTCATAAATGAAGACGATGGTTGAAAACACCTGAGACCCAGAAGGCAAAGATTCCTTGACTGACTACGCGGCCAGGCCCGCCGCTTACTTGTCCCGAACGGCCTGGATGGCCTCAGCGGCGCTCTCGTAGTTGTGCTTCTCCATGTGTCGATACATGGTGCTCAGCTCAACTTGACGCCGGAAGTAGATATCCACTGAACTTTGCTTCACTGTGGCGTAGATGAACTTGTCTGATGGGTTCCTCAGCTGCCAATAGATAAAGCCAGCTGTGAGTTTACAATCTCAAGTTCAGGCATCTCAAAATGTGTAAGGCAGTTGATCTAGAGTTTTCTGAGAGGTTTCTCCATTACCTGGAGTGCTCTGATCAGAGAACGTAACACCCTAAACCTACTCAGAGGTGTCCAACGTCAGGAGGAACTTACTCTTGGGTCATTGATGCCGGTGATGCGCTCCTCAGGCCGGTCCAACACCAAGAAGGCAGCCAGGTTGGCAGTGTAGGATGCTACAATGATCATGGCAAAACCAGCCCACACCATGCCCAAGATTCTCGCTGAGAAGCTGCGCGGGGCGCCTAGAGAAATGGGAATACAGAATCAATAAAATGGATAGATACGTACAACATACAAATGTACAATCAGACCAATTTAAATTGATAAAGTAACGGATTGCAGAGCATTGTTTACCTCTTAGACCCCAAGGCCAATTTTTGGGATGTTTTCATAATAAAAGCTTTTGACCTAAAAGTATTTATAGTAGACAGTCATACGTCAATCTTAATTCAGATGTAAATATTTAGATATTTGTATGAATCTATTCTTCTATACGCCTTTTTTTCGCTTGTACGAACTATAAAAAACAGTTCCTATTTTCAGACCCATTACCATGCAGGGTTGTAGTGTTGATGGTATTCAAACATGCCATTTCCTGTCTTTTGGCAAGCAAGCAGTTTGACAGTCACTGCACTCCCGTATAGAGCTGTATATTTCTCTGGTAAGGAAACAATAGGGAGCTCTAGGGTGGCCCTACAATCTAACTGCTGTTCAACAGGTGTGAGCCCAGCATTGTCAAAAAACCTTCCAGACTGTGGGCGTCATGTTATAGGGGACGCTCTAACCTGCAGATTGGACTAAGCATTAAACAATTTGAGAGGGAGGAGCCAACGTTACCCAATATTTAATCAGTTTCAACTACCTCTCATTTACTAATGTTTCTAAAGCTCAATGTTACTGACAGATGAATATAGAACCAACTAAAATGATCGCTGCTATTGATTCAACATCTTTTCCACAGCAGAGACAACGAACTGAGTTCCTCCCCAAAACCCTGCAGAGATGAGATGTTCCCTCTTCTAAAAGTCTGAGGTCAATTCACAAAGGCCTTGTTAATTAGCCATTGAGCTGAATCAGACGCGTATAATGACTCAGAATGCTAAAGTCTGCAGAGCTGTGGACTGGAAGGAAGTCATTTTGACGCCGCATTTTTATAGACGCTGTTATTAAAGCCTCGGGGAAGCGAAACCCTTGTTTTTTGTATTGACTAATTATGTTAAATTTGCTCTAGTGGACACACGATATACATAAACAAAGTCTGACTCAAGAATAATTTGTCCAATAAATGACCAGCCAGTATTCTCACATTTGGGCAAAAACTGAACAGTTTAAACCTTGGGTAAATCTTATAGTGGTGCTTGTAAGTTGGTGAACCCTTTAGATAAATAAATAAATCTACCCTGTAAATAATCAAAATAAATTAATATGTAAACAATATTAATATTAATTTAAAAAATCATCAGTTGATAAGCAGATAAGGAGAACCAAACCAAACAAATGAGACAAAATATTACACTTGCTCCTTTATTTATTGAGGAAAATGACCCAATAATGCATCTGAGAGGGCAAAAGTATGTGAACCTTTAGGATCAGCACATCATGAAGGTGAAATTAGGTGTAAGTGGGGCTCCTGATTTATTTAAAGCATAGGGATCTATCAAAGCCTGATCTTCACGACACGTTTGTGGAAGTGTATCATGGCACAAACAAAGGAGATTTCTGAGGAGCTCAGAAGAAGAGCTGTTGATGCTCATCAGAAGGGATGAGGTTACAAAAAGAATCCGTTCAGACTGATTGTGTACAAATGGTGGAAATACAAGACCATTATTACCTTAAGAACCCAAACCGTTCTACCAAAGAATGGTCAAAGAAGAATAAGGTTAATGTTTTGGAATGACCCAGTCAAAGTCCTGACCTCGATCCAATATCTGACTAAACCCATGGTTTTTGCACCCTGATTTCAAAGGTAACAATGGTACCAGTTTATAATGCCAAATACCATGTGAAGATCAATTCAGGTGACTGGCGAAGTCAGTCAGAACCATTCATCCTTCTGTCAATCATTAGTATTATGCACTGGGTCATAGTCCAGCCGCAAGGTGAAGCACTGTCCAGTGGATTTTGAGACATTTGGTTGGATCTGATCTGAATAGATGCTTCTGTTTACTTCAGAATTCATCCCGCTGCTGCCGTTGGCAGTCACATCAAAACGTTCACAACATGAACACGGACAAGGGAGTCAGTCCAACCAGCAGATATTGCTCTGCCACCATACCTGATGTCATGGTATTTTCTACTATTTAGACACTGAACAACCATAACATTATAACCACCTCTCATTGTTTCTACACTCACTGTCCAGAAGCACTTTGTCATTCTACTTTATTCTCCTCCATTCATCCTGATCTTCAATGGTCAGGACCCCACAGGACCACCACAGAGCAGGTGTTATGTGGGTGGTCGATCTTAGCACTGCAGTGAAACTGAGTTGATTAGTGTGTGTTGTGCTGGTAGGAGTGGATCAGACACAGCAGTGCTGCTGGAGCGTTTTAACTCCTCACTATCACTGCTGGACAGAGAACGGTCCACCAACCAAATATATCCAGCCAACAGCATCCCGTGATGAAGGACTAGAAGATGGAGAACACAAAATGTACAGCAACAGATGAGCATCTAGGTCTGCATCTAAGGTGTGGACAGTGAGTGGACACAGTGATTAAGCACTCCAGCAGCAGTGCTGTGTCTGATCCACTCGTACCAGCGCAGCACACGTTAACATACCAGCACCATGTCAGTGTGACTGCAGTGCTGAGAAGGACCCACCACCCACATAATACCCACGCCTGCATCCTAATGCTCAAAAGTGTTCTTTGTTCACCCGTGGTTTCATTTTCCGTTCTGTTGTAGGATTTTGAATACATTTCTGACATTTTTTGGTCCTTTGCAGTTTGATACTGTTACCTTCTCCAATACCGGAGTTCAGCAACACTCCCCAGGAGAACCACATAGCTGAAGATAAGGTGAGGGCGTCTTCTTCTTCTTCTTCACTGTTTACTTTAAACCTTCCAAATGGGCTGAGAAAAATGAGGTGGGACAGCAGGGTAAAGGGAGAGCATTACAAAAGCTTTTGACGGTGTCTAGAGATAAACATCACAAATGAGGAAGCCGGCTGTAAATGAGGTGTGTTTGATTTAGAGCAGAATTCTCCTGAAACCTGGTGATTAACCATCACACTAGGGTTCATATATATAAATCAGGATAAAAATATGTGCATTAAGTGTTTATTCCCTCCATAAAACATTATATTAGATTGGAAATAATTAACATTCCTAGAGAAAGTGGTGGTTTTCCATCACTGTGTTCACTAAACATCTGCAAAGTTCTCCTCATGGGAGTCTAGGATTATTTATAGTTCTGATAAACACCTGGTTTGGTAAATCAGTGGTTAATGATATTAAATCAGGTGTGCTGCTGATGGAATTGAACACATCCAGTCCCTGCCTGGAGGAGTCCAGGAGAAATCTGGAACCTAGCTTTGTTCTTCAGTGTTCTTCAATCATTCAATCAATCAATCAATCAATCAATCAATCAATCAATCAATCAATCTATCTATCTATCTATCTATCTATCTATCTATCTATCTATCTATCTATCTATCTATCTATAGGGTGCATAAAAATTAATTTATTTATTGCATTAATTCAGTAACCTAAATGTATTTCTCTTTCTTTTCAAATAAAAAATATTAAAATCTACTTTTTATATCCTAATACAGATATAAATATCAATATATCACCTCAGCCCCATTTTATACTCTTTGTGTTTCAGATGAATCGGTCTTGTGTGTTTCTTTAGCTCATATTTTGTGCCGATCTCTGATTTAGTCTGTCATTTTAGTTTTACTCTGCTTTGGTTTTGGATTAATAAAGTATTCCATGCATCTATGTCCACCTCCCAGTCCCAGTGCACATGGTGCATCTTATATACACTTACATACTGTATGTATTCAGGACAGGGGACATGGTATTAACAGACATACCATCCTGAAACTAAGAGAATAATGTGTCAATGAGAGTGAAACACAGACAGAAGGGAATGGTGTTACAGAGAACAACAGCCAACCAGCTCCAAGCCAACATCAACAATGATGCAAGCTGAGCTTTCCCGTAACTTCTGGAGACCCTTTGTATCCCCTCTGACTGTCAGAGGAATAGACTCAAACATATGAAGCCCCTGGGAGATGCCCCACATGGAAGAGACAGTCACACCAATCACCCGGCCCCCTGTTGTACCTGAACCGGTCTAGTAGGTAAAGCATCACCGCCACCACATGCACCGACAGACCCACCAGTAGCCACAGCGTGCTCTGGAATGGCTGCATGAACGAGTCCAGTGTACTGCGAGGGATTTCCTGCAACACACAGCGTAGCATCACTCTTCTCCCAGAAGTCTCACTGATTGTAGACTCAAGGTCCTACAGAAGACTGAGCTCCAACAGGTAAGAGTACGAGACCATACACTTACAAGAACTCAGAAAAGTGTAAACTCGGTTACTGAAATGGCAAGTATGTCATTAAGGTAGTATTAAATCAATATACATACACATATGTGGTATTTATACAGCTGTGTGCATGTAAGTTTGGAGCAGCCACAGTCCAGTTACATGTGGTGTTTATGTTAATGTTGTTAAATGTAAACAAGTCACACCATCTACAAAGACACTTATAATGTATATTTATTTAAAAAAAAATTAAATATTATATGCATGTTTTCCAATATGATAAGGAAAAATAGACATTTTGTGTAAAATGTGCTGAAATTATCTATATGTAACATATAATAAATGATTTATTTAAAGCTATTTTTTATTATATTTGAACTTTTGTTGATGTTTTCTATTTGTTATTACAATTACTGTTTACCTTTTTTGGTTATTTTGTTTATTTTTAATTATTAATGAATTTCTTTCTTCTGTGATGTTTATGCATTATTTTATCTTTACATTTATTATTTTATTTTAATGCTTGGCTATACTATTTATTCATAAATATATATTTTTGTTTACTTACATTTGTTGCATACTAATTGTACGCTTAAAACACTCTGTCCTTCTAAAGTATACTGAGTTTAAATAATGGTAGATTAAATGATATGGTTTTCATTTATTTATTTATTTTATTTTTTTTGCACAAACTTGCATCGATATAATTTTACCAGGAGTTCCCAGACTTTGCAAAATGCCAACTTCTTAACTTTGAATGGAAGTCAATGTAAAAAGTTTTATTCCAAGTCATTTTGGAGTCCATCATCCATTCATCATGAAATTCTGAAGGTAAAGGTGGTACAACTGTCCATATTACGTCAGAAAACGAAAAATAGCAAAACTGGAGATTCCAGGTTCTTGTGTAACAACAACAATATGAACTGTGATGAACATGGAGTTGAGTATGAAGTGCAGCATATGCCCAAACCATCTGCACCTCATTAACGCAGCCTTTGCGGGTACTTGTTCTTAATTAATTGAAACATAAAACATGAAAATATTAACATTCCAGAAGAAAGTGTCCGTAAACTTTTCACAGGCAGGTCTAAGTAAGATTTATAAGTGGAATTTATACTGTCAGTACAAGTGAAAGAATACATATAAAGGGCATTATCCCCAGGCCTATGTCTCCACAAAGCCTAATCCTGCCAAGTAACCTCAGGATTGACGGTGATTCGGTTTTATTCAGTAATTCCCTCAGCATCAGAGCACAGTTATTCATACACATCCTACTTTTTCAAGGACTTACTGCCTACCGTGGGAATGGATTTTAAGGCTAGGACACATTTCATGCATAACTGGAACATTGAGTTTGAAGGGATTGGATGTACCTTTTTCACGAGGATAGTGAGTCCCTGGTATTTGAACGGTTTGGAGAATTCTATGTACTGAGCTCGTTCATTGTTAATAGTCAACGGAGCCACAATCATGTCTGCAAGACCACTCAGGAGCTCTCCCATCATGCCGTTCCACTCCTTCTTGTTGCTGTTGTTCACCTAAGGGCAAGATAAATGATGCTCAGATAATATAATATAAAATAGGTGTAAGAGAAACATGAGTATATGACCATCCCTGAACTAGGTTAAATTGTTACATTAACTAAACATCGTAAAGTACTGAAACACTGGGGCTGTGAATGAAATGGATCCCTATTCCCTCATTAGGACTGCACTAGAGACTATTTAGTTCACTAAGTAGTGATAGAAACACAAATCAAATCGGATACATCATCATCCTTCGTCAGCAAACAGCCCCACCCTTCACATTTTCCTCTATAACCCAATATCCTGGTCAGTGACATCATCAGCTCCGCCCCCTCCTCCCTGATCAGTCAGAGCCTGTATGCAGATTGAGCATGTACGCGTGGACAGAGCAGTAAACATGCACTTAAAGGCACCTTTGGCATTTAAACTGTAAAGTAGAAAGTGAGGGAATTTTATGTGTTTTCTGAGCTGAATTACTTGCTGATAATTCATCACAAAATGATGCCTTGGTTAGATGGCGTACGTGCATACGTGTATCATGTGATATGTGTATCATGCCTGTAGGTTACTCTGATCCTAGATATGAACCTGGTTATGGAAATTGCATGTAACTGCCCATAAAGTGCAGATCTCTGGTTGTAAGACTTAAGCTCTGTACATACATGCTGAACTCCATACACACTGAATTCTGAATGAAAGTAATTCAAATCACTGAACTGTTCATGGAATAACCTCTGATCTTAATACTGCTTAGAAACACAAGCCTCCCATCAACAAAACTACGGTGGAAAAATGTGAAACTGGGTGTAAAATCACTACTCACAATGGTTATGGAGGCAGCACTACCCCTGAGGCAGAGCAAATGCAATTAGCCCAAACAATAACCAATTAAAATAAGCAGTATTATTTAATATTATTGATTTAATATTTATGTGTGGATGAAAGGTGTGCAATTTAGTAGTGAATTCATTTCAGAAGACTGCCTGGTTGTTTCCTGTGCAGGAAAGCTTCTGATTATGAGCAATAAGCTGCATTTACATAAAGGAACAGATGTTGTCCCTCACATGAAAACGTCATGATGCTCTCCATGTTGGCGTGCAGTGAAAAAAAAGATTGGATTGAAGCTGTGAAATGCTGCCTTAGAGGCTAGTGAGGTAGTTTTTCAAGCAGTTATTGAGAAACCGAAACTATATAAAACAATTCTTAAAAACAACAAAATCTAAAAGTGAACTGGAGACCTTTTATGTAACAAGTCCATATAGAGACCAGTCCACCTACTGGATACTTTAACTGTATTCTGTCTGAACCAATTGCATTTGTTCTGCCTCGGAGGTAGAGCTGCCTCCAGAACTGTTTTTCCCATTGCAAAGTCTGCAGAAACGGAGCTCAGCAAGTGGAGATCCTCATTAGGCTTAAAGCTTAGGAGACAGGCTTTTACGATCTTTTCCCTCCACTGTCCCTCAAAAAAATCAGACTACCACTGACTAGAGCCAACCACACATCAGAATGGGAACTCTTACAGCACCTAGATACCAAATCTGAGGAACCAAGCAGGTGCTACTCTAAAAGCTTACCATATAGAAGCAGACCAGCAACAATCAGTTCAGCTAACCTCACACCATGCTGAGGGGACATCAAGAAGACAGCAACATTGTCCAGTAAGAAAGTGAATAAGCCAATCAAGTGTTACCATTTTTTCCCATTGATGACACAGTAGGACTCTGGAGCAGACAGTGTTCCCTAGAAGGATGGTGCTCCATCCAGTATTTTTGGATGAGTTGGAAAATTATGGAATGAGGTGGGGTGATGATCATTCAACATCTTGATCTCACTAATGCTCTTTGTTGCTCAATATAACCAAATCTAGTAGGAAGCCTTCCCTGGAGAGCAGGGAGAACTGCTCCAACAAAAGCAGGATAAACTTTTTTAAAACAGTCGTGAGACCCTGTAGGCACTTATGAAAACTCACTCTCTCCTGCGTGCCGAATTTCCCATCAGCCACCAGGTGCACCTCATAGGTAAAGTTCATAGTCATGGCCAGCTTGATCAGCAGGTCCACGCAGAATCCGTAGCAGCACTGAGGCACTATTGGGCGTCCTGTAACCAGACCAGAGAAGGTGAAATTTCAATCCATCTGAAAGGAAGAAATCTGGAGAGATAAATATTTGAAAAGCCCACGTCCCCTCACATTCACTCTTAATGCCAAGAAGGCTGATTGTGTGCCAGTTTCTGATGCCAATGTAGTTTGGTGTTGTCACTAAGGATGGGATGCATTCCCATTCAATTCAGTCAACCCGTAAGATAATTGAAAGTGAAACATCATCAGTGGAAACAGCAGAGTTGCTTGAATTGAAGTGAATTTAAACCCGAATTTTTGAATAAATGAAAATATTTCAAGTTAATTCCCCTAAAGTACATTAGCATCATAAACAGCCAGACTCAAGCATATAACTATAGCTTACTATAGCTGAAGCTCACACTGTGTAAAATACCCGAAAAACTGGAGATGGTTCCCAATCTATGACTCATTCATTCATCCATTCATCATCTTCTTAGCTGCTTCGTCCACTTCAGGACCGCAGTCGGTCCAGAGCCTTCCCGGAAACCATTGGACACAGAGGCTGGAGCCCTGGATGGGTTGCCAATCCATCATAGGTTACTGCACACACATTCAGTCACTCATACACTGATACCTAGGGGTCAATTGAGCAAGGTCAATTCACCTAGAAAATGTTCCTTATTGGGAGGCAGGAGGAAACTGGAGTACCAAGATGAAACCCACGCAAACACAAGGAGAATGATCAAACCCACAACGCCAGTCCCCTGGAGCTGTGTGACACATGCACTAACTCCTGTCATGTCTGGAGTTTCATTTCTCTGGACGGGGACCTCTTTGATACTGTCTGAATATCGAGTTAAGGCATCTTCCGGCAATCTGGCACAACATGACTGTCCCTAATTCAAAGTATACAAATACAACTTTGGAAAAAAATAGTAAATGTGTTTTAGTAAAATAAATGTTTTAATGTAAATAAGTTTTGACAACATTTCTCATATATTTCAAATAAAATACTACCATTTTGTGAAGAAATGGACAACCTCTGTTTACAGGGGTGACTTGTGACTGAAAGGTTGCCAGTTTGAATCCCTAAAATGTCAGTGCATGACTAATGTGCCCATGAGCAAGCCACTTAACTCTCTGACTGCTTCTTTGGGCGTCGTGGACAGGGCTACCCACTGCTCCGGGCACATGTGGTAACTGCCCCCTAGTGTGTGAATTCACTAGTGTGGATGTGTATGTATCAATGTGTATGGATGGGTTATATGCAGAGGACAAATTGCCCTGTGTGCAGCACTACCTAGAGAAGGTAATTAAGGAAAATAAACTGGAGTGGTCTCTTTATTTTTTTTTCCAGAGCTGTATGTCATCAAATTATAACACAAGTCATATGTGGAAAATGTCTTAAAGGGAAACTCCAGTGAAAATTAGGCACATCCTGGTAGCTGGTATTAAAGAGCAGCAGTACTGTAGTTACTGAAACTGTATCAGAAACACAGTCCGGTAGCCGGTATTAAAGATCAGCAGCAGTGTAGTTACTGAAACTGTATCAGAAACACAGTCCGGTAGCTGGTATTAAAGATTGGCAGCAGTGTAGTTACTGAAACTGTATCAGAAACACAGTCCGGTAGCCGGTATTAAAGATCGGCAGCAGTGTAGTTATTGAACCTGTACCAGAAACACAGTCTGGTAGCTGGTATTAAAGAAACACAGTCTGGTAGCTGGTATTAAAGAGCAGCAGCAGTGTAGTCACTGAAACTGTATCAGAAACACAGTCTGGTAGTTGGTGTTAAAGATCGGCAGCAGTGTAGTTACTGAAACTGTATCAGAAACACAGTCTGGTAGTTGGTGTTAAAGATCGGCAGCAGTGTAGTCACTGAAACTGTATCAGAAACACAGTCTGGTAGCTGGTGTTAAAGAGCAGCAGCAGTGTAGTTACTGAAACTGTATCAGAAACACAGTCCGGTAGCTGGTGTTAAAGAGCAGCAGCAGTGTAGTTACTGAAGCACCAATGCCACAGTAGCATGTTGAGGTAGGCTGGTAGCCTGCATACAAACACTGCAGTAGTGATTCTGGACAAGGGCTGCAGCAAGTGGGCCATTGCTTTGGTAGTATGTCAGAGCATACGATGGACATATCCAGCGTGCAAATGCTGCTCTAACAATGTTTTAATGTTATGGTGTTTGGGTAGCGTCTTTCTGTGAATAGACTCATTCTTTATTATGTGACAACTAACAGTGGCCACTCCTCTAGAACGTGGAGAAAGGAGGTGGTGCCAAAAGCATGCTGGCATTGCCCTTTAACTCCATATTCTCACATTATCAAAGTGGTCCCATGCCAGGGAAAAGAAACCCAGATGTGACATGATCTAGTGCTGAGAATATCATGCATTCCATCATATGTGAGTCACCGTTTGAGAACCATCTCCAGATTTTGGGGTATTCTGCACAGTGTCACGTCTGATAAACACGCTTAAGACACACTATGGTATGAAGCACACAAAGCACGCACATCTGCAGAGTTTGCAAACGAGACACAGAGTTTGCAAAGAGCAGACATATCCACACACACGTTTACACGTCCAGTCAGACTGACCTCATGCTTTCCCACAGTCGCTCACACACACATACGCCGCCACTGTCACGCTCGCACACTCAGCTGCATGCATACATATATAGATACCTACTGCATATATATGTATGCATCTCCAGTTGGCGGGCAGAGTAAAGCACAGTGCTATCATAAACGTCCCTGTAGTGTTACCTGGGATGGTCTCATTTGGTCCAGTGCAGATCACCTTTTTAATTAAGACTCCGTTGGGTGTGTACTCTTCCCTGCAGGTCCCATCCTGCATGGTAGGTTTCACATACACAAACGGTTCCTGATGAATGGTCACTATCTGTAGAAAACCAGGACAGATATAAGGATCAATCAAAGAGGTTTATTCTGGGTTGGGTGTGAAAGTCTCAGTGCAGTCTTCAGCCCTTCTTTACCTAACGTCTCGCTTCACTGCCGATTCATTCATGCACTATGATCATGTCCCCTTTGAAGGACAACAGCAGTGAACTGACTGAAACTGCTGTCAAATTACTACTATGTAATGCCTCAGTCCACATGCTTCTTGAACATCAGATACGGCTTCCGTATCTCTCAGCTCGTCAACAAGTGCATGTGTACAGCCGTCCATAAAGGAGAGCATAAAGCATGATTTTGCATTTATTGCAATGGGATAACAATTAATTACACTCATCAACTGTAGGAAGAGCCCAGAGCAGCATGATGTTGCTTGAGCTCATTGAAATCTGGACCCAAAGTGGTTGACTTGTGTATGTACACTATGGCAATGGTGAAAGGGATGAAACTACCTTTATTAGTGGATGCACTGTGACTGTTTCTAAGTGAATCGCAATGGCAAAGGAATAAGGAACTTAAAGCTTTTACTTTGAGTCTTGTAGACATCTGGAATCCTCTGGGTCTCTCCGTCTCCCCTCCAGGCCAGATGATCTTCCTCTGCTTGTTCAAAACCACCTGAGGGTGCAGCAAGTTAGGTGTTTACATGTGGGTCATATTAGCTTTTAACTACAAAATGAAACATTAATACATAAAATATCCTCACTGTCACCTTCATTAGAAACTCCAAACCACCACTTAAACAGGTTGCTGATGTAGAGCAGACACTGTGGCAACCCAGTCAACAATGGTACCTTGGTCAGAAACTGAATGGTTGAATTGTTCTTCGACCATTCTTTGGCATTCTTAGAGTGCTTAGGATCATTGTCTTGTTGCATGACCCACATTCTCTTGAGATTCAACTCACGGACAGATGTCTTCATATTTTCCTTTAGAATTTGCTGGTATAATTCTGAATTCATCACTCATCGTCACTGATGGCAAACCCCCCTGGTCCTTAATGCAGCAAAACAGCCAAACACTCATACTCCCACCACGACCACTACTGTGTTTCATGGAGGGAATAAGGTTTTTCATGCTGGAATGCAGTGTTTTCCTTTCTCCAAACATAAAACCTAATTGAAACCAAAAAAATCGAATTTGGTCTCATCCGTCTACAAAACAATGTTCCAGAAGCCTTCTGGCACGACCACTTGAACTTGAACAGCAGTGTTGTTTTTGGAGTGCAGAGGCTTTCTCCTTGCAACCCTACCACACACACCATTGTTCTTCAGTGTTCTCCTGATGGTGGACTCATGAACCTTAACATTTACCAATGTGAGAAAGGCCTGCAGTTCCTTAGATATTAGACTATTTCAAGCTCTTAGTGTGATCTTTGTTGGTTGAGCACTGCTGGAGAGTGCCTTCCTTCCCTTCATTGGCCCTGTAGCTGCCCGCATCAGATTCAAAACCTTGATGCTGACCTACAAAGCCAAAAACGGACCAGACCCTCCATACATGATGGCAATGGTCAGAACTCGAGCTGTAACAAGAGCCCTTCGAGCTTCAAATACAGCTTGGCTTGACCCACCGTCCCTCAGAATGCAAGGAAAACATGCATCCAGACTCTTTCTGTTCTGGCACCAGAATGGTGAAACGAACTTCCCCTGCAAGGTTTTTGTGGGACAGTGGACAGAGGACAGATATTTTTGTGTGACGAGCACAGAATTCCAATGAATAGGCAGGAAATGTTCATACCTGAGTTCCGTTATAAATTCCTACTTGGATCAGTCTGCTCTTCTGGTAGTTAAGGATGCTGTAATGGGCATACTTCCGGTCTCCATCGTCATTAAACTCCACACGGCCTGTCAGGCCTTCTGGATATTTAGATGACATCAGCACCCTGCAGTTGAGAGGGAAACAGTGGTTAAATGATGACTTATGACTCTGTTTCTCTCTCTGAGGCATGTCAACACTGTCCTTTTCGTGGCAGAGTCCTGCCATTATCCCAGAATAAAACATCCAAAAAGCACATAAAAGGGCAAAGTGTGATGAATCAGACATAAGCCTCCCAGCTGCACACTTGTCGTGACTCAGATCATGAACCGATCCTATCCCCTAAACCCAGTCACGACCCATCCTGACCTTTTAAAGAGCGGCCCAGTCTTCCAGATGTTGGTGTTGCCCACGCAGCCTCGAGGCGGCTCAGTGATGTTCTCTTTCTCAAACAGTTCCTGGATGGACTGTGCCACCACTGCCACTGCGTCACTGATGTGGGCCGACTCATTCTTGCCATTGATGAGCTGGAGGCCAATCAGTCCTGTGTGTGCATCGACATCACAATAAACCAGTGAGCAGGCTCTACATTTTCTGGTATTTAGGAGCCCATTCCAACAAAAAAAAAAACTGTAGGACTATGTATGGAGCCATGATGGGCAAAATGCTTGTTTAAATTAAGAAGTGTTAATGTGCACTATATGGACAAAAGTATTGGGACATCGACTCATTCTAATCACTTCTTCTGAAATGATGGGTATTAAAAAATTGTATCCTGCTTTTGTTGGAGTTACTGTCTCTACTGTTCCTGGAAGACTTCCTACTAGATTTTGCTGCATTGCTGTGAGGGCCTGGGGATGATAAATACGCCCCAACTCATGGATGGAGCACCATCATTCCAGAGAACACAGTTCCACTGCTCAACAGCTCAATGCTGGGGGGTTTCAGACCCACCTAGTTCATGCCTTGCATTAGGTATGATGCCAATAGGCTCATGTTTATCTGCTCCAGAAAGTCATATACTGTTGCCAATATTTCTCTACAATCCTGCTCCTAAATAGATACCTCTTTCTGCAGGTTTCAATTTCAACCCAGATCTTACACACAGGAGAAGGATTGGTGACTCCTGCTCTATAGGAACTAGACAAGCTGTGTGGGAGCATTTGTAACTGTGTAATAGGTGTGCAAATCTTTGGACATAAGTCCAATAAAAGGGAGTAAATGAATCTTTTTAAAGGAACAAAAATGCAAACAGCATTCTGTTCAGCTTTTTGAGGATGAGCAAAAAAAGGAAGCTCTTGGTTCAATTTTTCCAAGGTCTCAAAAATTAATTGGCTTGTTAGGGCTTTTTTACAGTCCTAATTAGAAAAGGAAACTCCGTCAATACTCTGACTCCTCAAAACATACCCCAACAATCAGCAGCCATGAGCTCCTCTAAGCAGCTGCCAAACACTCTGAACATTAACATAACTGATGCCCAAAGCAGGAGAGACTACTAGTGCATTTCAAAAACTAAGAATATCATTAAAATGCTCATTTGTGATCACAATTTCATTCAAAAATGTGTTTTATATTCATTACATGTAATGTGACAGTTCAAACATTTTTTTTTGTTTTATTGTTGATCGTATAGCTCATGAAATCCAGAATCTCAAAATATTACAACATTTGAATTCATATTTGAATCACAGTATCAAATTGAAAAAAAAGCTTGGAATAAATCACTTTAAATGCAATGAATATAAAATATGACAGTATAATATTTTATTAAATGATCAAATACCTTTTTCACAGTATTCTCATTTTTGAGATGCACTAGTATAAGAACATATTAAAGTTTTTTTCTACCTCTAAAATTTGAATAGATGGTTACAAGTACAATACTTTACTACTCAGGTATTTTGCCCATTATGAATGCAGGGACAACTGAGGCTAGATTTGCTCACCATCATAAAAACTAGGAAATCAGTGAATCAGTGAGTTTAAGCAAATACTGACTGTTTAAATATATTCTTCAATATATAATTCATGAACAAATCCGGCCTCAGCTAGGGTTTTATGTTGAAAGAGGGTCCAGTAAACTTCAGGATCAGACTTAAAGCCAGTGTTCTTCAACCCAACCTTAACACCTTCAACCCAACCCACCTTGATCCCATGCTTCTAAATGCTTCAACATCTGTCATAAATTATCCCTTATCTAATATAAAAGATTCAATAACTGCAATAAATGATTTAGGGAGAAAAGACTCTATATAAAACATAAAATTTTACAATAACTGCTATAAATATTGTGTTTTATACATCTACTAGAAATTATGATGTAATTATAATATCTATTATAAATATTTCTGTACTGAATATAGATTCAGCTCCTCTATATGATTCAGTACAAGCTACAACTGATTCAGTATCTATTACTAATATTTAATATAAATGATTCAGTAACTGCTACACATGATTCGGTACCTCCTATAATTAAATCTATTATTAATATTACTTTATTAAATATAAATATTTAATTAGTAGCTACTATAAATGATCTATTAACTACCATAATTGATCCAGTATTTATTATTTTATTGAATATAAATGATCCATTATCTACCATAATTGATTCAGTATCTATTGAATGAATACTTCTGTACTTAAAATAAAAGATTCAGTAACTGCTATAGATGATTAATTAACTCTTCACACACGCAGGCCTTTAGGGTGTAAATGGTTAATCTGCTGTATCTCTCTGTTTTGCATTTTTCCTAATGATGTGTTTTCCTGAACCCAGAATAGATGAGAAGACCTGCTGACTCAACATTACACTCACTGTTCAGGCGCTGAACTGCCCACTGGATTTTATTAAAAGCTGCAGAGGGTAGGTTGAAAAACACTGTAGCATTCCTTTAACACTGGTGATTCTACCACAGAGCCTGCTCAAGTGCTCAGACAGGGACGTGACAAAGGGTCTGAAGGGACTTCACAGTGCAGGGGGGACGACAGTGACCACAGAGTGAGGTTTAACACAGGCCAGTGCAGAATCCAGAATAAGACGGGCAGTCATGGCTTACCATTACCAGTAATACGTCAATGAGGGATTTGCAAAGCACCCTTTTTAAATTCATGAGAGCCAAGCCATTAATGTCATCAACACGGCACAGTAAAACCAGTAATGTGGGTCAACCCAGACATACATTTGGATTAAAACATATGTTGGGTTCTTGGCATTACATAATAATCATGAGAAGATATTATACTTATGATGGTACTTTCTGTCCACAAGTCTTTGCACTTCAAGATTTAATCCCATTTAAAGACATACAGTACTATGCAAATGTTTTAGGCCCCAGTGAAAATTAGACTAGATTAGACTGGTGTTTTTGCATCACTGTGATCATTAAAACTTCTCCATAGCTGTCTTCATGGGAGTCTAGTATTATTAGTGATACTGATGTGGTAACCAACACTATACCATAGCAACCTTAGCAACACCTTAACAACCAAACAAATATACCTAAGCAACACCTTAGCAACCCATGTCTATACTTTAGCAACCAACAAATATACCCTATCAACACCGTATTCCAACATCTATACCTTAGCAACACCTTAGCAACCAACACATATACCCTAGCAGCACCTTAACAAACACCACATATACCCTATCAACCAGCACCTATACTCTAGCAACATCGAAGCAACCAAAACCCATACCTTAGTAACACCTCAGCAATCACCATCTATACCCTAGCAATACCGTAGCAACCCGCACCTATTCCTTAGCGACACATTTGCAACCAACATATATACCCCATCACCACCATAGCAACTGACACCTATGCCTTAGTAACACCTTAGCAACCAACATTATACCCTATCAACATCTTAGCAGCCAATACCTACACCTTAGCAACACCTTGGCAACCAACCCCAATATCAAAGCAACACTGCAGTTTATAACACTCATCCAAAACCTGGTTTGGAAAATCTGTGTTTATTTCTGTTAAATCAGGTGTGCTGTTGATGGGATTGAACACAACCAGCCACACACTGACTGTGGGGGTCCAGCAGAGATTTGTTCTTCAAAATAGCTCACAATAGCTCTCACCTACTTTCTTCAAAATGAGAATAAATTCTTCTTTTACTGTATTTCTGTTTACCTGCATCTAAACATTCTCTTATTGGTCAGAGAAAGGATTTATGATAATGCCAGTAGGGGCCTAAAACATCTGTACAGCATCTGTATACAGTAATATCAGTATAGTGTACTCTACTGTGATTTGTTTAAGACCTTTAAACGCAATGGTTTAAACGCTTAAACACTAAACACACAACATCCACAACTCACTCACTACGTCCACCAAGGACATCTCCCATTTGAGTACAGACTACTGGTCTACTGAGAGTGAGACACCAGAAAAGAGCCACCGTCTGAGGCTTTTTCCAGTGTCTCCTGCTGGGCTGTGGTTTAGGACCCCTTACGTACCGTCTGGAGCTTCACTCAGAGCTTTACCGGACATCTCCCGCTCTCCAACCAGCCACACGTAGCCTGATCCAGTCATGTTGAGAAAGCGTGCTGTCTTGTAGACGGCAGCAGCATCCTCTTCACTGCAGGCAAACACACATTAGTCACAGTCCCTCCAAAATAGCTGCGAGACCTTTACTAAATCCGGTTCAGTTATTCAGCCCTGTTCTCAGCTTTTTACTTCAACAGGTTTGATAAATTCGTGATCTTCTTCCCTGCTGTCCTGAGGAACTTCAAAGCAAGATTACTCCATTTCTTGCTGCAGTAATTGCCTCCGATTTCCCCCCACGAGGCCCAGTTTGCATGCCTCAAATTTAAGAAGAAAGTGTATGACGATCTCTAAGGTCCTATCACATAAGGCACCTAACATGTTTGTAATAAATGAGCATGTTTTCTTATATGCTGATCAGCCACAATGTTGAAACCACCTGCCTAATTGTGTAGGTCTTCTTTGAGATGCCAAAACTGTTCTGCCCCTTCAGAACATTGACTCTACGAGACCTCCAGCAGGCCCTTTAAATCCTGTAAGCTGTGAGGTGGGACCACCATGAACATCAAGGAGCCCTGGGCCCCAGCACCCCAGGAGATGTTCTGATCCTGCTCCTGGAGAGCTACCTTCCTGCAGGCTTCAACTCCAACCCATGTCCAGGTCATTCTGGAGGTGATGTGTTAGTGTGTGTTATGCTGGTATGAGGGGATCAGACACAGCAGTGCTGCTGGAGTTTTCAAACCCTTCAGTGTCACTGCTGGACTGAGAGCAGTCCACCAACCAGAAACATCCAGCCAGCAGTGTCCTGTGGGCAGCGTCCCGTAAGCACTGATGAAGGACTAGAAGATGACCAACACAAACTGTGCAGAAATAGACGATAGGAGTTAGGTAGGAGTGTCTGATAGGGTGGGCAGTGAGTGGACCAGTGCTTAAACGCTGTTCCACTCTGCCCAGTGCCGGTCCTGTGGGATCCGGTCCATTGAAGATCAGGGTGAAAGGAGGAGAATAAAGTATGCAGAGAAACAGATGGACTACAGTCTGTAATTATAGAACTACAAAGTGCTCCTGTGTGGTCAGAGGGGCTGATAGAATAGACAGTGAGTGTAGAAACGTAGTGATCTGGTCACTCCGAATGATTGGAAACAAAATTTCAAGATGTATGGACCAAGAGAGTCCCTTTCATTTGTGCAAACAGACAAAGAGAACCGGTTCATTTATTAGAAACATTCCCACATATGAACTGTCCATAAGAAGACCCTGCTCTAGTATCTGCCGTGTTGCAGACCCCACTATGTTACAGTCAGTAGAGGAAATGTTTCACCATAGAAAAGAACATCATACCTGGCAGAAAGAATGATCACCCGAGCCTCCAGCTCTTTGGCCTCCAGCAGCAGGGCAGTTAAGTTAGTCTCTTGGTTGAACTGGAGGACTTTCTCGGCCTGGGATTGGGGCACACAGTCAGTCAAGGGTGGCATTACCCCCCCACCCCAGAACCATGCTGCCTCTGTCACCTAGTTTGATCGGTTTGGTTGACTGTCTTTTCTTTTGTGGGATTGAAAAAGGAGGAAAAAATGACAGAGCTCCAGGAGACTCGGATAAACTAAAAAAAAAAAAAACTAAAAAAAAAAAAAAAAAAAAAAAAAAAAAGCTAGAGGGAGGAAAACGTCTGTGTTGTCGCATGCAAACTGAGGGTTATCAAGGCTCCAGAGAAGGACGTGCATGTTAGAGGTTTGGGGAGAGAGAGAGAGGCCGATGCAACCGTAAACTGAAACCGGGAGAAAAGGGGGTGAGAGGTGAGGGGACGCGAATTCCCCAAAGAAAAACGAAGAAAAAAGAAAAAATAGGGAATGCTGCGCAGAGGGAGCAAGTAGTATTTGGGAAAGCGTCATGTCCCACACTACCGAATCTCCACAAAGGAATGGGTTTGCAAACGAATCTTTTTTTGTTGTTTTTTTAGATCATGCATTCCTTTATTTAAAAGGAAAAAAATGGGAATGATAGAAGCGGAGCGTGTTTACATTTCTCTCTCTTTTTTTTTTTTTTTTTTTTTTTTTTTTGGGAAACCGAAATCATAACTGTTCAAACCAAAATCCATTCGTCATTTAAATCAATCATAAAGGGCACAAAAAAGAAAGTCTCAATGTAAAAAGAAACACGTGCTACCAAGATAAGGGCATTTCTGGGTTGGCCGGTGATTGGGCTGGGCTGGATTCTAGTTGCTACGTTTAGAAAGTTGGTGGGCGGCGTGCATTGACCATGCAAGTATACCTTAGGTCCTCGCTTGTTGTCATAGGACAGTTGGTCGAGGTTTTCATAGTTCCTTTTTTTATTCTGATGAGTAATGTGCACAGAGAAAATATGCAGACACAGAAGAATATTATAAACAGTTGAAAATGATGGGCAATAAAGCATCCAACAAATCTCCATTTTTTTTTTATTGCTCCAAATTGGAAGTCCTAACACTGGGGCTTTTCAAAAGACATCAGAGACTGTTTACCACTGACCTATAGCCGAAGATACCATCCAAACTACAGACTATATAGATTCAAACAGCTGCTTTGGAGTAAAAGTGGTGTTCATTCAATGTCAATCAAGCTGTAGAGCTGTAAAGTTAGATCATATGATTTAAGATCAACAAAACATCTACTGTCAGTCTTGGCCTGAAGGTAAAAGGGGTGGTTTTGGAGCTGGAATATCACTGATTTGATACTCCATACTGAAGCTATCTGGTTCAGTCTGCAAGATTGGCATTAAATGCCCAAAAGGTTAGACAATTATTCCTAGGACAAGAATATTACTGGTTCAAATCAATTACTGGCTGAACTAAAGGCCATGAAATGTGACCTAAAGGTTAGAGAAGTTGATTTCAATGTCCTGGACCAGCTGGAACTGGCCTAAATATTAAGTGGACTTGGAAATGAAAGGTTGCTGGTTCAATCCCTGTCCACAGATCCATTCAACAAAGTGTAGCAACTGTCAGCTCTGGCCAAAATTGGGTTAGGATGGATGGTCACTGCTTCGATACTCAGGACTGAAGGTCGCTGGCATTAAGTTGTCTATAGGTTAGAGAAGTCATTTAAGGACTAAAAGGTTATGGGTTCAGTCCCCTGGACTGAGGTGAACTAAAGATTGCACACATGGATTTGGGATCAGAAGGTTGCAGGTTCAATGAAGAATGGCCTAAATGTAAGGGAATTAGCCTTAGGACAAGAAGGTTACTGGTTCAGTCCTCAGTTCAAGGAATTGAACCAGTCACCTAAAGGTGGCCTAAAAAATTGAGAAGAAGGACACCCTGGACCAGCTGGAAAGAGTCTAAATAAGGGACGTCAAACCAGGTCAGAAACGGGCAGCAGCAACAGCTGATTCCACTCCCTTAATCAATCAGTCAATCGTCAAACAACTGATCACATGAGCCTGTGTTTGGCTTGATTGAAAACCTGCAGCAACACAAGCCTACGTCTGACCCAGTTTGATAACCCTGGTCTAAATGTTTGAGAAGTAGACTTGGGACTGGAACGCTGCTGGTTCAGTTCCCTGGATAGGCAGGAAGTGGCCAAAGTTGTGTACCATGAATGTGCTTGTAACTAGAAGGTCAGTGGACTGAAGGTCACTAGGCTGAAGCTTGCAGGCTGATAATGGCCAAAAGGTTAGAGATGCAAATTTGGGAATAGAAGGTTGCTGCTTCCAGTCCAGGGAAGTGGGCTTAGGACTGGAAGCTTACTGGTTTGTTATTGTGGACTGAAGGTTTGTTGGTTTTATCCCCTAGACTGTTAGGTAGTGACCTAAAGGTTAGAGAAGTAACTTTAGGGCTGGAAGGTTATTGTTTCAGTGCCCTGGACTGAGATTGAACCGGTGACCTAAAGGTTAGATAAGTGTGCTGGACTGGAAGGTTGCTGGTCTGATATTCTGGACTCAAAGTTGCTGGTTCAATCCCATAGACCGGCGATATATTCGTTACTGAGGTGCCATTGAGCAAGGCACCAATCCCCAAATTCCTGGGTGCTGAGGTGGCCAACTACCGCTCTGGGTGTGTGTTCTTACTGCTTTATTCATCTGTCTGTTGACTGATTGTCTGTGTTAAATAAAAAAGCTGCAAAAAGGCTGTAAAGGGCATTTCTGATTCACGTTCTAACAATGACTGGTTATCAGTTCACCAGTGAAGTTCACATTATGGGCTGCTGAACGACTGCAGAAAGACAAAATGCATTAAGAGGCCAGTGGCCTTTTCTGCTGCACCATCTTGCATTCTTCTCATCTTTTGATTTTTTGAGGGCAGCAGCCTCGGGGGAAACGATGTGCTCGGACTGAGCCATTTTGCAGGGGTATAAATAAACTCCTCTAGTGCACAACCACTCAGCGCTGCGCTATGACTGCACTATGACTGAGCACAATCTAATTCTAGATACGATTCTGCTTCTCGTTGCATTTGTGATTATGCATGACATGGCGCTAGATCTTCCCAATGTCTGACAGGGCCTCACAAAGTCCAGCGCCTAATGTTTTCCTCACACAGCGTCAGGAGGCATACATGTTCTTCTTTCCACACTGTGCCTAATCCTGCTACAGTGCGTGTCAGCTCAAAATAGCTCATTGCAGATGACGCGTTCACATTCTGATAGCTAAAGCAATATGAAAACGAGTCTTGTATGTGCTAAGGGAATCGAAAGACGCGCTCTGGTGTGCCTGGCCCCTCAAACGATTATGCAAAGTGGAATAAAGCCTGTGCCTTAACAGACCTTATCAACCATGAACGTGCGAATAATGAGCACGGCATCATATGCATCAGTAAACTAGAGCAAATAACATCGTTGACAACGATTTTGCTGCTCACGTTTCATTGCAGTAAATAGTGAGTCCCCAATATGGGAGCTGGGGCCTGAAGCCAATATCCAATTGTATACATAAACATATATATATATATCACTACACTCAATCTCAAACCAACACAAGAAGTAGGTTTGACATTGTGAGACATTCAAACTCGGCTGCACATGTGACATTAACAAGGATGGGACTTATCACTGCACCGGACTGAGGTCATCTGCACCTGCTGCTGAATCCAGTCTGCAACTGGATTAAACTGAGACTAGGAGACCATGATGAGGGTTAGGATGATGAATAAAGATTATGGCCAAGATTAGGGATAGGATTAGGATTAGGTTTTGGGTTGAGGTTCAGGTTAGGATTAAGACCAGGTCGAAGGTTAGGATTTGGATTAGGATTAGGATTAGTGCAGAATGAGGGTTAGAATTAGGTTATGAGTGGAGGTTAAGGTTAAAATAAGTGCCAGGATGTGGCTAAGGATTAGGTTTTGGGGTGAGGTTCAGGTTAGGATCAGAGCTAAAATGAGATTTAGGATTTGGATTAGGATGGAGTGCAGGATGGGAGTTAGGATAAAATTATGGGTTGAGGTTAAGGTTATGATTAAGACTGGGATGAGGTTGATTAGGTCCAAGATGAGGTGTAGGATTATATTTGGGTTGAGGGTAGGGTTAAAATAAGTGCCAGGATGCGGGTAAGGATTAGGTTTTGAGCTGAGGTTCAGGCTAGGATTAGGGCCAGAATGAGGGTTAGGATTTGGATTAGGATGAGTGCAGGGTTTAGGATTAGGTTTTTGGGTTCAGGTTAGGGTTATGATCAGGGCCAGGATGAGAGTTAGAATTTAGTTCGGGAGCCCTATCAGCCCCCTCCAACAACACTGTCACATGCTTGCTTTGGGCTGGTTATGGGACGATGGGATTCCCTGTGAAGCTAAACCGTGTTTCTGATACATTTTTCAGCAACTTCACAGCTGTTGTTCTTGAATGTACTGACAATGGCCACAATATTCTCAGAAAAGCTTACTGGGACATACAGTGATGTCAACAAAAATGTAGCCCTAAACTATCCAGCCATAAATAAAAACGGACAAAATCTATCTGGCAAATATATGAAATAATGTCAGCTGATATAATAATCAGCTGATATCAGTATGGAATATTAATCAAATCAAATTTGTCCCAATCAGAACACAGTTATAATAATCTGCTGATACTGATCTGAATCTTTATAAGTATAGTATCCATGTTATGGCCATCATAACTGCAGTGGGGTAGCAAATTGATGTCAACTGACCTGTAACAATTCAATACAGGACAGCTGTTGTTGAGAACAGCTGGGAAAATGCAGTAAACAAGAGTCAGTTCTAAACTGTCATACAGTCTCATCTTCTAATATTAGAAGAGAAAGCTTTTAGAGCAAGCTTTTCTTTTTTTTTCAAAACTGATTACCAAAATGGAGACCAGGTACAGCCTAGTAAACCCTCCAGTTTGGCTGATTCACGTGGGAGAACATCAGCAAGGCATGAGTCACATCCCAGCAGCTGGATGCAAGCCAGGAAAGACTTTAAAGAAGAAGCCAAGATGCAGAGATAAACATCAACTTCATCTACATCCCACCTCCAGCACGATGTTGCCTGGATACAACAATAATAGCATCACTTAAGTAAGGGTTCAAACATTGTTGTTAGTTTGTGTTGTATTCATATCAGAAAATCAGACGTCCCACCCTGCAGAAACTCATATAATGGTACATTCGTAAGCCCACCAGACAAAAAATAAGCACTTTGCGTGTTTACGGTGGTAACTTCAGGCTCCTGCAGAAGATGATCGGACTATAAACACCTGTGGAGTGTGTAAAGGTACTCGTAGATTGGGAAGAGGGGACACAGTGCAGTGAATGTTTCATTCGATCACAACGCAAATGTTAATGATTGGCTAAAAATAGTGATTGCATTTGGATGCCAAAGCCCACAGTGTGAGGGAAGGAGCTGAATTTGCAGGTGTATGGAAGCGTACGCTCATAGAGACCCATGTTCCACACATGGAATGAGACATTCACTGCACTGTACCACCTCTTCTCAACCTATGAATCCTATTACACACCCTGCAGCTATTTATAGTCTGACCACCCTTGTAAAGTGCCATGTGCAGAAGCCTGAAGTTATCACCAGCTTAAACATGCAAGGTGCAATTTTTGGTCTGGTGAGCTCATGTACAAGAAATAAAAATATTGCTTTATATTCATTATCTATCATGAATGTTATCTTTAATATAAATAAAATATCATCTTATGTAATATTTAGATTTATGGTTTTGTCTGCAAAAAGGTGTTGGGTATATACATAGAATGTAGAAGTCGTTAAAATTATGTTATTTAATAAACTCCGTCAAAAACATAGTTGAACTCGAGGAATCAACTGACAGGAACAAAACTTAGTGACTAGGTCAGAGACTGATTTTTGTTTCATGCTCGGTCATGCACATGACATAGGCAAGGACGGCCTTATTGCTGTACCTGACTGACTATATAAGGTCGTCCTGTTGTGCGTATTTTCTACGTTCTGACTCATGCTGTTGTGTTGGTAGTATCCTTTGCAAGTGAAGTATGCCTCGGAGAAGAGTTCAAAGCAATTCCAGTAGGAACCAGGAACATCTCAATGTACTAAATGCCATACAAGCGGTGCAGATATTACTATAACACACTGTTGGAAGCAGTGGATAGAGGCAGGCACACACCAGCTACATGAGGGATCTGGGAGACTCACACAAACCACGGGCGGGAGAACTGATGGATTGTCTGACGTGCATGGACTGACCCAGCAACCACGATTGCGGACATTGAGCAAGCAGTGATGACCTCCATGAGTCATCCTGCTAGTGTCAGCACCATTGGCAGAAAGCTGCATGACACAGTGTGTATTCAGCACAAGACATACATTGACCTTTATAACCTTTAACCCAACCCTGGTTGAGAAACACCGCTTAAACTTATTGCTTGCAGCTACTGAGCCTTTTAACCTCTAATCTATGAGGACATCTTTTAATGGTGCCATAGAGCAGTTTCCCAACCCTGTTCCTGGAGGCAACCCTGCCCTGCACATTTTGTGGATTCCTGCTTTTACACCACACCTGCACCTCTTAAAGGGCATGTTAATAAGCTGATTATTCGAATCATGTGCGCCAAAACATGCAGGGCGGGGAGGTGCAGGCAAGAGGGATGAAAAACACTGCTTTAACCTATGGCTTAGAGCTACAGACCCTTTTGACCCCTAATCTATGAGAACATCTTTAAACGGTGTCGTGGAGCAGTGTGTCTCAACCCAGGTCCAGAAGGCACCCCTGCCCTGCACGTCCACAAGGATAAGTGGACTGCTGAATTAGTAAATTAATATTCTGATGGAAATTACATTTATTAATCTACACACACACACACACACACACACACACACACACACACACACACACACACACACACATATATATATATATATATATATATATATAAATATGAACTGATTTCACCCTTTTGATTTTACATTTTATGAGGTTATGAAGAGGAATTCCAGTATTTTAATGCATACATATCCTATTTTTACTTTTCCCCAACAGAATCATATACACAGTGTAAATAATTCTGGATGAACAGACCAATCGAAAAGCACTCAACTGACTTTTTAATTCGGGTTTCAAGCACCATAGTCGCTGGATCTCTATTGCATTTGCTCACATTTTTATTTCTTCCTTTTCTTTGTCTCGATTTTTGACCGAAAACGTGTTGTGTACGAGACAACGTAAGCCATACAGACATGAAAGTTAGAGGGGAGACATTTTGTACAAAGATCTCTCCATACAACCAATGTTTTTCAAAACTAGTTTTCTTTCAGATAATTTTCTTCACCTTAATCCTTGACAAATTCTGCAAAAACCCATCAATGCAACTTTAGCCCTGCCCACTCCTACATCAACTGGCAAAATATGTGACTGAGACTGATGTTTAAAAAAAAACAAAAAAAAACATGTTCGGTATCAGCCAATCAGTTTTCAGCAGGTACTTTTATATGTACACATGTAAAAGCTGCATGCACACAACTACACATAATGAGGCTTCCATTCCTAGAACAAGTCACATACTGACATATTGGTTCTGATTGGGCCAATACGTGCTTGGATCCTGATGATTGCCACTCGCTGCTATATTTACTCTTGTTTTATATTAACTTCCATTGAAATTGAAGATCATTTCTGCCTTCACTTGTGTCCTGCACCTCCAGTCGGCCCTTTAACACCAATATGCGGTGCTCTATGTTCACTTTATATGAAAGCAACCAGATGTGCATAATTAATTGTGTCATATACCACATCTTTGGAGATTTACAGGATGAATCATTCCCCAGTAACAGAGCCTTACAAAGATCCCAAGGCGTTTTATGGGCACCGCTTTACGAGCCCTTTCAAAGAACGAGAACTTTCAGCACAATCTACAGCACACTGTCACTGCAGTGCCAAATCAATGAGTCCCACTGAATCTGGATTCTCAGCAGGGTTAAAGCTTAATTGGAACTAAACCAAAATAGTCTCACTGTTAATAATGTCCTCTATCAGCGAAGAGGGCAACAGTAATTACCACTGCGCTGAGCGATGTGGATTTGGGTGCTTGATTTAACACTTCCCAGAAGAAATAAAGTCTGGAGCCTTCGAGGAGCTTATAACCATCATAAAGCAGACTTCATTACTTGAATAAACCAAACAAACACAGGATTACTGCTGAACGCCCTGCTCCGAGGTTGACTAAACATAAGGCCGGGCCTTGGTGTTTGTGAGCCAGTGACGCTTTGAAAAGCCCCAGGTCAAGATTTAGGTTTTCGCTCCTGTTGTGGATAGACTCAGGAGATTTCGACTATGGCAAAAAGCAATGTGAGATGAATAAAAAATGTACAGAACTCTAATTAGATTAGACCACATTAGACGCTGTTGATGCCTTTGGCTTCAGAATGTTAGCCAACATTTACAACATGGCATGAGAGAGATGTCAAACAGAAAAGCAAAACAGTTACGTACATAGAACACTTCTGAGATTGTTACACACGCATGTTAGGCACGCACACACACACACACACACACACGCGCGCGCGCACCCACATAGGGTCTACGGGACGTCCCAGAAAGACTCACCTTGGTCTCTCTCTCCTCCAGCAGAGTCTCCAGTCTCTTCTGGGCCGCCCGGCCCTCGTGGTCATCGCTGACGATCAGGATGATGTGGTTCCAGCGGAACTCGCGCATCATGTCAAACCAGACGTGAGCCTGGTGCGAGTACGGTGGCACAGTACGCAGGAAGGACAGATGGATGCTCTGAAAGGAGAAAAGGAAAGATGTTATTGCAGTGTTATGTTGTTATTTATACATTTAATTATAATCAACATACAGCTCTGGAAGAAATTAAGAGACCACTCCATTACTGGTTTCCCTTGTTTTACTATTTACAGACATGTGTTTAAGTAAAATTAACTTTTTCATTTTATTCTATAAGGCTTTGACAACGTTTCTTGCACACTCCAAATGAAATACTAACATTTACCTCTGATTAAGGGGCAGCTGTGGCCTGCTGATTAGAGGAACCAGCCTTGTGATTGGAAGGTTGCCGGATTGAATCCCTGAACTGTCAGGGCATGATTGAGGTGCCCATAATCAAAGCACTTAACTCCCCAGCTGCTCTCCAGGCACCATGGACAGGGCTGTCCCCTGCTCTGGGCATGTGTGCTCACTACCCCTAGTGTGTGGATTCACTAATGTGTATGTGTGGGTATGTGTATGGCCAGTTTCCAGAGCTAGATATGAAACACTGTATGTCCAAATGTTTCTACTGAATGCATTCAGCTATTATAAGTTGCTGACATAAATGTGCAAAAGTACAAATACACACTAAATGCCTCCTCACCACCTCAGTATTGGGAAATCCAGCTAAATACTTAATTTCCAGAGGATGTGAGGGAATATTTATCTTGACTTGCATTTGACTAATATATGTCTCGTTTTACAGGAGGTAAAAGAGTCCGGAATCTTTACTTATGAAGGAACAAGCAGTCAGTTAAAATGACACATGTTCAGACAGGACTAAAATCACAGAAAACCTCCAGTAAAAAGACTTTACACCACCCCGTGTTAAAGGATTCCTGTCTGAATAGAGCTTTATATTATAATACAGTTTAATACCCAAATATAGCCTGCATGGTCCTCTTGTGTCTTGCTGTCAGACCATAAAAAATATAAGAAATTGGCTTCAGGCCTAATACAGAATGATTTTTTTGGGGACTTGGAATGAGGGAGGGTCATGAACATCCTGACCTCATTAATGTTTGCTGAATGCAAGCAAATCCTCACAGCAATGCCCCAAAATCTTCCCAAGAAAGTAGATGCAGTTACTCGAACAAACGCAGCATAAACTTTTTAATATCCTTGATTTCAGAAGAAGCAATGAATGAATGAGCAGGTGTCCCAATACCAATACAGTTCTGTACTAAACTGTTCATAACTCTATAATCTATACAGTCAATCAGGGCAAGAATCAAGACTCATTTGTCCAAAGCACATGCAAATGATTTCACAGACTCTGATTTCAAATTGTTCTGATCTTCCCCGGCTCATTAGCATTTAGAACCTACTTTCTACAACCTGCAACCCAAACAAAGACCCCTGTGGACGTGACCATGGTGATCCCATTCAACTGCTCACCTTGTTCACCCAGAGCAGCTTGTTAGAGCATCTCTGATCAGCTTTATTAGACTGTATGCCTCTGCCCTCAGTAGAGTGTAACATTTTCAACAAAACCATGTCGTATTAGGCCTGAAGCCAATTTCTGATTCATTTTTATGGTCTGCCAGTCTTCTCTAACAAGAGGACCATGCAGGCTATATTTGGGTATTAAACCGTTTTATAATATAAAGCTCTATTCAGACAGGATTCATTGAACATGAGGAGGTGGGGTAAAGTCATTTTACTGGAGGTTTTCTGTGATTTTAGTCCTGTCAGAACACCTGTCATTTTAACTAACTGCTTACTCCTTCATACGTAAAGATTCCGGACTCTTTTACTTCCTGTAAAACGAGCCATTAAAATAACCTCAGGTTGTATTAGCCAGTGCAAGTCAAGATGTGGGTAAACCGTTCCCTCACATCCTCTGGAACTGAAGTGTGTAGCTGGATTTCTCAATTCTGAGGTGGTGAGGAGGCGTTTAGTTCTGATGTACATGGCACGGATCTCGCTGGTCATTCAAGTCTGTGGCAGTCTACACTGAGTGTCTGCTGGTTCAGTCAGTTACATTGTGTGTAGCATAGTTACTCCCAAACTAAGTCTTCATCATCACTAGTGGGTTATATGATTGGTTTTCATCCTCTTAAACTTTATCAGCAGTCAAGACACAAATTATGTGTTGTTTATTTGTTTTGAAGAGAGGTCAGTGCAAATTAAGCAGCCACTCTCCTCTCAAGTTTTCATATCCTGTGCAAATTGGTCTTAAATTTCACAGATGTCCTCCAGTTGAAATGCTTTACTTTAAGATAAAATGAATCCCATTTGAACAGGACTTCATGCGTTAATCATCTTTTATAGGTGAAATGATATGATGATGTTGCACACTGTGCTGATATTCTGTCTTATAAAGCCCCGAGTGGGTCCATGAGAGCTGGGAACCCCACAAATCTGACTTCAGAGGCTGGAATATCAATTCTTGTGGTAAACAGTCTCCGAGGCAGCAGAAAGGGGTTCGTCTGGTGTTCTTAAGACTGTAAATGTCCTGCAGTCCACTCTCCGTTCAGGATTATCAGTTTGTTGTACGATGGTGACGTGCTTTTGTTTGCTTATCTATCTAGATATATTGATTTAAATACTGTTTCTGGATCAGTTAAGGACTGTATTTCAGGCCTAATACCTTGATTTAATGGGGGTAGTATTTAAAAAGTTTAATTGTACATTTTGGTTTGCTGTCTTTGTGAACAAAACCAGTCACTCGAATAATTGAGAAAATAATCCATAGATTCATCCTTAATGGGAGACTATTACAGATAATTCCATAGCTCCACCCCCCCCTTTACATTATATATTAAAAGAATATTATAACATAAAATGGTTATCATAACATAAAAATCTCACATCATTGCAACTTTATTATAATTTCAGTCCAGCAGTTTAGGAAAGATACTGTATAAAATGGGACTGTTTGAAGAACACAGCACTCAGGAGGCTGGATGGGATTAAACAGCAGCAACTGACATTTATGTTCATGCGATGTTAGTTCATGGATGTGACCATGAGCTTGGTAAAGCAGAGATGCTGCTCAAATTTTCCTTACATTTCCCACTCTTAGATAAATAATTTAGAAAGATGGATGGATGGATGGATGGATCTACTTTGGTCCACCGTCCACAAAACATTGCTCCAATAGATGTCTAGCTCTTCTATGTTGTTCAGTGTTCTCCTGATGGTGGACTCGTAAACATTAGCATTAGCCAATGTGAGAAAGGCCTTTAGTTGATTAGTTAGTTCCTTTGTGAGCTTGCAGACTATTACACGCCTTGCTCTCGGTGTGATCTTTGTTGATGGAGGGTAATAATGGTCTTGAATTTCCTCCATTTGTACACAATCTGTCTGACTGTAGATCGGTGGAGTTCAAACTCTTTAGAGATGGTTTTGTAACCTTCTCCAGCCTGATGAGCATCAACAGCTCTTCTTCTGAGCTCCTCAGAAATCTCCCCCTTGATACACTTCCACAAACGTGTTGTGAAGATCAAACTTAGATCTCTGTTCATTAAATTAAACAGGTGCCCACTCACACCTTATTGTCTCCCATTGATTGAAAACACCTGATTCAGTCACGTGACCGGTATGAATTAATGTGGTAAAAATAGTAATTGATCTTCCTAATAAAAAAGCTGTGGTGCAGATTGTAACTAATTGGAACTGATTCTAGTAGAAGTTGATTTGTGTGTTTTTTAAATAAACTTCACTAAAGACGATGGTAAATAGAAACAAACAGAACAAGGCTTTCTGCTCCACTCATCTGACCCAATGAACCAAGACTGACCTTATCAGAGTAGATGGACATCCTGGTTGTCAGGCCGACCACAGGTATGCGGTAGAATCCAGCCGTGTAGGAGACTGGTGTGGGTGTGAGGTGGTCACTGGACTGTGGAGGGTGGCTCACCAAAATTGCATACACCTGCAGATGGAAAGGGGGAGAGGAGGAGAGGGGGTTAGCTTAGTGGTGTGCAATTCATAAGAAAGGGCAGGTTCTAGATCTGTCTGTTGTTTAACGACAAGCTGACAGACGTTCTGACAGCTGATAAAAAATCTGTCCGAGGATTTTGCAGTGCAGGAGAGGAGCACGGAAATGGCTGACCTAGATTTACTTGTGTATCTGTAAAGAGACAACAGAGAATTGAGCTGGTACACAGTGTTCAGATGGCTCAGTTTGTGTTTAACGGAGAATTATACCCACTTTTTTCCCCCACATAAATAAACGGTTAAGCTTTAGAACCCCAGGCTAACTTTCTGGGGGGTGTTTTCATAGCTTGACATACTTTTGTTTGAAAACAAAATCTAAATAATTCAAATATCTGTGTGAAGTTGACCATGTTTTGATATAACAAATTACCTTATTTGCTTACAAGGCCTTAAAAACTCTTTCAGTGATGTCATTAACCACAACCCTTCAGTCAGATCAGTCAGATTTTGCGTGCAGGTTGAGCGTGTACATGTGGACAGAGCCGTAAACATGCACTGGAAGCTCCTCTTGCATTTAAAGTGGGAATTTTAGAATCTGGAATCTGATAATTCATCACACAATGAGTCCTGTAGCTTCTTACGATATGTGTCATGTGTGCAGATTGCTCTGATCCTGAGCTCATGGCTTATAACTACCTGCAAAGTGTGGATCTCAGGTTCTAAGAATGAAGATGGGAACACCATTGATGAAGCCCTTTTAGAGTCTTTCATAAGGCAAGTTTTGTGATCACGTTTCCATTAGGGAAGCTTTCAGAGAGGCATTAAGCTCTTCAGATGTCACTCTGAAGATGCTCTGGTCCACTATAGCTTATAAACTGCACGGCCTGGTTGAGTGCAAACACCCCAACACCATGTCAGTTTCACTGCAGTGCTGAGAATGACCCACTAGCCACATAACACCTGCTCTGTGGTGGTCCTGAGGGGTCCTGAGCATCGAAGAACCATTTATATACTATATTCTATAATTATTGAAATACGAAATGCTCATGTGTGTTAAGAAGAGCTGATAAAATGGAAAAAAAAAAATGATGTAGAAACAAGGAGGTGATCATAATGTTACGGCTGATCAGTGTACATCCCTCAGACAATCAAAAATGGACAGTAATCCTTATCCTACTAATTGCTTTCACACGACGGACATATTGCCTAAGACACATTCATCCCAAGGGAACTACGACTGCTTATAATGCCACCATATTTAGTGGAAATATGCTACAAAAATCATAGAGATACTACAAGACAGAACACAGCTTTGGCACTGAGCTCAGTTATGACGGCTTTGTGTGCTGACAGGCTGTGTGGTTGGGCCTTGAATGGGGATTTTCATCCAAAGTGCTCTCAGGCATCTCTTTTGTACCATCTGCCACAAACCGTCCTTCTCTCAGACTAAGAGCTTCACCAGCTTCAAGGCATGTATCAGTGCACAGCGAAGGTCCACTAAAAGCTACGAAGAGACAAGGGACATGTATAGAAATTCCAACGTCCCTCATATAATCCTTCTCCCAAATGCAAGATTTCGAATGATATAAATAGTCTCTAAACCAGGCTTCCATTCATCACAGCTGCCAATCATCTACTGCTTTAAATCTGCAGATACTGGAACACAGCAAGGCATGTCATGGATTAGGGCAGAAAATGTTCAATACCAGTACTGATATGAAGTTTTCAATTTGATATTACAGATCTGTTTACCATAGATGTGTAAATGTGCATGATTCTGCAAGCAGGCCAATACATGTGTACTGCAGTCAGGGGCGCAGTTCTGGGCCAATGAAGTTTCAAGAGGAATTTGTTCATATGAAACTAAAAGATCATTTCAGGTTTCATACAAAGTGTATTAAATATGTCTGTAAGTTAGAGGTGAAAAGATGTGATCTGAACCTCCACCTCCACCTAAACCTAACCCTAACTATAGCCATTTATAAAATGTCATTTTCATCCTGTGTGCATGTGTTTTTATTCTTTAATTCCTATGTAATAAGCTCCCAAATGGAAACAAGCCACAATGTTTTCAGGTTATATGCATGTGTGTATATACACTACCGTTCAAAAGTTTGGGGTCACCAAAACAATTTTGTGTTTTCCATGAAAAGTCACACTTATTCACCACCATACATTGTGAAATGAATAGAAAATAGAGTCAAGACATTGACAAGGTTAGAAATAATGATTTGTATTTGAAATAACATTGTTTTTACATCAAACTTTGCTTTCGTCAAAGAATCCTCCATTTGCAGCAATTACAGCATTGCACACCTTTGGCATTCTAGCTGTTCATTTGTTGAGGTAAGCTGGAGAAATTGCACCCCACGCTTCTAGAAGCAGCTCCCACAAGTTGGATTGGTTGGATGGGCACTTCTGGCGTACCATACGGTCAAGCTGCTCCCACAACAGCTCAATGGGGTTCAGATCTGAATAGCCTTCATTTCTAAGAACAAGAATAGACTGTCGAGTTTCAGATGAAAGTTCTCTTTTTCTGGCCATTTTGAGCGTTTAATTGACCCCACAAATGTGATGCTCCAAAAACTCAATCTGCTCAAAGGAAGGTCAGTTTTGTAGCTTCTGTAACGAGCTAGACTGTTTTCAGGTGTGTGAACATGATTGCACAAGGGTTTTCTAATCATCAATTAGCCTTCTGAGCCAATGAGCAAACACATTGTACCATTAGAACACTGGAGTGATAGTTGCTGGAAATGGGCTTCTATACACCTATGTAGATATTGCACCAAAAACCAGACATTTGCAGCTACAATAGTCATTTACCACATTAGCAATGTATAGAGTGTATTTGTTTAAAGTTAGGACTAGTTTAAAGTTATCTTCATTGAAAAGTACAGTGCTTTTCCTTCAAAAATGACATTTCAATGTGACCCCAAAACTTTTGAACGGTGTGTATATATATATATATATATATATATATATATATATATATATATATATATATATATAGAGAGAGAGAGAGAGAGAGAGAGAGAGAGAGAGAGAGAGAGAGAGATAGAAGTACTTTATTAATTGTAATTATTAATTGCACCCATTTATATAAATAAAAGGATAAACAGAAAGCACACTTTGTAATATGTACATGTAAAATTCTTCTGAAAAGACAGTGGCTATAAGATCCAGCTGAAATTATTGCACCTCAAAAACATAAATAAATTGCACAGATGAACCATTGTGGTTCATCATGGTTCAGAGAGTACGATCAGGGGATGGGAGGACACGGGGAACCACTCAGTACTCGGTCACAAATCATTAAATGATTATTCGGATGAAATTGCATAGTGATATTGATACCAAATCAATACTTTTGTCGATACCTTTTTCAAATTGGGACAGAATTCCAGTCTCATACTGTCACCACGAAAGGCTACAATCTCTTTATTTGAATCTTGCTGGAACAAACAAACAGCATCCGTGTTTGTGCTGCTTTGTGGAGAACCAAACCATATGAGCATCAATTATGCTTTAAATTTTGGAGCATATTGCTGATTGCAGTTTAGATTTGTAGATTTCTTTCAACACAGCTGGGCAGTTCATAGATATACACTCATCCTACGCTCTGCATTTCTTATATACCATAATACTGTCACGCAACAGAATGGCACTCAGCGCTGCCTAATTCAGGCAAACCGCAGTCAAAGCTTAACACCGTGTTAATGTTCAACAACACACTAACACACGATGGTCTGTTTTCATGTCCGCCTGATTTTAAACTCGCTGTCATTAAACTCATGATTATGGAGGAGATTAAATCACTGTAACTGTAAACTAAAGACTTTTTCTCAGATGAAAGTCTGGCCCAACCAAACCAAGGTTTCCAGGTGTTGTGCTGAATTCTGCCTCCCTACAATAATCCTGTTCCCAGTGGATTGTCATCCGGTTCCTTTAGTTTGTGGTTATGAATCAGGATTAATCTACAGTAGATTATATACAGTAGATACAGGAACTGGTTCTTTTCATCTTCTATTCTGTGACTGACCTGAAAGTCTGAACCATCTAAAAAAGTGGCAACAAACTAGACCATGGTTTAGTTGATCCTGACTTTGACCACCTCTTCAGGTTGTGGTCCATTGGTCTGAGCCAGGGACCATGTCACCTTTCAAACTTGAAATTCTGGTTTGGAGTAAATTGAAATGTCTGAAAGTCCAGAACAAACAAGGTAGGTCAGAAGAGGTGAGTGCTCAGCCAACGGCTCTGTTAGAGCCAGTGTCCAATCACACACAAGCCTTTAGTAGACACTCACTCTACCATCTCTCTCTTTCTCTCTCTCTCTCTCTCTCTCTCTCTCTCTCTCTCTCTCTCTCTCTCTCTCTCTCAACCCCCATGAAGACATACACACAGCTTACTCCTGGACAAAGTCAAAGCCCTCATCTACAACATAAAAACAAAAAGGAATCAGGGCTTATTTATGAAACCTAATGTAACTGTAATAAATATGAGGCAGTCACAGGCTTTTTTTTTTGCATATGAATAACTCTATATCCATTATTTCATCCCTTGTGATTTGCATTTTATGCAAAGAATGGAAAACGTTCTGACACTCTGACAGTACTCAGCACTACTGAGATGGTTTCGGTTCCCGTTATGGTATTGGATTTTGGTACCCAGCCCTATTGGGGATTAAATGTATTTATATTAATAGAGGCTGAAGAAGCAACGAGAAAAAGAGAAAGCAAGAGGCAGCGAAAGACCTGATGGGCTTTGCCTGCAAGACAAATGACTCTGCGTTTATTCGTTTTATACATCAGCTCTGAACTCTGCACCAAAAGGGAAGCATGACCTCAGCACTTCTGAAAAGACATAAACCATTCTAAGAGCACTTGAAGTGCTTTTAATTTCATTTGGTGTGAGCTGGCTTTTAATGATGCCCCACTGCTTCTGACTCGATTAGTCCCCAGAGTCTGTCAGCACTCTGCAGGACACCTCTTCCTTCAGCATGCTCAGTGAACCAGCCTTACAATTTGAACCCGGTTTTGGCAGCATCAGTTACACATATGTTTATAGGTGTAGGCATCTGTCAACGTTCAACTGAAAATCTGCTTTTCAGGGCAGTTAGTGTTTATTTCCTCAGTAAAGCACTGATATTGAGATAAACACAAATAACCTTCCTACAGAAAGGGGTGGTTTTCCATTTCCACTGGGTTCATTAAACATCTCTGAAGCTCTCCTCTCCTCATGGGAGTCTAGTATTATTTATACGTCTGATCAACACCTGATTTGGTAAATCAGTACTTAGTGATGTTAAACAGGTGCATTGCTGATGGAACTGAACACATCCAGGTGCTGGAACCAAGCTTTTTTCTTTAGTCTAGCTCACAAGATCACAACTACTTTGTTCAGAACAAGAAATTCTTCGTCCCATTTACTGTATTTTCTTAATCATCAGAGAAATTAATGAATATAAAGTGATTATTTACCTAAAACATCTGAATAGCACTGAATATGTATATATTTATATATTATTTTTCCATTTATGGAGCCCCATATTGAGCTTTTCCTTTTGAGGTGTCCATTTTGGGTGATTCTTTTGAGCCATTCCATTGGAACCAGTCCTACTGGGACAACATTTAGAGTCCATATTAGCCAACCCTCGATGGCCCATCTTTAACAGATCTTTAACTTTTATAGCTATCACAGTTAAGCTGTTCCTTTTCTGACATCTGTTCTGAGACGTCCTTTTGAGACATTCGTTTGGAGACAATCCTACTGACCTCATCGGTCGCTATCGTCCACTTATGGGCCACCTTTTTGAGCTGTCATAACCAAGCTATTCATTTTCAGACATCCATTTTGAGCTAGCCCTTTAAAACTAACCCCTTTTCCATCCCATCTGAGACATTCCTTTGGAACAAGTCCTGCTGGGACCACTCTTTTGAATAAGTCCTTGTGGCCCAACACATCTGGATCCATCTTTTATGGACCACTTCTCTGGGTCATTACAACTGAGCTATTCTTTCTGAGGCTGTTTTCAGCCTACCCTATAAGGCATTTCTTTGAAGCCAATCCTACTGAGACCCCATTTGGATGAGTCCTCATTGGACAACCGTTCTTTTTTTTTGATTGGCTATTCCTTTTCTGGCATCTGTTTTGAGACAGTCCTTAAAACACCAACCCTTTTCGCCATTCTTACTCAGAGACACCCTTGGAAGCAGTCATACTGTAACCACCCATCTGGAACCACCATAAATCCTTTTAGACCAATACATCTGGACGCATCTTTAATGGGCCACCTCTCTGTGCCATTGCGATTGAGCTATTCCTTTTGAGGTGTCCGTTTTAAGCCAGTCCTTTGAAGCCAACCCTTTTAACTAGTCCTTTCTGACATCCTTTTTAAGGCTTTCTTTTGGAGCCAATCCTACTGGGACCACACTTTGGATGAGTTCTTCTTGGACATCCCTTTAGGACCCATCTTTTACAGACCACCTTTTTGAGCTAGTAGAGTTGAGATATTCCAGCTTTTCCAGTAGTCCTTTCAACCTAGCCTTTTTTGACTTACCTTCTGAGTAATTCATTTGGAGCCAACCTTTCCAGGACCTCCTTTTTGGTCTTTCTGGGCCCAATGGTTTTGCTCCAAATGTTGTGGAGCATCATTTTTAATTTGGACCATTTGAATGGACCCTGTTAGCACGTAATGTAACAATCAAATCCCCAGGCAGTGGACTTCCCATTGGGTAGTTCTCTGGAGCGATGGTGTTCCATCCAATTCTACTGGGATGGGTTGGATTGGCAGAACTAATCATCCAGCAACAGCACTTGACCTCACTAATGCTCTTGTGCAGCTGAATGCAGTTAAATCCTCACAGTAAGGTTTAAAACATCTAGTGTGGAGGCTGATAAAGGGGGACAAACTCTCTATTAATGTCCCTTCAGATGAAAGGGAAATAGAGTGTATCGATATATGGTGAACGGTGTTGCCTGGTTAAAGTAGCTGGCAAAGAACAGCTTGTGGTGATTCCTTTAATTGGTGTTCGCTTTCAGCACACGGGCTCCAGCGTGCCACAGAGCCTGCTGTGATATGTGGGCTGTGTTTGTCTCTGTATTCGTCTACAGTTTAACCAGCTATGACATGCTCTGTCTCTCATATGCCTCTCTAGCAACTTCAGCATTGCACTGCAGATGCTCGCTGCACACACAGTTGGGCTTGGCCTCATTTTAGCAAATCACACTCATATGCCACCTTATGGCATGTTTAAAAAAAAAATAATGACTATATTTGTTCCCTTCATGCTTCATTCATTTCACACATAGTTTGTTTTGCAGCTGCTCCCCTGACCTGGGTCATCACCCCAGCTAACTTCTAAGGCCCCAGGCTCACAGCATACTTTGGAAACTTCTCTCTTGTCCACTCATCGTCTGCAACTAAAAGGAATGAAAAGACTGCGATGCACAACTACATTGGTGTCATGCCAGACTGTCTTGGAGTCACTCAGAATGGCATGGGGTCATCGTCAGTGAAGGTTCCTGCTTTTGTCTCGGTGGAGATGGCCGAAGAATCTTGGTGTCACGGAGGTGGTGCGATTTTGTACGATGCTTGATCACCTTTGGTCTTCATTGCAGTCACTGTGACAGGCCAACGTTACGTTAATGAGGTCCTACGACCAGTCCTAACTTTCCTTAAAGCATGTTCTAGTGCGCTATTCCAACAGAACAGCACTCATCCACATACTGCTGCATCTCAAGACCTCGCCTTGAAGACACAGATATGCAACATCTACAGGAACTGAGTGACAAGCTGCATGGGATGGATCATCACAGGACACTATTAGGAACCTCTACAACTCCATGCAGAGACATCTGGCATGTTGTGTAAAACCCAATGCTGTACTGAGAGACACTTCTGTACGTGTAGATCAATGAATATTGATCATATCAGTCAAATCTTGTTCCTGGTGATCTTTCTTTCTTCTGCAATCCTAACTGCAATATTAGTGCAACAGTTTATTTGATGTGTTTACTGTTTTATGCATATTAATAAATGTCTTTGGTTAAAGCAGGGCTAAAGCATGGACTGTACATTGTTACAAACGAGCATCAGCTTTTCCAACCAGTATAAGCACAGAGTGTGAGATCCTCAAACTGCTCTCAGCACACTGAGAACTAACCTATGAAGAACTGGTTCTCAGTGAGCTTAGTGTGTTTATTTATTTATTTTTTTTATAGGCCGCATTTAATAATCATACATGAAATAACATTTTTGGTTGTGTATTTTTTTTAGTTTTTCCCAGTCAGTTTTATAATGTTTTCCCTGGAAAATGTTTCTCTGGAAAATCATTTGCAAATGATGACTAAATGTTTATTTAATTGTGTCATGTGACTTGACAAGCAATTCTCTTTCCTTTGCATTTACAACCTCTAAATGAAGAATGACACACCCTAAATGCACAGTTCGCTATTCCATTATCATTACAGCAACAGTGTTAGAGATGGACCTGTTTCTGGTCCAGTGCTGTTGGGTCCATTATTTTGAGTGAGTCATTTGGGACCAATCTTTTTGGGCCATGAATTTGACCAATTACTTTTGTGTCTGTCCATTATGGACTCATTTTTAGAAATATCCCATTTATAGCAATAAATACTTTCTTTTGAGACCAATCTTTTAACTTCTTTTGAGCCAATTCTTTTGCTCCACCCATTATTGGGTCCACATATTAACATTATCATTTTAGACCAGCACTGTTAGAGATACTAATTTGGACAAGTGACTTGGAACCAAGTGCTTTTATGCCCTTTTGGATCCAACTGTCTTTGTCAGACCTTTTTGCACCAACCGCTTTGGTGCTATTATTTCTGACATCTACCACTTTTATGATATTGTTTTAAGAATATATGTTTATTCCAATCATTTTGGCTCAAATCAGGGGGCCAACCATTTTGGGGCCGGTGTTTCTGATTCCATTGTTCTTTTTAAATTTAATTCTCATTAAATTTTTTAAAAGCTCGTTTCAGCTTTTCAATGAAAAATGTCACAGTACATGTACAGTTCATCTATTAGTATGTATTTGTGTTTAACTTTAACAGTGTATAAATGTACAAAAAAGTACAGTAAAAAAATATAAACAATTAGCCCTGATAATTATTGATATGTCCTGGTGCCACAGCAGCAAGAAATTAAAATTCCCCTTTCTTTTTTAATCAGCATAGGGTGTTTATTCAGACTATAATAAGTATAGATGTGTATATTGCTGTTTTGAACGTATTTGATGAGATCAGATCATCTCTTTGTGTCTCTCTCACACACACTCCCACTTTTAGCCCATAAGTGTGCATTGAGAGAGTGATTACAGTGTTTCCAATCATACTGACACTTCACACACCACTTTGCTCATTCACACTGACACATACTGCCCTTATCACCATGGCCAGTGTATCTGTGGATCTGCTACACGTTTCACCTTGAACCTTTTTTACCATCTATTTTTTTTAGGCCCAACATTTTTGGCCCAATGCGTCAGGACGGTCTTTCTATACATGTCTTTTTTTTGTTTGTCCTATTTTTTTGGTCCACCTCCTAAACCTTTCCTTTTAAGCCCATGAATTTAGGAAAACATCTGGACTTGGACTTGGATTAGGACTTTTTTTTGGGGGGTGGGGGTGAGGTTTGGGGTTCCACCCAGTTACTGTTATCATTTCAGACTAACACTGTTGGAGATGCTCACTTAAACCTCTACTTTGAGACCAATACATTCCTCCCTTTGAAACTTTCTTCAGCTTGGTCTCTGCCCACCAACCTCTTGGGGTCTACCAAAGCTGGAGTTTTTCCAGCATCCATTCTCTGTCCTCTCCCGAGCATGCACGGTGTGAAAGGACTCCACTGAACTCACCTGGCTGGAGATGAGGTCCTCACACACGGACAGTGCCATCTGGATAGCGTTGGCCTTGTGTGTGACAGAGATGGCAGTGAGCTTGAACTTGTCTCTGCCGTACACCACGTTGGCCTGGGCCACCGCATCCTTGAAGACCTGCTCGTACCTCTTCTGGCTCAGCACGGCCCCGATGTTCACCACCTTGGGCTCGCAGCCGCCGCGCACGCAGGAGCAGGAGAAGAGCGCCGCCAGCAGGAGCAGACGCATGGTGCGGAGTGCCAGAGTGCGCGCGGAGCCCCGGCTCCGACCCCTCGCGATGCCGGACAGCAGCTTTTTAGGGCAGAGCAGAGAAGACCAAGCGGAATGAAATGAAGTGTCCAGTTCAGAGGCGCGGGGGCGCGCTCACTGCGGCGGTGCTGCCTCTCTTCTGCATATGCATGGAGCTCAGCAGCCTCAGCCTGGTTTGCTCCTCCTGGAGGAGCTTTCCGGAGTCGGACAGGCGAGCTATCAGTGCCCGGTTCCCCTCACTGCAGATGTGCAGCAGGGAAGCCGAGCGGCGGCGCGCAGTGGTACTGATGCTGCGGATACTGTCCGCGGTGCTGAAAGCCGGGAGCGCGCACCGCTGCTGCTGCGCTGTGCGCGTTCCCGCTGCGCGTTGGCGTTTCAGCATCGACTAAATGAGGCGTAGCTCAGCACGCTGGGGGCTTTATTACCAACACACCCTCCTCTCTCATTGCATCTTAATAAGGGAGAATCAAGATATCTAGAACCCTTTTACAGTAAACCACCCCACTAATCAAGCACTGGGAGGTGGTGGGTCTGCATGCATGGGATCTTCAGAACCATATCTGCTCCATCGGTAACATGATTGATTCCCCCAGACTATAATTTGGATCAGTGTGGGATTGCAATTCTATTGTTAGGTTTAATGCAACATGCCGAACATCTCAGCATTGAGTTGTAGAGGTTCTTAATGGTGTCCTGTGATGATCCATCCCATGCATCCCTTTTTGAATGTTCTCACTCAGTTCTGCAGATTGTGTCGTAGGGGTGGAGTAGTGATAGAGCATCCAACAGTATTCCACACATGTTTAATCAGGGATAGGTGTGGAGATGAGACTGAACATGGTGTAGTGTCTTGAAGGCGAGCTCTTGAGATGGCAGCAGTATGTGGATGAGCATCACCCTGCTGGAATGGTGCACTACAGTGTGTGTTCAGAAGAGGTTGTATTGCTTTGGTGGTTGATTGCTCACTGGTTGGGCTCAAAGTCTCTGTAATGAAGACCAAAGGTGATCTGGCATTAAACGTCCCACACTATGACACCGGGCCTTCTGGATTCATGATGCATGACAACAAAGCATTGATCTAGGCGCTGACCACAGTGCCTCCAAACACTGATTCATTAGATGTCTCCCCCAAGACAAAAGCAGGACTCATCACTGAAGATGAACCACTGCCATTCTGAGTGACTCCATGACAGTCTCACACAATGTCGTTGCAGTCGGTTGATTCCTTCTGTGTGCAACTATTTTCGTATAATGAGTGTAGTTGATCATTTGATAATGATGCAGTAGTAGATGCTGAGGCATTTTTTTATTGGCTTCTATTCAACTAAATATACAAAAGTATTGGGATCACCAGCCCACCTCATCCACAACTCCCAAACTGAGTTCCTTCATTCCAGAGAACACAGTTCCACTGCTCCACAGCTCAATGCTGGGGTGTTTTATGTCCCTCTTGCCAATAACTGGCATTAGACAGTGTGCCAAAAAAAAAAATCACATTTGTTTATCTGTGTTGCTTAGGTATTGCTGCTGGTTGCTAATGTGTTGCTGTGACATAGTTATTGGTTGCTAAGGCGTTGCTAAGGTACAGCTGTTGGTTGCTAAGGTGTGGTAAAGGCATAGCTGTTGGTTTCTAAGTTGTTGGTAAGGAATTGCTGTTGGTTGGTAATGTGTTGCTAAGGTGTTGCTAGGTGATTGCTAACGTGTTGCTAAAGTATATCTTTTGTTTGCTATGGCATTGCTAAGGTATATCTTTTGTTTGCTATGGCGTTGCTAAGGTACAGTTGCTGGTTGCTAAGGGGTTGCTAAGGTATAATTGTTGGTTGCTAAGGTATAGCTATTTGTTGCTAAGGTGTTGCTAAAGTGTAGCTGTTTGTTGCTAAGGTGTTGCTAAAGTATAGCTGTTTGCTGCTAAGGTGTTGCTAAGGTTTAACTGTTGGCTGTGAAGGTGTTGCTAGGTGATTGCTAATGTGTTGCTATGGTATAGCTATTGGTTGTTAAGGTATAGTTGCTGGTTACTAAGGTGTTGCTAAGGTATAGCTGTTGGTTGCTAAGTTGTTACCAACTCATCCCGGGGGGCTTTATACCCCTCTAGCTGATGCCTGGCATGAGGCATGGTGCAAGTAGGGTCATATTTTGTTTTATTTTTTTGCTCCAGAGGGTCTTGTTCTATTGGGTTGGTGGGGGTCTACTTATTTGTGCTGGTGATCAAGGCCCTGTGAATACAATAGTGGCAATGTTTGGGCAAATACTTAGTTCCAGGTTTGCTTCTTAAGCTGAGGTAATCAATTATGTAACCTCATCCATATTTCAACATTTTCAATCATGCAAAAAAGCTTACAACACCCTGCCACTCAGTCGTTCACATGTAGACGTGCAGAATAGCTGCAGAAAAAGGCGGTTGAGTGTTTTCCCATCGCTCCCTGAAGCATTCTGGGCTGAAAACCATTCCACGCTTGAAGTGCAGCCTATTTTTCATCACGCTGTGCATCTGCATCCCCCACTCTGCTGCATTAGATATGTCCTATGCACCACAGCCAAAGATGATAGGAGGAGCAGACGAGGAGCTACAACAAAAGTATCCAGCATGCAGGTAGGAGCAGTACATATACCCATGCCAACGCTAAAGAAAAAAAAAAAGGGGGGGGAGGAGGAAAAAAATGCGGTTGCCAAGGAAACAAGCCTCTCTCCTGGAGTGTGAAGTTTGAAAGTATTCTCATGTAGACGTTTTGTAAGCATTGGCAAAGCAGGGTGTTAATGAGATGAAGTGGTATCAGAGCTGCATACAGAAAGGCATTCAAACCAAAAACAACAAAAAACCAATTCAATTTCTAAAATCAGATGCATCTGACAGGTTTATAAAAAGCACAGCTGTGGTCTTTGGTTTGAGTAATGATGTTTGAAAGCATTCACTGAGGTCTGTTCACACGTCAAAGGAATAAATTGATGATTAAAATATATTTGTGTGATGTACACATTTATGTAGTGAGATTTTTGAGATTCACTTTATGTCCAAATATCCGTGGACACCCCTTCTAATGAATGCATTCAGCTGCTTTGCTGACACAGACGTGCAAATGCACACACAGCTGGTCTTGTCCCTGCTGAGACGTACTGCCAATCAAATTCTCACAGCAAGTCCCTGGATCTCAGAGACAGTTACTCCAAGAAAAGCATGATTCACTTTTTTTAATACCTTCGATTTCAGAAGAAATAATGAATGAGCAGGTGTCCCAATACTTTTGTCTAAATCGCTGTGTTTGAAAGTTTGTAGACCCTTTAGAATTTTAAAGAACTCCATCAGGACAACTCCATTTTGGGACAACAGTCCCAAAAGTAGAGAAGGAGAACCAAATCATACATATAAGACAAAAATATTACTCTTGCTCCTTTTATTATTGATGAAAATGATCCAATATGACATATCTGTGAGGGCAAAAGTATGTGACCCCACTGTGCAGCAATAACTGCAACTAAACGTTTCCAGTAACTTCTCATTAGTGCTGCACTAATTTTAGACCATTCCTTTGTTAAAAATGGCTTCAACACTATGATAGTGAGTTTCCTCCCATGAACGGCTTGCTTCAGGTGCTTCCACAATATTTGTATTGGATTAAGGTCAGACTTTTGACTGGGTCATTCCAAAAATATTAACAATATTCTTCTTTAATCATTCTTTGATAGAATGGTGTGTGTGCAAAGGGTCATTGTCTTGCTGCATGACCCACATTCTCTTGAGATTCAGCTCACAGACCCACAGTCCTGACATTTTCCTTTAGAATTTGCTGGTAATTTGAAATTCGTTGCTCCATCAATGATGGCAAAAGGTCAACACATCGTTTTTCTTGGGGGTTTAAAAGGTCTAACAGGATGGAAATATTTGACCAGCCCCTCAGGGTTATCATTAGGAGAGCTTTTAATTTATAATGTTTATTTACTTTGGTGGTCTACCAGCATTTTCAGTGGCTCCACCCCCTAGGGTGGTGATCCCCCATCCATCCTGACCTCACTAATGCTCTCGTAGCCGAATGCAATCAAATTCTCACTGCTTCAGAATCGATTAGATTCCTCCATCAAATGTAGGATAAACTCTTTGATTTCAGAAGTGATAGTGTCCCAATACTTTTGTCCATATAATGTATCTAACTTTCCCTCTTCTGCAAATGAAGAACCTTTAAATAATTAGATTATTAGATCATCATATCTGACTGACAGCTCCTGTAATGTTGATCTATAATCAATAGTCAGTTAATATTTCACTTTGGGGGGGGGGGGGGGGGGTGATGATTGCTGGCCCCCTGTTGTGCAGCATCTGACAGTGAATGTCAAAGCGTCCTGATGCTGCAGCGACTGGGGATTTGAGAATTAGGTCGCAATTGATCTTGATAGGTTACTTTAAATAATGTATTAGACTGACGGGCCGCACGAGACGTCTTTATTTAGCTATATAAACTTTATCTGGCAGGACCAGGCCTTCACTCAAACATGTCTGAGTGTGATTGGTATGGGGAATAAAATATCTCATTAGGATTGAGCTATTATCTCTCTCTCTTTCTCTCTCTCTCTCTTACACTCACATCCATATTCACCTCTTTTTCAAATACCTTATTTGGTTTTACATAAATAGACAATTTAAACGCAGGGTTCTAATATCCACCATGTGGCCATAAGTGTCCAGACGCTTATAAAGAGTGGCTTGTGCTGCATTACATTAACATTTAGAACTTTAGGCCAATTTTGTGGGATGTTTTTGCAGTTTAACGCACTTTTATTCACAAAAAAATTGAAAATTATTTATGGGGACAGTCACACGTACGCTTCATTTGAGATGTAAATATTAGCAGAATATATATGAGTTTGATATTTTATTCTCCTCCTTTCACCCTGATCTTCAATGCTCAGGACCCCACAGGACCACCACAGAGCAGCTATTATGTGGGTGGTGGGTCATTCAGCACTGGTGGTGTGTTAGTGTGTGTTGTGTTGGCACAAGTGGATCAGACAATACAGTGCTGCTGGAGTGTTTAAACACTGTGTCCACTTACTGTCCACTCCTACCGAGTTGCTGCACCTTGTAGATGTAAAGCCAGAGACAGAAACTCATCTGTATCTGATTGTGTTGGTCATCCTCTAGTCCTTCATCAGTGCTCACGGGATGCTGTTGGCTGGATATTTGTGGTTGGTGGACTGTTCTCAGCCCTGCAGTGACGCTCAAGGGTTTAGACCTATAATTATAGAACTACAAAGTGCTCCTGTATGGACAGAGGAGCTGATAAAATGGAGAGTGAGTGTAGAAATAGTGAGTTTATATACACATTGTCAAGAGCACTTTCTAAAGTAACTTACACTAATGTGTTCCGATAAAAAGGACGTTGTTTCTTTTGTTGCATTAACATTTCAGGATTTCCTGACCTTAGCTCTAACATTAGCCTCAGATGACCCTAAAGAATCATTGTTTTCCTGAAAATGCAAATAAACAAATACATAAACAACCAGCCTTTGTCATTTGTTTGTAATCCATGTGGCACTAGAGAAGAAGCGTGTGGCGGACGAGAACTGCTGCTGTGTTCCGCTGTTCTTCAGTGTTGGGATTATTTTGGTTGGTTCTCCCTCGCTGGGAGATTCACAAAAGGCTGACGGAGCGACAAAAGGCCCCGGCTGCCCTGAACAGAGCCCCTCCCACCCCCCAGTACATCAATCCAGCTGGACCAGCCTGCACTGCAGCCATTATGTAATGATGCTCCTGCCAGAGAACAGACACACACACACACACACACACACACACACACACACACACACACACACACACACACACAAAAATACCATCCATGGAGATTAGAGTACACCATACATGCTAGACTCACCAGGCATAGCAATATGACATTGAGAATGAACATTTGAAAGGTCATGCATCCTAAAGGCTCTAACATTGGTGACAATGCACTTAACCTTTGATGTAATCAGGATATCACAAATTGAACTCAGACAGTAGCAGCCCTTAGATAAAATGTCCTGAAGACTATTATAAAATCCATTTTTGTGAGGTGTCCATTATATCAACTGTTTAGTAAAATTTATAATATAGATATATATATTACTTACTAAATATTGCATATAAAGTTATCAAAAAACTGCATCATGTAAATATCTCACACTCAGGAAATGACTCACACATGTTCGTGGTCATTTAGTGTTAGTCTCCACCAAGACAAGGGACTAACCACTGAAGACTACTCCCGCTACTAATGACTCCATTGCAGTCAGATGATTCCTTTGGTTGAAACTTCAATGTGTGGAGTTAAGTGTTTGTGTCCGTGGTCTGCTGTGAGCAGTGATGGTTGTACAGTCTAACAGCAGCAGGGAGGAAAGAGATGCAATACCACTCCTTCACACACTTGTGAAGCTAAGGATATTGGAGTGAACAGCAAAGCACTTTTGTAAGTCGCTCTGGATTAGGGCGTCTGCTAAATGTAATGTAATGCAAATGTAACTTAGGGTGCTAGCCCCACACTAAAGGAGCTGCCCAGCACTGCCGGAGTCTCATGCATGGGTGGGAGCTGTTCTCCAGCACGGATGCCAGCTTACAATATCCTTTCTGGTTCCCACCACCTGCGCTGGGTCTGAGGTGTTTCGGACAGAACTGGCCCTCTTAATGAGTTTGTTCTTCTCTTCCTGTCTGCCGTTGATATACTGCTGCCCCAGCAGACCTCACCGTTAAATGTGGTAGATGGCACCACTGTGTCAATGTAGGTCCTCAGGAGTGCTCCCTGCACTCCACATGACCTCAGTTTCATCAGTAGGTGGAGTCTGCTCCGGCCTCTTTTGTAATGTGCAGGGGTGTTAACTGACCAGTCCAGTGAAAACCCATGTACTCTTCCCCACGTTTATCTGGAGGTGGTTCTGCAGACACCAGTCCTGAATCAGTCCTACTGTACTCACTGTCCTCATTATTTGTGAGAGTGAAAATAGAAATAAAGAAAATAGAAATAAAATCTAAGAGACAGATAGTACATCAAAGAGAGTGCTAGAGAGAGTCAGAGAATAATAAAAATGAGTGAATTAATTTTAAAATGTGCATATAGGTCCACTGTGCCACAGGGCAATTTGTCCTCTGCATTTGTCTCATCCATGCAGTGAAGCATGCACATACACACTAGTGAATTCACACACTAGGGGGCAGTGAGCACACATGCCTGAGTGGTGGGCAGCCCTATCCATGGGGAGTTAAGTGCCTTGCTCAATGTCACTTCAGTCATGTTCTGTCGGTTCAGGGAATGGAAAATGTAACCTTCCAGTCTCACAGTCTCAAGGGTGGTTCCCGAACATCAGGCCATGGCTGCCCTGTAGAATACTAATGCGGAGAGAGAGAGAGAGAGAGAGAGAGAGAGAGAGAGAGAGAGAGAGAGAGAGAGAGAGGAGAGAGAGAGAGAGCGAAGCAAACAATAGAAATGAACACACAGCATTAGAGAAGGAAAGAGAAGAAGGAAATTAAATGAGACAGAGTGACAGAAGGAGTAAAAGACAAAAAGGGAGAGGAGAAACTGAACAGTTGACTGGGTGAGAGAAAAGGAAATGGAGCTCAAACTGAAAGAAAGGTGACAAAAAGGTCAAAGTGAAAATTCAATTGCTCTGAGACTCTGGTGTCGTGACTTACATTTCTTTTTATAGCTGAAAAGCATAAAAAAACGGCTCTTGCCTCCTCCCACATGCTTCACACAGACACACACACACACACACACACACACACACACACACACACACACACACACACTGTGTCAGTGCTTCAAAAAGCCACACGAGCTTGAAAAGAAGCGAACAAGATGTGTTGCTGATGTAGTGTACAGTAGGTCAATTCATTATTGATGACTGCAGCCCCTTCCAGCTTTGCCCACATTCATCCCCATAGGAAGCAAAACTGACTCACAGTGTGTGTGTGTGTGTGTGTGTCTGTGTGGGTAATATTAATGGATATGTGAAATACGAGTGTGTAAATACAGTGTAAGCCCAGATGCATTTTTACTTCTGAGTTAATTTACCTCTAAATTCGTGGAAATAACTGGATTCAATTTCAGATTCAGATTAGCTTTACTGGCTTGACTGTAATGAGCACTATTACTGTACAGTTTTGCCGTGTGGTTGCTATGGTGTTATGAGTGTTTCCTAGATGAGAACTATATCCCAGGTGTTTGCAAGCAAAACTGGAAAATTGAACTGGAAACATGTTCTCCGGTCTGAAGAATCTGGTTTCTGTCTGTATGTGAATGATGCTGGACTTCATGCACATTGTAAAGGTGCAGGTACACACTCTGCATTCGCCTGCACAACCAGGTTCATCATTTTACCAAGGAGCATAACCTTCCTATTCCTGTATTCCGAGATGACAATGTTTATGTTCCCAGGGCTGCAGATGAGAGGGATTGACATGATGAACATTCAGGAGCATTCACACATATGGACTGTCCACAAAAGGTAAATAAATATGATTGCCAGATGATGATGACCGGATTGGTCAAGGCCCAGGTTAACAACAACTGCCTCCGGTGCTGTTGACCTGCAGGGTCCCGGTGTAAATTGGACTATTGTAGGTCTAAGACCATCGAGGAGGAGAGGAGGAAGGCGGGTTAGAAGGATGGTTGGTGTAACAGTGGAGGAGGCAGGAGATAGGACAAGATGGAGGCAGATGATCCACTGTGGAGACCACTAAAGGGAGCAGCCGAAAGAAAAAGAAGCCCACCTGTTTCTCAGCATACATTGTTAGTCTCCTTTCGCCCTGGTCTGTAGTGGTCATGACCTCACAGGACAACCACAGAGCGGGCATTATGTGTGTGGTGGGTCATTCAGCACATTTTGTGCTGGTCATCTTCTAGTCGTTCATCAGTGCTCACAGAACGCTGTTGGCTGGATATTTCATGTAATTGTCACTGTAGTGCTGAGAATGCTGATCAAAGGGACTGTGAATGTAGAAAAAAGGTGGTCATAATGTTATGGTTGATTGGTTGATTACGGTTGACAGTTTTTCTCCCGTCAGTGTTTCAGTCCTCATTTCTCAGATCCAATCAGCTCAGAGACTCTCAGTATTTTTAGCAGTCCACAGAAGTATTGTGGCCGTGCACCAACTTCTGAGGGTTGCTATGGATATAAATGATGTCAAATCTGTTCCTCCAAAAAGTAGGACGCCGAGAAGAGGCCTTTACACAAGCATAATGTTGCGGCAAGAATGTATTATTAAACCAAGAAACAGGCAGAGATTAATCAGCATCTTTTTCCGGCTTGTCCTCGTTTTTGTCACCTTACAGCATCAAACAGTTTACACAAAAGCCCATCTAGACACAGCAATTCTGCTCCTGCTAATAAGAAGAAATCACATCACTGTTTTTGTTCCTGGGTGCATTTGATTGAATCTGCTCTGTAGGCATTACAGGCATCTCCCTAATCTAGTTTCGGCATCTTAATGGATAGAGCTTTTCAATCCGGGGCTTGTTTAACACGGCTCTTTTCGCTTAGATACGTACATTGTGTGAAGTAAAGCCATTTTGCCTCGCCTTTCATAGTGCCAGACAAGGGTGTTTGAAACGGCCCTTTTAAAATAACCCCATTACATTGGAGTTCATTTTCATGTCGAATTAAAAACATGTACATGCACTATAACAAGTCACAGCACCTTTAATGAGGATAAGGGGGGTATTTGCTGACTTAAGTAAACCTACAGAGCCCAGGAAGGGCCACAAGGATACATACAGTACAGTATTATTCCATATATATATATATATATTCCTTAATTTCCCTGAGAGAACCCTCCCAGGGGATCAATAAAGTTCTAATCTAATCTAATCTAATCTAATCTAATCTAATCTAATCTAATCTAAAGTATTAGTTTAAGGGAATGTTTTGCAACTCACGCTCATGTCTTCTTTCATTTCATGAAACAATTCATACTCGTGTCATCTTTCGTTTGAAGAAACGATTCACACTCACTTCTTTTATTTGAGACGATTCACACTCGTGTCTTCCTCCATTTAAGGGAACAGTACCTGCTTACGTTTTCGATCATTTGAGGGAACAATTCGTGCTCATGTTTCCTTCTATTTGAGGAAATGATTCATGCACACTTCTGTTGTTTGAGAGAATGATTTTGATATATTTTTTTTATTAGATGGAACAATTAGTGCACACGTGTTTTTTGGGGTTTTTTTTGAGAAAGAGAAATTCATGCTTAGTTTTCTTTAATTGGAGGGACCGATTCGTGCTCACATTTTTATATACGAGGGAATGATTCTGCCATGAAACAAATGATGATAAATATTTATTGCATGTAAATATTTGCTCATTTTCTTCCATTTGTAGGTAAGACAAAAGCCCACACACACATTTAATAAGGCTTATTCTACCAAGCCTCAGCTGCGCCAGTCCTTCATTTGTCAAGTAGGATGACATTTCACCTCAGCAAGTGTTATGACAACAGTTGTTGGCCTTGAAGGTCTAAATGTCTGTTCAGATTAATGTCATGACATGCTTTTGTAGGTGTGGTGGAGGCTGATGGAAGGTACAGTTCAGTAAACAAATACCGTACGGCTACGGTTAGACATGCACTAATATTCAGTGGTTAGTTACGTTGTGATGTCGAAGTACAGTACATTACATCACAGAACAGTACATTCAAATGTTCTCTGTGTCAGAGCACTGGGCCATCCATGCTACGGCACATGAGGGTATCAAACCCACAACGGTGTGATCAATACCGCAGTGCTTTAGTCTTTATTTTAAGATTACGCAGAGCAGCTCTGGTTTCACAACTCTGCCACGCTGTGAATGTCATGTCCAAATGACCACTAAAATGTTCTGCTATAGAGCAGCACCTACACCTACTGCTAGGCGTTCTCTCGCAAACGTTAGTCTTGCCCTTTAGTCGTGCACTTCATTAATGCCCCTTTGGCATTAAAATCAAACTGGTTTGGTCTCTTTCTGATGGTAGATGCTGCATTTTCTGAAGGCAGGCTCCTACAAAGTCCTCACTTACGATGGTCTAATCATTTGCAGCTGATGTGCTGCATCTGATTCTAATTCTAGGCATTTTAAGCAGTGATAAATGTTAAAAATGACATTTCTAATGATGGCATTTCTTCAGTTTTAGGGGTTTAGTTATCTCATTTCCATCTCTCATATAGTTATTATGTTAAAAAGTGTTCAAGGGGTCCAAACATTTTCACACGATTCTAATGAATAGCCTAAATGTTTTCTTCTTGCTTTAAATGAGTTTAAAACATTTATTGAACACTGAATATTTTTAAGGTCCTATAAAAAACAAAGCACAATATGACATAAAACAAATGAGGTCATTCTCTGATGCTTGCTGCGGCACAGCTGACATGTTTGCTGCATTTAGAAAGAGCACCTCACTCCACGCTAGGTCATCTGATCACATATTCAAAAGCATTGTTGTTCTGTAAAAATGATTCAGTCTTTTCATTTATATGGCCAAACACCATACCTTTTTTTTGCATTCTCATTTTTGGCCAAAATCCAGCTGTGCAGCTCTTGTACTTGATCCTTTATCCCTGATCTTAGCTTGCAAGGGTGAACAAAAGTACTAACACAACCACTGGTAAAAAGACCAGCAGCAAAAAAGTCATCTCAGCCAGGTACATGATGATCAACAAGGTCATGTAGCAGCAAGAGTAGTGGTGCTGGTGCTGCATCCTCCGGATCAGCTGCACGAGCCAGCGAGGATGCCCGAAACACCCGCATACACGAGCTGTCTCAGCCCGCAGCAGCAAGTGGCGCTCCAGAACTGAGCAAAGCCCTGAGTCCAGTGGAACCGCTTCTGCCTCTGGTTCTGACTGCACAAGCATTGCATTGAAAGGGTTTGGAGGTATCCTGCAGAAGGTAGTATCCTCCTGAAGCCTGCAGATTTCCCACTGTAACAGAGGGGTTTTCTGCCGGCACAGTGGGCACTGCACTCGACTGCAGTCAGCTGCATGCCTGAGTATCGCAGCTAAACAGCGTTGGCACATGCCATGGTCACAGTTTAGCAGCACCATGCTATGGTCACCCCGGGACTGGTAAGTTTCGGTGCAAATTGGGCATTCGTCTACCGCAGAGCAGGAGTCGGCCTGGACCGGACCTAAGCCGGACACACATTCTTGGCAAATGGGTCCACGCTCCATGCTGATTGCCCCATCTGTCACGTCCGTCCTTGACACTGCGTGCTGACTTTTTTGAGGAAGTAGGTTATTAAAATGTTCATTAAGCAAAGGTTTACTGGCCAAACACTCCCCAGAAAGGATTTCACTCCACTTTGGTCCATCTGTATCGAAATCTGCAGGGGCTTCAACACCGGCAGATGACCCTTCATGCTCCTGAGCCATGCCAAAAGAGTCCTGAGCTTCTGCTTCATTGAGGTGATACAAAAGTGTCTGTACAGTTGGTTGAGTCACCTCTGAATCACCGATGGATCCCTGTGTCCTCTCTTGATTGAGAGTTTCAGGTAAAGGTAGGCTTGCTGCAGACGCTGGGTCAGATACCTGCTGACTCTGGCTCTTTTCCGCAAACTCATGCACCTCAAGCTCATGTGCTTTATTCATGGTATGACTTTGCTAAAGTCCAGCATGTTCCAGGAAGTGCTGTGCTGATTGAAAGTAGCTCAAAAAGCTTGAAAAGAGTGTCCTTTCGCAGCAGTGCCTTAATCTCCTCTTCTAGTCTTCATAACCTTTGAAACGCTTGCTGTAGTGTGAAGGTACAAGGACATTTTTCTTGGAGAAATATGAAGAGCTGTGTACATACTCTGGCTGCTTGCTTATCGCTAAAAGGTGGGGCAGTGTGAAAGCCTTCATGGAGCCCTGGCATAAGATTCTAAGGGTGTAAGAGTGTGAGTGTAAGACATTTTCTTAAGACCATCAGTTTGTGCCCGAATTGCATTGATGAGGAAGATAAAGGTCAAGCTCTGCACTGATATGAGCCTCGGGCAAACTACGGTTGAATGGTTTATTACAGAGCCTATAAATATCACAGCTCTGTTCTTTGCCATAAAAAAAATTTCACATGCAAGTTGGTTTAATAAATATAATCTGCAAGGCCTTTTGGGATTAGAGCTGATTACATTCTTTGCATTCAAAGCAGACCCAGAAAGAAATTTCCCAAATGTAACCCATATCTAATCCAGAAGTGTCCCAAATGTGTCCCAAATGTGTCTGCTATCTAGGCAATTTTTGGATAATCACTGCAGCAACATTAGAATGATAATCTTATAATGATTAATTTCTGAACACTGATGAAAACGTCTTCTGAAAGTATGCAAAGCTTAAATATTAAAACCCATGCAATTTTGCAAATCACAAATTTATGTTTGGTTATACACATGTTTATGTCCTTTGTGTTTATTGGAATAACACAAAAAAAACAGAGTAAAAGGCAAATTCTAAATAATTTGCCTTTTGCAAAAAAAACTGGGCTGGACAAGATTTTTGCCATTTCTTCAGAATTGTAGGTAAATAACTTTGTTTCAAGCATGTGCTGCTTGTTTAAACTCACCTGTGGGAAGTAACAGATGTGGGCAGTATAAAAGTCACACCTGAAACCAGATTAAAAGAAGTGGACTCGATCTTTGCATTGCGAACAGAAAGAGGAAAAGACAAGTGTCCGAGGACTTAAGAACCAAAATTGTGGATGGTTGATGTTTCTTTTGTTCATGATGTGCAACATAATCAAGAAGTTTACAACCCATAGCATTGTAGCTCATCTCTCTGGACATGGGCAGAAGAGACATTTTGTCGAAAGGTTGCAACACAGGATGGGTCGGATGGTGGATAAGCAGCCCTAATCAACTTCCAAAGAAATTCAAGCTGTCCTGCAGACTCAGGGTGCATCAGTGTCAGCAAATGAAACGCTATGGTCAGAGACGCAGGAGGACCCCACTGTTGAAACGGAGGCATGAAAAAGCTAGACTGTAGTTTGACAAAATGAACATCTGTACTTGTGGACAGATAAGACCAAGATGGAGCTTTTTGGTGAAGCACATCATTCTGCTCTTTACTGAAAACGGAATGATGCCTACAAAGAAAAGAACACAGTACTTACAGTCAAATATGGTGGAGGTTTAAAGATGTTTCAGGGTTGTTTTGATGCCTCTGGCATTGGGTGTCTTGTCTGTGTGCAAGACATCATGAAATTTGAAGATTGGTGTGTGAAAGCTGTCACAGTTACCAAACACATCTGACTGTCTCAGATACTGAGCAGGTTAACCTGAGCAGAACTGAGCTCCTGTCCTGTATCACTCTTATCCAGACCCAATCATCTTCACTGACAACACCCCCACTCACACACACACACTCACACACCCTGACACCCACATTAACACTGCGTTCACGCACGGCCTGCCTCTGAATGCTAAATGGCTTTAATGAATCTGTTTGACCAAGCCCACATGATTGGACCATTGTGATGTGCACCATATGCTGTATCTGGTCCAGCTGATACATTCTGAACGACATCCAACTTGACACAGAGAGAGAGAGAGAGAAAGAGGGCGATGCATGCTGGGTTATTGCGCTGAACATATGTTGGCATGCAGATGTTTCACCTTTGCCGACGTTGGCCCTGTAGGGGCAGCTGGCTTCTCCTCAGCTGCAGTGTCTGGTACACTCTGTGTGCCTACACTTGGAGACCACACGCATGACTGCACTGGCTTTTTCTCAGTGCACTGCATCTGGGCTACCAAACCACAAGGCTGAGAAGACCCAGACACACCACACACACATACACACTGTGATGGTTTCAGCTGCTACCAATGAGGGAGTGTGATACTACTGTGCATGGTCATGTATTGGCAATAACCTGGTGATGCGATATGTATCACAATACAGAAGTTACAGTTCAATATATCGCATTATACACCAATCAGCCATAACATCAAGACCTTCTCCTTGTTTCTGCATTCACTGTCCATTCTATCAGCTCCTCTTACCAGACAGGAGAACGTTGTAGTTTTGTAATTGCAGACTGTTGTTCATCTGCTTGTCTGCATACTTTATTCTCCTACTTTCACCCTGATCAATCATCAGGACCCAACAGGACCACCACAGAGCATGTGTTACTGTTAGTGTTAGTGTCCTGCTAGAGTGTATAAACCCTTTAGTGTCACTGTTGGACTGAGAAGATGTCCTGGACTGAGAAATGTCCAGCGTCCTGTGAGCGCTGATGAAGGACTAGAGGATGACCGACACAAACTGTGCAGAAACAGATGAGCTTCTGTCTCCGACTTTACATCTACAAGGTGGAGACACTCAGTAGGAGTGTCTGATAGAGTGGACAGTGAGTGGACACAGTGTTTAAACACTCCAGCAGCACTGCTGTGTCTGAGCCACTCATACCAGTGCAACACACACCAACACACCACCACCATGTCAGTGTCACTGCAGTGCTGAGAATGATCCTCCATCACATAATAGCTGCTCTGTGGTGGTCCTGTGGGGTCCTGACCATTGAAGATCAGGGTGAAAGGAGGAGACTAAAGTAGAGAAACAGATGAACTACAGTCTGTCTGTAATTATAGAACTACAACATGCTCCTGTATGGTGGAGCTGATGAAATGGATAGTGAGTGTAGAAACAAGGAGGTGGTAATAATGTTAGGTGCTGATAGGTGTATGTGAGGGTGATGGGTGAAGCTTTATAAAGAAAACAGGGGGGAAATAAAACGATTCAGAGCAGTTTTAGGGTGAAAAGGAAACATCTTTTCTACAGTCAAAGGCTTTCATGAAAAACACTCAGCACGCTCTGTGGAACAGCTGTGACTTCAATGATACATTAAACATGAATAACACTACATGTAGCTCACTGCGAAGAATGTTCTGTGTAATGGAGGCTGACGTGTTCGGTGCAGACGTGCATACGATGCATGCGCACAAATATGTGAACCCGAATCCAATGGGGAATAAAGTGCAAGAAGGCTTATAATGTCAACAACGCAACATCCTAACCGTGAAATGAGAGAAAGTGTTGCCTGTGGGGTTACATGCATCATCATTGCCAACACAGCTATTAAAGGGGAACGGCAGCAAATTTCCAAAACGTCTGCACAGTTCAACCAGATGCAAGTCATTCCGAGTTGGGTTTGGTGTGGAATGGGTAGAGAAATGTACCGACTCCACCACTTCTTTACTGTAGTGGTGAACAATCAATATATATTGATCTACACACACAGAAGTGGTGTCTCTCAGTACGGCGTCGGGTTTAACGCAACATGCCAGACGTCTCTGCGTGGAGTTGTAGAGGTTCCCAACGGTGTCCTGTGAGGATCCATCCCATGCAGCTTGGATGTTCTCACTCAGTTCTGCAGATGGTGTGGTAGGGGTGGAGCGTTGATAGAGCGTCCAATAGCATCCCACACATTTTCAATCAGGGACAGGTCTGGAGACGAGACTGAGATGACAGCAGTATGTGGAGGAGTGTTGTCCTGCTGGAATAGCGCACTGGAGTGTGTTCAGAAAAGGTGGGACCACTGGTTGCAGGACCTCGTTCACATAATGATGGGCTCTCACAGAGATGACTGGCATGTTGCATTATACCCAACCATTATGAGCCATTCTGAGACACTACTTCTGCATGTGTATATCAATACATATTGCCCACATCAGTCTATAATTTTAACAATTTATTGTTCCTGGTTACCTTCCACTTCCTTCCCAATAACGCTGCAATCCCACACTCCCTTCTGGATAAATGATGGGTTTTAAAAAACCGGACGTTCGCTGTGAATATCTGAAGTACCTCTATGTAAAATACTTCACTGTATCCACTGCTCTCATAACCAGGGAAGGCCTTATTCTTATCAATACAGCAAACAAACGTATCAGGTAGAGGGTAACAGTGCCCAAGGACAAATAGGCCTGCTCTGAGAACAGAAGGGGGGGTTGAGCTCTGGATTCTCATATGAAAACTAAGCTTATCCAACATGAAGGCTTTTAATGCACACCCTACGCTCCCCTAATGGAGTTCAATATTAACCTAACAGGGTCATCATCAATAATACAGAGAATTTATTCACATCTAACACAGTCAAGCAACCTGTAGCACATTGGCAAACCTATCCGAGGAATACTCCTTGCATAGAACAGCCGTCTGAAGATGGAAGGTATGGTCCCTATACGTCAGGGAGGTGTGTGTGTGTGTGTGTGTGTGTGTGTGTGTGTGTGCTGCCACTGGTAAAATATTACAGCAGTAATATGTGATGCCACTGGCAGTCATCTCACGCTTCTCTGCTCCCTCTATCCTCTGACTGATGACTCCTCTGCAGTCCTGCACCACACAATCCGTCACGCTGCTCTTATATCAGCACATCCACAGTACCGTCCTGATCCACCGCTGCGGAACACGCTGGTGTCCGATAGGCTCCAAACAGCAGAGCACTAATGGTCATGTCGGATGTAAAAGCAGGGAAAGGGATTTATTAAAAACAAAGCACAAGAACAGGGAAGACAACTATGAACACAAATACAAAAACGCAGACAAGGAAGCGTAGGCAAAGTACACGTGAAGGAAGTGAACACAAACACACAAGGACAGACAAAGACACACTGAAACAATTGGGCAACTTTTACAGAGACAGACTAGAAACACCTGGAGATGATAGCGAGAGGGCGGGGCTACAAAGGAGGCACAGGTGGGAACACGGAAGGCAGAGACAAGAACGTAAACACAACACAGACATAACAAGAACAAGACAGAACAGGCAATGAAAGTGAGGGAAACAGGCAAAAGCGTGACAACAAGAATCGTGGACTGTTATGGGCTGGAACCTTATCGCCGTATCACAACAAATGCAGTATCTGTTTGGAATCCAAGAGCAGTCGGTGTGTGTATGTTTGTGATGAGTGCAACACACTGCCCCAAATGCTGGTGTGATGATCTGGGGAGCCATCACATACGACAGTTCTTCACCCCAAAAGTGATACGAGGGACACTAACAGCTCAGTGCTATGTACAGGACATCCTGCAGCCACGTGTTGCCTGACAGGACTTCCACTGTATGTTCCCGCATACAGTGTTTCCCAGGACTGTCTCCACCAGATTTGTCACCAAATGAGCATTTATGGGACCAGCTGGGACACCACCTTTGGCAGTCTACGAGTCTGCAGGACCTACAGGCCCAGATGCAACATCTGTACACAAATGTGCCACGTGCCCAACTGTATCTCATCTTGTATCCAGGCTAGAGGAGGCAGTTATACAGGCCATAACCTTATCATTTCACTTCATATTGTAATCACTTACATAAGACATGATATTAGAAATGCAGGAAACATGTAGGACTTCAAATCCCTAAAATCAAAATCAGGTGCAGCACATCAGCTGCAAATGCTTGGACCATTGATAGAGAGGAGACAGTCTTATTTAAAGCTCAGGCATTAGTCTGGCTTGCTCTTGATTGTGAGATCCAAAGTTTGCAGATGCAGAGAAGTCTGGGAAAGAATTCAAAAAGATCAAAAACAACTAGTAATCAGATGCTAGTTTCGTGTGTTATATCACATCTCAATATTGTCCAAACGTCCATATGCTTTTGTACGTTAAAGGTTTTCATGACATTTGCTGCTCTAAATGTTTCACATGATCATATTAGCCATGATCGTTATTCCATAAGGATAACTGCTTCATTTCAAACCCAAGGAGCTGCAGACGGACAACAAACAGTTCGATTACTCATCGATATATCAGCAATAATCCGTATCAATATATATGGATGACATTTATTTTCCTTGCATATCTTAAATCACAGTGTACAGGTGTTTGAGTCATGTGGCTTGAAATCATCTACTGGCCTGTAGACCGTTATTGCTTGCGTTAGCTGGAAGAGCTCTTCAGTCAGTCATCTAAAGCCCAGCTACAGTACTCGGGTCTCACTCAGTTATTCGCACTCTTCTGAGGCACTTCAACAAGGATAAACGGCTCCTCGCAATAGAGGAAAACACCTCCCAGCATTCAGGGTGTTTACTTGGGTTGAGATATTTTCCCGTTTTTAAAGGCTAATGCAGAAGGAACTTTAAGATACGGGTTTTCTTCAGAACACGTCCGTGTGTGTCAGAACTGAGGAAAGACGTTACTTCTCCCAGTCCAGTCCTGGAGTTGTTGTAATCGTGTCCATGATAAGCGTCGGGTCCGTAGCTTCAGAAATCGTTGTAGCTTTAACAGCTGAAAAAGAAAGGAAAAAATACGTGTTACGAAAACTGACGTTTCAAATATATTTAGATCCTTCTGCGTCCAATTATTCGCCTGTACGTGAATATTAATGTAGGTGGTTTTAATATTATGGCTGAGTGGGGTACGTGGCCTGCAAATGTTTGTGGACACCCCTGTTAATGAATGCATTCAGCTACTACTAAGTTGCACCCATTGCTGACACCGATGTGCAAATGCACACAGACAGCTTGTCCAGGCCCTGTAGAGATTTACTGCCAATAGAATAGGACTGTCTAAAGCAGATATATAAATATGAACCTAATGGCACCATGCCTAATGCCATTCACGAGCTAGAGGGGTATAAAGCCCCCCAGCATTGAGCTGTGGAACTGTGATCTCTGCAATGATGGAACTCCATCGAGCACTGAGAGGGATGTGTTGGGGAGTTGGGGATGAGGTGGGGTGGTGATCTTCACTGCAATGCTCCAAAATCCAAAAAGTGGGCAGGAGAGATATTTAGTCTGACAAAAGCAACAAAACATGGTCACATTACCTTGTTTCCGAGCTGTGCGTGTTTAGAAGTCCAGCGTGTCGTGCTGGTAGCGCAGTCGGGGGCTGTTCTCGCTGTAGAACTGACTGAACCAGCGCCGGTGCTTCTGGATGGCCGAGTCCTCTTTCACCAGCATGGGGTTGGAGATGTACTTCTTATTGTTCCAAATCATCACATCCCGCTCAAACTGCCACAGAACACACAATCGACCAGTCGCATTGATTATTGATTAGGAAGAAACCGAGCTGCTGATTAGGACCCGAGGCCAGTGGGAGGCTGTCTAGAGACTGCAGCGTCAGGTCTTGTTATTGTTCCACATAATCACATTCCTTTTAAACTGCTCAGAAAGACAATTAATTACTAATATTGACTGATGATGACAAAACCCAGAGGTTTTGCTACTTAGGTCACAGAATCGATGGCTGCCTAGAGCTCAACATGCAACTGAATGCAATTCTACAGCTCCGGAAAAATGGAGACGCCAATCCATTTGTTTTTCTTAAATCAGCTTCTCTACATGAATAGCAGACTTTTATTTTTCAGCCATCCATCACACAGAGCTGAGCTACTTCAATTTCTGCACCAGAAGTGGCATAAAATCACCCAACAGCAGGGTGAAAGACTGGTGAAGAGCAGGCCCAGACCTGAAAGCTGATTGACAAGCAAGGTTATTTCACCAAATAGAGATTTCTGAATCTTTTTCGGAGTTAAATCGTTACTAAAGTGATGTTTAGATGATTATTAACTGGAGTTACACCATAACATCAGCCATGAAACTATGAACACCCCCACCTCAGCTCCACTAACCATTACAGATTGAAGTCCATCTCTGTCTCTGCATATTTTATTAGCCTTTGGTTAACCTCAGCACTGCAGTCACACTGACATGGAGAACATGGTGGTGGTGTGTTGGAGTGGATCAGAAACAGCAGTGCTGCTGGAGTGTTTAAACCCCTCAGTGTCACTGCTAGACTGAGAACTGTCCACCACCCAGAAATATCCAGCCAACAGCATGGTGTCAGAGCCTCTGCAGTTCTGAGAATGACCAATCACTGTCATAATAGCTGCTCTATAGTGGTCCTGATCATTGAAGATCAGGGTGAAAGGAGGAGAATAATGTATGCAGAGAAACAGATGAACTGCAGTCTGGAATTATAGAACTAAAGTGCTCCTGTGTGGTCAGAGGAGCTGATAGAGTGGACAGTCAGGCTGAGCAGTTATCATTTCTGTAAATATGAACATTAAAAAGCAGTACTGTATTCGACATTTGGGAGTTGTAATGTTGTAAATGCTTTATAGAATAAAAAGGAAATGTAGATTTTACGGGCCTTTAAATAATAAAACCAGAGAAACTGATCATGGCCACTTCATTTTGTCCAGAGCTGTAGAAGAAATCCAGTTAATATTCATATCTGAACAACACAATGCTAATGCTTTAACTCTGATAAGGATTCAGAAATCCCTTTCTTGTAAGGGCATGCTCTCCACCAGAGACGCTGGCCTGGAAAATCATTCCATGAAAGAATTGTTTGGCAAATGTAATAACACTGTACACACACACACACACACACACACACACACACACACACACACACACAAACACACACTCTCTCTCTCTGATAATTAAATATCCGGGCCTGCAGTGAGTGGGATCAGTCATAGGCGGTTTTTGCACCATTAGAGAAGTGTTACTGTGTGTAGAAAAGTAAGTGTGTGTGTGTGTGTGTGTGTGTGTGTGTGCGCGCATCATAAACTGTATTAACAGCTATGAATTACAACAGAATCGCAAATGAGAATTTTAGTTCATGAATCAGTGTGAATGGACTGGGTTTCATTTTCCAGTCGAGGCCAAAGCCACTCGTTACAGAATGATTAACTCATTACCGGTGATCATGTTAATCACAACACTGCTGTGTGATTAATTAATTAACTTGAAATCCTAATGCTTCTTGTATTTTTGGGTTTTCTGGTGGGAGATAAAACAAATAAATGTGTAGTGTGAACTGCAGGGCATATATTAAACCATTTTATTATATCAGTGCTGTTTTTCTGAATCTCTTAAACTGCTGAGCAGATGTTTTAGAGTTTTAGCATCAAACACAGCAAAGCTCAGACAGAGAGCAGAAGACATAATGCAGAAACGTAACTATCAGAAGCAGCAGTGTGCGTGTGTGTGTGTGAGAGAGAGAGAGAGAGAGAGAGAGAGAGAGAGAACAGGAAGAGAAGGGAGGAGTAAGAAAGTAAGGAGGCTGAGGTTTAAGAGGTTAAAAAGTTAGGGATAAAATACTTTCCCCACCTCCCCATATTAAACTAATTCTGCCCAAACATGGCTTTAGTTATTAGATTTAATCCATATTTCAGCAGAAATCAAATCTTAACTAGCTTCTGAACTCAGCAGTAGTGCTTGCATTTAGCCTTGTTTACATCTCTAAATGTAGTGCTGTTTCACAAAAGTGAATTACGTGAGGCAAAATTTGGTAAAGTGTGTTATTGCATTTGAAAAAAAAAACATTAATGTGTTATTTATTATTATTTAAGTCATACTGATGAGTCTTCTGGAATGTGAAACATGTTTTAACAAATATTATGAAATTGTAGTTTCATATTTTCTGTCACATTTTCACCACGTTTGAGCTAATAAATTTTAGCAGCGGTGAAAAACCTGCAGGGAAACAGGTTCAGTATTCAGAGATCCAGGTCTGAACCTGGTTTCAAGCTGACAGTGGCTGGAGGTTCTCCCTCAGAGAGAGAGAAAAAACCCTGGAGTGGAATGAAGAGTGTGTTGGTTGAGTGGGGGGTGTATTACCTGGATGCACTCTGCTCGCAGAATAAATTTAGGCACCAGTGGAGGAATGCTGCTCTGATAGAAAATGGTGTGTGACACACACTGCAGAAGGGGCTCCACTGGGGTCACGCAGTGCATGATCACACCACGGCCCAAGAAGCTGTGGTCAAACAGCAGGAACACCAAACCTGGCCCCACCTGTGTGTACACACAGACACATTAGGCATGGTACTATTAGGTTCATGTTTGTTTATCTGCTCCAGGGGAGTCCTGTTCTACCCCTTGAGTTCTTACATTAGTTTGTTTCTTCTGAAATGCAGGTTAATAAATATGGACACGCCCCCCATTACAGTTGTAACAGCCTCAACTCTTCTGAGACCTCCATCGCTCCAGAGAACACAGTTCCACTACTCTAATGTCCTATGCTGGGCATGGTGACTTTAGGCCAATGACCAATGACCCTGTCACTGGTGTCCTGGTTGTCCTTCCATGGAGCACTTATTTATTATGGTATTTACTAACCAATGCATACCAGTAACACCAGGTAAACCTGCCTCGTTTTCTTGTCCATTTTTCCGGCTTCAACACTTCCACAATTCAAGAACTGACTGTTCACATTCTGACCAATATATCCAACCATGGTCAGGAGCCACCGGAACCTGTTTGTCAATTTTATTACTTCACCTCTCAGTGGTTTTAATTTTATGACATACTGGTGTGTAGGGTTATTAAGCAATGCTGGATTATACGTATCCGTGTCCGGCCCATCTGTGTCATATCATATTACATCATAGCTAATTACATCATGCTGTTTAACAGGCGTGCTTCCAAACCATTCAGCGGAGACGTGAACCCATTTCTTCAGCAGATCCCAGAACAGAAGTCTTCCACCCACTGAGAGGAGTCCAGTGACCTTCACTCCATCACACTCTCCTGTGTGGCTTTGAGTTATGACACCTCTCCCACGTACCACTGCGTTTAATTAGCGTTGCCGTGGTTACAAGCACTTTTGAAAGATGCCACACTTGCACAACCCCAACACAAATAGGCAAATGCTGATGGAAAACCTTGACAGAAGGACTTGGAACATTTCGTGAAAACACAAACCTCCCCCATTCTCCAGAAAAAAGGCCCTGTCGTGTGCTCGAGAGGTTTTCTGGTCTCTCCTTGACATATGAGTTGCACAGAATTTGGGTAATTATCAATAATTATCAATAATTATCAATAATTATGGCAGGTACTATTTGCACACTAGTGTAAATTTGTGCCCCGTAGTACAGAACTAAGTTTTACACCAGTCAGATGCAGAGGTGGGGGTTTCAGGACCATCAAGTCAAACCACCCAGAGATTTTGTTCAAACTGTTGGGGCAGCTCTGCTGCAGCTTAGCTGTCCAGGCAATCGAGGGGGGATTATGACTTGACAGACCTGAAACCCAAACCTCTGGTCGAATGTCCTTGCTCACACAGAGTCACCAAAACACTGTTGTCAAACTTGTCCAGCCTACCAGTGACGTACAAACATGGTTGTACACAGTATATTTCAAGTCATGTACTATAAATAATAAACCATTTCCTATAAATATAAAAAGTAATGATTCATTGGGGTTTTGTCCAAGAAATAGTGTAATAACTGGAATTAGATAACAGAGTTTGCGCGGACTGGTGGAGGAATGGATTTTATGAATTTTATTCATGTCATTTCTTCCCTTTACCCTAGTCCTCTACTAACCCTATACTTCCTGCAGAAAGTCAGTCTGTCCTGTTTTTCTTGGAGAGAAGTGGCTTCTTTACTGCTGTTCTTCACACCAAGCCACCCTCCAACCGCACTGGGCTCACTGTGAATTCAGATTCCCTCACACCTGCCCTCTCCATCCCTCTGCAAGCTCATGCATCTCATAGATGTCTCCTCTTTAGGAGATGGTCCTGATGCTTGCCTGACTTTCTTGGGTCCCCTGAAGCCTTGGAACCAGCACAATGGAACCACTCTCCTTGAAGTTCTTGATGATTGGACAAATGGTTGATTGGGGTGCTATCTTGCGAGCAGCCATGTGAAACCCTTTTGATGCAATGCAGTGATGATGCGCGTGTTTCCTTGAAGGTAACCATGGTTAAGAGAAGAACATTTAAAAGCACCACTAACTTCTAATCAGCATGGCAGGGTGATAACAGCTGTCTTGTCCTCATTAACCTTTTACCCTGGGCTAATGAGATCATTATTGAAATGATGTCATCAGGTCATTTTGTAGGGCTGAAATGCAATGGTGGGAATGCAGTGATTTTGTGATGAGGTCATTTTCTTGGCAGGGAAAGACTTTGCAATTGATTGGAATTCATCTGATCGCTCTTCACAATGTAGAGTTAATACAAATTACCACCATAAAAACTGAGGCACCAAACTTTGTGGAAACCAAAATTTGTGTCATTTGCACAACTTTTGGCTGCGACTGTAGTTGAATACTGAAGTTTCACATTTTATTCAATCCTCCCTGAACAGCGTGATACCAGGAGAGTAATAAACAGCTACACTGCTCCATTAGTATAATGATACTCAGCAGCTTGAGCTAAAAGCAAGCACATAAATCTTCATGTTATCAGACTCTACGAAGAGCCAGTTGATCAGCAATGCAACCGCCTGCAGCTCTGATCACAAACTTGCAGAAACAAAGCTCACACAATGTGAAATGTTTGTGTATCTCGTTTTGCAGTGTGAAAATGGCTGCCTGATCGGTGTCCCTGGCACACGCTGGGCACAAATCAGGCAGGGGGCTTGAATAAGATGTGACTCATCAGATATGGGCAGGATTGGACGCACTGGACGGCCAAATCCGGCTTCACGGAGGCTGCAGTCAGAGGCCCCTCAGATATTTGGCTGTGATATAAAGTTTGGATGGAAGTTTAAACAGCGTATTCATTTGACAAATTTCAGACTTTGGGTCAAACCATTAACATTGCATTTAAATAAGGAAAAGAAATTATATTTATTAAGGAAAATGCTTGAGGTCAGTTATGTATGGAAAGGGCTGAAAATGGCCAAAATGGTGTTATTGTCCTGTTGTGTAACTGTAGTATCAGTTCCTCGTGCTACTAGTTTGTGCTACTGGTTGTTTTTGAGGCTACATATGGGTATGGAATGCCACAGAGAGTTGCTGACCCTGGTAAACAGTTCAGACATTGATTTATTATTTATATGTATTTTTAATGTATGACTGTTTTCAGTATTAGCATACATACTGCTCCATTAAAACACTACTATATGATAAATATGATACATACACTTTACTACAAAAGCTAATCTGTTGTTTCTTACCTCTACTGAACAGATTCCTTTCAAAAGGTCATAAAACTGTGTGCCATTGTGTTGAAATTGCAATGAAATTCCATGTGCATGTGGATTTCCTCTATATAAACCAACGACTATACAGTATAGCACTGTGGACTTGGGCTCCCAACAATACACAAGCAACTAAAGAACAGAAGTGCGATCACATCTGACAGCAAGACTGGCCTATGACTGCTCATTTGTCATGCCTCCGTCAGCACTTCTAGTCCTGCAGCTGTCTGCTGCCCCCTACCTATCAGTTCAGTAATCTCACCTGCCTGGCCACAACGCTCAGGTCCAAAAGAGGCCAGTGGCGTCCGAATACAGTCAGAGCGTGCTTCACCAGCATCTGAGAACAGTGCTTATTGGGCTCGGGCTCTGGCTTCCACTCCACCTGGTCAACACACACAAACACACATATAAAAGCTGTAAGTGGAAATGACCATGTCAGTATACATTCATCGTCAAAAAAATAGTTGCACCCAGAAGGAATCAACTGATTGCAATGCTCTCTCTAGGAAGGCATCCTTTCAGGATTCATCTCTAACCGTACACCTCAGTACTCTTCAGTACACCTCAGAGTGAGTGAGCAGTCCTGGAGGGACAGCCTGTCGGCCTTGAGGCACTCCAGGATAAAGTAGATTCTACAGCTTGTCCACAATGATGCTCACCTTCCAGTCATGACGAATAAACTCCCAGGTTTTGCTGTTGGTGTAGCGCAGATCCACTCCACTTACTATCCCGGGAGTGTGGAGATGGGCCAGGTGTGCAATGTCTGCTGCGTTTTCTGGGATTTCCTGAAGAGTTGTAGGTAAAATAATGATTAACTGAACAGCTTCTCTGAACCTAAGAAACAAACAGGCGAACATAAATAAGGGCATGAAACATCTACGTATTTAGCCCACCCATCCACCCACCTACGCATCCATCCACATACCCATTCAACCTCTCATCCATTCACTCACTCACCCAACCACCCATCCACACACTCACCCATTCACCCATCCGTTCATGCACTCAACCAACCACCCATCCACCAATCCACATACCAATTCACCCATGCGTTCACATATTAATTAGGCTAGGGCTGAGGTGATATATCAATATTCGTATCTATATCGGGATATAAACAGAGCAAGATATGGGTTGAGGCGATATTGTTTATATCAAGTTTCTTACGTTTTTAAATAACACTTGCAGAAAAACACACACCAATTAAAGGTGCATAAGACAGAGCTCTTGCATGACATAATAAAATATGATCTTCATTTCTTCTTTATGTACACTACGTTCAAATTTATTTAAAATGACAGCAGGGTATTTTTCATTTTTTTTTCCATCATATTTATCGTATCGTATATACCATTTGGGGTATGAGTTTTTGTCCATATCACCCAACCTTAACCTCTCTAAAAGCAATTATTGGACGGCCTATGAAAGAAAACATTTTTGATTATTCAGACTGAACTTGAAAAGTTTCTGTTCGGAACATAAACACTGTTTTATGAATCATAACTCTACCTCGATGTGCGCGCTGATGAAGTGCTCTGTTCGCCCACGGTAAACCCACTCTCCCCGGCTGATCTCCTTCTGCTCAGGAACTCTCCACCCCGGCTCCTCTCCGTCACAGTGGAACCACACCAGCACCTGACCATTAACCTCACAACTTGGCCAACACCGCACCTTCGCAAATTCAGGCACTGGACACACAAACAGACGCTTTATAGTTATCGCTTTACGAGCACAGCAAAATGCGAAACACAACAGTCACACAGGCAGAAATATACAACCTAAATATTCGTAACATCTCATTACACTGATGCTGAAAACAGCATCAACACTGTTATGTCGGTGGGTTTCCTCCATTTGACACAGGGGTGTCCAATCTTACCCGCAAAGGGCCGGTGTGGCTGCAGGTTTTCATTCTAAAACACTTGTAACACCTGATCTCACATTCAGTCAATGGGCCAGTTTTCAAACAACTCATCCATTTGGCTGGAATGAAAACCTGCAGCCACACCGGCCCTTTGTGGATAAGACTGGACACCCCTGATTTAACAGCTCGCTTGGATTAAGGTCAGAACTTTCATTTATCTTTTTAAAAATTGTTTGTTAAAAAGACTTGTGTGATCATATATATGAAATTGGTGCAGGACTAATCAACACTTACCAGAAAGGTTTAGATGCAGTTATGGGGGGGTTACGAGCAAAGGTTCACATACATATGTAATACTGGATCATTTTCCTAATAAATAAATAACCAAGTGTATTAACCTGTCTATCAACTTGTCTGTCTTTCTGCACAGAGCATGCAAATCGAGTCCTCGGTGTGACCTCTTACCTTTCTCAGCATACGGAATTCTGACACACTTCCCATCCTCTCCACGGAACTGCCAGCCATGGAAGGGGCATTCGATACAGCTTCCCACTACTCTGCCCCCGACAGCCAGATTGGCCCCCAAGTGGGGGCAGTAGGCATCTACTACAAATGCCTTCCCGTCTTGACCACGGAACACAGCCACCTGCTCACCTGCAGATATAAAACAGATACAAACAATACATTTACAGCACCATCAAACATACAAACACAGAGATGATCACGCACACTGTGTCATACATAACTTACACAGAAACGACTGGAAATAACAGCAGGCGTGGCAATGCAACACCTACATTCATCAGAAGAGGACAGCATTGTGCAGACTGTGCTTCCTCACATACAAATAGACTTATTTACACAGTTAGGTCAACAGATTCCTATTACGAACGGAAGACGTACATATCAGTGATAAATGGCACTTTGGAAGTGCTGGATTTTATAACCGTCCACTAGCAGTATAACTGACTGCATGTGTCCTGTAGACTACAAGTGTGAATCCAGATTTAAGAGCCATTAACTAATTAAAATATGAATTAAATCATGCTGCTAAAGATTCCTTTATGTCCTTTTTCCAAAGTGGAAGGAGCATACATTAAGGGTAGTGTGTTAATGCAATACTCCACCCACAGGCACTGAACACATTTAGGTCAGGTTTGAATCTGGGACAGGAATGAGGAGAATGAATGAGAGACAGGGAGATGAGGGAGAGAGAGAGACAGGGGGGGGGGGTGAAAAGGGAGAGGGTAAACAAGGGAGGCAAAGTGGGGACGACCAGAAAATTTCACGACAAGGCCAAATGAATTGAACAGTGTGAGCTGAGAAAGACGTTGTAGACCAATATGAACGGAGGGCATTTCTGAACACTGAATGGATGTAGACACTGTAGACCATCATGAATGAGTCAATGTAGAACAACGTGAATGAGAAAGGATAGAAAGGATAGTGTAGAACCGCATGAATGAGGGGGGTGCTTTCTAGAACAACGTGAAAACGGAAAAGATTTTACAGGGAGGACATTCTAGAGCACTGTTTAATGGAGGACATTCTAGAGTAGTGTGAAAGGGGGATGACATTCTAGAACACTGTGAAAAGAGAGGACATTTTTAGAGTGGTGCAATTGGGAAGGACAATAAAAAACACTGAAAAGGGAGGACATTTTACAGAAGGGCGAATGAGGAGGACATTTTAGAACTGTGTGAATGGAGAGAGGACATTCTAGAACACTATGAAAAGAGAGGACATTTTGCAGCATAGTGAGTACATGGGGAGTACATGTTACAGCTGTGTGAAGGGGGACATTCTACAACAGTGGGAAAAAAGGGAGGATATTTTATAGCATGTGGAGGACATTTTCATAGCAGTGTGAATAGGGAGGACATTTCTACAGCAGTGGGAATGAAGAGGACGTTCAGGAACAGTGTGAATGGCTGAGGACCATTTATAGCAGTGTGAATGGGGAGGACAATTTATAATAGTGCGAAAGGGGAGGGCGTTCTAGAACTCTCCTGAAAGAGAAGACATTTTACAGCAGTGTGAATGGGGAGGACATTTTTACAGCAGTTTAAATGGGGAGGACCTTTTATAGTAGTGTGGATGAGGAGGACATTCTGGAACAATGGAGCAAATTGATGCTCAGTTGATTGGTCAGCCTGGTTGTGCCACAGAGAATCCAGTGTGAAAACCGTGAGAAAGGGCATTTACACAAGTACGACTGTGTGTAGTTTCACCGTAACAACCACCCTCACCTCTAGAGTGACCCTTCACAACACTGCGAACTACATCAGTGGATCTGCTGGATAACTCCACCTGCTGGATACAAAGTCCAGACATCTCGATCAATGTGATTTTCACAGCCGAAACCATAATTGAATAATATTTTCCAGCAAGTGGACTTTGAGAGTGATAAAATCTTAACCTACACGGGAGCCAGTCGTCCCCAAGGGTGAGTTTATCAGGTTTGTAAAGCCTGCTGTTTGCGAGAACAGACAGAGTGCCTTTAATCGCTCAGGGCCCTCAGATCTACAGTGTGAAAGCAGATACAGTAGAGTGCAAAGGTATTAATCAACCATGGGAATGTTAGGAAACTGTGCGGGAGAGAATGTGCTTTTGTGGGAGACTGGGGTTCGATTCCCAGCCTGGGCAACACCAATAAGAGTCCTTGGGCAAGACTTCTTACCCTACAATGTCCCACCTCTGGAGCCACCCAGCTGATTCCACTCACGTGATCAATCAGCCAATCTTCAAACAAATGATCACATGAGCTTTGGTATGGTGGGAAAGAAAACCTGCAGCCACGCCAGCCGGGTTCTGACCCAGTCTGAGACCCCTGCCTATGGATGACTAATTGGTATACACATCTGATGGAGACAGTCCTCGAAAACCTTGGCCGTGGAGCAGTCACTACTAGACTGTTGTATGTGATGGGTCCCAAGATCATCACACCAGCATTTGGGGCAGTGTGGCGCTCCACAGCAAAGGCAGGATTGACCTTTACATCTACAAGGTGGAGGAACTAGGTAGGAGAGTCTAATAGTGAGTGGACACAGAGACACACAGAGTGGACATTCCAGCAGGGCTGGATAGCAGAAGTTTCCAAATTATAGACAGAGGTTTCAATACACTGTCAGTACATTTAAAGCCGAAGCTACGTTTATATGTTTCCCTGGAACGGGTTCAGGAACAGATTATTGTCCCAAATTTTATTTTGGGACAGCACATGGGGTCAGTGTGTCATCATGAACTTCATATAATCTTGTGAAAACAACGTCATAATAGTGGCTTCGTAAAATCATAATAATGAGTCTGAAATGTAAGAACTGTATAAGCAATGAACACCCCACAGGTATTTGCAGCCCCATCATCATTGAGCAGCGCCATCTGCAGGATCCTGAAGTCAATGCCTTTTAAAACATGCAAGGTGACAATATTTTGTCCAGTCAGCTTATGTGAAATCACCCAGTGAGAGAGTGAACAAGTTCTGTATAGTTGTTTTTTTTAATAACATATTAAAATGATGGACATTTGATCTTCATTTAACAATATTAAGAGATTGTGTTGATATAACTAAACACATAATGCTGAAAAAATGTTTTTGATGCATCATTTATAAAACATAATTACCGTATTTTTTGTGGGTGTGGCTTATATTCCGGTGCGGTTTATAGTCCAGAAAATATGGTAATAGAAATGTAATTTTCATGTGTGGAAAAAGTAAATACACCATATGCACCAGCAGCTGGTATTTCTTCATTTAAATTATATCAATCAGATGATTCCTATAACCTACCATCTACCGTCTCTGACATCAACTGGAAGAAAGATTTTCCCACCCCTCCATGCGGAATTCTTTTAGCTACGTGATGTTTCAGCATCAGTCTTTGTTCAGAGAGTCTTACATTTTCCGCAACCCCCCTCTGATACAATAACGATTCATAGTGGTTTCTATGATGGAGACTCTGAAGACCCTGCTGGAGCAAAAACAACCCCAAACCATGACACTTCCACCACCATGTTTCACAGTTGGTATAAGCTTCTTGTGTTCAAATCCTGTTTGTTTTACACCAAGCATGTCTTCTCTTACTGTGTCCAAATAATTCAACTTCGGATTCATCTGTCCAAAGCACATTGTTCTAGAAGTCTTGCTCTTTGTCTTGATGTTCTCTGGAAAACTTGTCCTGATGTTTTTGTCCTCCTTGAACACCTCCCATTAAAGTCAAACTTGTTTGGTCTCTTTCTGATGGTAGATGTAGCACTTTAACTTCAACTGTTATGAGAGCCACCTGTAGGTACCATGATGATATTTTAGGATCTTAGGATGCAGTCTGCTCTTGGGCTGAACTTGCTTCAAATGTTCTCTACGTGCAAATAATTTTCTTGACAGTGGAACGGCTTATTTCTAATTGTTCTGAGATCAGTTTTAAACCCCTTCCTAGACTTATCTACATCTACAACCTTCTTTCTGAAGGCTTCAGAAAGCTCTTTGTATCTTGCCACGCTTCAACAATCAACAGCAAACCAAACTAATACCTGTGATTTAAACCAAAAGGCTTTTCCCTGAACGATAGTGGAGACTACAGAATGAATGAGATGTTCTCTCGAGGCAGTCGAAAATGACTTAATTAAGCTACACCGGTGACCAATGCTATTAGAGTGACCTGTGCTTGGGAGCCTTATTTTTACTAATGCTGAGTGTGAAATGGATTGAAACTGTATATTTATACTGAGCTGTCCGGTGGGGACTCCTTGCCCACAACCAGACCTTCTCCAAGGTCATCAAGCGGAGATATGGGCCAAGACATCAGAACAATTGTTTCTAAGCAGAGCATGACAGAGTGCCCTAATCACAGAATAACAAAGGTGGCTTGTTTGAAGTTTTCACTGAAAGCCTAAAAGGATTTGTAACACGATAAGGTTTCTCTACTCTAGCAACCAGGCTGAGCCTTGGTTACCCGTATTAAACAGAATAAAACAGTAGACAGAATAACCACAGACACTGAATTACCTAGGTGACCAGATTCTTCAAATCTAAACAGCTTAATCCTCAATATTGGGAGGTTACTGTCAGTCAGTGATGCAGCAGTATTCGCAGAACACCATGGGTCAGCATTTCTTTGGTGTAGCCCTGAGGGGGCTAAGGTCGGATATTCACCCCAGCACACCTGATTTCACTCCTGAAAGCTGAAACACTTACAGTGAAAATGTGAGAAAAGAGTACGTCAGGGATGTAACGATTCCCACAACCGGTCATTCTGTTTGTGTTTGTCAACAACACAAAAATAAAGAATGCCTCGTATTATGGTTTCACATGTTTCAGTGTAGTAGAGCATTTAAAATGATAAAAGTCCAATAATTGAGATATTAGACTCAGACTAGGTTAAAGAATTTCATCTCATGACGTCTGTTTTAGGGTCACATAAGGTTCCGAGTGTCTTGTGACACACCCAGTTAATGACCATTATTGTTTGACTGTTGCACTGTTCTCTGTGACGTAGGTTCTCAGTTGGCATTGGTGTCTCCAGGTTCACTTGGATTCTCGATTCTGACCTGTCATCAACTGTCAGTACCTGGTCCAACGGTCCAACAACTAAAACATACAGGCTGTGACTGAAGTTGATCCCTGTTGACCTTCTAGGGCACTAATGAGTTTGAGTGTCCAAATCATACAGTGGCATTCAAACATGATATTGAGGGCACTACGATCTCCCACAATGCACTGGTGATTTATAGTAAATAGCATAGCTTTACCAAATGAGCAGAAAATGGACCAGAGTGCAACTGTTAGTCTCGTTACTAAGCAACACAGTGGAACAAATGGAGCCGATGACATTTTCTCATATGGCGGCAAAATCAGTGATAGTTATGAGCCACTGGATGCTGTTTTGTGTCCGTTGCTGATGCGCAATGTTGATGAGGAAGTGTCCGAATTCATTCTACACTACTTAGTAAACAAAACAGTCCATCCCTACATAGTGCACTATTAATAAAGGGATAGGGACCCTTTTCAGCCACAGCCATCCACTCTGAAGAGAGAACGGGGTGAGGTTATGACCACAGCTGCTCTTTAGTATAAGAGTCTGAGGCCATGTAACTACTACACTATTATTATTATTATTATTATTATTATTATTATTATTATTATTACACACAATACAAACCTATTGCATTATCAGCTCAAAAACACTTTGGATAATCAATTTCCAACAATATTTCCCAGCTGTGAAGTGTTTTCACAGAACATTCAAGCTACAGACCCACAAATGGCCAAAGATCTTTAACTTTAGTCTCTTCTTTTAAAATCTTACAACATTAAGAACTGCAGTGCTGTATATAATTTAATATAATTAGTTAGCCAAGTGTCAGGTCAGGATCTAGGTGTGTTAAAGCAGGCTAAATGCCTGCATGCAGGGTCTTGGCCTTCCAGGGCCCCCCTGCTATGTATGGCATTAAAGGCACCAGCTAGATATCAGACACTTCATGACATTGAAGCAAAGGATTTAATTAACTGTTGGACATGAGAGACAATCACTACTGAGACCTTGGCCGAATACATTTCTCCATACAGATATGAAGTGGTAGTTATGGGAATAAATATAAACAGACATATCTGCAGTATTATTGATAAACTACCACAACTGAACGAACGTGACCTTCAAAACCCCTGGAACGGCTTCGATTCCTCACCCCCACTTCAATGACTTGGTCAGTAACTCGGTCAGCTTGCACTGTTTTCCATACCGTTACTGAATATTAAGCCTTAGGATGTAATAAGTCTGGCATTACGAGGCTAAACAGGCTGATTTCAGTGGATACAGAATATTTGTCTTGAGGAATAAATAAACCTTCTCAGCATCTCCTCCATCACCAATCAATGGACACACGCCTCTAACTGAACTGACCTGAAAAAAGGCAGATGTCTACAACATGGTGAGAAGAGAGCTATTTTTACACCAGATTCACACACACACGCGCACACACACACACACACACACACAGCTCCCACACAGTCACAAAGTGAGGAGGGATTTGCTTACTTCAGATGGTGCAGATCACGTTTGGGACATAGATGGGAATATAATGCTGATCTACTGCTGACCAGCGATACTGAAGGAAACACGAGGCTCTGAGGTATTACAGCAGGCAACTGGATATTTTCAGGGATGTATGTTTTTCACACATGCTCACACAAGGTCATCTTGGAGTGAGTTCTGCACAGTACTGCAGTAAAGGTTCTATATTTTCTTAAATAAAAAAAAGCTTAGAAGTGAATGCAGCCAAACCAAACAAATTAAAAAGAATTAATTTCTAAAGTACAAGTTCTTGACTGAGTTAAAGTAGAAGCAACCCAGCATCTATTCGCACAAGAATCCTACATAAAAAAAAAAAAATAGGCATAACTGGACAATTCCATACTTTGCATAACAAACGTTTATGGACACCCTTTCTAACAAAGGTATTTAAGTGGAACCCATTGCCAACACAGATGTGCAAATGCACACACAGCTTTTCCAGTCCCTGTAGATAAGTACTGCCAACAGAATAAACTATCATGTCTAAAGCCAGGTGCGAGCTAAAGGAGTACAAAGCCAACCAGCATTAAGCTGTGGAGCAGTGGAACTGTGTTCTTTGGAGTGATGGAGCTCCATCCAGTTCTTAAGGGATTGGAGAGTTCATCCTGATCTCTCTAAAGCTCTGAATGAAACCAAATCCTCACCAATCTAGTAGAAAGTTGTCCCAGGACAGTAGAGACAATTACTCCATCAAAAGCAGGATAGAAACTTTTTAATAACCAAAACTGTCACCATTGTTTGAAGTGGCGTCATGAGAAACCTGGACTGCTTAGAACTGATTAGAACTGTATCGTCTTTAGCAATAATCCAGGTTCTGTTTGGGTTCTGACAATGGTGAGTTTAGAGCACAGATGACTCACACTGAGTGTTTCAATCCTGCCTTTGCTGTGGAGCAACACACTGCCTCAACTGCTGGTGTGATGATCCTGAGAGCCAACGCATTCAACAGTCGGTTAACCCTAGTTTCGACATGGTGGACACTAACTGCTCAGCAATATGTGCAGGACATCCTGTGGCCACAAGGGTTGCCTCACATTGCAGGGCTCCCAACTGGCATTTATCAGCAGGATAATGCTCCTCCACAGCATGGGTTCCCCAGGAATGTCTCCACCAGACTGCAGACTCACCAGATTTATCCCTAATTGAGCATTTATGAGAGTCACTGAGTTGTCAGCTTCAGCAACCTTCAAGTGTGCAGGATCTACAGGCCCAGCTGCAACATCTGCGGGCAAATGTGCCGCAGGATGCTGTACGGAACCTGTACACCTTCATGCCCAAATGTATGTCATGTCATATCATTAATTTCATTCCAACAACTCCTTACTGGTGCGTTATTTTTTGCCAATAGGTGTCACTGATCACAGTGCAGCTGATATACTTTACTCATATAACATTATGATCACCCTTTATTACAATCCACAGCACTGAACACTTAGTGTACCTGAACTCACCACCAAACCTAGGCTAAACCTGTACTACCTGCACATCTGTGGACACCAACCTTTGTGGATCTGCTGAATTCTACCCAAATCTCACACGCACACGTATAAACACAGCTACTTTAAGCAGCATCCATTGCTTACACAGATGTTTACACACATCTTGTATAATCTCTAATCGCCACATATGATCCCAAGGTCACATGTCCAATGCCCACAAGCACTGGGCTGTGGATCAATGGAACTGCTATCTCTGGAGTGATGTCACTCCACCCAATACCGCTGGAATGAATTTGAGTGTTGAAAATAATAGTTCAACATCAGTAGCCCATCTGATGGCTCTAACAGATGTGGAATTGTGGCACACGCTGGCATTCACATACTGATGTTTTTCCGAAGAGCAACCCTTCCACCTCTGCAACCCTGCCATGCACACCATTCTTTCTGGAGTTCTGAACATGAGAAGACCTTAAGTTACTTAGAAGTTCCCAGCAGCTCCTTTACGACCTTGTGGACTATTACGTGCCAGGCGTGATGTTTGTCGGTGGAGACCTCCTGGGGAGGGTAACAGTGGTTTGCACACACTCTGCCTGACAGTGGACCTTTGCCACTCACACCTGATGGTCTCCCATGGAGTGGAAACACCTGATCTGCTGATCCCCTATGATGCCCTCATAGATGGCCCCCATAAAAGCTCATGTCCCTCAACTTATAGGGCTTCCCAGAAGACCAGAGGCTGTTTCTGTAAGGAAGCTTCATTCATTTGAGAGAAGTAGGTGTCCACAAACTTCTGGACATGTGTCACCTGGATTGGTGACCTCTGTGGATGTTCTTACCCAGGACGGTGACACTCCTCACGTCGCCTCTCTCCAGCATGTGGGAGTCCAGGGCTCGGTACCAGCCGTTCGGGTAGACCGGGGGGAGCTCTCCCGTCTTCCTCCGCCGCCTCACCTCGTTGGCCGCCCGCGCTCTGGAGCGACCATCCTCGGCCACGTATCCCACGTCCTCCGGGCTGCGCAGCAGCTCCAGCGGAGCGAAGAACAGGCGGTACAGCCAGCCGGCCGCGAGGAGCAGAACCCCGGCTACGAGGCACGCCGCAGCCCGCGCTGGAGCCCCGGCCGGTCCGGTCCTCCTCCACAGCTCGGGACAGCCGAAGTCCCACGGGTCAGACAGCAGGACGAGGCCGGCGGACAGGACCAGCACGACCACGGAGAGCAGCCTCCAGATCAGTGAGGTGCTGGAAAGCTCCATTGGAGGAGATGCTCCCTGCAGAACCAAGATGATCTAGAACCTCTGTCAGTCGCTGCCACTGGAGAAGACAGTGTCTGTGGGCTGGAGCACCATCCTCCTGTCCCTCTGTGTAAGCTGTCCTATCTTCTCTTCTCTTCTCTTCTCTTCTCTTCTCTTCTCTTCTCTTCTCTTCTATTCTCTTCTCTTCTCTTGTCCTTTTCTTTTCTCTTCTCTTCTTTTTCTCTTCTCTTCTCTCTTCTTCTCTTCTCTTCTCTTCTCTTCTCTTCTCTTCTCTTCTCTTCTCCAAAGCTGGTGTTGGAGATGATGCACTCTGGAGCAGCATCCAGCTGAGAGCTGCAAGCCACACCCACTTTTGCCATTAGACTGCATCCAGTTATTGCTATGGTAGACACACACACACATACACACACATACTGCATGGACAAAATAATTGGGGCAATTGGAGTCTCTGCTGTCCAGTTCAGTGGAGTCTTATTCTATTGGCAGTACTTCTCTACAGGGACTAGACATGCTGTGTGTGCATTTGCACCTGTGTGTCAGCAATGGGTGACACTTGATGGAACCCAAGAGTTTGAATGGAGGGTGGAAGCCTCACCAACTGCTTGTGTGATGAGTGAAAAGCTCGGGAGCCATTGCGTGTGGCAGTCACACAACCGTAGGGAACCAGCCTTGGGACTGGAAGGTTGTTTCCGATCCCTGAACTGGCAGGGCATGACTGAAGTGGGTGGGCAGCGTGGATAGGGTTGCACACCACTCTGGGCATGTGTGATCACTGTGCCCTAGTGTGTGAATTCAGTAGTGTGTGTATCACTGTGTGTGGATGGTTTAAACACAGAGAACAATATAAATGACATGCACTCTTTGCGGATGCTTTGTAGTGAAGTTTAATGGGGTGGGCGGGGGTAAGGGGGGGGGTATTTTGCATTTAATACAACGTGAACGTGTGACTTTTTCCTGTTCAGTAAACAGGTAACAGCAATGGATGGTTCATTAAAGGGAATGGAAACACTGGTACACAGGTTTTCAACCCACTGCTCAGGTAGCTCCATGCCAATGTATACTGTTCCAACTCCAAACACACCTCTGCCAGGTCATCAAAAGTGATAGCCTGGTCCAGGCATGCTAGACAATGGAGTTCAACAAAACACTTGGCTGTCCAGAAGGTCCCTGAGAAGTGAGTTGAAAAAGCAGTGAACTACACAAGCAGGATGCTTAGCCTGGGTAGACAGAGACAGCTGACTAACTAACTGGAGATGGAGTTGTGGTGGTTAAGTTGACATTGGGGAAGCCAGGGAAGGTCATGGTCCAGAAGTGGACGAAGCGAGTCCTCAGTTTCTGCTTGATTGAGTTCTTGCCCATGTTGTGGTTGATTTCCACAAATTGGTGATTTTCTCCAGTGAACTTGGGCCAGGCTACAGGCACAGACTCTCCTTTGTTGGGGTCACTGTATGGCACAAATGATGAGAAAAAATAAGACAAATCAAACAAATAAAAAAAAATAAAACATATTACACTTGCTTATTTATTTATTGAGGGAAAGGATCCAATACCACATATCTGTGAGGATTAGGATTAGCAGATAATCTGAGGGTGAAATCAGAGTCAGGTGTTTTCACTCAATGGGAGACACTCAGGTGGGAGTGGGGGTCCTGTTTCCGTTAAAGAACAGGATCTATCAAAGTCTGATCTTCACAGCTCACGTTTTGGAAGTGTAGCATGGCATGAACAAAGAAGATTTCTGAGGAGCATTATTACCCTCCCCAGGAGTGCTCCACCAACAAAGATCACGCCAAGAGCAAGATGTATAATAGTCCACCAGGCTGGCTATAACCACCTGAGGAACCCCATGGAACTAAAGCGACTAAAGGCCTTTCTCACATTGGCTGATGTTAATGTACATGAGTCCACCATCAGGAGGACACTGAAGAACAATGGTGTGCATGACAGGGTTGCTAGGAGAAAGTGGCTGCTCTCCAAAAATAATGACTGAACATTGCAGCGAATCTGCAGTTTGATGGAGATCACATGGACAAGCTAGAAGGCTTCTGGAACGATGTTTTATGGATGGTTGAGAGCAAAATAAGTCCTTATCTACCTTTAGGACTTTTTAAACTTCTGAGTTCAACTGTAATTCAAGGCATGCTTACTTCTTGAGTTTTGTTTTTTAGATGAAACTGACTAAATCATATCTAAAACAAAATTAAAAAATAAAGACGATATTTTTTTCTCATTGTCTAGACTGATGTCCCAGGCTTTGGTCACGTGGGAATGATTTACACATTTGAATGAGAGGATGTCATTTGAACCGCTTCCTTTGTTTCTTACCCAGTTGTGGCAAAGTTGGTCCAGTATGCGATCATGTATTTGGACACTTTGCGGTGACTGGGCCAGTAGCCTAGAGGAGTGGTGAAGGGCTTTCCAAACACATACTGCAGGTCATCTGCGTGGTCAGCACCCATCCAGCTGGGGTAGCCAGGCATGCGGCTGGGCTCGGAGAACACGTACGAATAGGTACGAGCCGTGCTGGTAGGGAACGAGGTTAACAGAAGCCAAACAATCATCAGTTATCATTTTTGTTGTCGTCACCATCATCATCATCATCATCATCATCATCATCAATCATTGTGATGAAGGTGGTTTGCATCATTTTAATGGAACTCTTGAGATCCTTAAATTGGTAAACTACACTGTGTAGTTCTATTATTCCAGACTGTTCTCAGTCCAGCAGTGACAGGGGTTTAAACACTCCAGCAGCACTGCTGTATCTGATCCTGACCATTGAAGATCAGGGTCAAAGGAGGACAACAATGTATGTAGAGAAACAGATGAACTACAGTCTGTAATTATACAAAGTGAAATTGTGTGGAAGAAAGAGCTGAAACAATGTGTGTGAAATGTAGAAACAAGCTGGTTATGTATGTATTTAGCTTAATTAGCTTAAAATGACAGTGAAAAATCATTTTTTTATTTTATGACAGCCAATTAAAGCAGCACTATGTTGCATTTTTTACCTTAGAATAGCATATTCAAAATCATGTTGTCACTCCACTAACTGTAATGGGGAAAATAGCATCTCTATCACTGTTACTCTGGGCTCATCATGCTGCTAATGGTACTATATAACTATAGCAGGCAGGAGAATGCTTGTGAGAACTGCATGACACTATGCAGGGCCCAGGGCCATGCGTAGATGTTGTCGAGCCCTGGCTATTAGCCCAAGGGGGTTTCTTTAGGGGATCTCCCACCTTTATTTCATTCGACTGTTCAAAAGAGTGCTGTTTCACTCATTCTGATGGTGGGGGCACAACAAAATGAGGGCCTATTGAAAAAAGGTGTCAATGCATAATCATATTAGTGCAAAATCCTGTAATTTCACTACACCGCCTCGTGCTTTTTTCACTTCTGTATCTCTCTCAGCTTGTCCAGAAATGCATGTGTAAATCATATCCTCTGTGGGTGGCTTAAAGTGGGGATTAAACTTCTTGACTGTAGGGAGATCCCAGGATCCCATAATGCTGCAAGTGAACATCAGCACCATAAAAATGATTTTTGTTGGACAAAGTTTGAAAATGTTTGTAGATAAAAAACATTTGTTTAACTGCCATTTAGGACCAGGTGAGCACCACTAAGCATCTACAATCTACAGTAGACAAGGAAAACAGTGTTTCACTGCTTCATCCCTTTGGTGTGTAGAGCACTTTTCTAATAAGAAGGAGGGTGGGTACTTGGCATGCTTGTTGTGCAGATAGAGGCTAGTCTGTGTTGGCACCAGGAAGATGTAATCAGTCTCTATGTCCACGATTGTCTTCTTGATGTCGTCTTTGGCTGGCTTGTTGGCCCAGGTAGAGCTGTACTGATCAAAGGCAGCAGCTGCAGCTTCTGGACCCTTCTCAAGGGTCAGGGAAGTCAAGAGTTCCTTCACCTCCTCCCTGTGAGAAAAACAGGCTGTAAGTAAAAGCAGACAGTAAGACACTGTAGACCAGGGGGCTCAAACCCTATTTTTCATTCCAAACCAGCAGCGACATCTGATTTAACCTGCTTAATCAGTTTTGCCAGTCTTCAAACAGCAGAAGATAGCATGTCCTTCTGTGTATCTGGAATGAAAACCTGCAGATACAGTTGTAGACTGTAGAGACATAAGTGTGATTTGCAGTCAGGATGTGGTTTGAGGATGTAGTCGTGTAATGTTTGCTTGCTACTTGGTTTTTAGAACCAATCCACGACACAGGAGACCTGTCTGAAAGGTAGGAAAGAAGAGATTTGGTGTGCAATGCATTGGTTTGCAGAGGGGGGTTCAGTTCTTGGTCTGGGTGACAATGCTGCACTACACCAATGAGAATCTTGAGCACCACTCCCCGTGTTACATAGGCCCACCTCTGTAATATGAGTAAACATGTTATTCGCTCTGGATTAGAGCATCAGCCAAATGCCATAAATGTAAAAATGTACATTTACAGATCTTCTCAAAACAGACCTGTTCTCAGAACAGTTTTTTACTTGCCCCAAAAAAATAAAATCAATAATAACATTTTCTTCTTGCAGAACATCAGCGATGCGGGGTTTAAATTTGCAGACATATCCAGTGTTTGTATTAAAACCAAGGATAGTAATAGGCTGTTTGCTGGTGCTGCTGTACTCTTCTGGGAATGCTTTGCACTAGATGCTGTAACGTGGATGTGAGGAGGATTTAACTGCATTCACGAGAACATCAGTGAAGTCAGGTATTCAAGCTGAATGACTTGTCCTGCCACTCCAACTCATGCCACAGGTATTGGAAGGAGTTCTATTATTCCATGGAATGACTCAACTCAGTCCTAATCTTTGGCTAACTAGGGTGCATTGCATCTGATGAAAACCCATCTGCTGCTCTTTCTTAAGATAAGATAAGGTAAGATCAGGGATGTTCTGGTGCATCAGAGCTTGGATGCCTTGTTTTTTATCCCCTTGAGAGAGAACAATTACCGTATTTTCCCGACTATAAGCCACAACCTGGAAAATAACATATATAAGAAGAAAAAACTGCACCTCATTATAGTCCAGATAATACAGTAAGTCTACTGTGCAGTGCTGCGTATAAATTCTTCATATGTATATCAGGTTATCGGGTTCCATTAGCAACAGTGCAGCTGGGTGGTGCAACAAGTCAAACAGTCAACCTCATTATGGTTGTAAGTTGTTCTAGTCAAGTCCTGATCTAAATCGTATTGAAATGCTGTGACAGGACCTGGAACAAGTAGTTCTGCAAATGGAAACTGGCCAAAATTGAAAAGTGCTGATTTAAAACTGAGGGCGCTTCCATAAATGTGTGCATGTGTGTCAGACAGGCTGTGTTGTGGTTCGATTCTCTACATGATACAGTGAGTGTTGTTTTCAATACTACAGTAACATGACTATTATTAGCATTATTACAGATTTTTATGGAAGCAGAGTTTCTTACACAGATGTGGACTGAATGGGTTGGTTGACAGAAGGAACATCAACACCACTGAAGATGTGGCCATCCATGTCATTGATTCCAGCCAGATAGTCAATGTCAGCAGCATTGCTGAACAGGGTGCTGGGGTCATCAGGAAGGAAATCACCATCAATCACAGGAGACAGGGCCAGTTTCATCACTAAGGGGTCTGGGGAGGATTTCAGATTTCAGCATGAAAAATAGCAACCTAACCACAGCGAGAGCTAGATTTGCAATCATACTGGTCTAAAACGGGATAAATGGGATGTGTTTGAAAGTTTAATTGAAGAGATTTGTCAATAACCCAGCTCGGTGTGCCTTGATTTAACAGGCAAAGCACATGTGAAACCATACTTCCATCTCATCTTCTTAACAGAGTCACTTTTTTGCCAAATAGCTCTTCAAGTCATTAACACAGGAGTTCACTTACTTTTTCTAGCCTCCCTTCAACAGTCAGAAGCAAACAAAACTAATGTCTGAGGTTTGAATGAGACCGGCTCCTCCAAAAAAAGTCCAAGATTATTATTTTATTATTATGGTTTTACTATTATGGCAATGCTAATGTACCTCCAAAATTATTTTCTGTTTATAATTTCAATCAATGTCAATTAATGTTTGTATATTTTGTGTAGTGTCATTTTTCTGGGTTAGATGTAGTCACAGAAAAAATGCTGAAATATCACTTTACATAAAACTAATTCAATAATACATTTCAAGATTTTGTATTTCTTATATGCACTCGTGAGTAGCAGATAACACCAGGGCCATATACCTGCCAAATGCTCCCCCTACAAAAAAACTGCCATCCTGTGTATCTTTAAATCTAGTGGGTGGGGTGCACTTACCTGCTGCAGAGCTGGCCAGGCTGACAGTGCCAGCCAGAGTGAGCTGAAAGGGATCGGTCATCTTAAAACAGCTCACCATGTTCTGATCAGTGGGACAGCCCACCCTCTTAGCAACCTGCAGGAAGAGATGCACAGATCATCTAAACATTTATGTTTGACTTGATTCAGCTATAAAAGCCTGAACCATTTTCTATATTTCTGCGTGAACTGGAGCTAAAACCTATTTTCAGATTTTCAGTAGATGAGGAGAACCACATCAAACAACTGAGACAAAAATATAACCCTGTATTTATTTACTGGTGAAAAGTATTCAATATTAACTTTCAAGCAGCACCGTATTGTATAATCATATACAATATACAAACATCATATTGTATAATTCCATAAACTCTTTCCTACTTTTATGATTTTACTGAAATAACTGGTAAAAAAATGCAGTTATAGATCTCAAGGAGGGGAGAGGGGGTCCAAACTCCAACCCAAAACATTAGGTTTTGACAGGATGGCTTTATAAATCATAGATCTGATGTTCTAGATAGTAAACATTTCATTGTTGAAATCCAAAACGAGGGTTTATAGCAGATTTTATCTGCTTTTTCCCCCCAAAAAAACGTAAATATAAGGATCCAAATTAGACCCAACTACACTGACAGTACAGCTCACTGTATATCATCAGGCTCACCTCCTCAGCATATGCCCTGGGATTTCTGTTAACAGCCCATGGACACAGAGCAACACCACTCTGGGAGATAGCCCTGCGGACAATGCCCTTATTGTGGGGGGACAGAATCTGTGAAGACATACACACACATCTTTACATCTGTTGAACTTATCTACACAGGATGTTGGATAAAAGAAGAAAGACCAACAACGCCCAAGAAATCTGTACCTGGAAGCTCACACTGGCTCCTCCAGCAGACTCTCCAAAGATGGTGATGTTGTCAGGATCTCCTCCAAAGGCCTTGATGTTCCTGTGCACCCAGCTAATACCAGCATGCTGGTCCCACAGACCGTAGTTTCCTATAAACCGGGATTGATCGTTTAATAGGATTCGTCTGAATCCCATTTGAACATTTTCAGATGTTCAAATGAAAATAATCTTAAAACATCTCACCGGGTAATTCTGAATCTCCTGAGCTGAGGAACCCGAGGGTGCCAAGACGATAGTTCACAGTCACCACTATTACATTTCCCCTGTCTGCAATCTCCTCTCCACTGTACAAGTAGTTATCCATAAAGTTAGCCCCCTGAGAACCACCCCACAAGAAGGCTCCACCATAGAGGTACACCATGACAGGCAGACCAGTAGAGACTGTCAGAAAGAGCAGAACACATCATCAATATGAAACAACTTTGGAAATAGAATGTCCCATCCACCTGGCACCTGCTCACAAGATAACACCTCACAACTTACACAGGTGTGGGCATTCCCAAGCCATCCCCTGAGGTAACATGGGGGTAACATATTTTGACATATTACATTTAAAACCACATGGTTGGAGAAATGACTAACATCACCAAGTTGTTCCCACGCATTATTAAATAATGGCCACAACTTATTTATGTGACTTCTTGACGAACCTCTTATATCTTCAGAACTTTACAATCAATAAACAAATCAATCAATATGATTTTTTTCACAGGCTGTGCAGCAGATTAGACATGTGAACATATGCAGGTGCTTTGGAAACAACCAACAACCAATGCAATACACAGATGTTGCTTACACACACACACACACACACACACACACACACACACACACACACACACACACACACCAATCAGGGATTAAAATGATCAGCATACTACATCTGTCTGTGTTCTTACCTGAACGACCCTGAGGGACCCAGATGTTGAGGTAGAGGCAGTCCTCACTACCACGAGTTCCAGACTGAAGTAGGTTTAACTGCAAACACCTCTTAGCGAAGTCTGTGGCCTTCAGAATACCTGCATAGACACAGCAAGATGTTGGACAACAAAAAATGTCTGAGCAGCTCAATTTCAAAATGACTGTCTCATTCACTAGTGCAATATGAGTTATGTTAGGGATGGACAATGTATCGTAAATACTGATATATCGCTATTTTAAACAAGAACCAAAAGTGAAATCGCACCTGCTCTGGAGGCTAACATTTGTCATTTAATTAAAAATACATAAATAAAAGGAGTGGGTTGTTTGCATGTTCAATATTCTGTTGGTTGATTTTATTCATCACTGACCATATAGGAGCACTTTGTGGCTGCTTACAGACTGCTTATCCTCCTTTCACAATAATTATTATCAATGATCTGGACCCCACAGGACCACCACAGAGCACCTATTATGTGGGTGGTGGGTCATTCTCAGCACTGCAGTGACACTGACATGGTGGTGGTGTGTTAGAGAGTGTTGCACTGATACTAGTGGATCAGACACAGCAGTGCTGCTGGAGTGTTTAAACGCTGTGTCCACTCACTGTCCACTCTAATAGACTCTCCTACTGAGTTGCTCCACCTTGTAGATGTAAAGTCAGAGACAGAAGCTCATCCGTTTCTGCACAGTTTGTGTCGGTCGTCCTCTAGTCCTTTATCAGTGCTCACAGGATGCTGCCCGCAGGACACTATTGACTGGATATTTCTCAGTCCAGCAGTGTGACAGTTATGGTAAATGGGAATTGTGGTCATTCAACATTCTAATCTCACTAATGCTCTTGTCACTGGCAACAATCAAATTCTCACAGCAATGTACCAAAATCTAGTAAAAAAAAAGTCTTTCCTGGACTGTAGAGACAAGCACAATTTTATCTGAGAGCCTACTCACCACTCCAGCCAGGGTGACGGACAGGTTTCTGGAATCGTCCTGGTGGAGCAGCAAAGGGGACGCCCTTAAAGACATCCATGTAGCGGAAGAGTCCTACGCCATGATTCTGTCCCTCCACCATCCCTCCCTCGGTGTACACAACTCCCAGCTGTGAGAAATGCCTTAATTATTAAATCATTCAACATTAAAATCTTTAAAAGAGTTACACTGAACATCACATTTGAACCCATAACTAACACACAATCATTATCACAACAAATAGTTGCTTCCAGAAGGAATTAATAGCCTGCAGTGGTGTCAGGCCATATTCTCATAGAGTCACTTAGAATGGCAGCAGGACACCTTCAGTGACAAGTCTCGCTTTGGTCACCAGTGGTCACCTTTGGCATCATGGTCAGCACCAAGATCAAAGATGTCACGCATCACACATCCAGAAGGTCTGATGTCATGGTGTGGGGTGCAATTTCATACAATGCCAGATCACCTAGTCTTCATTACAGGCACTTTGATGAGGTTATGTTAATGAGCTCCTGTAATCAGTGGTTCTACCTTCTCTGAACACACACTCCGGTGCTCTATTCCAACAGGTCGACGCTCGTCCACATACTGATCTCACATCGAGATCTCACCTTGAAGACACAGATACTACGCCGTGGTCGGTCTCATCTCCAGACCTGTCCCTGATTCAAAATGTGTGGGATGCTATTGGATGTTCTATCAGCACTCCACCCCTACCACACCATCTGCAGAACTGAGTGAGAACATTGAAGCTGGGATGGATCATCACAGGACACCATTAGGAACCTCAACAACTCCATGCAGAGACTTCAGGCATGTTGTGTTAAATCCGGCGCCGTACTGAGACTCGACTAAATCCACTGCAGTGTAATTTTAATATAATGTAGTTTATAATGACACGTTCTATACAATTAATTTATGCATATTAATAAACAAATAAATGTTCTCAAATGTAAAAACATACTTACACTGGCTGCATTTGCAGCACCCAGAAAAAAGCCCAAAGCCGCCAAAATCCCCAGCATAGCCATCCTCATCCCCCAGACCTAGAAGTGAAGCTGAAGATCTTCCCATTGGCTTTTTATATCCCCAAGATCAGAGCATAATTGCTCTTTTCAGCAAAACAGCCAACCCTTCTTTTATCTCAAGGACCGACATGTGTGTTCTTATCTTTGGTTCTCATGGTAGAACACTGCGGTGCACAACTCAGGACACCAAATCTTAAGCAGAAGAAACAGAAACAGAAGACTTTCTAGAGAACAAAAGCATTAAGAGGGAAATTCAGACCACAGTAAAGCTTCATTTTAGTCTGGAGGACAGGTTTAGGCCTAACTGAGCTTCATCTCAGGTTGAAAAGGTGTTTCATGATGACTAACGGTAAACATACTTTAGTCCAAGACTGAGGTTAATATTTGAACAACCTGAAATGTCAGGTAAAAATAGCTGCAAATGTCAAAGCACTGTAACGTGTGCCAATCCGGTCAACATGAAAATCACACCAAGCTCCTCGGGTTATGGAACATTCCATCGAGAGTTCTTGTGTGTTTCGGCATTTCACTTGATTTTCCAGACTGAGAACTGTGATCAAGGACCCATGACTTGGTGTCCCAGGGCTCAATCTCATATGCACTATGTAGAAGAATGGGCAAAACCAAGCTGTGGAGCGGTGGAACAGTATTCTCTGGAATGATGGCATGCCATGCAATAGTTTGGATGAGGTGGGGTGGTCACCATCGAAAACCTGGTCACCAAAAAAGGAGGATATATATTATACATATCAGCCATAACATTATCTCCTTGTTTCTACATTTACATCTGTTTTATCAGCTCCTCTGACCACACAGGAGCACTTTGTAGTTCTGTAGTTCTTTTTCTCTGCATCCTGTCATGCTGATCTTCAATGGTCAGGACCCCACAGGACCACCACAGAGCAGTTATTATATGAGTGGTGGGTCATTCTCAGCACTACAGTGACACTGACATGGTGGTGGTGATGTTGGTGGTGTTAGTAGTGTTCCTGGAGTGTTTAAACACTTTGTCCACCTTGTAGCTGCTAAGTCAGAGACAGAAGCTCTGGTCATCCTGTAGTCCATCCTCAGTGCTCACAGAGATTGAAGATGTTGGTGCTGACCATGGTGCCTCCACACCCTGACTTGTCGGTCATCTCCATCAAGACAAAAGTGAAGATGACCCACTGCCATTCTGAGTGACTCCATGACAGTCTGGTAGAAATAAGAAATATGAATGAGTGGCATATTTAAGATATAGATAGACACAATTATATATATATATATATATATATATATATATATATATATGGGTTGGACAATGAAACTGAAACAGCTGTCATTGTATTGTGGGAGGTTTCATGGCTAAATTGGAGCAGCCTGGTGTCCAATCTTCATTAATTACACCAGTAAGAGCAGAGTGTGAAGGTTCAATTGGCAGGTAAGAGCACAGTTCTGCTCAAAATATTGCAATGAACACAACATTATGGGGGACAAACCAGAGTTCAAAAGAGGACAAACTGTTGGTGCACGTCTTGCTGGCGCATCTGTGACCAAGACAGCAAGTCTTTGTGATGTATCAAGAGCCACGGTATCCAGGGTAATGTCAGCACCACCAAGAAGGACGAACCACATCCAACAGGATTAACTGTGGACACAAGAGGAAGCTGTCTGAAAGGGATGTTGGGGTGTTAACCCGGATTGTATCCAAAAAATGTCCTTCACAAGACGAATTGACGCTGTATTGACCGCAAAAGGAGGCCCTAGTTCACCACACCAATCAATTATTGTGGTCTAAAACCAGGTGTTTCAGTTTTATTTTCCAACCACTGTATATATATATATTTTTTTTTTTTTTTTTTTTTTTTATGAAAAGGTGAATATGCTGGCTGATTGTGTGAATTCAGTTATTCAGTATGATGTAACCAGTTCAGTTTACTCTAAATGTCTACCTGAAGGCTGCATCTGAGACAAACCAGAGCAGGAGTTTAAAGGTTAACGTAATGTGAGGAAATGACACATTTAGAAGCGTGAGGCTTACATAACAGCCAGGTTAATATGTAGTTAATGAAAGTCACCCAGTATCTGTGCTACACTACATGGCCAAAGGGAATGGACGCATCCTTTTATATATATATATTTGTGTGTGTGTGTGTGTGTGTGTGTGTGTGTGTGTATATTATATATCTTATCTTGTGACAAAATACTCCTCCACATCTATTACTACTTAAAATGCCTAAAATTAAGAGTCAGGTACAGCACATCAGCTCCTACTGGTTATGGGTTGTACTGTGCTGAGGCTTTGGAGCATGTGTTGAGATATCCAGCCAGTCTTAGGGTTAGAGGTTAGGCTTAGATACACGGCGTTAATGAACAAACAGGTTATTTTTGGCTTTTGCATTTAGTCCCTGTCTGTGTGACCTTTTAACCCCTGTACATTAAATTAGAAAATGGAGTTGTGGCACCTTGCAGGCCTTGATTCCAGTCTTGTAGTCTTTAATGAGTTGTTTATCCCTTTCTGGTCAGACTGGATCTTCACGAAGACTCAGGGTTGAGCATCAAATGTGACGCGCAGTCGGGTCAACCCTGAAATTAAGGAAGAAAAACTAGAAAGGTGCACGCATTTGACCAGAATAGTGTCCTTGTGCTCAGCTGATGGCTAGACAGGACTGCTTGCATGCTTGTTTCCAGGACTTTGCACAGTATTTACAATATGGCTGAAACAAAGGGCAACAGTGTGAATGTAATTACAACAGTATATTTTTCCAGTGGGCCTCACGATGTGTTATGAAGGTCTTCTAAATGTATTATGATATTATTGTAAAAGAATACACTGTAACAGAGGTTTTCTGCCAAACTTTGCATTCGCACCAGTTTTAAAAGGTGTAAAACAGATGTTCGTCATATACACAAAGCACTTTGAGTCGGTGGCCACCAGATATCACTAATGTGCACTGTGTCATGAAGCTTTGAGTTATGAACCTTTCATGAAACCGTTGGGTTGCCATCACTACTCCTTACATTTGGAGTTCTTTTCTTGTCTCACAGCCCGAGCACACCGTACTGGTCACCCCTCTGCAAAAGTGTGACAAGGTGTGACATTTGCCATTCTCCTTTCATGCTGCAGGCCTCACATGAGCACCATCAGGGCAGACTGGAGTCCTGCACGAGCAGGCAGTGCCTCGCCGCTGCCACCCCCTGCTGGAGGCCACAGGTTCTTCAAAAATATTACAGTTCAAGGAGCAGAGATCTTTCATTTATCACTGTAGAAACATTTTTTCTGTATTAAACTGTTCAAATTACTCGAAAAGAGTTATAACAAAAATAATGTGTGTATCACACAGCTCCAGGAGAGTGAGGGTTGTGGGTTTGACTCCCACTCGGTTCACTGCTTATGAGATACTTTGTGTGTTCTTCCCATGTACGTTCCCATGGTAGGTGAACTGACCATGCTAAATTGCCCCATCCAGGGTTGTGAGTGTGGCAACCTGCAATGGACCGGCACCCTGTCCAGGGGATATTCCTGATGCCCGATGACTCCAGGTGGGCTCTGGATCAACCTTGAGCCTATTCAGGAACAAACAGATAAGATGCCTGACTGACTGACCTATTTCACCAAAATATGTCATTGAGCTTAGATGAGCCCAGACAGGCCTTTCGCATCTTTGGACTGTAGTGGAGATATTGGCCATGGGTGCATTTTTCTGTGTCTGTCTGACCTCTCGGTCCTGGACATGAATTAAAAACATACAAATGGGCTTGGGTCACCTTTCAGGCCTTGTATTATTTAAAGAGTGTTGACAGCCCTTTCTGGCCAGATTCTGTCCTCGATCTCGATTCGATCCCAGCTTGTTGCAGTAGAGGTAATATGTTGACCATACAGATATTAGTGTTGTCATAGAAAATAGCTAGATCACCAACTGTGCAGAGATCAACTGTTACTATTATGTCCACCAGAGAACTACCATTACTTCAGTAAACCCGAGTATTAGAACAGATGTGTGGGGGTCCAGTGTCCCCTAACTGTGTATACGTAGTTTGACCAGAGGAGGATGGTTCTCCCCCTTGTGAGCCTGGTTCCTCCCAAGGTTTCTTCCTCCAGCTCTGAGGGAGTTTTTCTTGCCACTTTGTCTTGCTCACTAAGGGATCTGTCTCTTATCCGTTGTTCCTGTGTTGTTCACCTTTTTATTTCTTGATTTCTGTGAAGCTGCTCTGTGACAACTTCAGTTGTGAAGAGCGCTACACAAATAAATGTTGATTTGATTTGATACATTTAATTACAGAGAAACCCCCCTTAATGATCCTTTCTCAACACAAAATTTGATTACTTTTCCTAAAGTGTCTCTAAAATGAGAAAAAGTGAAAAAATAATCATTGTTTATATTTCTGCTATTTTCTGAAGCCATAGAATTCTGCCATAGAATTCTCTGACTAAAATGTAATCTTTAACACCTGCAGAACCTTAAGCAAAAATGCATCTCTTCTTTAGTGTAGAAAATAGAATAGAAGAGAAGAACAGAACAGGTGTGCTGTCATAAACATGAATGGTGGCCACTTGTGCAGTCCTTCTGTAATCTGAAGAGAAAGCTCATACATTTTAATAAGGACAGACTTGTTTGAAGCAAAGTAGATGGGGGGGGGGTGTGAACACTCAATTAAGCCATTCCATTTTAGGGGTTTGGTGAAGGCCATTGGCCTTTAGGATATGGTGAAGGCACTTGCCCACCCCCACCTCATCTCACCCCCCTGCCATACTAGAGTTTTTCCCTGATTGAGGTTGAAAGATTGGAAGCGTTAGAGCGCTGAAATGGAACCGCAGAGAATCTGGCGACATCTGGTGGCTGTTAGAAAGTACTTCAGCCTGAAGCTCAACACAAACATTAGATAGATAGATAGATAGATAGATAGATAGATAGATAGATAGATAGATAGATAGATAGATAGATAGATAGATAGAACAGTATTCAAGCCATATTAAGATACAATAATCTCTTAAATAGTTATATTAGAGTTTTATATATAGTTATATATAGTTTTCTATATATATATATAGTTTCATATATATATATATATATATAGTTTCATATATCTGCTCAGTTAATAAATCAGATTCTGTTATTTAGCTGAGCATAATATTTTATATCAATAATAAACATGTCCATTCCTGCATTATTATACAAGCAGGCCCTCTGAGTTGTCCTACTGCGCATGCGTGCACTGCAGGCCTGAGAGTGCGGTTCTGCAGACAGTCTTCCATCCTGTTTACTGGGAGCTGCTCCGCCAGGGTTGCCAGATCCGCATTTTTTTCCGCTTCCACTACTAACAGAATGGAATCAAGTTTTAGTGATGTGTTACAGAGCTGAGAGTACAGACAAACAACCAGCACACAGACAGAACTGACCCACTGTTCAACATCTGTAACCTGATGACCAGAGACTCAGAAATGACCAGAGATTCAGAAATGATCAGATTCAGAAATGACCACAGATTCAGAAATGGCCAGAGACTCACAGATGACCAAAAATTCGGAAATGAACAGACTCAGAAATGACCACAGATTCAGAAATGACCAGAGATTAAGAAATGACCACAGATTCAGAAATGAGCACAGATTCAGAATTGCTAGAAGTGTAGCAGACTTAAAGAGGTAGCACGTTAAATGTGTCGTGAAATGTATGGGGGGGGTTTGGACCGCCTGCTGCTGAACCCCAGCACCTGGCAACCCTGAGTTCACCGGGAACCAGTAGACTGGTCTGTTCCCTGTATCGTCCCAGTGTGCAGCGATGGACGCCCAGGACAACGACTGGAGGAGTCCGGGGTTCCGGCAGAAGGTCGTGGCTCAGATGTGAGTGAATGTTTGGTGTAGATGTTTGTTGTAGATGTTTGGTGTAAACCGGCTAATGTTAGCCCGTTAGCTCCCGGCTGGAGTTCTTAAACGATGGAGTCCGTGTGTGGGAAAGTGGGATATGTCCAGCTTTTACACCCTATAAGTGTCCCTCTGAGCGCAGGAGAAGGTGGAGAAGATCCTCCATCATGTGCTGAGCTGTGTCTGGTGTTAGCAGGAGGCTAACTGGTTAGCACAAGGGCAGGTGGACGTTGAGTTTAGTTTAGTTTCTCTTAGAGGTTTAATAAAATCTTTATTAAAGACTGAGTTAATCTAAACACCTCGTTACTTGCGTGTACAGAGACCTGCGTGTCCCCCAGACAGAATAAACAGAGAATAAACAGACTAAACTGAAGTCTGGAGTTAAATCTGTGTTTGTTTATAGATCAGGATGAACACCACCCCCCTAGCTGGAGTCCTGGACATGGTGGTAACTAGTCCTGGTCAGGATGGAAACTAGTCCTGGTCAGGATGGAAACTAGTCCTGGTCAGGATGGAAATGTAGTCCGGGGCTAGGCTGGGAAACTAGTCCGGGGCTAGGCTGGGAAACTAGTCCGGGGCTAGGCTGGGAAACTAGTCCGGGGCTAGGCTGGGAAACTAGCAGGTGGGAGGAACTAGTCCTGGGTAGTCCCCACATCACACCCAGTGTGATGCTGGTCGGCACAGGTGTCTGTTCGCTGTTGTATCGGAGCTGGGGACCGGCGTTTTCCTCCAAGCACATTGGCTGGTGTCTTCACCCTCTAAAAACTGAAAGCATTGTGTGTGATAGGGGGAGAGTCCTAAGAGGGTCGGGTAATTGGGATTTAACATTGGGGTTTAAAAGGGATTTATGCTATAACTCTGGCAGACATTATTATTATTATTATTATTATTATTATTATTATTATTCTATTTCAGAGAGGAGGCCATGAGAAAGGCTGGAACAGCACATTCAAAAACCAGTACTGACATGGAAAGTCATGTTTTCATCAAAGCTAAGTCAAGAGTAAGTAGCACAGATTGTGACTTATGTCTACTGATATGTGAACTCTGCGTAGACATTAAGCAGTAATAATTGAAATTGTTGTGTGAATAGGAGGAGTATTTGTCTCTGGTTGCCAGACTGATCATTCATTTCAGAGATATCCGTGAGTACACTAAAACGTAACTTTCTGCTAGATCTGTGGTTAGTAAGAGTTGTGTATGGGTTAGAGCTTAACTACGTTGTTGAACTTTTCTATTTTCAGATAAAAAAAATCAAGGTGGACCAGGTGGGTCAAATCTGATGAGGTCTTAAGATAAATATTTTGTGGTTGCAAAATAAAACCATGAAAATCCGTCTGATTTAATTGACTATTTTATGCTCTTTCCTTCTGACATCAGATCCTATGAATGCTCTACAGACTCTAACAGGTGTAGGTGTAGGTGCAGGTGGTCCCGGTACTATTGGCATGGGACCACGCCCTGGAGCTCCAATGGGTGGAATGGGGGTCATGGGGCAAATGTCAATGAGCCAGCATCCTCTGCAGGGAGTCGCAGGGAATCAGCAGGGTGGTGAGTTTAACTGTATTGATATATGTATATGTTGCAATATGGGAAGCAGAGGTTTGCATTTCAGTTGGATAGCAATCCTGGGGTCGATTTTGACCAGACCTGAAATGACCACCTCTGTTGGGATGTGCATTAGGCTATTATAGGCTTGTAGACAGGGCCTGCTAATTTAAATGTCTGCCCAGTGACATTATCATATAAGTATCTTTATAGGAAGTTTGATTTTTTTGTTGCAGCTGGGACAGCAGGACAGATGCAGATGCCAATGGCTACACAGCAGCAGCCCTTGCAGTTTCAGCCTTTTCAGGCACAGCAGCAAACAGCCATGCAGGCCCAGCAGCAAACACCCATGCAATCTAATTCATTTCAGCTCCAGAAGCTCCAGCTGCCACACCATCAACAACAGCCGCAGCAGCAACAGCATCTTCATCAGAATCAGCCAATGCAACACCAGAACCAGCAGCAACAGGCTCAGGCTCAGGCTCAGGCTCAGGCTCAAGCTCAGGCTCAAGCTCAGGCACAGGCTCAGGCTCAGGCTCAGGCACAGGCTCAGGCACAGGCTCAGGCACAGGCACAGGCTCAGGCACAGGCCCAGGCACAGGCTCAACAGCAGCAGCAACAGCAACAACAAAACCAGGTCAGTAGGTGTTGAAAGTGCCATTGTGAAAACTGTTGTCAATTCTTACAGATGGTCTGTTATAAAGACAGGAGGTGTTGTGAGTCCTTAACTAAGATCTTAAATTGTTTATTGACTTGTTTTTAGTTGCACCAGTCCAGACTTCAGCAGCAACAGTTAGCCCAGATGCAGCTTCAACAACAGCAGCATCAGCAACAGCAGCAGCAGCAAGCTCAAGCCCATGCACAAGCACAGGCTCAAACAATTCAGCATTTGCAGCAGCAACAGATACAGCAAGCTCAAGCCCAACCAGGACAGATGCCACCCCACTCTCAGCAACCACCGATACTTGTTCCTCAGTCTCTGGCAGGGCCGATGCATCCTGGACAGCATCAGCCAATCGGTTCCCTTAGCCAACAACAGCAGCAGCAGCAGCATCAGATAAAGATGCAGCAGGCACTCCAGGTGAAGCTTTTCAGCATTTGTTCAAAAACTATTCCCATTCTTTTATCAAGGTTTCTTATACTAGAATATGACATACTTTATTTATTTGGTATTTGCTTCATATGAATGTACGTCTCTTAAAAGAATGTTCTCAATGTCCTTCCGTTTGCCTGCTTGCTTGTTTTGCATGTGTACATCTGAACGGACTCTAGGCTAGGGCATTGCAGCAACAGCAGCAGCAAGTGCAGCAGCAAGTGCAGCAGCAAGTTCAAGCCCAGCAAGCAGCAGTTCAGGCCCAGCTCGGAGCAGTACCTGGCGCGGTAAGAGCTGAGCAAATTGTAGTGAGGACTTGTGTAAGTGAATGAATGAGCCTGGAGTGAGTGCATGTCACCAAAGTGAACATTAATACTTAATGGATGACTTTCTTTTGGTTGGTGTCGGTTGTTGACCCGTTCAGTCCTCTTACTTGTGATGCAAATTCCACCCCCGGTAAAAATGAATTATTGTTCAAAACAAGAAAACAGAGTAGGGATTCTTCAAAATGAACAAATGACATGCTCTAGTGTTTGTGCTTGGAGTAATACAACATTGGGTGTCCTACTGACCGAAGAGTTTGGACATGTGTAATTCCCACACACCACACTCAGGACTTTGGCTGCTGATGGCAGATGCTAAAAGTATAGTTAATAACCTCCCTCGTGTTAGGCAGTGGGAGAGCCTCACTAGGTCTCTTCTCGCAATTTGTCCCCTATATGTTAACTAACCCCCTCCAAAATGCCAGACTAATACCCCGAAATGTCTCTTGAAAAGTTCCCCTGTCTTTGTATGTTCTAGTTGCGTCATTCCTCAAGGGAATGATAACATTCATGTCGCTTTCATGCATTCATAGTGTCCCATATGTGTGCCTTCAGTTTGACATGAACGCACAGAAATGGAATGGTGTACAATCCTAGGAATGCCTGTTTATATTGTATTTTATCTAAACCAGTGGAGAAAAATATACACAAAAATTGGAAATGGTTTATTGGTGGAATAGGGTCTTATATTCTTTTGCATTATGCATGCTGTGTTTGTGGCTAACAACATGACTGCATGTCTGCTTTTTTTTTTTATTTATTTTTTTTATACATGCTCCTGCGTTCCTGCGTGAGATATGCTTGAGGGATTTGAAGGTTCAAGAATTTGCACAAGAAACAAACAGTGCCGTGAAATCACTGTCAAAAAATAGTTGCACCCACAAGATAGTTTCAGACGCAATGGACAATATAGGCAGTATTAATTGATCTACACATACAGAAGGAGTGTCTCTCATTAACATAACATTTGACTGTCGAAAGTGCCTGTAATGAAGACCACGGGCAGTCTTGCATCCTACCAGACCTTCTGGACGTGTGATGACAAATTGTTGATTTTGGCGCCAACATTGTGCCTCCACACTTCAGTCTGAGCGACTCCATGACACTGTGGCACAACAACATTGCAGTTGAGCATTGCGATTGGTTGATTCCTTCTGAATGCAACTATTTTTTTACACAAACAGTTCACTGCAGAAATCTTGGACACCAAAAAATAAACAGATTTTTATTTCACTTCAAGTGTATTTGAGTCTTGGGTATTGACTCTTAAATCTGCGTACACATTTTTGATGGGTATGAAGCAATTTTATGATGGTTCACTTGAGACTGACCCTGTTTTGACCAGACTGTCAGTACATGATGTATATTTACTGTAATGGAAGTTATAGCTGTGCTTCCTCAGTTACTAAAACATAATTCATTAGTATCAGCTGCCAGACTCGCAGTTTAATAAAGACTTAATTAAGACTCAAGGATACACATCGCAAATCCTCTTGTCTTGCATGGTTCTTTAAGAGGGGGCATTATTTCCATTGGCGAATGGCTTGAAATTCTGACCAGCATGTTTTCTGAACTTGATGTTTTCGATTGACTGACTGAAATAATAAGCAAACAGTAGCGATATGTAGGGCTGGGCGATATTTTGATATTTATATTTATGTTGGTATCTAAAAAGAACAAGAGGCAATATCGTTTATGTTCAGTATTAGTTTTAAATAACATTCTGATTCAGTTTTGAGGAAAACTTTTTTTCTGCTCCTTAGCTTGGCTCCGCCCCTGCTCTGAGCTCCTCTTCTGCTCTGCTCCACTCCGCCCATAGTGTTCTCTCTCTCTCACACACACACACACACACACACACACACACACACACACACACACGTGGAGGGGCATTAGACAAGAGCTCTGGCATGAAGATGACTATGTATAAAGAAATGAAGATTAAATATCAATATGTTTAAATATAGTAAAATCAAAGGATTTCAGGGGTGTCCAATTTTTTTCTCATTGCATTTTTTTATATATATATTGTATCATTTATCGCCATTCAGCTAAAATGAATATATGATTTTTTTCCGTATTGTCCAGCCCTAGCCTCATGCAGACTGTTAATAAACTTAACCTCTTAATAAACCCTTAATAAAAGTGAATATATTTGCATATGTGAATGTGCTACGTATCCATGTTGCCGTATATTTGTGTGCATCCACGCTTGCAATCCTCTTCATGAAACGGTTCCTGTTTGCATGTATGCATGAGCTTCCTCTCATATCCGCTGATGCACTGCATTTATTGTTTTGCTTGTGACATGTCTGTTGTCCCCTCTGTCCTCCTCAAAGATGATGCCCCGTGCTGGGATGCAAATTCCACCCCGGTTGCCCCGCGCCACCCTGAACTCTGCCATTCCTCCAAATCCTGCTGCCATGGGAGGACAGCAAATGCCACAGGTATTTACACCAAGGCTGTGTGCTGGCTTCTAGCACTGCGAGCCAGTAGGTGCCTACATCTGTGGCTTTGGATGGAGTTCCCCACCCTCCCTACAAAGGCTGTACATGAGCCATCCTTGCCATAACAGCCATTTCACTTCCCTTTTCCCCTTGTAAACACAACTTAAATTCACAGGAAGAGCTTTTACAGGTGAAAGGTAGTGTGTGTGTGTGTGTGTGTGTGTGTTTAAGTGCAGTATAAACAGCTTGGATTCTAAGAGGATCTTCCTTCTATTACTGAACAGTATAATGCGTGGAACAGGTAAGTGGAAATGTAGATTGTAGTTCCAGAAAGAGGGGGCTGAGAGTACTGGATGGTGAGGTGCAGATTTACAGTGGCACAAAGGCTTATGGCTTCTAGGTTTTTCATAGACACAAGCGCTGGGTCCTCTGCGCCACTCTTCTTGTCATTTGTGCATATATTCATTTTTCTGTCTCCGCCTTCTTAACAGGGACCACAGATGTCCTCACCCTCCCCAGTCCAGGTGCCGACACCTCAGCCCCCTATGCCTCCTCCTCCCCAGCCTCAGCCCTCTCCACAGCCCCCATCCTCACAACCAAACTCTGTCAGGTAAATGCCTGTGCATAGTGTGTAAAATAGTTTGTGACCCATCCATATGAACATTTATGTGATTAATTGAGGTCATTGCCATATTACCACAGTTCTCAGACTGGGTGGCTACTGTCTGACACCCCTTTTAACTGTTTTTTTAACTCTCACTGTCTATTTTATCTGCTCCTTTTCCATATAGGAGCACGTTTCAGTTCTATAATTGTTTCTATGCACACTTTATCCTCCTTTCATCCTGTTCTTCAATGTTCAGGACCCCACAGGACCACCACAGAGCAGGTATTATGTGGGTGGTGGGTCATTCTCAGCACTGCAGTTACATGTGGGTGGTGGTGGTGGTGTGTTGTGCTGGTATGAGTGGATCAGACAGATTAGATTAAACACTGTGTCCACTCACTGTCCACTCTATTACACACTCCTACCTAGTTGCTCCACCTTGTAGATGTAAAGTCAGAGACAGAAGCTCATCTTTTGTTGCACAGTTTGTGTTGGTCATCCTCTAGTCCTTCATCAGTGCTCACAGGAACACTGTTGGCTGGGTATTTCTGGCTGGTGGGCTATTCTCAGCAGTGACATTGAGGGGTTTAAACACTCCAGCAGCAATTCATCACCACCATGTCGCTGCAGTGCTGAGAACGAATGCAGAGAGGCTGGTCAATGTATGTTTCAACAAATGGGCTTCATCCAGTCAGATAGGGACAGTGCTAAAAGGACTGCATGTAGTAGCTGAGTGGTCACATGGCCATATAGCTGCTGTACCTTTCCCTTAAATTGAAGAAATAGGCTGAGCTTGTTATGCATCTAAAAGTGAGGTTGATGATGATTTGTCTCCTCTAGCTCTGGACCAACTCCTTCTCCAGGTGGTTTCCAACCCAGTCCTTCTCCACAGCCTTCCCACAGTCCAGCAACAGCACGCACCCCACAGAGCTACCCCCTCCAAGTGCCTTCTCCAGGGCCTCTTAACACCCCAGGTACAGCCACTTGTAATAAAGCAGTCAAGATATTTATTTTAAAATACTTTATATTAGGGCTGACTAGAAAGTTCATATCGTGATACGCTTACGAGAATATTTTCCTACTGTTTTATAATTCAGAGCATTTCATTGCTTTTATTTACCCATTTACCCAAAATGCAGGCAACCCCAGCTCTGTGATGAGTCCAGCAGGTGCTTCCCAGTCAGAGGACCAGCTGTACATGGACAAACTCAAACAGCTCTCCAAATACATAGAGCCACTCCGCAGGATGATTAATAAAATTGACAAAAATGAAGGTATTACTCATGCAGTTTTCTGTTGTTTCCTTCTCATGTTTGACAGTTGTTCAGTTTTTTCTCTGCTTTCTTTACAGACAGGAAGAAGGATCTGAGTAAGATGAAAAGTCTGCTGAATATTCTCACGGATCCCAACACGAGGTCAGTATGGGACCTTGATTTATTGTGCTTCAAGTTTGAGACGAAAAGGTTTGTATTAAACCTCAATTACTTTTCTTCCACCAGATGTCCTTTAAAAACATTGCAGAAATGTGAAATAGCCTTGGAGAAACTCAAGAACGACATGGCCGTGGTGAGTTTACGTATGCGTAATTGTGTTTAACTAATTGTGAACAGTTCCACGTCTCTTCTGATCAAACCATATTTCCATCCTTGTGCGTTCCTCAGCCTACCCCGCCTCCTCCAACAGTGCCCAGTACCAAAAAACAGTACTTGTGCCAGCCCTTGCTGGATGCTGTCTTGGCAAACATTCGCTCACCAGTCTTTAACCATTCTCTGTATCGAACATTTGCTCCAGCGATGACGGCCATCCATGGGCCCCCAATCACGTGAGTGCAACTGAAATCGCATTATTTAAACTCTAATAAACAGTATTCTCCTTTCCCAAACTATTTGATTTGTGATGAACAAAACTGATCTTATGGTTTATGTCCCGTGCAGGGGGCCCATAATTCCTACTCGTAAGAGGAAGTTTGAAGATGATGATCGTCAGACCATCCCTAATATTCTACAAGGGGAAGTGGCGCGTCTGAATTCCAAATTTCTGGTCAACCTTGACCCTACCTTTTGTAGCAACAATGGGACAGTGCACCTGATCTGCAAACTGGGTGAGTTTGAATCTGAAATCAATGCTTTCATATATATAATTTATTATTTCAGACCCTTAATTTATGTAATATGATGTGTGGTATCCTTTTATCAGATGATAAGAATCTTCCCAGTGTTCCTCCTCTTCAGTTGAGTATTCCAGCTGACTATCCTGACCAGAGTCCTCAGTGGGATAATGACAGTCATGAGTACGGTAAGAGATCATACATTTACGCCTGTTAAAAGCTTCTAAAGCAGACTACTTTAATAAAAAGTACAGATTGGATGGCTGTTGGGGCTGGGCGATATGGTCAAATATTTATGCTGATATATTTAAGCTGAATGACAGTATAAGATGATTTTTTTTTTTTTTAAACTTATTTAAATTATTTTTAAATTATTACTATATTTTTCTACATTAAAACATTGAATTGATCATTTTTTCTTTTTGTTCTCTAAATAGAATAAATATTGATATAAATACTGATTATATTGCCCAGCCCATATCTTGCTCTGTTTATACCCTGATATTGATATAAATATCAATATATTGCCCAGCCCTAATGGCTGTAAATATGGCAAGTTTATGTAGACAGTTTTTCTTTTATTTACTTGATCCTGGAGCTAGAATTAATTCACTATTGCAGGCATGAAATAAAACAAAACAACTTTTATTTTTTTGCCAACATTATATTTTGTTGCTTTCTTTCCAGAAGCCAACCCCTTCTTGCAGAATGTTCATAGGAACATGACCTCCAAACTCCTTCAACTTCCAGACAAGCACTCTGTGACAGCCCTGCTTAATACTTGGGCACTAAGTGTGAGACAAGCTTGCCTCTCTGCAGCTTAGTTCTGGAACTTTCCCATCAATTATGCTTTCAGACAGTAGAATTATGTAACGTTTCCTGTCCATTTATGCTCCTGTTTCTGTAAACATTGTGTGCCGGTAGTCAGTAGGGGTCTTTTTTGCAGTTAAATCAATGAAAACCGAATGCCAGAAATGAATATTTTACATATTCACCTGTATTTACATGTATTTTTTTATTTAGACAAATAAATGCATCATCCTCATACAGATATTTGAACGTTTTTGAACAAACCTTTCAGCCAGTTCCAGCATTTAAACACCTTATGTTACTGTTCTGCGTAACCTGTTACTCTGTACAGCCCGGCATCTCCTCTGTCTCTCTGCAAAGCTGGTGGTGAGGCTTTGTTTGAGGGCAGGAAGAGTCATTCTCTCTGCTGTCTTGGCCTGGCTCACTGGTCTTTCCACAGAAGGACAAGAGATGATGTCAATGTAGTAATTCTAAAGTTCACTTTCTAATGGAACTTTACCGGTGGCTATAAAAGGTTTCCACTTACAGTCCTCGAGGCAGTCCACGCAAAGGAAGCTTTGGAAGCCGCTCCGGAACTTCAGCTCTGCCCAGAAGAAATTTGCGAGGATGTTTTTTGAGGTTGTGTTGTATTAAATTTGGAGTGAGTGCAGTTTGCTTACCTTTTACCATCAGCGAGATAGGCTTTGGTCAGTATGTAATTCTCTGGGGTGATTTTCTTGTTGTGAACATTGTCCTTGAGAACAGCCTTAATGCGGAGTATCTGGGAGAAGCATAAACCACCAGAGCTGAGAATTACATCTACTATGTTTGCAACAAAAGGAAGTTTACAGCACTCACTTCCTGGGACTGCAGGCTGTTGGCATTGTAGAGCTGCCGTATGATGACCTCACATTCGTGCAGAGTTGGGGCTCGTGGTGGCTGGGATGGGTTGCAGTGGATCCTTAGAGGGTGTAAAGACGTGATGAGGCCCCCTTTTGCCTTTGAGGTTAACTCAGAACTGCCTGCTGCTGTGGTCTCTGAGGCTTCTTCTTGCAGCAGCTGACTGTTGAAATGGCATGTTCACACTCAGGTTTCACCTTTGGCCAGCTGAGGTATCAATATTTTTAAAACAATTACTGACCTGTCTTATGTTCCAATATTTATGTGGTAAAATTACTATTAGAGCTAATATGTCCACACAAGAAGACATCTCTACAGCAATGTTAAATTCTGATAGATAGGGTTGTTGCTTGAGTCATGTGACATGAGACCTTCCAGAAGGTCTACATTGCAGCACTATTCTCACTGAAAATGAAAGCATGACTTGATCCTTCTGTCACGTCTCAATCATGTTGGTATTAATGCTGTGGTGAAGGCTACATGAACCAGTGGTCGTGGGATCATTTAAGTGCATGCCCACCTGGGGGAAAGAAAGCCTGGAAGCCTGGAGAGAATCGAATTTTCTTTGCTACAATAAATAAAAATAGAAATAGAATAGAAATACAAAAAGAAATAATTGCGATAAATCTTATTTGCATTTTAAGAGCAAAGTTTGCAGCAGATATTAGTATAATTATGATATTACACTCTTTCAAAGAGCAGTGAAGTTTTAATCATTGTAAATATTCAGACATTGGAATTGGAATATGAAAAATATAAATGTTGGTGGGATATTGTCTGTCCAACCATGACACTGAGATGTTTAAACACTCCAGCAGTGTCCAACCCTATCATATTGGCACAATACACACTAACAGGGAGGGTGGAAGGAGGGTAAAGTCTGCAAACTGGCATTACTTACCCAAGGCCTGCATCTTTGGGCACGTGTGTGTCTTCTAGCCTCTCTTCAAGGTAAATTTCTTTGTGTATCTGAGATGTATTGGTCTTTCTCTCATCGTTGTGTCCTTTGTAACTGGATTCTGAGCAGTGAAAACAATGAGGAAAAACGTTGAACTAGGTTAAACATTCCAGAACGGAACATCTCAATCCCTGTCTTATGGATGTACATTTACATTTATGGCATTTGGCACAAAGGTGCTTTGCTTTTCAATTCCAGAGACACCTCAAGCTGAGATGATGCCAAATACAAATGCCAGGTTGGAGACCTCAATACTACAAGATTCGGTATAATTATAAGCCTTTAAAGTGTTAAGTGCTTATGAAAGAGATGGTCAGCATTTGAAGACACTAAGTGACTCAGTACCTTTTCTGCCTGAGCGTGGAGACTCCATGATCAGCTTGAACTGCAGGTCTTTGATCCCATGTGTGAAGAAGAGAAGACAGGCCATGAGAGACCACACATGGCATCTTCTAATCTCAATGAACACTGTGTGGTGTTTATTACGATGATGCTTTTCATATAAATGTGGAAAATCTCTCCCTGCTGGTGGGAGGTCAGTCTTTCGCCGTAAAGTGATAGCAGCCTCTACCACCCGCTGAAGTTACGTAACTCCATTCTTTTCTTTTCCACCTTCAAACTTGATTGGCTGGTAGCCACCAGTATAAGGTATCACTCTGTCAACAGCTGCCCCCCTTACAGCACACAGAGGGGGGTAATGAATTAAATATCGATGGGAACAGAAGGATTTTATTGTGGATTCTTCTTTACTATTCACATACAAATTCTACTTCAAACTCTTCCTTCTATGTCAGTTGTTTCTTGCTCATGTACTCTTTCTGAATGTGGTTATTTGGTGAGGAAATAGAATTCAGTGATAAAAATTTGTTAAATGCATGCATTATTCACCCATAATACTGTTAATTAACATTGCTTCATTAACAATCTGCCCGAATCCCATCAGAACCCTGCTGAAAGACCCATCCTTTGATGGTAAAGGTGGTTCAAAAGCTGTACATCCAGGTGAAAACACACCCAATAAGCTTGAGCTTGATGGATTTGCTGGTCTCTCCACATGACCAGATTTTCCACGCTGTCATTCTAGACAACTGGTAAAACTGACCCTCATCTGGGCCATTCTGACACAGTTCAAAGTGGTCCCCATTTGGGCCAAACCTTCATCACTATCTGGGGGATCAAACACTTTGGTCAAGGTCTTCAGACTGGTAGACCAGTGGGGTTTGTTTGGTGATGCTGGTGAAACCGGTTATGTTGGTCAACAAGTGCAGTCATGCAGGTCAACTGGCATTGTTGTGATGGCCATACTGGTTGACTAGGTTAGTTTAGTCAACCAGCTAAACCATCATAACCCTTTGAAAACATCTTACCCAGTATTTTATACACATGTGGGCCAAATTCATTGCTTTTTGGGGATCAAGTAGTTTGGTTGGGTTAGCCCACACAAACATCTGTATCAGATACAGATGTTCCACATTAGAACCAAGCTGTAAAGAACTCACCCCTATTCAGTTGAGTTAAGCGCTCGATTTCTGAGTGCAGATCTCTCAGGGTTTCTCTGTGTTGCTGCTGCAGGAAATCGATCTTCCTCTCCAGAGAGGAGATGAGCCCGTCCATATCAGGAAAATCCTGAACTCTACATTGATTGCTCTTCCAGTCTCTCACTTGCACAGAAAATCCCAGAACCGTAGCACTGTTCCTAGTTCAGTTCAGCCGGACAGGGGTTTAATAACTCTTCTGAGTCCAGATCAGAAGGCTGCAGTCCTGTCAAGTTCTCCAGCCTCTCTGTCTGTATACAGAGGTTACTGTGGTAACAGCCCCAGCCAGTCTGGCAACACCTCAACAGCCTTCAGACGATCACAGTGAATGCAGGGGTGTAGTGCAGTTTAAAAAAATAAACATTGTTAAAGATGTTTGTTCATAATTTAACTTAAAATGTTAAACTGTTGGTACATTTAAACTGATATTTCTGATTTTCATGAGATAAAAATCAACAGCCCAGCATGATTGGTGTGTGTTGTGTTGGTAGAGTTAATCAGATACAGCAGATGCTGCTGGTATTCTTAAACACTGTCATATTAATTCAAAGTTGACAAGAAAGAGAATTGAGGTCTCAGTCAAGCATATTAAAAACAAAAAAAACAACATGAAAACAGCATTACAGTGAAATTTGATTTGAAAGATTCATATATTTATAAAGACCACCTTCTTGTTTCTACACTCACTGTCCATTTCCATCAGCTCACTTACACCAGCCTTAGTCCAATTACATTTGAAGTTCTCGAATCAAGTTTTCTTAACAATCCTCCCAAGGCTGTGGTCATCACTGTTGCTTGTACACCTTTCCCACCACATTTCCCCCTTTTGGTCAACTTTCTATTTATATAACAGTGTTAAAAATTCCAGCGGCACTACAGTCAGATAAACTCATTTCATACAGTCACGTAACTCCTCTGCTGCGTTCCCTTCATTGGCTCCCTGTAGCTGAACATCAGCTTCAACACCTTGATGCTGACCTACAAAGCCAAAAATCGACCAGCCCCTCCATACATGATGGCAATGGTCAAAACTCGAGCTGTACCAAGAGCCCTTCGAGCTTCAAGTACAGCTCGACTTGACCCACCGTCCCTCAAAATACAAGGAAAACATGCATCCAGACCAAAATGGTGGAGCGAACTTCCCCTGGAGGTCCGATCAGCTGAGTCCCTCACTGTCTTCAAACGCAGACTGAAGACTCACCTGTTTCAGGAGGATTTAACTCCATAAAGACATTTGTTTCAACACAATCTAAACATGTGGAATCTCTAGATTCCAGCCTTGTCTACTAGCTAAGGATGTTCTAAGTGAACAGCAAAGCACTTTTGTAAGTCGCTCTGGAAAAGGGCGTCTGCTAAATGCCGCAAATGTAAATGTAAATGTCATACCAATGCAATAAACCCACCTGTGTCAATGTCACTGCTCTGCAGGGTCCTAACCATTGAAGAACGGGGTGAAAGGAGGCTATTGAAGTATGCAGATACAGATGGACTACACCGATTATAGAACTACAAAGTGCTCCTACATATGGTTAGTGCATAAAAAGCCATCATAAAAATTGTCTCTAGGAAAGGGGCTCCAACTACAACATTCCTACAATCAAGACACTCCTGAAGCAGAGACGTCAGAATCGTCTTACCTGAATTAAGGAGAACAAGAACTGGACTGTTGGTCAGAGGTCCAAAGTCCTCTTTTCAGAGGAAAGTAAATTCTGCATTTCAACTGGAAATCAAGGGTTCTAGACTCTGAACTCAAGCTAAAGTCAGGCGGAAGATTGGACAGGCATCTGCTAACAACCCAAATGGAAGATGCTGATTTCTTTTCCCAGCAATTTTAAGTGCAAGTTCCTAAAACAAAGCAAAAACACCACCACTCTCCACTAAACCTGTATGAAAAAAAGTTGCTTTTTAATGGATTCACTTCGTATCCGAAATGCAACAATAGTACAGTGGCTTAGTGAATTCTGAAATGTAGAAATGACTATACACTGTCAATTATAAATGTCTGAATCACACAAGCAAAATTTTTAACTGCAATTATAACAAAAAAAAATTGAGCTAAACAATTTAAACTTCCCTTCAATTAAAAAATTCTGAAGCTTTTTTAGTCCCTGTTGGGTCTTTCATAAATATCCGTCAAATCAAACCAAACAAAACGAACACTCGTACTCGTATTTACAAGATAAAAAAGGTCCATTCTACAGTTAATTAGCTTTGAGTTTGTCAGCAAACACAACCAACAGCAGCTCATAAAGAAAGCAGGTGATCAGTATGAGGGCGGTACTTGACAGAACACCAAACGAGAGAAGTGCAAAGAACAGGTAAAGCAGCAGCAACATGAACAGGGTGCGGTAGCTGCCTAGCACGCGCAAACTGAGTCGCGCTCGCTGTGGACGCCCTCTTGCTTGCTGGCTCACTGGGCTCCTCCTTCGCAGCTCAGCCACAGCTGATGATCTCGTTAGGTAGTGTCTACTGACCCGGCCCAGGAAGTCCTGGCGAGAGCACAGCAGCTCCATGTGATCTCCCAACTATGAGAAAAAGTTACTGAAGTCACTCACTGAACAACAATCATACAAATATTAGTCTCATTGATGCAGGTTTAACACGTACCCTATCGTTGATAAAGGAGGAGACCTTGAATAAGAGCCGAACCAGAAGAGCATTTTCATAGCTTCGTATGGGCTGAAGTTCTGGATCTCCTTGATATTCAATCTCAAATCGACGTAGACCATTTATGATCTGCAAAAACACAAATGCAACACGTTAAAGCAGCATCATCTGTCATTCCCACTCTGGGCTGAGCATGCAGCCAACAGCTGCTACATACAGCTATAGAACATTGCTCATCTCTGCCTATCCATGCAATTTATATTTCTTGACAGTAGGGGGAGCCCAAGAGCAAGAAACACCAAAGCTGTGACCAAAAAAAATCCCCATTTACATTTTAGGGCCAAAAGAATCTTAAAGGAGTGCATGAATCATAAAATTGACGTCAGTCGTGATTTTGAGAGCACTATAATTTCTCACATTTCACTGGTAATTTATAGTACAAATCAAAGCTCACTACATGAGCTGAGGTTACTAAGCAACACAGTGCAACTAATGGAGCTGATGGCCTTTGTTCATATGATCATTACGATCCACTGGATGCTGTGGAGCTCAGGTGTTTTCCTGTAACGTCAGTTCATTAATAGGAGGATTATGTTTGTAAGCAACATAATTGAAGGATTATTCCAAGAACAGCACAGAGCTTTACTAACTTTAATTCAGAATTCATTCAGTGTGTGTATGTGTACGGAGCTTAAACACTGTTCAGACACTCAAGTGTTTGTTTATGTGACCGGTGCTGATGCGTGTTGCTGTTTTTCTACCCGACTTAGTAAACTAATTAATCTGTCCCTAAACAGCGCAGCACTAATGAGGGAACAGGGATCAATTTCAGTCTTGCTTAATGTTGCTTCATTTAAAAAAAAGGAATTTTTAAAATCACTATATTAAAGGCTTACCTGCATCCTGCCCAAATCTGTAAGCACAAGGCCGTTTTCAGAGGGCATGCAGTCGGGCAGCTGCTTGGACCCTCCATTGTCTTCTGTTGATGCCAAGTTTGCCATCAACTGCGACAGCTGCCCCGAATTCAGCTACACAAATAAACATTGGATATTTCATTTTCAACTCCATTGTTCCACTGATTGTTTCTGTACAGTGAAAAGAAATTGCCATGGTCTACGAAAGCCAACATTACAGATCAGTCTATACATGGAAGAAAGGAACACACTGACCCGAAATATCTGACACAGGTAGTCCAGAGCCTTGTCCAAAAACTCATGAGTCTTTTTTAAGCACTCTCCCATGTCATCAGCCTCTCCGCCGTTAAAGGTATGGTTGGGATCGGAGGAGCCCATGCCGAACCATGAGAAAAACGAGCTGTTTGCAGCCGCTTCTGCGGAGTGATCCGATATTCGCTTAGCTGTCTGTCGGGCCTGGGCTATGATCTGGATCAGCTTTAACACCTGCAGAGGATCAAAGAATGAAAGGAATCATGGTAAACTATCTCCCACTCAAGCTGTCGGCTGTCTTGATGTCCACAATTCATGCAATACTTTGCAAATATGATGTAATCCATCACTAAAGCCTCTCATCTCACGTAACATCAACCACCTGTACAGAAAGGGACAGAGCAGGCTGTACTTTCTGAGGAGGCTATGGTCCTTCAACATCTGCAGGAAACTCCTGTGGATGTTTTGTCAGTCTGTGGTCGCCAGTGTCCTGTTCTACACTGTGGTGTGCTGGTGGGGCAGCATATCCAAGGAGGTTGGACAAATTGGATCAGGCAGACTGGCTGGCACAAAGCTGGACTCTCTGGTGTCAGTGGCAGAGAAGAGGACTGTGAAGAAACTACTGGACATTATGGACAATGCCAGTCACCCTCTACACACTGTCATCAGCCACCAGAGGAGCCTGTTCAGTGATAGACTGCTTCTTTCCAAGTGCAGGACCAACAGACTTAAAAACACTTTTGTCCCGCACGCCATCAGACTGTACAACTCCTATCTGGGGGGGGATAATAATGTGCAATACCGCCTCCTACAGGACTCCTTTTTCATGCACTATTTATCCATATTATACATTGTAATATAGTCTCTATATTATATAATCGTTATATTAATACAGTGTTTTCTTTATTAAATTATTATCTCTTTCTATTATCTGCTGCTGGAACCTTAATTTCCCTGAGGGAACCCTCCCAAGGGAACAGTAAAGTCCTATCTAATCTAATTAATCTAGAGTCAATTTGCATTATTGTTATTATTATTAGTGTGAGAAATTCCAGAACAATATTCGTTTCTGGACTTATTACTCACCAAACCACGCAGCTCACTGCCAAACATCTGCTTATACTGGCAGTCCTGCCCTTCTAGACTGTACACGTGACTCTTGACTTTGAAGACAGCATCCGTCCCTGCAGGCTGGCGAGAGGATAAGAAGCTGCCACTGTGTGCAGGTGTGAGGAAGACCCGGGGCTGCCGGTGGTGAAGGACATGTTCCGGCTCTAGAAATAGCTGCTCTCCTGAAAGGACAAGAAGCAGTCCGTAATTGTTCCAAGTCAATCTGGTGCATTCTTATTAGTCCATGGATCATGAAATGTTGACGCCATCTAAAAAAATAACTGCCAGATTCAAATTATGCCAAAAAGAAAAAAACTGGACAACTGAAAAACCACGAGAACGGAGATACGAGGTCAATGTGTGAGTAACAATATGCGTAATTTATTCCCGTAACAAAACCATATCTATATACTAACCTTTTTGGATCATTTCTGATAGGTTTGGCTGGGCAAAGACTTTGGCTACCCTGAAAACCATCAGTGCATTTTTGGCATTGACGAGATCTGTGCGCATAGCTCGATTGAGGAAACCCTGAAAGAGCTTTGTGTACATAAGTAGATTCTCTTGAACAAAGGAAGCCCTGTGAAAGAGGAAAAAAACATTAGGCTACAGAAATGGGGAGCAGAACACCTGGAAACGTGTGAACAGCAAAGAAGAAAAGCAAATTAAAAAATGAATTCATTGTATTTTTTGTTCTATTTAAGGTGCAACGTTCTAGTGCATTTATCCACAGAAGCAAAGGATTACCATTTCTCAGGGACATTTCTGTTCTGTACATCAGCCTGGAGATTGTTTTTCTCTCCAGTGTACCTCCAGGGCTGGATGTAACTCAGCCATGTTTCCAATACCTGTGAGAACAATAAACCATTTCTAGCTCACACCTTTTTAAAATAAAGTGGCACTTTAGTTCAACCTTCACATGGAAAAAGACACTTACTGCTCTGAAGGAAGCATCCAGAGGCCAGTGTCCAAAGCAGTGCTGCAGGAAAACATACAGCTTCTGCTGCACAAACCTCTGCACTACCACTCTGTGAAACAAACAAACAAAACAAGCTGGGTGATCTGTCCAGCCAGCAAAACGGGCTGGAGCGATACATTGATATTTAAATCTGTATCGAGATATAAAACAGAGCAGGATATGGACTGGGCAAAATTTTTATATTTATATATTTATATATATATATTTATATTTATATATATATATATATATATATATATATATATATATATTATATATATATATATATATATTTTATATATATATATATATATATATACTATATATATAAATATATATATATATATATATATATATATATATATATATATATGAGACAGATATATATATATATATATATATATATATATATAAAATATAATTTTTTGTATCTGTATCATGATTATAAAGAGTGCAATACAAGCGGAGACAATATACTTTATTATAGAGTTATTTTTTATATTATATAGTGTTATTTGTTTTTTAAATATTCGGTTTTAATCTTGTTTTCTGCTCCGTCGCTCTGCTCCACCCCTTAGTTTTAGTGTCTATAAAGAAGAAATGATCAAATTTCAATATGTTCATATAGTTTGAGATTAAGGATGTCATGGGATGTCCTTGTTTTTTCACATTGTATTTGTCACCTCATACATTGTATCGTATATCACCGTCCAGCTAAAATAAATTGTGATTTAACTTTTTGTCCATATCACCCAGCCCTAGTACACATTAAAGATAACAACTTCATAAACTTGGCACTGAAGCCCACCTTTTGAACTCCTCCAGGGGACTGGCATGAGAGTGAGTGGAAGGAGAAGAGGTCTGTTCTTGTTTCAAGCTATTGGAGAAGGCGTGCAGGTGTTTGACAAGCAGACGGACCACCAGGACATGCTCTTCTGTTGGGCTGAAGGGCTCCTGTTACGTCACCCCCACAAACACACATCCACAAATGAATACGAGCAAACATCACAACATCCTGTAAAATGTACTTTTTAATATGAATATTCTGTATTTTGAAACTCAAATACAGATTTGATATTTCTGTAACACAATGTATATTTACAGCATTTACAAGAACTAGTTTCATCATTAAAATTGCCAGATGGCAAAAAGTGTTCTGGGCCAGGGATCGGCAACCCACAATTCGAGAAAAATCAAACCACCTTTGGAGCCACAGCAATTTATGTTCATCTTATTGTTGTCACGTTTTGCTTTTCGACCAGCAGTCTGTGCAACAATCGACAGGGTAAAAGGTAGGAGAATCAGCAGCTCTGCATTAATTCCAGCATTTAGATCCATTTCTCGTTCACTTAAACATTTCGTTTAAAGGTGGACGCGACACAAAGCCATTTATTGTGGAATTATTGGTGATCAGGAGATTCAACCGTAAACTGAAATCCTAACTTTTAAATCCCAGCAGAGCCGAGTCTCTACAACAGCTACACTAAAGCTTCCTCTCCACACTGACCATCTCTGCTCTCCATTCACTGCTGACCTGCACACGTTACTGACACCTAAACATACTGATCTGAAGCCAAATTCCACCAAACCAGATTCTGAATCGCACATAAAATCAGATAAAACTGCGAATCCTTTGCAATGTTTGCCTCATTTTTCTGCGTGTTCTGGACAAACTACTCAAATCTCCACATCAAGGCATATCCAGCAAGCTGATTGGCTTGTTTTGTTGAACTGTTGATCTGTACGTTGCAAGCTGACTGGCTTTTGTTAAAGGAGACTTTATCCATAACGAGAAATCTAAACGACTTTAGTTCATTTTGCTGTGAAGCCACAAGAGGGCAGTAAAAGAGCCGCATGTGGCTCTGGAGCATGTTGCCGGTCCCTGGTCTGAGCAATTAGGTTGTACATTAAGTGAAGTAGTCGTGCTTGATAACAGGCTACAGGTAAAGGAACACTGAACACAAACCCACAGACACATAAGACATGTTAAAATCACCACACCTGAACTACAACAAGCATGCTTTTGAAGGGAGAAATGAGATACCAGTGAGTCTCTCACTTTTCTTCAACTTCAAAGAGCCCTTAGAGTATCACACCACAAACAATGTGTTGGTCATCTATCCACACTGCTAATCACAGCAGGCACAACTACATGAACCTTGACTAGAAAAAAAAAAAAAAAAAAAAAAAAAAGTATTCTAACCCCTGCTCTCCTATCAGGATCCTGCGCTACTTGCCCCTTTATATTACCTCCAGGAAGCCCGTGAACTGAATGAAAAGGTAAAAGTACTTGGTATGTGTGGAGGGTCCCAGAGCCTGGTGGGGCGGGGGGTTGGCACAGCATGCTGGACATATTGAGGCGGTACTGCAGCAACGCCAGCTGAAGGACCCATCACAAAGTGGGAAGGAGGTAGAGGAGAGGAGGAGGAGAAGGAGGAGGAAAAGAAGAGAGGAAAGGAGTAGGAAGGTGAACATGAGAATAGAAAGGAAAAATAAAGGATAGAGTGCAATCCAAGAGAAAAGTTGGACGAAGTAAGAACCGAAATGGAGGTGAACAAAAAGACAAAAAAAATAAAAAATAAAAAATAGACGACAGAAACACAATGCCATGACAATTAGCTTGATGCAGTCGCCCTTTTCACAGTCCAAAGTAGATCTTGACAACAGCTTGATGGTTTTTATAATGGTAACTTTGATTCATTTGACATTTATTGGTTATTATTACCCAACTGGTGTATTATGTAATTTTATTTAGTGTGACTACTTACAACAGAGGAAGGAAAAGGAGACACTGCATCACTTCTTTTTTAAAACAGATGAACCATAATTGAGGCAATCGTCCAATTTACATTTATTGTCTGAAACCAAACCATTCAGGACCACTGACAATTAGGGCTGGGAGATATATATCCATATTTATATTGATGAAGGGATGTAAACAGAGCAAGTTATGGGTGGAGGCTTTATTATTGTATGTGTGTATATATTTAAGTTTTATATTATGTATGTATGTATATACACACACACACACACACACACACACACACACACACACACACACACACACACACAGAGGGGTTGGACAATGAAACTGAAACACCTGGTTTTAGACCACAATCATTGATTAGTATGGTGTACTAGGGCCTCCTTTAGTGGCCAATACAGCGTCAATTCTTCTTGGGAATTACATTTTTGGATACCATCCGGGTTAACACCCAAACATTCCTCTTGTGTCCACAGTTTATCCTGTTGGATGTGGTTGGTCCTTCTTGGTGGTGCTGACGTTACCCTGGATACTGTGGCTCTTGACACATCACAAAGACTTGCTGTCTTGGTCACAGATGCGCCAGCAAGACGTGCACCAACAATTTGTCCTCTTTTGAACTCTGGTATGTCCCCCATAATGTTGTGTTCATTGCAATATTTTGAGCAAAACTGTGCTCTTACCTGCTAATTGAACCTTCACACTCTGCTCTTACTGGTGCAATTAATGAAGATTGGCCACCAGGCTGCTCCAATTTAGCCATGAAACCTCCCCACACTACAATGACAGGTGTTTCAGTTTCAGTTTATATCCCCTGGTCTCAGCTCTTCCTCACCCATTCACGCTCTAGCATACTCACTCTGGAGGAGCCATAATACTTAGTGTCTGTAAAAATGTGAGTAAACATTGTTTGAATATAGTTATAGAGAGAAAGGATTTCATTTTGTCACATTGTATTTTCGGTATGAATATCACCATTCAGCTAAAATTGTATCGGGATATATTTTTTTTTTTGTCTCCCAGCCCTACTGACAATGCCCACATTTTAATAAAACATTTTCTCAAACAATTTTATAGTAAACTGGCGATTACCAATTAATCTCGGATACCTAATAAAATGCACATGAATGCAAAACACCTAGAATGCTTAGGGCTGACTGGAGGCTCAGGCTCACTTTGGTAAACACTGACTAAGACAGCACACTCAAAGTTCACTACAGCAGCTCACAATCCAGAGAAGCAAAAAGCTTACAAACAGTCCACAGCCAAGACAGACAGTAGAGACCCAAGAGACAACAAAAGACACCATGCTTAAAAATGCCTTTGCCCACATGACCAAAAAAAGGAACAAGAAAAAGAAAGACCAAGCTCACTACATAATGGCAAGCCTTAGAAGCACAGATTTCTAGTCCACAGCTTTGTATTCTGCCCCTCAAACAAATATGGCTGATCTACCAACAAAGAGGAGAAGAAAAATGCAGAAGGATACACCCTAATCTGAATTCAGCCAAACATAACCCCAGGCTCATATGAGGTCAAGGGAACAAACAGATCAGCTGCATGGGAAGAAAATCAGCAACCTAATTGCACTATACCAGCATTTGAACCAGCAGTTGGAGATAACCAGCCAAGAGCAGATCAAAGTGGAGGACGCACTATCTGCGTGTGCAAGTGTCTTCCTTAGCTAATGAAGTGGGTGAGGGATACGTGCAGTGGCACCCAAGTTGCAGGAGTTGGGAACATGGTTGTAGGGTGGAGGTGCTCAGCCAGTCAGCCGTGCGGTGGAGGAAAAGGGGTGGTGAGAACAGTCTGCTACTCACTTACCTTCACTTGAGGAGACTGCAGCTTCTGGTACATTTCCAGGGAGTAGTGATGGAGCCACATCTCCACAAACACCTGCAGAGACAAAGACAAAGTTCTTTAACTTTTAGAACCCTAGACAGTATGTTTAATGTGGATAATTATAATTGTAATTTGATGTATTTTAATTGGCAAAAAAACCCAGTATTGATTAGAGACAGTCACACATGCAAGATATTATTTTCAGGAGATCCTACGCTAGTCAAATTTGTCTTCGTTTGAAATGTAAAAAACAAAAATGTAAATATTTGTATGAATATTCGCTGTCTTTGGAAGAATTTTGATGAGATATTTGTAATGATTAGACTTACAATGATATTTGGTTGGTGTGGCTCAACAGATAATACCACCACACCATGTGGGAGACTGGGTTTTGATCCCCAGTCTGGGCAACTATGCTGTGCTACACCAATAAGAGTCATTGGGAAAGACTCCTAACACTGCTGTGGCCTCTGTAATATGAGTAACCTTGTAAGTCGCTCTGGATAAGAGTGTCGGCTAAATGCCATGAATGTAAAATGTAAATATTTATAAGTTGTTCGACATAATTGACAGTTTTCCAAATAAAATAAAAAAAACAACCTAAATATCCTTAGTTTTCATATTTTATGTAGCTTTTTGGTATTATCTCGTAATTGTATTTAAATTTTTATTCTAAAATTTGAGCATTGTGAGCAAAAAAAGAGAGTAAACAATCCAATCCTTCTCATTTTCCTCTGTAACCCCCTCTCACTCATCAGTACATGCGGATTAAGCACGTACATGTTGGTAGAGCAGTCTACACACAGGAAGGCTCCTTTGGCATTTAAACTGGGATTAAATTCAGTTACAAACAAGTGAATTTTACCCATTTTCCAGTTAATCCTGTAGTTTATGTATGTGTCGTGTCTGTGGGATTCTCTGATCCTGAGGTATAAAGCTTTGAATGTGAATATGTATCTGCCCACAAAAAGCGGCTTTCGGGTTGTGAGAGTTAAAACTACTTCTCAGCGATATATTCACATACATTCACCTTTAAGATTTAAACAGTCAGTCAGAATGAACTTTCACCTGCAGAAGGGTTTCTGATCTCCAGATCTCCTGGGCTGCAGGATCAGCGTTGACTGAGGGCTGATGAGATATGTGACGTTTCAATAGGCTGGTATTGTGGGCGCCGTAACCAACATAAGGCACACTGGGAGATCTAGGAGAGAGAATAATCCAAAAGTATCACAATGTGGTGTTTTTAGATACATTTCACCCTGACGTCTGTCTAACCTAATGTTATTAAGGTCTGGAAGGTATTTGTTCCAGAGCAACTGATATTTTCCCCTAAGAGGTGGGAATTTTGGAATGGTGAGGGGAAACATACTGCAAAAATGTTGGTTACAATATATTTTCCCTGTCCCTTATACACGTCCATACATTTAAATATTGGACATTGTTTGGAGGCAAGCAAGTCATTTTACAGCAAAATACCTTGGAGCAGGAGGGGCCACGGTTCCTCTAGGATCAGAGAAAGGAGATGGGGGCACATTCCCCTCTGTGGGCAGGAAGTGCTTGAGATAGGCATCAACAAGCACAAAATAAGCACTATCTGAACAGCTCCCATGTTGACCAGGAGGGTAGGTCTGAAATTTAACATAAAATATGTATATTTATAAACGCACATTGCCACACACACACACACACACACACACACAAACACGGCAAACCTACCTTTGGTACAATGAGACAAGAGGCAAAGTTGAAGATGTAGTATTCAAAGGGATCTTATAGACAGTTAAGTAACGATCACATGTAAAAATGTCAAAATGATGTATCTCACCAACACTGAACATGAACCATCTTTTTGTAAAGGATACTAAGAGACATACTGAGAGACAGCAGGCCCGACATGGGGAACTGAAGTTTGTTGTGAAAAAGGGGGCAATCTGGTAAAACTCCTTCTTGAATGGATGCCTTCACAGGACCCTGTAGAGTGCACATCATCATCATCATCATCATCATCATCACTGAAAAGAAAGTGTTAGCACTGTTAATACATTGTTTACACTTACTGGAAGATAGCTGATTGGGATCTCATATTTATAGTCCTCTGCTTGCAGCTTGTACACCAGCTTCATCATGGGTCCACTACTGAAAATACATTGAAAGCACGGTCATGTATGTAAATAAAGACTGCACCAACATTTCATATTCACTAAGTATCAGCATCCCAGAAAAAAAAAAACGAGGAAAAAAAAATGCACAGCTAACCTTGGGTCAAGAAAATCCATGACAATGTTATATTCATTCATGCGGGCATGCAGAAACCGCAGGTTCCAGCCCAAAATAGCTCCATCCAGACTGCCGAAGATACTGTCAATCAGCCAGGGGAAGACGAGATGCAACTCCTGAGGGGACATGAAGTCAAAACGTCAATATTCAGTTTCACTGTCACGGATAAACCTCACTAGCCTGCCGCCATCCCTGCTTTTGGTTCAGTAATGAATGATTATTCTTCTGGTCCAAGCAGTTCCCCAATACGCCGCTTGGGGCGTAACGCCTAGCGGAATCTGCCCTGTGATTGGCCAGTCTAAATGTCGGGTACTGCTGGCCAGCTTCCTCTCTTGTTCCCCTTGTTTCCTTAAACAAGTAAATTGAGGGTTTCTTGGGATTTCCAACAACAAAAATCGGCGAAGGGGGAGAGAGGAAGCAGGCAAAAAGTGGCGACATTTAGACACTCCACCATCACCAATAGATTAGAGAAAATTCCAAGCAGTTCTAATTTAACTGATCGGGTAAGGAAATGAGGGGAAAAAGAGAGGAAGCTGGTCAAAAAAGTCTGATATTTAGACAATGACTGGGAACCTGCCACTAGGTGTTACGCCAAGCACCTAGGGGAACTTTTCGGACCAGATTACGACAGGTACCCCTACACTAGACCACTTGTTTCCTCAGCCAGTCGATTTCAGAAAACTTGGAATTCCTTGGGAATACCTAGAAATTTCCTCCAAATATCTGATGCTTCATGTTGGAATGTCATTTAAGGACTTCAGTCGCTTCATCCACAGGAGAATAAGGGAAGTCCAGACTTCTATCGCTCTGTGAAAAGTGTTAGACCAAGCACCATAACCCCGCCTCCTTTAACAAATCTGCAGCCATGGTGATTCCCGTTTGCGGAGGCTTTCCGCTCTCTCCTTCTTTACGCTTATTTTCATTTCTTTAAACAGTCCTGTGTATTTGATTGTACTGCTTTTTAATGACCTGTCAGATTTGATTTCTTAATGATTTTTTCATGCTTTTTTGGTGTGCATGGATTGGTCTGTTTATATAAAGCACTCTGAATTTCCACTTTGTGTGAAAGGTGCCCCACCAATAATCCTGCCCGGCTTTGTCCGACCCTCCCCGCCGTCGACTGCTGGAGCTGGTCTGCTGTTGTACGTGGGAATTCTCTGATCAGAGGGAATGCCTGGATGCTGGAAAACTACAATGAAAAGAGTGCACCACAACTCACCTTGGCAGGATAGTCATCAATCACTTTCACCAGCTCTTGGCATCTCTGAAGAAGGGGCTTTGTGGTCCAGTCTGCTTTCAGGTTTGCCTGTCCAGAAGATAAGAAGCAGTAGTGTGAGGGTGTGCAGAGTTGATTCAGAGATGTGATCCATGTGATTCATTCATTCACAAAGGCTTTGTGCTCACCAGGAGATAACTGGGCTGCTGATTGGCTGGTACAGACATGGCTGAAGGCACTGAACTGCTCACAAGCTGCCCCCCAAACACACACCTGCTGAAAGAGTGACCCAGTGGACGTCCATCAGAAAATACAGCCATAACATTAAGTGACTGTATGCAGAGCTGTGAGTCTCACCTAAACACACCACAGAAGGGTCAGCCAGGCTGGAAGTTCAGTCACAGTAAAGGGAGAACATGCCTGCTGGAGTTTGATTGAATACTACAGATATAAATTATATATTTAACTGCACACAAACCGCGCTCAAATCCACACCGATCTAAAACCAGACCTGGGGCGTCACTTCCGCGAAGCAAAGACGAGCTTCCGGTTTCAGAACAGCGACACCTACCGACCGCTCCTGCAACTGAATTCATCCAGGATTTCAATAATAATAATAATAATAATAATAATAATAATAATAATAATAATAATAATATGTATATAAAATTATAAATAATACAATTAATAATATAACAATATTATTTATAGTATATAAATATATATATATGAAATATTATTATGAATAATAATATTACATAATTATAATTTATACTATTGATAATCATAATTTAAAAAGTATAACAGCAATAATAATAATAATAATAATAATAATAATAATAACAAATATATGTAATAAAAACAATAATAACACACAAATTAATTATAAAAAAAATATTATTATTTATTATTAAAATAAACTGTGTGTTTGTGTGTGAAGAAATATATATGTATATAAAATATGACTTATAATAAGATTATATATGTGTATACATTTTTGGTAATAAAATACAATATATATTAATACCATTTACAAATGCAATTATACAACAGTTATATTTGTCTATACAACAATAAAACAAAAACGAAAAATGCCAACATAAGAGAAAAATAAATCCCAAATGAAAACGAATGTGATTGCAAGATAAAAAAACAAAACAAAACAAAAATCTAACTGCTAAATAAGGTAATAATAAATAAATAAAGAAGTAATATTTCAGTTTTTTTTAAATATTCATGTCTTGGGATAATTTCACGTTTTTATTTTTTTTTTATTAATTATCATTTTATTAATTTATTAACATAGTTGTACTTTGGGGCTTTTTGATGTGTCTCTTTTTCTTTCCTTCTTGATTTTTTTGGTTATTTCAGCAGTGGGCGTGGTCAATGGTTAGTAAAACGCTGAATATTTAAATGAAGGTGCCTGAAGCTTCGCCCATCTTACACCTGGTCGTTGATCGTTAAGATGGCGTCGTTGGAGGACCACCACTTCTTGGACAGCTTTAAGGGGAAGCGTCTGAAGCTTGTCACGAAGGGTGGTGTGTTCACTGGCATCGTCCAGCGTATTGGTCTGAACAAGACCATAGTTTTAGAGGATGTGGCTGAAGCTATAAGTGGCAGGAAGCTTTGTGGAACTAAACTGTTCTTCGGAAGAGAAATCCTGAACATTGAGCTTCCCAGAGTTACTAGACCGGACCCTGTGGACCACCACGGCTCTAACCCAGGGCAGCTGCCTGTGGCCGAGTTTCAGCCCTACAGACGAAGCTTGTTGCTGGATGACGAGGCTGAACAATACATCAACTATGTGGTGATCGATGAGTTCCATGAGAAGTTTGGTCCTGCTGTGATGCACATCCAGAAACAGCAAGTGATCGGGATTGGATCTGATGGGGTTGGCACCTTCCAGCAGGAGAGACTTTGCTGGCTACAGATAGCTACTAAGAAGAAGGTGTATCTCTTTGACATTCTTCTGCTTGGCAGCAGGGCCTTCAAAAATGGCCTGTCCATGATTCTGGAGAGCAAACACATACTGAAGGTCACTCACGACTGTCGCTGCATTGCCAGCCCTCTGTTGGCTCAGTTTCGAGTAAATCTTACTAATGTGTTTGACACTCAAGTTGCTGACTTCTTGCACTTCTATGAAGAGACAGGAGGCTACCTGCCAGACAGGGTCAGCACGCTCCAGGAGGTGGTCAGCTTTCATCTGAAAATACCTTTGTTCCATCTTTCCTCTCTAAAGATCAAGGCGCAGATCACAAGAGAGGACAAAGAAGTTTGGTATGTGCGTCCTTGCCCTGGTCCCTTGCTTAAGGTTATGGCCTTGTCAGTGATCCACCTACTGCCACTGCGTCTGGTGTTGCTGGATGCTCTCATGGCTGATTTTACCAACCTGGTGAACTCTTACCTAATTGGTAGCCAAGATGTGTCCATGCCCATGCAGCACATTGGCAAGAGTGGACTGGAGCTTCCCAAGGAGCTGCGAGAGCTGGAAGTGATTTGGCAAGAACGTCAGGAGTGGGCTGTACAGCATTACTCGGTCACTGAGGATGGCCTCCTGGAGCGCTACAAGGTCAAGCCTTCTACAGAACCACCTGATCCACAGAGCGTGAAGCACCCTGATCCAGAAGAGTTGGCCCACCCTCAAGGCAATGCCTCCAGAGTTAGGTCAACAAAGGATCTTGCAGACTTCACAGTGCTGGGGAGAGGGAAGCCACCAGATACAGAGAAGATGCCCATCTCCACAGCTGTCCCTGCTGTAGGGAGAGGGTTCAGCATCTTGTCACCAGTAGAGTCCGCCAGTGAGGGTCTGAGTGTAGGAAAGACCAGCCCAGAGCCAGCAGTTTCTGATGGTTTAGAGTCAGTCTCACGACCTATTTCCATCATGGCAGGGGTGGCCCCTGGAGGCTCCTATCCAGGCTCTGCAATATTCATGGGCAGAGGATTCATCCACACACCAGTAAGCTGAGCCTCCCATATCTTCAGCTCCTTTGGGAGGCAGTGTTAACAAAAGGAAATATATTCTCCGGAACTGGTTTCAGCATCCTGCAGGCTTCTGTTAGGTTTGGCATTCGATGGACTGTGTTGAGTGTAGTTTAGGTTTGGGAATTTTTTTGACTCTCTTAGGTTCTCTTAGGTTCTTGTTCATCTTGCAATTTGTTTTCGAATGCCTTATTACCATTAGTGCATTGGTTCCCAATACCAGTCTAAGGAACCCCATTTATGTTTCCTTAAAGGATTGCTTGGCCTGTGACAATAGCAGAAGCCCTTTTCAAACTATGTAGAACTATTCAGAGCAGTTCTTAGAGACATCAGGGACAGGTTTTCCATCATAGTTGTACCTAGAGAGCTTTAAGCTGTCCTGGTTTATTGCAGAACCATTGCCTTTACTAAAGGACTCTCGATTGCCCCCTTTTCAGTCCATGTTGACACCTGACCCAGAGAACGAGGGGCTTACTTATTAGATAATCAAGCTTAATTGTGAGTGCTAGATATAACGAAGAACAGCATTGTGGATGGTACAAGGTCTTCAGGTCTAGGTACCTTTTGCTTTAGTTCATTTTTCTTTTTTATTGTTCACAGTTTGAACAAGGAAAGGATTGCACAAGGAAAAGCAGCCACAGCCTGCCATCCTTTCTTATTTTCATTTGAGATTTGTAATGAAAGTTTGGAAAACAACGATTTCACCTCTTTCAAGAGTTGTCCAAACAAGCGGCCATACCTTTTTATGTAGGTAGGTGGCAGTGTTGTCCAAAGCTCACTAGAGCTGTGTTTGTAGTGCGTTTAATCAGTTCAGTTAGTGACAGACTAATAATTTACTGTGTTGGCATTTATCTAGAACATACCCCACTGTGAACATTGGGATGTACCTGTTTTCATTGTTATATCTCATCACAATAAACATGGCTTCACACTCACTGACGTGCAATTCAGTGGTTGAAAAGATCTTCAGTGGCCAACAGAAAAATCGACTTTGATGTTCTCTCATCCATTCTCTCAGAGGGCGCCAGAGTTTGTGGCTGAAAGAGAGATTCCATTATGGACTGATCCCTGAGGCATTGTCATTTCACAGCACCAGGCTTCCTTTCACCACCAGGAAAAAAAAAAAAAAACGGGGTAAAAAGGAAATGTCTCTGCACGTTACACCATTTGCTAAGTCTTTACTCCACACTCAGCTGTTAAGTGCCTATAAAAGAATCGACAGGCATGAACAGGCGTTTTACTGCACATTGCACAGCCCTGTTTAATTCAAGTGTATTCATCCTTCACAAATATCCTTGGAGCATATTGTGCGGCTGAAGAATTGCACTGATTTCTCGGCTGTATGTCAGCGTGATTAATCAACGACTGGTTAATTCTGTTACATTAAATTTCAGCACTTTAATCATATTTTATTGCCGTGATGTTGTAGTCCAATTGCCTAGTGGACGCTGTGGGTATGATGGACGTTTAAAATTCGATGCCGCTCTCTGAGGTGTCTAGGTGTTCGCACACTGTCTCGTTACACACTGATCGGCTTTGAGGCCGCGTGCGGGAGAAAAGACGTGAAAAACCAAACAAGAATATTGTTAATATTGTGATAGTGTTGCGATGGTGCAATATATTTCTACAATATTGAAATCTAACTTTGATACTGAGCTGTAAATGCTTTGCTGCTGTTGCTGTGCCTTTGCTTCATCCTCGTGGGGATGTAATGTTTTCAATTATGAATTTTGTGGAGAAACACAAAAGACCATGAGTTTATTGGAGCGTCAATCTGTCAGATTTGTTTTTGTTAGGTGTTGTGTGGTGTAAAATGCCCATTTTTATGAACTGCAGGTGTGACTGGAAACCTTTTCTATCAGGAAAGCTTCTATAGACCAAGGTTTCTCAACTAGTGGGCTGGGGACCACCAGTCTTGAAGCTCCCTCCTAGTGGTCCTGGTTGGCCATGAGGTTGTAAAAGTTGAGAACCTCTGCTTTAGACCACAGAGAGTGTACTGTACTGTATTTCACTGTACTGTACTAAACTGTGCTGTAAGGATAGACAAGAAGAGGCATTGCAAAGTTTGATGCAAATCAGCAGCTTTCAGTGATTAATCTCAAGCAAGTTCCAAGATGAAGTGAGACAAGAGAAAGAAAAGTTTTGTCAGCACAATAACAGCCTTCATTACGCACTTGATGCGACGTCAGTCAAGACGATGTCCTCAACAAAGCACACAACACACAAGTCTGTCAGATCACACAAAGTAGCAGAATATTTAGGAATTAAAAAAAAAAACGGACTAATTAAACAAGAATTGGGTGACAGATGTGACATTTTTGGGGCCGTGCGATTTCACTGTAAGCACTGTTAAAATGGCAAGATCCTTGAGGAACTTTTGCATGTTATTGGATTTGACCTGGTGGAGGAACCTCTTATAATGAGCCAGATCTTCTGGTTCTCAGGTTTAAAACAGTACGAGACTGAGAGGAGTCTGAAATCAGGCATTTAAAATCATACATCCAGATGGTGATGGATGATGGAGATTGACATTCTGATATGGATATGTGTACAGACTATTACGCTGGGTGTAAGTTGTCTGTGTAAATTCAGGGGACTTTTCCATTCGACTCTAGTGTACTAGTATGGAGGCAACAGTTGGAAGATCCCAGCCAGTGATTTTAGAATCAGTGTGCACTACCTTCTCAAGCTGATCTCTCTCATAAGCAGTTGTGTAACCGAACCACACATATATAGAAAAGGTCAGTATACTTTCTAACTCAGCTCTGTAAAAATAGAACATGCACTCTGGATACTCTTTCAGCTGCCTTACACAGAAGAGCCTCTGATAAGCTTTCCTTAGTATGACAGCAGTATTATCCTCCCACCTGAGTGATACATTAATGGTTGTCCCTAGGAACTTAAAACTGGAGGCAACTCTGCCTCTGAGGCAGAACAAATGCAATTGATTCAGAGAATAACCAATTAAAATAAGTGGTAGGCAGAGCTTTCGGCTCCTCGGACGCATTGCATGAAAAGTGTGCAATTCATTTTTTTTTTCTAGCTTCCGAGGCCACATTTTACATTTTCTATCCAATCTTTCCTTTACTTCATGCCAACACAGAGAACTATGATGTTTTTTCATGTGAGAGGCACGTCTTCAGCTCCATTATGTAAACGCAGCTTTAATGCTCATGTTCAGGAGATAAGTTATCATTTTTGACAGTTTATTACATGACTATCTAACTAATAAGCAAGCAAACAAAGAAAAAGCAGCACTGAAAATGTAGCTGTCTAGTTTTCCAGGCAGTTTTCTAAGAAAACAATATTTAAAAATAATGTCTTAAAAACAAACAACAAAACCTCAAAGTGAATCACGGCACCTTTCATCCACATATAAAGCTGTGATGAGAAGATATGCATTTTTAAAATGCTGAATACTGGTTATTTGAAATGGTCCTTCTCTACACCAGTTATGTTTCTTCTGCATCAGAGTCTGAGAAGAACTATATTGAGTAGTGATTTTGCAAATGAGCAGAACCAAGGCTTTCTTGATTTTCTTGGTTTCTTGGTGCAGCCGTGGCCTAGTGGTTAGGGAACCAGCCTTGTGACTGGAAGGTTGCTGGTGCAATACCCTGAACTGGTGGGACTGATTTGTCCTTTAACACAGCACTTAACTTCTCCCTGGACAGGGCTGCTAACTACTCCGGGCATGTGTGCTCACTGCCTCCTAGTGTGCGTTTCACTGCATGGGTTAAATGTGGAGGTCAGATTCCCCTCTGTGCAGCACAGTGGGTCTGTTTATGTTTTGAAGGTTCTAAGAAGTTCTTCCCCAGTTTTTGGACTCCAAAATGTTCTTAACTATCTTGTAGATTTTACAGTGTAGTTTCATAAGCACATTGTACTTTAAATTCGTGGCCCCAGTCATCCTCCTCATCAGATTCTTGATAGTATAAAGCTATTAATACAAACAAACAATTGTTTATGGTCATAACTCAATCCTTACGGTCCACGAGCCCTTTCAGCATCAAGTAAAGGTCACCTTGACATCCCTCAAGATGCATGGAAAACAAGCATCCAGGTTTTTTTTCTGTCCTGGCACCAATCTGGTGGAATGAACTTGCCCTGGGGGTCCGAACAGCAGAGGCACTTGCTGTCTTCAAATGCAGAGTGCTCTTTGATGAGCATTTAACACATTAAAGTATTATAATTTTACTGAATCTTACTGGTATCAAGGTCTCCAATCTGACATTTGTTTTTGGCAGCATCTAAGATTGAGTCTCTACAAATCAGGTAAGGATATTTTCTGAGTGAACAGCAAAGCACTTAGACTTTTAGTCTAATGTTTTTCCTTAATTAGATGGAACTGATGTGAATTATTACTAAACACTAGGCCCAGCTTGTGGTAAATGACCTGTAAACACACAGAGACACTCTTCATGTTTAATTACTGGTCAGTGATATGGCTTTTTCTGATATAACTTGGATGTTTGCTAGACCAGGTGGTGGTTTAAGTTAATGGATAATAAGAACTAAACTAATATTATCTTGGTTCTAGCAATCTAGGCTAGTTAAAGGTGCACATAGGCCCACTGTGCTGCACACAGGGGAGTTAGACATCCACATTTAACCCATCCACACACAGTGATAAACAGTAGTACTAGCTCTACTAGCTAAGGATATTCTGAGTGAACAGCAAAGCACTTTTGTAAGTCGCTCTGGATAAGGCCGTCTGCTAAATGCCATAAATGTAAATGTAAATGTGGTAACTTCACACACTAGGGGGGCGGTGAGCACACATGCCCAGAGCAATGGGCAGCCCTATCCACAGTGCCCAAGGAGCAGCTGGGGAGATAAGTGCCTTGCTCAACGACACTTCAGTCATGCCCAGGGATTCAAACCAGCACCCTTCCACTCACAAGGCTGGTTCCCTAACCACCCTTGTAAACAGTTTTAAAATTAAAACATTTTAAATTCTAAATGGTATTATCAGTGACTAGTTTTGTCTGAACAAATGCTTAGTAGTTGTGACAAATTATCAGGGGTCCCAACTTTCGACTGTTACTGTATATTTAATATATCATCGCTGTCCGATGAAAAACATGTCTCTCTAAAATAGCAACATTAAAGGAGAAGGCAAAAATAATTTTAATTTTTTGAATGAAATTTAATGTAAAATAAGAGAAATTAAAATTAATTTAGAGCTTTTATTTACAGAACTACTGATCTATTCATCCAGAATTGTTTGCACAGTGTACAGAGTATTTACAGGGTTCAACCCGTCCAAAAAATAAATGAAAATGGAGATACTTAGTTTTCATTGGACTACAGCGATAGACTACGTATACTTTACATTACAAGTCAACATTGTGTATATAAATAAACTGCTATTAGAAGCTGCTATTAGAAGCTCTGTGTGTTTATGTAAAACTGAATATGAAATAAGTGCACTCCATCTTTATTTACAATGTGTCCAGAAAGTATTCACAGCGCTTCACTTCTTCCACATTTTATGTTACAGCCTTTTTCCAAAATGGATTCAATTCATTTTTCCCTCAAGATTCTACACACAGCAGCCCACGATGACAAATTGAGAAAGGTTTGTTTAAAATCTTTGCAAATTTATATTAAAAAAAATGACGTACATTAGTTTTCACAGCCTTTTCTTAATACTTAACAATTAGGTTCACTCAGTTTGGCAACCAGCTCTAGGAAGAGTCTTAGTGATTCCAAACTTTTTACATTTTTGAGATCATTGGGACTTTGAATGCAGCATAATTTTTGCTGTACCCTTCTCCAGATGTGTCTTCGTACAATCCTGTCTCAAAAGTCTACAGTGCAATAATCACAGTTCAAGTGCAATAACAACAACAATAATAATAATAATAATAATAATAATAATAATAATAATTTGCAATACACCCTCCTACTGGAGTGTTTTTCTCTTTTTCTCATGAACTATATATATATATATATATATATATATATATATATATATATATATATATATATATATATATATATATATATATGGTTTCTATATTTTATATTCTTTACACTTATATAGTGTTTTCTTACTACATTATGTCTTTTTCTACTTCTTTTGTACTTATGCTGCGGCTGGAACCTTAATTTCCCTGAGGGAACCTTCCCAAGGGATCAATAAAGTTCTATCCTATCCTATCCTATCCTACAGACAATTCCTTAGACTTCATGTCTTGGTTTGTGCTCTGACCTGCACTGTCTACTATGAGAACTTAAATGATGTCTTTCCACATCATGTCCAATCAACTGAATTTTCTGCAGGTGTCCATTGAAGCTGTAGAAACATCTGAAGGATGATCAGTGGAAACAAGGTGCACCTGAGCTCCATTATAGTACGTTATATATTTGTGTGATGCACTGCATGTTAGGGAACATCGGTCCAGTGTATCCTATATATTATATAAAGCAGTACATCATGAAAGCATTATGAAATTATCTATTTTGAATAGTTTTCACTGAGAGAAAAATGAACTGCTTTTTTTCTGTCCCCAGTGACTGCATGAGAATAGCCCCCCAGTGATTTCAGGGAAGAGCGGTTTTCTGCTGACAACAAAGGTAACACATCCATCCCCCAACATCCAACATCTACAGGATACAGGTTTCTGACTCATTTTGGCATCATGATCAGCTATTGTAAAAGCAGGCTATATTAAAGTAATGTGACGGCCATTGACTTGTTCACTCTGTCTCTTCCATTTCATTTCCAAAGCTAGGACTTTAATGTCCATAGATGGTCTTCTCCTCCCTTATGATCTAATTAGGAAGACAGGAAATTATATACCACCATGTTGTCATTTTTACTCCAGCAAGGCTTGTACTTTCTACCACGGCAGAATCCCCAATGATTTCCACTGAGACGCATTATCGTGTGGTCTGACTCGCATCAACACTCTGTTATTTGTTTGCCACACTTCACTCGTTGTGGGTTAAACGACTGACAAATCCCCCACAAACAACACACTCAACTAATGGAAAGATAGCTTTGTCTTTGGTAGTGATAAGACAATTGTAATTTAAGTTTCCTCTCACTCTGGCTTTGTGTTATTGTCTGTCTGTTTTTCACCTCTACTACTTTCTGAATTGTGGAGCAGACGGAATAAAGGCATCTGCTGCAATTCCATCCCCATTGCCCCTGTGGCAAATTGGCCCTTTATCAAAGGCAGGTCTCATCTATCAGCGCAAAGACGGGTATTGAAATTGCTCTGCTGCCCACAAATCAGGCCAATGGATCGGCCCTTATCTGGAACAAGGCCGTCATCACTCTGGTGCTGGGCAGGGCCCAGGACGGAGAGAAGAGGACGGCACAGGGACCTTTTTTCACCGCTGATGGATGTGACCTTCCCTTGACCCCTGGACAGCCAGATCACTTGATGTGGAAGCTAACCTTTGGTTAGCAATGAGGCCTATTCACTCTTTCTTTTCGCTTTGTCTTCCTCTTGTCGGTGCAGGGAGATAAAAAAGACGTTTGGCCAAGAGGGCAGGGAGGGGGTGTATAAGGGGTGTATTTATCAGTGTGAAATGCACTTTCATTTTACTCACACGGACCTTCACTGTCATTTAATTATGATCTCTTTGCACTTTCCTAAAGAAAAAAAAAATCACAGATGCACCTCCATCTCCATAAAGCACAGGTGCAATGAAGAAAGAATCCATGAAGTAGAAACTTTGACTTACTTGATTTCACGCATGTGTCTGCTTAGAGCACACCGATCAACCCTAACATTATGACCGTGTTATATCAGCTCCTCTCACTATACAGAAGCACTTTGTAGCTCGAGAGTTACCGTGCAGTCCATCTACAGTGCATCAAGAAAGTATTCAGTGCTTCACTTTTTGTACATTTTGTTAGGTTACAGCCTTATTGCAAAATTGCAAAATTCAATTTTTGCCTCAAAATTCTACACACAACACCCCACAAGTGAGAAGGTTGTTTGAAATCATTGCAAATGTATTAAAAATAAAACACAAAAATACAACATGTACATAAGTATTCTCAGCCTATGCTATGACACCAAAAATTCAGCTCAGGTGCATCTTGTTTCCACTGATCATCCTTCAGATGTTTCTACAGCTTGATTGGACACTTGTGGTAAATTAAGTTCATTGGACATGATTTGGAAAAGCACACCTGTTTATATAAGGTCCCATAGTATACCATGCAGGTCAGAGCACAAACCAACACATGAAGTCTAAGGAATTGTCTATAGACCTCAGAGACAGGATTGTATTGAGACACAGATCTGGGGAAGGGTACAGGAAGAAATTCTGCTGCATTGAAGGTCCCAGTGAACACAGTGGCCTCCATCATCCATAAATGGAAGAAGTTTGGAACCACCAGGACTCTTCCTAGAGCTGTCCACCCGGCTTTTTGGACTGAATGCCAAGCATTCATGCAATCATGTCTGGAGCAATCAAGTTGATAAGGTCGATCAGTGTATTTTATTTACTTTTATTAAATGCATGTGCACAGGTGGTCCATGACTTATAGTGACATTTGCTTCAAATGATTTTAAGACACATTTAGGCCTATATTTGTGCAATGTAAACACTGACGTTACACATTCAGCAGGCTGCTTGCCCAAGTTGCTTGCCCATAAGGTAAACCATAGGTTTAATCTATGTGGAAGCCCGTTTTGGCCTTGTATAAGAGAACCTTTTCTGTACCTTCTCTCTTCCTGGCTGCAGTATTTCAGTTTATTTATAATTATCCTCATTTTCCTGCCAATTTGGAAGTGTCAATTATCCAAACTCACTCTTCTCCTAACACTGTGTTTATTGCTGTGTTTTTAAACACGGTGTCCACTCACTGTCCACTCTATTAGAAACTCCTACTTAGTTGTTCCACTTTGTAGATGTAAAGTCAGAGACAGAAGCTCCTCTGATTGCACAGTTTGTCTTGGTCATCCTGTAGTCCTTCAACAGTGCTCACAGGACGCTGCTCACAGGATGCTGTTGGCTAGATATTTCTGGCAGGTGTGCTATTCTGAGTGTTGCGGTGACACGGACGGCTTTAAACACTCCAGCAGCACTGCTGTGTCTAATCCACTCAAACACCAAACACACACTAACACACCACCACCATGTCAGTGTCATTGCAATAATGAGAATGACCCACCACCCACATAGTCCCTGCTCTGTGGTTCAGTGGGGTCCTGAATATTGAAGATCAAGGTGAAAGGAGGAGAATAGATTATGCAGAGAAACAGATGGACTACGTTCTGTGCTCCTGTATGGTCAGCTATGACCATACAGGTAGTGAATGTATAATATTTCACTGTAACTGTGTGATTCAAACATGCAGGGCTTCCTACTTTTGCCATTTGATGGAACATTTTCATGCCCCAAACTTTCTAAACTCCACTATATCCAGCTGCAGTTGTTGGCTACTTGAATTAAAGCAATAAAGTGTGACAGGTCTCTCGCTTGCCCTTGGTACTCACAGATCACTGGAATTATAATGGAAATTCAAAGAGGCGGTACTAGGAAGCTGTAGCCATTTCCGCCACTTTGTGTGAGGCGTTATCAGCCTCATGGGACTGGAGAAGGACCTTCCCACTGTTAAGAGTGAATGTGGCTGGCAGGGAAATGTGTGGGGTGGAATTTGACTGGCAGTGGGGGCTTGCAGAGAGTTAAGTGGGTTGTGACTCAAACTGGCTGATAAGAGGTGGGATTCATAAATGGGAGCAGGGAGCAAAATACATCTATTTTCCCTTTCTATTCTCTTATCAGTGCTATGGGCTGCCATTGAAATTATCTGCTGGAGAGCAGATAGTAGTCCATCACGAACTCGATTCGCTGCAAGTAAATGAAAAAGGACATAAGAGCAAAGAAAATATGACACTCTTGCCATCACTCTAATGTGCAATGTATAGAGGCTATTACATTGTGATAAAATATAAGATATTGAAGTTTTTGCATTTATCCATTTCAAGGGCCCTTCCGAGATACGAGCTATTAAGAGCTATTAGGCTTATTGTCGCTCTCCTAAATAAACATTACAACTTCAAAATGGGTCATTTATAGGACAAGTAAAAGCATTCTTGGCTTTAAAAACCAACGAGATTTTAATCCAAGTAATTTCACTCCACTTCTATAGATAAGAGCAGCCATATATCACTTTCCTGTCCTCCAAACAACCACACCCTGGTGGATTTTCCCAAACTATGGGCTGCAGCAAGTCAGCAGGTGTACATCAGTGACAAACATCACAGGTCAGTTTATACTGAGTTAACATAATGGTAAAATTAGAGTACTGAATGCTGATGCTGCACTGAAAGAGTAGAACATGGAACTTAGAATAAAGCCAAAGCATTCCCAGTTTAATGTTGGCCTGAATTAAAAATGTCTAGCTAACAGCTGGTTCACCAGAACTGCTGCAGCAGCTGGATTTTCCCTGATTTACTTAAACATAGGTACCGAAACAACATTACCTCTTGTTTGTTGGAGGGATTTTTTGTCATATTATCGTCATAATAATCCAAATTCAAAGTGTATCTGATATGATATGACTTTCAGCCACTGTTTGGGGTCATTTGTACCCGTTGACGGAGGCATGCTGAAAGGACACTCAGTCCGTTTCTTTAAAAATTTCCATAAAACAGTGCTGATCATTGGCCGGCAACAATATAATGAAATTTTTGGCATGGCTGACCATAGTTTTTGGATAGGTTTTGGTTTTCTAATAGCTAGGGTCAGCAGGGTGCTTTTTTATGTGACTGAATTGTGAAAGGCTTGGAAATGTATATTTACTGCCAGTCAATTTAAAATAAGTGTTCTCACCTAAAAAAAGCCGTGGAGCATTATGCAAAGGCAAAGAACTCGGATGGGATGCTCTCATCCCTCGACTGATTCATCATAAAATGTAAACAGTAGAAAGAGGAAAAAAAGGAAGTGGAAAATGGAGTTATGAGTGCTTGATTATTCAGTGACAATATACAACAAATAATCCAGTTGAACATGAGAAAATATGTATTACTATTCATTGCACATTATATGGCAGGTTTGATGAAAGAGCAGTCATGCATAATTTCCCGTCCAATTATATTTCTTTGCACTATTAAGATTAAAACCTGACCACAAAACAATATGTTCCCTCCAGTTCTCCAGGCATGACGCTGAATAAATGAAACATATGTTTTATATCACAGCAGCTAAGGAGAGATAACTGTGTGTAATCTTCATTAGTGATACGTGAGGCTGCATACAGGTTCATTATGCAGATACAAATCCCAAATGAGTTGGATCTCGAGATGAATTAAAAGCTGCAACTCCATTTGTTCGAAGATCTTGGTTCACCGACGCTGAGGTTTGAGACCGCCGTCTAATGCAGTCTTAATGGGACAGAAGGGGGCCGTCACAGAGCAGGCGGTTCATCTTCAGGTTCTAATGATTATTTTAGCTGAGGGCTGTAATTGGGTCACACACTGCAGTATGCTGGAAGTGTGTGTAGCCCTTTGCTTGTGTGAGATCAGGGTGCATGTCCTTAAAAGCCACAGATTCAGACCAAAAATCCATTCCACCTCTGATTGTAGCTGCAAAGATGAGACAGAATGTCCGCTGAGCATCAATAATTGAGGTAACACTAACAGCTGCGCTTTGAGGCCCTTTCTGTAGAAGACAGACTGTGTTAAAATCCACAAGCCTAATGGATACTGCGTGAGAAAATTTGTCATCACTACATGGAAACATCTTTATCTCTCGCATTAAAACAGCATTTTCTAGAGTAAGCAGATTTATATACTCATGGCACTCCTCTAGAGGACAAAGAAAGGCCACGGTGACCATAGGTCTTTCACCATCATGTCATTGTTAATGTAAATATTTAAATATTTGATTCCTCCCTGTGTCAAGTCTGCTAATCCCTAAAGACCAGACATGTCACTGGATGATGTTGTAAGCATTGATCAGTATTTCCATACGGGATTGAAAGGTTAATGAAGGTGTCTGTTGGCAAGGACCCTCATTTAATTCCGCGGCATGGTTTTTAGAGGAGGACATGCCTCAGCGTTGTGCTCAATACCAACAAACTTTTACAACATTCTCAACGGAAATAAAGAACTGCTTTCATCATGTTTCATCAACAGAAATATGTTAACAGTAATGAACAACACTGTTCCATCAGGTAGAAGATAAAGGAATTGTCATTTCTAGTAAAGGAGGGCTCTTTAAAGCCAGATTATACCAGAACTGGTGTTCCCAACTCCTAGACTTCCCTACAGTCAGGAAGTGTCATCCGTCCCTTTCAGCAGTTCTCAAGTGTTCTCCTGCCTGCTTCACCAAAGTTACAAAGTGCAAAGGTTACCACGGCAGTGGAGCTGAATCTCATTTACTTCAGTATGTTGCAACAGTTTATTAATGGAAACATATGCAAAATGTTTCCCTTTTGAATTAAATAAACAATAACAAAACAGGGAACCAGAGGACCAGAGGAGGATGGGTTCCTCTCTTGATCCTTGGTTCAACACTCCTCTGCTGCGTTCCCTTCATTGGCTCCCTGTTGCTGCCCGTGTCAGATTCAAAATCTTGATGCTGACCTACAAAGCCAAAAATGGACCAGCTTCTCCATACATGATGACAATGGTCAAAACTCGAGCTGCACCAAGAGCCCTTTGAGCTTCAAGTACAGCTCGACTTGACCCACCGTCCCTCAGAATGCAAGGAAAACATGCATCCAGACTCTTTTCTGTTCTGGCACCAAAATGGTGGAACGAACTTATCCTGGGGATCCGAACAGCTGAGTCCCTCACTGTCTTCAGAGGCAAACTGAAGACTCATTTGTTTCAGGAGTATTTAACTCCATAAAGACATTTGTGTTCAACAGGTTCTAAGCGAGAGGAATCTCTGGATTCCAGCCTCGTCTACTAGCTAAGGATTTTCTGAGTGAACAGCAAAGCACTTTTGTAAGTCGCTCTGGAAAAGGGCGTCTGATAACTGCCGTAAATGTAAACGTAAATGGTTCCTCTCAAGGTTTCTTCCTCCTAGTCTGAGGGAGTTTTTTCTTGCCACTGTTGCCGCTGGCTGCTCATTTGAGGCTTGGACCCAGATTTCTGTAAAGCTACTTTGTGACAACTCTTTGTTGTAGAAAGCTCTCCATAAATAAACTTTAACTGATCGATTGAAAACAGCACAGCCTGATTGATTGGTTTTTAACCCTTACAACCTCAGATCCACACTTTATGGACAGTTAAAGTTTCGGTAAAGAAATGGTCTACAATTACCTTAAAAAAATGAAGAATGAATTATGTGAAGAATGCACAACCTGAGAGCAGACTGGTGCATTGACCGGGACCAAGAGAAACAGGCCAACTGAGTAGACACTGCAGGTAAAAGAGAAGTCAAGCTTTTTGTCACAGATCCACTGAAGGTCAAAATCACAAATATTCGTGGTGTTTTTAGTCGTGCAGCAGCTGCTCCCTGTAAGGTTTTCATTGTTTCGGTTAATAAATAAGTAAAGCAGGACCTATTTTAATGTAAGACATGATTATTAGTGTATTTTCCTCTGTATTACTCTATAAATAGGCTGCAAACCAGGAGTTTGCAATGCAGCTCTGGAGTCTCTTGTGTCTCTTTTAATGCCCTCTTGCGGCTCCACAGCAGAATTAAGAATAAAATAATTATTTTCTGCAGTAAATAGAGCTTCCAATAGAGCTTTCAATAAAATTACAGCCAATCAGCTTGCTGGTAATAGATGAATTCCTGCTCTTCAACGAAAAGCCACTCAGCTTGCTGGGTATGTCTTAATGTGAAGATCTGTGCAGTGCATTTTCCAGAACAAGCTGAAAAATTGTGTTTTTTGTGCATTACTGAGCCAAACACTACAAACTAATTGTGACGTAACAGATTTTATGTGCGATTCAGAATCTGGTTTTAAAGTGGATTTAATCAGCTCAGTATGTTTGGGTGGGAAAGTCTCTCTGCAGAGGTCGGTAACGTATGCAGGTCAGCAGTGAATGGAGAGCAGAGATGGTCAGTGTGGAGAGGAAGCTTAGCTTCAGAAGTGTAGCTGTTGTAGAGATTCGGCTCTGCTGGGATTTAAAAGTTAGGATTTCAGTTTACAGTTGAATCTCCTCCTGATCACCAATAATTCCACAATAAATGGCGTTGTGTCGCATGAACGAGAAATGGATCTAAATGCTGGAATTAATGCAGATTCTCCTAACTTTTACCCTGTAGATTGTTGCACAGACTGCTGGTCAAATAGCAACACCTGACAACAATACGATGAACATAAATTGCTGGTTTGGTTTTGGTTGAAAACGGACAAATTGGCTCAAAATTACTGCAGTGGCCTGTTGGTGTTGTTGGAATTCTGGCTTTTCTAGGATTCTGTGTTAACACAAGCAACAAGAAGAATGGAACCCACACCAAGCAATACCTTAGACAATGTTGACACTTTTACAGCAGTTATCTGATGCTCTTATCTTTCAACGTTACTCATATTACAGAGTAATGTTAGTCCTTGCCCAAGGACTCTTATTGGTGTAGCACAGCCGAGTTGCCCAGACCGGGAATTGAACCCCAATTGCCCACATGGTGTCGTGGTTCACTAATGGCGTTATCTGGTGCACCACACTAACCACATATTTCAAACATCCAACTGATCAACAGCCAATCTCATGCCCTGTTTATCGTTTAGATCTCAGGAGAGCATGGCACATAGACGTGGCTTCACCTCCTTGTTAAAATATCAATCAAACCAACTATTTGATGAGAAATGGCACCAATTACAGTGCTGCTATTTGCATTATAATGTTTGGTTTACTTCACTTTGTTTGCGTTTCGTTTCTAATTCTCATTTCAATACTGTAGGTGACCACACCTGGACTATTTTACTGCCACTTTATTTTCTAGCCTTAATATTTGATTATACGGTAACGAAATCTCAAGAGAGGAAGGACGTCACCGAAAATCCAGCTGCATTTAGATTCTAGTTATTTTCATTATGTTTTCTTTAAGACCAAGTAAATATATTACTTTTACTCAAACCTCATTTCCAAGCATTCCATTTTACAGCGAAAGGTCCCACCAAAACAAGACAATCATTACCCGATAAGCTCCAGTTCCCATGCTGCCAGATAATGGATGTATTCCTGTAAGTAGCTCCACTACAGCTCACACAAGGTTTCTCCTCTTACTCGTGTATTTCCTGCTCTTTCTTCAATGAAATGAGCCACAATTTTGCTTCAGTATAGATGAGAAAGCACACAATGCCTGCACCACCTTAAACAGCCCCTTCACATCCACTACTGAAAAGTGTGTTTACGTCCTCCGACAGCCGTTATGTGTCAACTTGGCAACTGCCCATGCCCGCGTCAGATTATAATGTATTGTTCGGACCACTATAAAGGTCATCAGCCGCTCTCTCCTGAAGATTGAGGAACTAACGAGAGGAAAGAAATACATTTACCTTGTTTGTACCCTGTTAAAGTCTTTAACGGTCAGCAGTTTCCACATATTGTGCCCAGTTAAACAAAAAGAACTCCCACTCCGGTGCCATGTTGCAAGAAATTTTAGCACTTGAGTCTGAGGGAATCTCTCGCACATCCAGGGCCTTGAAAAAGTATTCATACCCCTTGAACTTTTCCATATTTGTTCACCTCACACTCACAAACTCAAATGGATTGTAGTGTGATTTTACGTGATCGTCCAGCACAATGTAGAAAGTTAATAAGCAGTGAAAAGAAAATGAAACGTGCATTTGAATTCAACCCCCCTGACTCAATACTTTGTAGGACCACCCTTCGCTGCAATTACAGCTGTTTTTTGGGGGGGTGTCTCTACCAGCTTTGCACATAATTGGATGGAGAGCATCTGTGAAAAGCAATTTTTAAGGCTTGCCACAGATTCTCTGTGGGAGTTATGTCTGGACATTGACTGGGTCATTCTAACACATGAAGGTTTTGTATGCTTTGATCGAAACCATTCCATTGTAGCTCTGGCTGTATGTTATGGGTCCTGCTGGATGGTGAACCTCTGCACCAGTCTCCAATTGTTGTAGCTAACAGGTTTTCCTCCAGGATTGCTCTGCTCCATCCATCTTCCCATCAACCAGCTTCATTGTCCCTGCTGAAGAAAAGCATCCCCACAGCATGATGCTGGTGAGCTCAGGCCATTTTGCATTTAGGCCAAAAAGTTCAAATTTGCTATAATCTGACCAGAGCACCTTCTTCCACATGTTTACTGTGTGGCTTTTTGCAAACAGCAAATGGGACTTCCTATGGTTTGCTTTCAAACATGGCTTGCCATGTCTTGCCACTCTTCCATAAAGGCGAGATTTGTGGAGTACATGACTAATAGTTGTCATTTGGACACATTCTCCCACCTGAACATGTGGATCTCTGCAGTTCCTCCAGAGTGACCATGGGCCTCTTTGCTGCTTCTCTAATTAGTGCTCTTCTTTCCCTTGAACAGTGCACTGTGAGGTGTTTATAGCTTGGGATACTTTTTTTATAACCTAAACCTTCTTCAGACATCTCCACAACTTTATCCCTGACCTGAATGGTGTGTTCCTTGATTTTCATGCTGTATGATCTTGAATGTTCTCTAATAAACCTCTGAAACCTCTGTAGATGGAGCTGTATACAAATGCATGCCACACTTTTCATACTTTTATTTCTACAAAAATCTGAAAACGTGTATCGTTTGCTATTTGTGTTGGTCGGTCGCATAAAATCCCAGTAAAATATGTGGGTGTCATGTAACAAAATGTGGAAAAGTTCATGGAGTATATAAGTAGGAAAGTAGTGTGAGAGAATGAAAGAGAAATTAAATTTTGGAGTTTTAGAAGGTCATCTCACTGACTTTGGTTCTCCTGATGGACAAACAAAGCAGGGCCTGGCCTGAGGGACATTATGAGTAAACAGCCTTTGTAATGGGCTCTTAATCGGACTGAGCAATCTGGAGAGAAGGGCCCCAAGCTGTGCGGCACCAGTGGCAAGCCGGAGGTGACTGTGTGGCGGTTATTATTAGTGCTATCATTGATCAGACAGGGGAGCGCTGCGGATGAAGTGGAATGATGGATTTCATGGCTGCAGCCCAGGCACGGCAGCTGTCAGGGCCCAGTGAGGGTAGGGGGAAGAGGAGTGGAGGGAGAGAGTGCAGGCTTAGGAGACACCCTCCATAAGAAATGGTAGCAAACTTGGAAAATTAGTTTTTTTTAAGTCTCACTTGAGTGACTTGAATTTTCCAACCCCAACTTTTTTCCCTCCCACTTGACATTTAATAGCTATTCTGTTCATCTTCTTGCACCCATCCCCTATTTCAAGTAGAGTAGAGCGAGGCATACGAAGTCGAATCCGACATCTTATGTCAATCCAGAACCTTTGTGATCAGTCTTTTGCATTCAGTGACATTCTGGGTGACTTGGACAGAATTACGTCATGGCGAGCTTCTCTTAAGTGTGTGGCTAGTACAATCACTGACCCTCAGTGTCCCCTTTACACTCCAACCACATGATCACACAACTGTTAAATGCACTGGAGTGCAAGATTCATAAAGCATCAAATATAAACATGATCACTATAACCTATTTAATAGAGGTGTCTTTATGTCCCAAATGTATGAAAACAATGAAAACACGGTTTAAGATCATTTAAGGACTAAAGCTTCCAGGTACTGATATGTGTGTAGTTTACATCTAATTAAGAAGCTCATGCCATTACTGACCCCTGGTTTGATAAGAAGTGTAGGCCTGGCCAATGCCCTCTGAAGGCACTGGTTAAGGATTGCCCTGCCCGTTAAACATTTATGACCTAAAAGTCCCCATTCACATCAGATTCGGTAGAGTGAGCACATTCTAATTTGTATTAAACCAGCTCAGCAGTTTGATAGCTAAGGACAAAGTTGTAGGATTTCCTACAAAGTTTTGAAGTTTGCAGTCACTCAGCAAGATAGATTCAAGCCACTGGGTTATCTCACACATCACAAAGAGTTCTTTGGAGCCACAGCCGGTCCAGGCTTCCCTGGAGCCCTAATGTAAAAGTCTGATAAGGGCCCTTCTTCCTCAACTCCGAGTCAAAATGTGACCATTTTTGGACAGTTGCAGATGAAAGTCCACCACTATTCTCCCGTGTTTGTTGGTTTAAGAAACAAACACTATGTATTGGGCAAACAATATGTAAATAAACAATATTACTTTCCATCTTAAGTCCAGATGGAGCTAAACCAGATTACAACTACAGCTGGATATATATATATATATATATATATATATATATATATATATATATATATATATATATATGTAATTGGAATTGCTATAGTAATGGATATAGTAATTTGTAATTGTGTAATTCTAGGGTGCAAGTCGTTATTTATAAAAGCATTCAAGTACTTAATCAAACACTTCTTGTGCTTTAAAAATGAGGTGCAGTATACTAAACGCATGTTTAATGTAGTACAAGCCATGGGCTTCTAATATGCTTAATGAAGAAAGTCACATTAGAAAGATAACGAATAAAACTTCAATGGAAGGCAGTTTAACACATAAATGCTAAATTATAATTTTATCATGGACAGAGCTATTGACCTACCTACAACATTTACTAAACTACATTTTAATGATATATATCAGCAGTATAGGACAGTGCCTTTGCATTATGTGAAGATGGTTTAAGCTTAAGTTAAAATATTCTTTATACATTAAAAAAAAAAAAAGTCTGATTTCCTAAAGACTGCTGGTTAGAAATGAACCATTCATTTTCGTAAATAAGATGCGAGAGTGTGAGTGAGTGTGAGAATTATGAATATCAGCTCAATGCAAGGAAGCATCACTTTTGGTTCACCGAAGAACCGAATTTAACAGCAGATGTGAATGTGAATACGAACGCGAGACCCTTTTCTTTCAGTTTTCAACAATGTAGCTGAAGAATTTAGGAAGAAGCTTCACTTTGGTGTAGAATTTACCTCCTGCTCTTCATTTAAGCTTAGTGCTTCATGCATTCCACCTCACTGCCCACCTGTAACAAGTAGGCACTACAGCGGAAACTGTGCTATATCAAGTATGTGTCAGTCTCCAAGTCCACTCACAAAAATCTTCAACAGATGATTGGAACTCTGCTCTGTTCCCCTGTGCTTCAAAACCTCCACCATCTGGGATCCCCATGAAACCCAAAACTACAATATTTAATGACTACAGGCCAATAGCTCTGACTTCTCTAGTCATGAAGGTCTTTGAATGCCTGGTCCTAACCCACCTGAAGGCTATTACAGACCCTCTGCTGGACTCCCTGCAGTTTGCATACAGAGCTAACAGGTCTGTCAACAATGCACTCAACCTGGCTCTGCACTTCATGCTGCAGCATCTCAACAGTGCTGGAACCTATGCTAGAGTTCTGCTTGTGGGCATTCAACGGCAATGCCCAGCTGAAAGTGGATTGTGGATTTTCAGGAGACAGCAGGCGCGGGTTCAGAAAACATACGTACACAAGGTTGAGCGCTCTCACTCCTTCTCTTCAGTGCCTACAGCAATTTATTTGTCTCCAAGGAACTCACAGGGAAAATCCTGAAGTTTGCAGATGATACCACTGTGGTGGGCCTCATAACCAATGGTGATGAGTCTGCCTATAGAAAGGAAGTTGGGCAGATGGTCGCAGCAGCAACCACCTGCTGCTCAACACATTAAACACAGTAGAGATGGTGGTCCTCAGATGCAACCATCCCCTTTATTATTCTATTCTCTATTCTATTCTTGTATTTATTGTATTTTATTACACTTGGCAAAATTAAGATATTCTGATTCAGATTCTGAAAATCTACGCCATCATATCTAATGTTTATAGTAAATATACTTTAATGATTTAAAGTGATGCTCCTAGCACATTATGGACTACGGCCTGAGGAAAGACCTCCGTACCACTACATAGTGCCTTGTGGCCCACAGGTTGAGAAACCCTGGTTTAAAGCTATTTACTAAACTACAACATTTGCTATGTATAAACATGTATGGAGTATATCAGCAGTATAATATAATTTAAAGAACCTTTACATTATGTTTTAAAGACCCAAAGGATTGGTCTAGAATGTACCTGATGCTTTTCATTTATTCCTTCATTTATTTGTTTGTTTGCAGGCAAACAAGCCACCAAACCCTTCTCTTTTACAGATACCCGTTGTGTGGATGCAATTTAATTATTGTTGCCCCACTAATCCCAACCATTATTCATTCAGTCTCCATGTAACATTGATGATATTTAGCATATTCTCATGGTCACCTACATTCAGCTTGATTTAAAGCACTATGAGTGGAATGAGCCAAAGCAGCAGCTTGTGGCTCTCCTTCAGGATTATTAAACTATGATAAGTGACCAGTTTCAAAAGACCTTTTGAACAGCACATATGCATTGGTGTGTTTAATATGGAATGAAACTAGGCTCATTGGTGCTCCAAGAGACATCAAAGTGAAAGATAAACAAGCTCTAAAAAAAAAAAGGGGGGGGGTGTCCACTTGGGCTTAAAAAAGGAAAGAGCTGGTTTTATTTGCATGCAATCTCCATTTTGAAGGCTACTTCATTACATCTCCCAAGGGCCTCCTCTTGTCATTCAGTGGAAGGGATGTACATTTTAATGAATTACAACCTTAATTACACGACAACTCGGGATGCCAAATTAATCATAAGATACACTGAAGCACGTGTCGAGGTGTCATCTATGGGTGAATAAACAATGGGCATGATTACCCCACTGTTTGTAATGGTGATCAGGCCGTTTGTGCGTGTGAATGCGGTGTCAGATAGAACTAATGCAGTACTGCGTGAACCTGCCAGATATGATGTCAGCCTTGATTAACCAAACTGTTTTCAGCTTTCACATTCTGCTGATGCGTGAGCAGATTATCAGTTGGTGTTCATTGAGATGAAAATCAAAAATGAATAACAAACCTTTATTATTATTGTGTTTGTCTAACTATTCTTCCGTCCCATGGCGATTTTTGTGGAATGTTTATGTAGTTTGACAGACTATTATTAGAACAAATTACCAAAAAATTAGAAAATCTTTTCAGGAGATGCTTGGCCAAGGTAATTTGTCTTTATTTGAGAATTTTGCATCAATATTGATATGAATTTGGCCATGTTTTGTTATTACTTGTACCTACAATGTTTGTGGTTTTTATTTTTATTTTTATTTTTTGCTTATGAAGACTAAAAACACTCTCCATCTCAGACATCCTGATGGGAATTGATAGTTCAGAGAGTTATTTGTAATCACTACATATAATATAATACCATATCATATAATGTAATAAGGATATTTATAATAATATCATCAAAATGTTTGACAGTAGTCTAAATAAAATAAAAAATGACAAATGTTCTTTGTCTTTATAAGAACTTAAAAACACTTTTTGTCTCTGACATCCTGTTGATTATCCAGAGTGTTTAGGAGCTGAAACTGCAATAATGATGTGTTATCCCTTCTTAGGACTGACCTTTGGACACTGTGTGAGAAAAAAAGAGAGAGCAAATATTTCCTTCCTTGTCATTTTCCTCTATAATTCAAAATCTGGGTCAGTGACATCTTTAGCCCCGCCCCTTATAACTGTTCAGTTGGGTCTGTTGAGTAAGTACACATGGACAGAGCAGTAAACATGCACTGCAAGTGTATTTCAGCTGTTTTCCGAGCTGGATTACTCTCTAATAATCCATCAAAACCTGCCAGGTTTGATCAGATAGGTCTTGTTTGTTATGATATGTGTATCTTGTCTGTAGCTCACTGTGATCCTCAGATATCAAGCATAGAAACAGTAACTGGCCGCTAAATGCGGTTCTCAGGTTCTAAGAGTTCATTTCTGTTGTACACCAGAAATGCAACTTACATTTTCTTCCTAAAATGTTAAGAAGCTTATTAGTATGCCAGGTTGAGATATACCTCCAGAACTTTCTCGTAATAAGATCAGTTAGAACTGGTGCATTTTGTAATCAGGTAAATGGGTCTGGGCTATGATTATCAATAAAATGCCTTAGAAGAAAAAGAGTGGAGAATGTGATGTTGGTCTCCTGAAGGCTTGAAGGATGGTATTTTCTCTGCGAATTTGATTAGCCAGGCAGCAGTTTATTACCCTCTGTAAAACATTCAGCAGCTTAATGTGCAATAGACTCTCTTCTTTATGTTCTGCAGCAGTTCGCTCGCCTCATTATAAACATGCAAGCCCTGCAATTCAACACCCATTGGGTTCCCTATAGTTCCTTGAGCTCACCGAGGTTAAACGCTTTCATATTTCACCCTGACAGCAGCCGGGACCAATGGGTAAACACTTCATTTACACTCATCTCCACATGTAGGATCCAAACTTTTAATGAATTTGTTGGATTCCTGTGGACAATGGATGAAAACATAGTGGCAAAAGCCCAAGTATAAGGGAACTAGCTCTCCTTGGGTTTTTATGATGTTATGGTACCAAAGAAGGTGGACATAAACACAAAAAAAAACAAAAACACACAAAACCCTCAAATATGCCTGAAGTATATTTCAGAAATTCTGCATCTGCACTGGAAAGTAAATGTTCCCAGCTGGACCTACTTTTCCTTTTTTAAGGCTTTGTTCCTCTATTTCACCTTTCCAGTCCCATTCTCTAAAGTGCTCAGCTCTTATCAGCAGAGTCCTTCCATGGTTTTAAGGGTGTCTCCAGCCTAAGCCTGAGTGTCACTGATTGGGTTAGTGGGGGAAAGTTTTTAAATGTGAGGAAAGGCTATGAGGGGCACACTGCAATCTATTTGTGTCTGTCTTAGTTACTTCTGTGCTGGATTACGGGCTGTGTGGGGTGAAAGGCTTTTATGACTCAGAGAGCACCAACAGTGCTAGTTCGGAAGACAGCGGTAATCCGCTCTCTTACCTTTTGACAAGGCAATAAAAAAGACCCATCAAGGCCTTGTCTGAAGTCCTGAAGAGAGCCCATGTCCCTTTCCTTTGTCCAACCTCCATTTCCGGGCTGATGCTTCCAGACTGGAAGAATTCTCTTCACGACTAACAGTCGCACATTAGTGTGAGTCAGTGCCTCTCTACAGTAACTAGTTGATATAATTAATCTACTGACCCACTCGACGCACCTCTCGCCATTATAGAGGCTTTTAAATTGCACTTATTGTGTCATCATCATCATCATCATCATCATCATCATCATCATCATCATCATCATCTCACTTGCCTCGTATGTTTCTTCACAGCAGTCAATAATTGCTAATTGACCCCGATATATATCTGACGGCAGGGTGCTTAGGACCGACTCCGAAAGGTTACAGTCTGCGACTCTGTTAGTGTTCTCATTAAAAACGTTGAGTCTGAGCCAAATGATAATGATCTTAATGAATCTTTAAATCACATCCAAAATAAAGAGCTCATGAATGCTTCAGTGACATCTTTAAAGGTTTCTGTTATTTTTAATGGGATTTTTTGGAAGTTATTATCAAATCTCTTTCTTACCCTTTGTACAAATTAATTTTGCCTCAGAGACGAGATGGTAATCTAAACAACATTCGTTGCAGTTCGCTATTCTTGTGCATAGCTAGTAATATAACAATCCCTGTAGGCAAAGGTGATGCTGCCCAAAAAATAGAAATCACACTCCTTGGTAATTATTAGTGTACTTATTTTGCCTGTGAGTGTCTTATCCTTTAGCTGTTCCCACGGGCACCATAGTAATTGGCTTGTGTAACTTCAGAGATAAAACGAATGGCTTCAGGGAGTAATGTGTATATTAAACCCAGAGTGGGACGCTGCATTAATTAGCTAATGTCATTGAGGTTGGCTATTTTTATATGACACTGATAAAATAAACAGATTCAAATGCTGGGACATTGTGATTTCCATTTGTTTCCCTGCGATTCCAATGACATCACGTCAAAACCCAGGGGACATTTAACCGATGCCTATACAGCAGTTATAACAGATGGATGATGCATGAACACTTAGTCCAATTACATTTATATTATCAGTGCTTTAACATACGGCGGATGGTTCTCATAGTCTCTCATGGGGATAGCTTACAGGACTATGAAGCTTCTCAGATTGCAGTTATGCAAATGAATATTGCTTTAATGTTGTCCCATATTGTTTCATTTCTAATGCATTTAACGGAGAGTTTATTTAAGATTCAAATTGCGGTGCTGCTTTTTGTCACTCGGCAAAAAGAGCACAAAGCATCAGTTATACGTTGAAGGAACCTGATCAGAGCCATCCCTTGGACTTCTAATGGTTCTCTCTACTGCATACTCTGAACAACCCTAATATTATGAACTTGTCTTTACACTCATTGTGTATATTGTATCAACTCCACATACAGGAGCACTTTGTAGTTCTATAATAGCTCTATTCTCCTCCTTTCACCTTGATCTTCAATGTTCAGGACCCCACAGGACCACCACAGAGCAGATAATATGTGGGTGGTGGCTCATTCTCAGCAGTGCGGTGACACTGACATGGTGGTGATGTTTTAGTGTGTGTTGTGCTGTTATGAGTGGATCAGATGCAGCAGTGCTGCTGGAGTGTTTAAACACTGTGTCCACTCACTGTCCACTGTATTAGACACTCAACTTAACTACAAGAGTTGCTCCACCTTGTAGATGTAAGGTCAGAAATAGAAGCTCATCTGTTTCTGTTTGTGTTGGCCATTGTGATGGACACGGGAGGTTTTTGAAATACTGAATGAACTAACTGCACTGGGAAGCTGATTTTCTTCTTCTTGTGGATCTACCCTTCTTTGAATCCAAGGTCATTCTACACCACAGTCATCCTCCAGTCCTTCATTAGTGCTCACAGGACGCTGCCCACAGGACACTGTTGACTGGATATTTCTGGTTGGTGGACAGTTCAGTCCAGCAGTGACACTGAGGGGTTTAAAACTCCTGCAGCACTGCGTGTGTAATCCATTTATACCAGCGAAACGTACACTAACACCCCCACCACCATGTCAGTGTCACTGCAGTGCTCTGTGGTGGTCCTGTGGGGTCCTGACCACTGAAGATCAGGGTGAAAGGAGGAGAATAAAGTATGTAGAGAAACAGATGGACTACAGGCTGTAATTATAGAACTGCAATGTGCTCCTGTGTGGTCAGAGGAGCTGATCGAATAGGTTTCGAGTGAAAGACATGGAGGTGGTCATGATGTGGTTAAAGATGGCAGCACTCAGTAACAGGTTGATGGCAGAGATTTAAGACTGTAGCCTGAAAGAACACACACACTCACACTGTGTGGGAACGTGTTGTTCGCTGCTGAAATATGTTGTTTACACTGCTTCCTGTGATGTAGAGGAGTTTGAGCATCATGGCCTACTTTTAGAGGCACATCTTAAAGTAAATGGTAATCGTTGAATAATGAGAGTTCGCTACAAGGAACTGACCATGAACCTCAAACACTGTAGTTCCTCCTTCAAAAGAAAATCCAGCATAACCAAAGGATAGTGTTCCCTGTGCCAGTGTCCACACTCTGAAACAGGGATCTGCAAACAGGGAAGTGCACTAGAGTAAACTTTACCCTTTTAACACCTCTTTTCTGCATCATCCTTTCCCTCGAAAACACACTTGACTACCTCAGTTGAACCAAACTGGAGTTAAAACATCAGGAAGGCATATTATACTGGTAAGACAAGCTGCAGGATAGTGAGTAGGTGACAAGGCTAAAATGGATGTTGGTTCAGTTGGAATAGAGTAGTCCAGGTGAGGCAATTCCAATTATAAGTTCTATCTGATTGAACAAGGTGGGAATGTCTTTAAATAATCTGTTAAATAGGAGAATAACAGCCGTGTGTACACCTGCGTCCGATTACATTCCCAGTCGGAAAGTTTAAGTACATTTCGTGCAAGTGCATTTGCATCTACAAACGAGCTGTTCGGACAAGTATTTGAGTAAATGAAGGACAGTGGTTTAAACCAAATGAATGACGATTCTGATCTGTTTACAGTTCCGCTTTATGAAATTATGGATGAATTCATGGGAGATCCGCTCCTTGATGACACAGATGGTGTGTAAGATGGGTTTTCAGATGACCTGCTGGAAAACTTTAAGGAAGGGTTTTTTTGGGTAATTTAAGGTAGTAATCCAGCTGAAGACCTGCTGGTTTTGGGTGGTTTAAGCAGGTTTAGATGCTTTAATGGTCATGGTGGTTGACAAGCTTGGCATCTAGACAACATACCCTATGATGGTCAGTGAGCTGGTCAGCTCTAGATAAGCACAATGTATGTTGCCTTTGATTGTGGTCATACTTGGTGTTGCTGGTCAACCAGATGGGCATGTTGGCCAATCAGCTTGTTCCAGCTTGCTCATATGTTGTTTGTCAGTTTGGGTTGTCATCAGATTACTCGCAGTTTGCATGTAAAGATAGATTTTCATGTAAACATAACCAGTGAGAGAACAATAACACTGAGTAATACTCAGGAGCAATTACAGTGTTTGCGGTGACACTATAGGTAGTGCATGTGTCGCACAACTCCAGGGGCCTGGGGTTCAATACCTGCTCAAGTTGGTATGATCTCCCTCTGTCGGCTGTGGGTAGTCTGGTTTCCTCCTGCCTCCCAAAAATGCTCACGGTAGGTGAATTGGCCTCCTGCATCCCTGCTTTGCTGCTCACCTAGTTCGACTGACCTGTTAATGGCCAGGGTGGAATATGTGTTGGAGCAGAGATTTCAACAACTGTATTGCACTCTGGCCTTCCAGGTCTTGTTGTACAGCATCACTCTAAAGAACCTTTCTTTTAATGATCTTCAAATTGCACTGACCTATTAAGTACTATTATTTAAAGACAACAAACTCTATAAAGATGAAATGTGCTGTGTGTTATAGGGACATGCCTCTGAATAATAATAAGTCCAAGAGTCTGTGTTCTCAGTATTAACGAGATAATGAGAGCTCTCTGAATCTTGCCCAGCACTGTCATCCGGTAGCTCTCCCTAATGTGTGCATAAGACAGTTAGCTGCTCTCCTCGGTCAGAGCCAGGCAAGTAATGAGTGAAATGCAGAGAGAGGATACTGGAAAAGAGCAGGGCAGCCGAGACGTCTCTTCGGGGGAAAGGTCTTGCTCGGAGACTGATAAATGTTAATTACCTGACATTAGCGTTAAGAGGCGAGGGTCATGGCGATCAGTCTGGAGAAGGCAGTGAGACGGGAGAGAAGGTACAGCAGTGGGAGTTCAGGCTGAGGCATGCAAAGATGCGGGGAGATCCCACTGAGTGCACGAGAGGTTAATTTCTTATTCCTGTTTTTATGACCATTATCGTTGTAAAGTGCGTTACTTCACACAGTCAGAAAGTCCTTTTCGTTTCACACGAGCCTCGCTGCTGATCATTACGAGACAGCTGGTACCATAATGCACTTGCAGTCTAATTCTGAGAACATCTAAGGAAGAAAGAACCCTGCACCTTCCACACGGCCGATTTAGACTTGTTAGTGCACTTAAGTGACTGCTTGAAAATGTGATCCTCTTTAGAAGGCTTTTCTGCCCAATTCGTGGCACATCCTTCCTCTATGACCTGACAGTAATTGTTGCCTGCTGTTATGGGGTGGTTGCAGTTGTTTGTGCCAATGTATTCAACACCATCTGCAATGCTGAATGGCTTTGAAGACTAAAACTCGGTTCAGCCGAACAGTCAACAATGACAGAGCCACTCCATTTAGTGAATAAGTCCTTATTTTAATAAGTGACCACTCAGGGCCTTTCTGCAGCTGTGTTTATATGAATAATTGATGATAGCAAATAGTCTTAGTCATAAACAACGCAGAAAATACTTACAGCTAATTATTGAATATGAGAGTAGTCTGCTTACGACTACACAGAAGCAAAACAAACATGCCATCGGCTCAAGGTCTGAGACAGTGTTCATACAGAACGTTCAGAGACGTGATGTGTTTATTATTGGAGCCTTTTCTGCTGGTTAATAATTCATTGCAGCGATATTTCTGCATGTATTATCTAATTATTTAAGGAGATCATTTTATTTCAAAGCTCATTTTCTTTTCAAATGCTTCTTTAAAGGATCTAATCTGTGCAATGATCTACCCAGCGAGGGTCTGTTTTATGTCCTTTAGCCTGAACTTTGAATACAGTCACCCACTGTGTGACGTACACAGACATGAATTACTATTGTGAAGAGTTCAGGATTTCAAATGATATTCTTAATAAAGGCTAAAAAGGCATAAAAGCATGCATCAGGAAAAAAAATAACATTTCCCGAGACCTTTAAAACAAGCAAACAAGCAAAATAACAACAACAACCCCCCCAAAAAAGGAACAGTTGCAATTAACAGATCATTAAATGTTTGTTTTAATGTTAAATGTTCTATAAATATTTTTTCTCAGGTGTGCATCCTGATCAGGATGTTTTATGTCATGGCATTCGCATCAACAAACATAAATCATCAGTATTAAATAATACAGTCCTACAACAGTATCAATACTTAACAACAACAACAACAACAACAATAATAATAATAGTAATAATAATAAAAAAGCATAACATTCACACACGAAAAATCACATGCTGTTTTTCTCTCGCCTGTATCCAGGTGTTTGATTCTGAATGTAATTTCACATGATGTCACACATAATAATATGCTTCACATGATGTCTCATGCAGTGACATTCATATCGCACCAGATATGACCATATTACGCAAACAATGTCACCCTGATTTCACATGTGGTGCCATATCATTCATATGGTGCTGTGTGCTGACATATTCACATGATGTAACACATTGTTCACATGATGCCACATATGGTCATGTGATATTGTTCCTATGATGTCACCATGGTATATCACATGGGGTAGCATATTCGTGTGCCAACACATCTTGGGAAATTCTCTTGATGCCTAAAGTGGTGATAAAATGATGTCACGTGACGTTACATATGACATCACCTTGATGTCAACTGTGGAGATTATGGCACACAATACTGCTTTCCCACGCAGATGCAGCGGCTCGAGGTGTCCACTAGAGGGCACTCGTTTCTCAGTGCGTGCTCAGGGCCACCCCCCCCCCCTCTTCCCCTCCATTCTGTTCTTCTCATTGACCATGAAACTGTTTCAAAACGCGCGCGCTGGGGCTACAGTTACTGACTAAGTGCATTTGCGCATTACACACTTCTGCCCTCTAAAGACTGCGCTCATTAGTTCCACCGGCGCACCACTGCGCAAGTTGCGTTCAGGTTATGGTTTATGAGCCGATGCTGTTTTCCTTTTAATCCCAACGAGAATAAACCTTAACGGCATTATTCATCAGTGCGCAGCGTGCGACCCCCCCATCTGCACGCTGTCCAATCAGAGCGCAGAGGCACCCCACCTCCATGCGACTCCAGTGGGGCTGTTTAATGTGCCGTTCACATGGCTCCGGACATCACGGTGCGGACTTCAGGGACAACCCCAAGAGTGCTCTGAGAAGACAGGGCAAACTTTTTCCGCTCCGTGCCCGTTTGCGCCAACCGCCCACCTGTGCCAGCGCGCCATACTGGTGACCAGCAGCCTCATTCCGCGCGCCGCGCTGGAGGAACGACAATCAGAAAGCCCTGCCTTTGAGAAGGTGTCTCTTTACCCAGGTTCATAATCCCAGGTCGCGCGACACGGGCTTTTTAACCGCGTCGGATGTGTTTTTGCGCCTCACGGTAGCCTTTTTGCGCCAATTTGCTGTGCGCAACGCGAGCACCCTCCTATCCGACGGGACATTTCAGCCTGTGAGGTTCGGGGACTCTGTAGTCTGCGTATGAGGCACCGGCTGGCTGGTGTCAGTGAAGCTGGTGCGCAGCTTTTGCGCCACATTCGGAGCGCAAAGGCGCACAGAGCGAGCCGACAGCAGCGGCGCGGGACACGGAACGTCCGACCTGCGGACACTTGTGGCTCTGAGCGACCAGAATCATCGCAAATGAGGCAGCAGACAGACTCATCTGGATCAGGAAACCCTCTCACTGCTCTCCCTGCTTCTGTGGAGCAGAACCTCTCCTCAGGAAAGCCTGCGAGGCTCCTCTAAACGCAGCGGGCGTTTTTGGAGAACTTGGAAAGACTCTCTTCCGAACAGGAATGCGACCTCAAACTGACCATTTCCCAGTGAAACCAGTCCATCTCTCACCGACACAGAAATGAAGGCTTTGTGACTGGGCTCAGGAGTGTCAGAGGGAGGAATAACACAGAATCCCGAACCTTCGGACCTGTTCTTCAAACTCCAGAGTGAAGATGATGCGCCCTTGCACAGCCTGGATCATCTTGTCTTTGCTTTGCAGAGGTGAGTCTGCTTAAATGGCTTTCTGCTGGAGCAGAGGTAGAGCCTCTGTGGCCTGAATCACCTGGAGATATGCTTCATAACACATCATCTGCTGTTTCCATTAGGCTGCATGATACATTACAGAGTAAATGAGGTAACTCTTTATAATAAGGGTGCATCAGTTAACAGTACTTAAAGCTGGAATCGCAACCACGTAATGGTTGAATCAAATTATTGACACTGTTTAAGACATTGTAGCATTACTAACAGTTGAGTAATGGATGAATGAAGTCTAGTGCCTCTCAAGATACCCACGAACACTTTACAGCCATCACTCCCTCACATATCAGGGAGATGAGGCAGCCAGTACCCTTACTTTTAGAAGAATCAGGACATAAGCAGGTGTCCCAGTACTTTTGTCCGCATACTGTAGGCTTGTTATTTTTCCCATAGTTAGGTAAAGGTGGTGAGTGGCTGCCGCTTCTCAAATATTTTATTATTCAAATTAATTAGTGATTAACTACTAATTAGTTGAGACATTACTAAACCATGTAGTAATGTTTGCTTCTGTCATAAGTACTGTAATTGATGTGCCATGATTGTAAAGTATGACCGTAATGGTTATTGCAACATTGGGTTTGCAAACCGAAATCCTTGTGTCTACAAAATGCAAATGAGCCCCCTACCAACTCCAAACACACACGTTTGAATTCTCAACACATCTCAAATGTAGTTTTTCTGCTCACTAAGCACATGAGGTACGGATTTGTACGTAGAAGAGTACAGTTCAAAACAGTGGCAATGTAGGTGCTGTCACTTAAAGGTAAAATATTGTACTTTTGGTACATAATAGTACCTTTACTTAAACAAAAACATGTTTAGAGAAAAGGATTTTCACTTAAAAGGTAATTTGTAGGATACAGACCCAGCGACCAGCCTGTTACTGGGGCTGTGCTCTACTGAGGCACAAAAAAGTACTGTTCAGTGCAGGGCTTTTCTGCAGCCTTGTTTGTGTTTTTTTGTAAAGTACCATTATGTACCAGAAGTCCAGTAGTGTACCTTTGAGGGTACATTTATGTACAAAACAGACCTTACATTGTACCTCTGGTTTTAGTGTGTGCATGTTTGGATGAACTAAAGCATCTGCAACCAGAGACATCATTTAAAAGCCACTAATTAAAACATTTTAATCATCATCGGCCAAAAGGATGATATTTAAAGTAAGTATTCTGATAAATAACCCGTGTACCAATATGTACCAATGTTCTTTACTGGGCATATTATGAAAGTGTCTCTATATAGAACCTCGTGGTTCTAAATCTGCGGACTGTGGTATCGAGAGGTATTCTTCATAAAATATCATCCGCTGCTTCTGTGAGGCTGCGAAACATATTACATAGCAATTGTTATGGCAACATTATGTTTTGCAACGCAAAGGCCCCTAACATCTCAAAACACACATCTCAAATGTAGAGTTTCTGCTCACTAAGAAAATGAATTATGAAATTACGGATCTGTATGTAACAGTTTACAAAGCTTGTTACTGAGACTGGACTCTGTTGAGGTTCAACAAAGTGCACAATTAAAAATGAGAACCATAAACACTCAAACAGTCCTTTGCATGGATAAAGGGTTCTTTGTGTCGTAAAATGTTTCTTCACATTGATGGAGAATGTGCTGTCAAGGGTTGTGCTGTATAGGTGAAATATGATATCATAACAATATTACAGCCCTTTTTGGTGCCATATAGAACCATTTTTGAAAGCTTTTATATATGAAACCCTCTATAGAACATTACATTCTCCATAAATCCCAAGAACCCTTTCCAGATACAAAGTACCCTTTATCCTTGCAATGGGTTCTCTGAGTATTCACTCAGAACCATTTTCTTTACAGAAGAATCCTTGAAGAGCTCTTGTTTTATTCAAAAAATGATCTATAGCCATGTTTTTTTGGACCTGGTAGGGTATGTTCGGATAAAGTAAAGCATTCACCAAAAGAAATGTCATTTAAAAGTCACTAATTTTAAAAGAGCCATATTAAAATGATGACATTAAAAGAAGGTATTCTGATAAATCACATCACACTATGTCACAATATGTGCCTTACTGGGCATATTGTGAAATTGCCAAGAGTCTCTACATGAACTTTTTTCAAAGTGAAAGAATTTTACCTTCTCCTGTAAAGTCAACATTATGGAGATACAAGCTTGGCGCTGGACAGTGACAATAAGTTTTCTATCATATAGTACAACCATTTAATGAGGGGAAATTATCATTCAAGCATTCAGATGGGTGTTTGAGATCTTCTGGTTCTTAATACCATCATAGTCTTTACTAAAGAACATCCTTTTAAAGCATATAATGAAAGGACACTGGCCACCTACCGTACATGTTTCAGTACAAATGAACAACAATTAGGTTCTTCAAAGCTTTGTAAGCAAAATCAATGGTTCTGTATAGAATAGACTAACTCATAGAACCCACTAATTGTTCCTGCACCTTAGTTTTGCGTGGTTGTTTGAAGAATGTTTTTGATTGATTCGATATAGTAACAAAAAAAGTCCAACTATTGTTTGTACTAAGTATAGCCCACATGTTATTTCCCAAATTGCCATTTTAATCCATTCAAACTGATCAGATGTTGTCCAAAACATAAAGAATGTAAAATGAAATGAAATGAAAATGGAGATATGACATATAATATATATATATATCAATGCAGTCAGCATTGCTGACACAGATGTGCAAATACACACACAGCTTGTCTAATCTGTAGAGAAGTACTGCCATTCGAGCAGAACTCTCTGTAACAGATAAACATGACCGTATTGACTAGAGGGGTATTTTCTGGATTCGCTTCATGACTCCACATTTTATGGGCAGTTACATGCTGTATAACTCAGGATCAGAGTAACCTACAGACATGATGCACATATCAAATAAACAAGACTTGCCCTATCTAACCCTCACAGGGTGGCTTCAATGTGGGACAAAAAAAATCCATATAAGACATCCATTGTATATTCTCAACCTGCGTTCAGATTCTGACTGATCAGCTGATCGGCTGATGACATCACTGACCCAGATATTGGTTTATAGAGGAAAATTAGAAGAAAGGGAGCTGTTTGCTCTCAAATTTCAGAATAAGAATCAGAAGTCCAAAGAATGGATACTGATACATGCATAAATAACCAAAATGAAGGACATTCAGGTTGTTTTTAATGAAGTTGGACTACTGTCAAGTATTTTGAACAGTATATATATACATATATGATATAAATATGCTTGTCAATCTAATAATTACAAATAATTCATCTTTAGAAACTCTTGCATCTTAAGCTCAGAAACTCTCTGGATGATCAATGTCCAACAGAATTTCAGAGTTGTTTTGTCCTTACGTCATCCTTGTAGGCATGAAGTAAACTTTTAAAGTAAAAGTAAAAGCAAAATCAAATTCAGTTCAATACTATTGTCATCGCAAAGGTTGACAAATTTGAGTGGAATCTCCTGAAAACAACAACATCTGGCAAGTGTCCTATAAATACATACCGCAATAATGACTTTCTGTAAGAAGCAATGAAAGACCAGGCGTCCCAATACTTTTGCCCATATAGTGTATCTCATCTTACAGGTTCCCAACAAAATGAGATGATCGTTAGGGTCCCCTGCTCTGTCACTGTCTGTTTTTCTTGGTGGAGATATATTGCTCCTACATGCCATTTCCTTTCATCAACTTCAATCATTATGTAGAGCGATCTGCTCTAAGAGTGATATATACTTTTTTCACAAGTCTCTCACCCAACGGCTCTAATAATGAGACAGGGTGTTACCTCTGCCTGAGTCACCCTTGGTAAGCATTGCCAGAGGTGCTCATATAACGTTATTGATGATACACTCCTGTTCTCCAGGCTCTGGCTTCGCCGAGGGAACAGGATAGTCCTGGGGAAATTGTGAAAAATGTAGTATAATTACCGCATGGCATTTCGGTCGCAGGTAGAGTTATGAAGTCTGTAATGCAGATGATCGTAAAGTGAAGTGAAGGAGTGAAGATAATGAAGGCCATGTTTGGAATGTAAATAGGATTTTCATATGCACGAGTGATTCCCCCATGTGAGAAAAGTGTGCTAATAACGTGTACTAGAACAATAACATCCTTCCCAGGGAGCGTCTGCAAAGACAGACTGTTTGGGTGGAAATTGGGATTCGAAGAAATGTCATCTTAAGCCTCGCTCCAAAAATATAAAGCGAGAGGAAGGACTGTTTGGCACAGGATGTTGTTTTGAATGGTGGAAACCTATAGCTTATATGTTCCTTTAGACACCGTCATTGCCTCATTCCAGAAATAAATGTGTGAATCATTTTCTCTCAAGGCTTGAATCACACTCACATTATTGAGTGCCCGTTTCCTGTGCCGCACTTTGATTTATCATCTGCTCCGAGCTGGCAGAAGAACAGCACATTTGCTGCATGGGGGGGGGGAAAGTCAGATAGTTAAATAAGTAGCGGAGAGGAGAGGCCCGTTACGAAAAAAAAAGGTAACTTAATTACACGGAGAACCTGTAGTTCACATGAGGGGAGTGTATAAAACATCTGTGTGCAAAACTGGATTGATTCCCATCATTAATTTAGCAAACAGCACTACCTACAGCAGTGAAAGAGTTTATGGGCTTCATAATATGGAAATAGGGCCATAAACATGGGATCTGGAGAATAGTAGACTACATTACTTTGATTGGCCCTCTTCAGATTAATGCGGAATCATTACAGGTTGTTTCCTCCCACGGTGAGTGATTAAAACACAGAGCCTCCTATATGACGAGAACGGGCGAGAAGGGAGAAGCCAAACAAGCAAGCAAGCAGGCAAGTAAACGAGGCTCGCGCGCACGCCTGCTGGAGAGAAAAAAAAAAGAAGAGAAAAGAAAAGCAAAAGCCAGTTATTGCGCTGGCCATCCGTGAGCGTTTTAGAGGCACCTGTTGTGCTTCCATTGTAAAAAGCAGCGAGACAATGAAAGGATAGTGGCTCCCCTGTGAGCTGGATCCAGGGTGCCAGCGTCATTACCGCACACGCTCGCCCAAACAACAAGGCTATTAAGAGTGATTACAAGAGCTGTCTGTCTGAGTGTGCACTGATCTTTGGCTATGCAGAGACAGGGGCTTTAATCACCTTCCTCATAATGCAGGGTGGCTGCCAGCAACCTTATGCCGCCGCTGCTTCCTGCTCAATGCCAATAAAAACATGCGTGCAAACACGGACAGTGTGTGCTTGGACCCAGCCCAAATAAATCAGCGGCCTCCTGACAACCCATCTAAGTGGAGCCGTGTCCGCCCCCTCGCTCCGCACGTTTCCCGGGCCTTTTCTGTCTTTAAGCTTCGTAGCTTTCCTTGTTAGTGCACTTTTTTTTTCCCCTCCACCCCTGGCGCATCTTCTTATTCATTCGTTTTGTTTGTTTGTCTGCTTCTTTATTTCACCCTCCGCGGAGGGCATTATATCTGCATGTGGTGTTGAGATCACTGCACAGAATTTGCATTGTCACATCACAGAATAGGTATGGGTTGCTCTGCTTTCAGTTTGCAAAGCCTCCTTGAAAAGGAATGTGGATCTGTATGAGAAGAGGGAAATTCCTGGTCTCTCTCTCTCTCCGCCGAAGATGGAGGAGTAGGGGGTTGGAGATGTGCATGCATTAGCATGAAAGTGGGACTAGTTCACACAGCTTCTGCTTGGGAGCAAGCCTCGGTGTGCATGGCACTGGCACACGCATGCCCGTCACCACTGCAAGACAACATCAGAGCCAGCGAAACGAGCGGCGCTCTGCAGGCGGTCCGGACACATTACCATAGCTAACAGAGCATTAGTCAAACAGCTTACCGTCCGCTCTCACCACTTCCTCAACATCAGGCGTGGCCTGGAAAGGGTTCACGTCCACATCTCGCTCTTTCTGGCTGTCTGGCTGGCTGTGCCTCAGGGTACCTCAGCTTTTACTGATATTCCGTTATGTAACCAGTGATGGTTATTCCAGTGTACCAATAATGACTGTGTACAATTAGGCTGTTGTGAAGAAGATGTGATTGAAGTAAATAGCCCGCAGAGCGCCCAGATGTTGCACGAGTACACTGTTGGAATCGGAACGATGAACAGTGGTGGTGCGGTTGATCATTTCCTTTGATTTAGACGATTACTTTGTCCAGCAGTTGAAATAAAAGAGCTTAAAAAGGAATCCTGTATCAAAATAATAACTGTGGGCAAATTTGTTTATCGTTTTCTGTGTGTATTAAGGCGTTTAAACGTGCAGCAATGAACCATAACATTATGACCACCTCCTTATTTCTACTCTTACTGTTCATTTGATTCGCTCCAGTTACCATCTAGGTAATATACCAGGGCAACACGCTGACATACCACTTTGGGGTTCTGACCATTAAAGAATAGGACGAAAGGAGGATCACAAGGAATGCAGAGACTCCATGCATGGACCACAGTCTGTAATTCTAGAACAATCTGCAAGGTGCAAGGTGCTCCTGTATGGTCAGGGGATTGAATGACAGGCTGATTAAATGGACAGTGAGTGTAGAAACAAGGAGGTGGTCATAATGCTATGGCCGACCGGTATGTATAAATGTATTTATAGCTGTAAAACACTGATATTCACACACACACACACACACACACACACACACACACACACACACACACACACAGCTCACACATAGACAATGCATTCATTTCATACTAAAGAAGCGATGATGAATAAGACATTGCACAATTATGGAATGGTTTCAGTGCAGAACCCTGGCTTTGGGACAGAACCATTCAGACTTGTGGTCCATTCCTAGATGGACCTGTATCTCTTCTCTGAGAGGGGTTCTTTATGATGCTGGATGCCTTCTGTAGATAAATGCAGGTGTCTTCTGAAATATGCTGATTTTCTGGTGCTGTTTTTATGACTCTTTGCAGAGCCTTTCTGTCAGCTTCCGAGCTGTTACCAAACCACATGAGTATCATGTGGCAGGACACCCTCAGTGGAGGAACTTTAAAAAGACACCAAAACCTGTTGACGGATTAACCTTCTTGACAGATGGTTTTGTGCTGTTGAGTGAAAGAATCCACCCTTTTAACAGTTTCTCACTTGTTTCAATGGAGTCTGTATGAGATGTCCTTCTTAGCTATGATCTTGTCATCACCTGAGCAAATTCTAAGACAGGGGTGCACAGCTCCAGTCCTGGGGGTGGGGCTGGACTTCGGGAACGTCTCACAGTTGTCCTACTCAAGCCCTCCTGGCTAAACATATCAGTTAATTACCAGACAAAGTGTGTGATTTTAGGCAGCTACCAAACTTTGCTGGAGGCCGGCCCTCCAGGACTGGAGTTGTGCACAGCTCCCCAGTTGTTCTCCCAGAACTGCAAAGAATAATCCAGGAAAATTAAAACACATAGCTAGTTCGATAAACCCTGAGATACACTTTTCCACAAATATCTCAGCTTAGTGATTCAGGTTGTCATGATGAGCCAAGAAAAATATAAAGGTTTCTTTCCAGCAGTGTGCAGGTATATATACGATGGCATATGTGCTGCTGGAGTGTTTAAACCCCTCAGTGCGACTGCTGGACTGAGAATAGTCCACCAACCAGAAATATCCACCGTCCTGTGGTCAGCGTCCCGCGAGCACTGATGAAGGACTAGAGGACGACCAACACAAACTGTGCAGAAACAGATGAGCTTCTGTCTCTACTTTACATCTACAAGGTGGAGACACTCGGTAGGAATGTCTAACAGAGTGGACAGTAAGTGTTTCTGCATGTGATCCACTCATACCAGCACAACGCACACTAAAACACCACCACTGTGTCATTGCAGTGCTGAGAATGACCCACCACCCACATAATAGCTGCTCTGTGGTGGTCCTGTGGGGTCCATCAGGGTGAAAGGAGGACAATAAAGTATGCAGAAACAGTGTGACGTTCTGAGTTCTGAGCCAAACAGCTAACATCTGAACTTTTGTGCATCTTTATCACCCAATTATTATCTAACAACACTAAATGGGAATAAATTGCTCCGTTGAGAATGTAAAAAGGAGCAAGAGTGTTGTTTGGTTTATTTATGTCTTGCAATGCTGGTCATTCTGGTCATCCACAGTGGCTTTGCTGGACATGTTAATCATCCAGCTTGGTCTTGCTGGTTATGCTGGTCAACCAGCATGGTCAAGCTTGGTCATTCTGGTTGTCTAGCTTGGCCACACTGATCAACCAGCTTGGCAAATGTTCGTCAATCTGCCTGGTCTTGCTAGTTATGCTGGCCAACAAACTTGGTCTCGCTGGTCATGTTGGTCATCCAGTTTGGTCTTGCTGGTCATGATGATCATCCAGTTTGGTCTTGATGGTCATGTTAGGTAAATCTCTAATTGCATATTGTATATAAAGAAAATCTTTGGGCACTTGGAAGGTTTAGGACCAATAGCACCAACCTTGGCAGGTATCACATCTTGTAAATGATTTTCATAGCTAGCTATGTGTCTTCTTGGTCTTCCAGACCTTATCTTGACCTAACTTCTATTTCTTATTTACATGTCAAACTGAAGAAATTGCAACCTGAAAATACTTTGCTATCTTCTTATAGCCCTCTCCTGCTTTGGCCTTAAACATTTTCATTTTCAGAGTGCTAGGCAGCTGCTTAGAAGAACCCAATGGTGTGTTTCTTCGGGACAAGTTTAGTCTGGGTATTTATAAAGCTTTAAGATTTGCATAACCTGGCCTTTCTTAATGATGACTGTGAACAATCCATAACCCTAACAGGCTAATTAAGGTCCGAGACCTCAATCAAATTATGATTATATTATTTATTATTATATTATAAATTACATTATTTATACCATTAAATGCTTTCTGTTTGTCTGTTTCCCTCCCACATAGTACATGCCTTCTTCCCCATTCACCCATTTTCCATCCTCAATCCTTTTTCCTCCAGCTCTGTAGTGATTCTGGTTCAAACACATTGACTTCAGTGAGGCAGTGCGGTGGTTGTGAAGAGCATCTGTCATCCTCCTGGCAGAGAGATGACACACAAACACCTCAGAGTCCTTTGTTAAGGCAATTAAGTCTCCTCAAAAGCTCCACTAAAGCCTAAGTAGAGAGTCTGGCAGAGGGATGGAGAAGCAGTCCCATGACAGCTGTCTCTCCAGAGAGGAGCCACTGGAGGTCAAAACTGTATATGCCCACGAGGTGTGGCGATGGAGTAATGGTTTGAAATGTTTGAAATGTTTTGATTCAAAGAAGTCCTAGTCTTTTCTTCTGGGATTCAAACACGGTTCTTTTACAATTTCTGCAGCCTAAGCTAAAGGGTTTAAATAGACGTCCGGCCATTTCATGTCGTTTTTGGCTTGGATCTGAAATTATTTTTGAAAGGAAAGTAATAAAGAAGTCCAGTGGACAGAGGTTAGTGTATAATCGGGTCAAATCAACAAATAAGTAGAAAACCCAAAAAGAAAGGTGCCAAAAAGGGGTTTTGGAGCAATCTCTTAAGAACGTCTCAAGAACCTTTGTTGCAAATGAGATGAGGGGATATGAAGACTCGTTTTTAAAGTTTAAAGAACCTCCAAACAGTGTAAGAAAATGTTTTTACTCTCCCTATTCTATGTCTCATTTTTGGAGAACCTTACATTTAAGCCAAGTTCCATTAAAGAACCTTTATTTTTAAGGACGGAGAGAACACAGGCAGGAAATTTCACTTTCTCTATGTGAACAAGTGAAAAAACCAAACCTCAGGAGACTATTGCAGAATATTAAAGCTGTTCCCCAATTTTCAGCAACACTGCCTACAGCGGGTGAATAGTGCCTAAAGCTCCTCCACTTTAAGCTGGAAAAAATGGGATTTCGCTCACTTAAATCATACAAATTAATTATAAGCGCCAAAAATAGCTGCTATGTTTGCAAAGTTACAACGTTATGGAACATGTAGAAACAAAAGCTACTGTTCTAATTTAGCAGACCTGAGAGAAAAACCCTGTTGCTGAAAATGGAAGGGCTGCGATATCCTGCAGTGTCATTTTAACTCACACCAGAGCCTATTTGTGGCTCAGGTGAAATCTGGGCCTGAAGAAAAAGCCTGTATTGTCTAAAAATTGCAATCTCCTCTTCAGACAGATTACATCTAAGAAAGATTCAGGATGTTTCCCCCTCCACTGTACCCATCAGTTTATTTATGGGTACATGTGTGTGTTCATTTGTGTGTGTGTGTGTGTGTGTGTGTGTGGATGCATTAACATTGCCTACTGGACTTCAAATCAAACTTGTGCTTGATCAACTCTTGGAAGCAAGATCTGCACTTTGTAGGCATGTTTTCTATGCTTCATAACTCAGGATCAGAGTAACCTGCAGACATGATACACATATCAGAAACCTCAAGACCTGCCCTATCTCATTGTGACGACATGGTCAACAAGTAACCAACCTGGAAACCTGATCAGTTGACACAGTTTAAATGGCACAGGATCCTTCCAGTGCAAGCTAACCACTCTATCCATGTGTACATGCTCCACCTGCATGCAGACTCCAACTGATCAGCAAGAATGGGTGTGGCTAATGACACCAATGTCCCAGATATTGGGTTACAAAACGAAAAAAGACAAAAGGGGCTGTTTGTTCTCTTTTTATCTGATATAGTGTTCAAATTTCAGAATAAAAGTCCTGGGAAGGGAGAATACTGAGACATGTATAAAACACTAAAGGCATTCAGGATGTTTTTTATTTTATTTTGAGGACCTTATTATTATAAATATCCTTGTTGATGCCATCATTACAAATATCCATCAAAGTACGGTTAAGGTTAAGTTAAAAAAAAAAACTATGAGTGAAGCACAATATGCTATCCACCTTTATTGGTTTAGTCAAGGGATGGAGAATCCAGGAGAACTAATTACCAGGTGTAGTTGGTGTGGTGTGGTGCTGGGAAATCAGCTAATTGTGCTGAACTCCAGCCCTGGGCTCCACACTCCTGGTTTAGTCCTTCACTGCGCTCAACAATCTTCTGTGGTATCGTTAAAATAACCTATATATAAGCACATTTGTTTTTAAATGTATAAGAGAATATTTCTGCTGGAGTTAACGAACAAAAGCTTGTGCTGTTAAATTTTTTTTTTTTTTTTTTTTGCATATTATGTGCAAATGTACTGATTTAACCCATATTATTATAATTACCGTTTGAGAGCTACTTTCCTGCAGATTTCAACACCAGAGCCAATTTAACTTCACCAGAGCCAATCAAAGATGTCTGAATGCAGTAATTAGTTGAATCAGTTGGGCTGGATTAGGGTTGAATCTGTCTGAAGGTGTCTGAAGGTGGCTCTCTAGCAGCAGGGTTGGATACCTTATAATTAGAAGTTATTCACCGTGCTTTCTCAAATTCTACACACAGCACCCCATGGTGACAAACTGAGAAAAGTTTGTTTGAAATCTTTGCAAATGTATTAAAAATAAAACACCAAAATATAACATATGCATAAACTGAAGCACTTTTGGCAGCAATTACAGCCTCGCGTCTTTTTGAGTTTGATGCTACAAGCTTGGCACCTGTTTCTGGGAAGTTTCTCCCATTCTTCTTTGCAGAACCTCTCAAGCTCCAACATAATAATGAAAGTGAAAGGCATTTAGTGAAAAGCATGCTGAGTGTGTGTATATATATATATACACACACACACACACACACACACACACAGACACACACACAGACACACACACACACACACACAGTTGCATCCAGAAGGAAATGTCTGATTTAAATGCTGTTGGGAAGGAGGATAAAGGTTATACATACATAACATGCCAGAAGTCTCATGGAGTAGTTGATATCCCTAACAGTGTCCTGCAACAATCCATCCCATGCAGCTTGAATATTCACTCTGTTCCTGCAGATTTCGCTGTAGTGGTGGAGTGTTAATGCATCCAGTAGCATCCCACACATTGCATGTGTTCAGAGAAGGTAGGACCACCTATTGCAGCACCTCATTACTGTAACATTGGGCTGTCAAAGTGCCTGTAATGAAGGCCGCGTACAAAACTGCATCCCACACCATGACACCAGTCCTTCTGGACACGTGCTGCATGACAACAAACCATTGATCTTGGTGCTGACCGCAGTGTCTCCACACACCAATTTGATTCATTGGTCATCTGCACCAAGACATAAGCAGGACTTGTCACTGAAGATGACCCGCAGCTATTCGGAGTGACTCCATGACAGCCGGGTATGACCCCATTGCAGTCGGATGATTACTTCTGCGTGCAACTATTTTTGATGAGGAGTTTGTAAGTATTTGAAAGTATCCAAGTCTCTGAGACTGAGTGCATTTAATCTTATCTGCGGACCTAACCTAACCTTCTGGCATGCGATTCTAAACTGGGCATCCTATCAGAGTAAAGTGTGAAGGAGTAGGTGGAGCCAAACCCATGTATGCATCCATGTTCAAATATTTTTTTACATTCCAGACTACATACTACAACAGAGGTGTATGACCCTGGTCTGGGACATCCAGGTCTACCAACCTTCAGGCCTAACACTCAGAGGTTCCACTGTTTAGATGTTCCTGAAGGTCTTACTTGGATCAGATGGCACTAGGCTCTGCAGAACCATGATTGAACACCTCTAATGTATTATATCATTAGAGTCCTGTAGAATCAAAACTATTTATCACATAAAATCAAATCATATTGTGGCTTCAGACTTAAAAAATGCTATCAAACCTGAAAATATGTGCATTGTTATGGGCAGCACCTACAGGGACTTCTGGCCCTAATCCTGAGCTGTGGCCTTGGATGGAAATTCTTGATGACATTTGCATCATTTATGTTATTCTCCATGATTCATTCACCCCGTTAACACCCCCTGCCCATAATTCATCCTGGGCACCCCTCCATCTTTCCTCTTGAATTGAATTAACAAGAGTATCGAGGGTGTCACTAAGTTGCCGCCTGGCTAAATTTAAATGGAAGCGAGTGGCTGCTCTGCTGCTTTGCTCTTTCCAGCTCTTCCCCTTATATTACAGCCGACAGATAAAGCAGCACAGGCGGTGCGCATCTCACACTGCACCAAGCAGGCAATTTCCTCTCCCACCTGCTTCCTCTGGATTCCCCATGGTCAGTGTACCATGCTGAAACCACCTAGCCCTGCATTTATGTCTCTGCACCAGAATCACTAACCCACAGCTCTAAGCACACCTCCAATTAGGACAGTCTAGATATTTGCTCAAGGTTTCATCAGCCTACACAGGGCGAACCTAATCACAGCTACTTGACTGAACTCGATTACTAGGTCAAATCATTGATTTAAAACATGTTCTTGACAAAGGTAGGCAGTGATTGGACACTTCCCTTGATGATTAAAGTGGATGTATAATTAAAAAAATGAATTGGCCTTAAAAATGACTCGTGTTTACAACAAGAAAAACAATACTTTACATAGGTTTGTTGTGCTAGTCTAATTGAAGTCAGTCAGAAATATTGTGTCTCTTTACCGGTGAATAAAATACATTCTGAATTCTTAATTTGTCAAGAAGTAAAAAACAGCAACAAATGGAGAAGAAGGTTTTAGAGTGAGTGAGTGAATATGATTTATTTTCTATAAGAATTCGTGATTAGCGATGTGATTGATTACAGGTGCATTGGTACATACAGGGGTTGGACAATGAAACTGAAACACCTGTCATTGTAGTGTGGGAGGTTTCATGGCTGAATTGGAGCAGCCTGGTGTCCAATCTTCATTAATTGCACCAGTAAGAGCAGAGTGTGAAGGTTCAATTAGCAGGTAAGAGCACAGTTTTGCTCAAAATATTGCAATGAACACAACATTATGGGTGACATACCAGAGTTCAAAAGAGGACAAATTGTTGGTGCACATCTTGCTGGTGCATCTGTGACCAAGACAGCAAGTCTTTGTGATGTATGAAGAGCCACAGTATCCAGGGTAACGTCAGCACCACCAAGAAGGACCAACCACATCCAACAGGATTAACTGTGGACGCAAGAGGAAGCTGTCTGAAAGGGATGTTCGGGTGCTAACCCGGATTGTATCCAAAAAATGTCCTTCACAAGATAAATTGACGCTGTATTGGCCGCAAAAGGAGGCCCTAGTACACCATACTAATCAATTACTGTGGTCTAAAAATGTGTGGCACCTGGAAACCTAAAATAAAGTCATTTATTTTTGTATTTTGTGTCACCACGAAAAAGGATGTGGTTGCAAGTGGGGCCAAAAAAGTCTTTGATTTTGGATTTTTTGTAAAAACTACCAAAAACCTAAGACGAAAAGATAAATACCATCTAACCCTGTCTCCCAACTGATTGTGTATCATGCCGCCTCTTGCTTGGTTTTGCATTTTGTGTGTGAAAGTTTAACTTGATGCAAAAGTTTGCAGGTGAAATTCATTTGGCTGGGTATTTTGTGTGCAAAAAATTGCTTGTCACAGCAAATTTCATTGAAATGATGGACTTTTGCATGTGAAGATTTATGGATAAAAACTCAGCATGAACTGGCTTTTAACATGTAAGTCACTGGGTTCTCACTGTATCATGGAAACTGTAGTCTTGTTTGACCACCCCCCTTCTTTGACACCCCCCCCCCCCATCCCTCTCACTGTCACATATAGAGTTTCTTATACACTTGTTTTTATCTTTCTTTGTATTCCTCTCAGTTTTCTCACCTTTGGATGTAAAACATTCACATTTCATTAACTGATACACTTTGATACATGCCAACATTTTCATTGTACAGCTTAATTAACACACTACAATCTCACGCTTGTTTGTGTTTTCCACATTGTACCGTACTCATACCAAACCATGAGGTCCAAACTGATCCGGGATTTTGGGTGCTACTACGCCCCTAGTGGTTGGTGTAACATAGTGGGTATCGACACTATTTTGCCCAGGAACAATTCCCTAACTGGGCAAGCACACACCTCTACATCTAACATTAAACTACCCTGTGTAACATAATTGCTAAATCCCATTGCTGTTCATTTAACTCACTGTAACAATATATTGACTTTTCCTTTGACCATCATGGCTAGTTTCAGCCTGATCCATCATGGCCCATTCTCAGCCTGTATGACCCCCAGAAGCTGTACTAAGCATCTTGCTGTGATGCCTCTGGCCTGCCTTCATGTCCACTTTAAAACCTGGGAGATAAATCAGATTTTTAAAGGCCCACATAGAGAGGCTGAGGACTGGGCCAAAGCCCCTGGTTTTGAATTGAGCTGTAAAATCCCTTTTGTTTCGCTGTGGGCTGCGGTGGGCTTCGAGCTGCAGGCAGTGCATTTGCTGCAGGTAATTGGGCTCTCTGCAGCAGTGTATGTAATCTCCATAAACACAACGCTTTGGCCTCTCAGGAGGATTTTTTTTCCTGCAGGTGATGAGGTGCTGTGTCTTTGTTCCTGCTGACTGATGAGGAGAATGCAGGGTCATGTGTGCAAGCCATTTAGTGTAGATTGTGAGGTCTTAAGCAGCTAGGCATGGTTTAATTGCTGTGTGCTCAGCACGCTCCTTTCCTTCACATTTAGGTCCTACATGTGTCTTATGTTAGATTACAGCAAACGAGTTGAACATACAGGGCCAGTCACTGTATGGACGCACCTACACTCTTCAACCTTTTCAGGACAACCTTCATAAATAGTGTTCTATATAAACCAAATGGAAGAACACAAAATACACTATTTTGGTTCGTACTGTGTATGTTAATAGTACTGGATATAAACACTATACTGAGGTTTCCAGTCCTCAGGGCCTGTTTGCAGCCCAACAATTCAGTTCAGATCCTCGGTGAAGTTCTCCAGAATGTAGTAGAAAGCCCTCTCTGGACAGTAGAGACAGATACCCCAACAAAAGCAGGATAAACTCTTTTTTAACCTGGCAGGTGTCCCAGTACTTTTGAGCATATAATATATATTGTTGCTATATTCATAATATTTTGTTATATACTCTTGTCATCAAGCATTCAGTCAAATATGTCCAAATGTGTGAATGGCCTGTTTGGAAGCTGTAATAAAGGTTTTAGCAGTTCTAGTACTTGATCTGGTCTGGAGAAATCGCTCGGTAGATACAGGAGCTGAGGTTCAATCACGAAACCTATACTACATAAGAAATCTCATTGAAATTCAGTTTCAAAAGGATGGACAGATAAATACTTAATACCAGTCATTTCTTTCAGTGGCTGCACTGAAGTATGATACTCCGCACTTGTTCGTGCGCTTGGCTTAGTTAATTATCTTTTTTTTTTTTTCATTGTCATAGATTTTCCAGCCTCTTTCATATGCTAATCTGATTAATTTAGCCCCTGGTGAATTGGTCAGGTGAGATTTGCATCCGTGGGAGATTGACTCATCCTCGGCTGATTATTTTCAATATGTCCAGGTAGGAAGCTAATGACCACAGCACTCGGGGGCCACACTAGAGCCACACCAATGCCCTTTCTGATACATGCAAATTCAAACACAAGCAGAATAAGGGTTTTCCCTGTGGCTTTTTTGCAATTACCTTCTCCATGATATTATTAACAAATTTGTTGTTTTTTTGTAGACTGTAATGGGCATTTGGCTGAACAGCTGTCCGGCACCCATGGTGGACGTTCGTGTGCACATGCCATGTGGTAGTATTTATTATAGGTGGTTGTGGGAGGGCTGTCGCCTTGCAAATTAGCATCTAAATGAGAATAAATGGGGTCTAAATTGTCTCTATGATCTATATATTCATACATAGTAGTTGTGGTTTTCAGTGGCACTGTAATTGTTGGTATGTTTGTCCAATAAATTTGATTGGTGAGGTTACCATCACACATGCATGATGTTCAAATGTTTGTGCACATCCCTTCTAATGAATGCATTCAGCTATTTAAAGTTGCCCCCATTGCTGACATAGATGTGCAAAAGCACATATACACAGGTTGTGGGGCATCACAGAGACCCCCAGAGACCCCCCACTGTCAGTTTTGCTTGCTGATCATGGTCAGATAGTGTTAAAGTTTCAGGCTTGTTAAAAAATATTCAGGGCTATAGCCCCAGAGATCCAATCCAGGCGATGCCCCCTGGACAATAGAATAGGACTGTCTGGAGCAGATAAACATAAGCCTGTTGGCACAACACCTAATGCTAGGCATAGGCTTGAGGGGCATAATGCCCTCCAGCATTGAGTTGTGGAGCCGTTGAACTGTGTTCTCTGGAATGATGGTACTCCATCCATTTCTTTTGGGATGAGTTTGGGAGTTGGGAACCTAAGCTTACCAGTACACCAAGAAAGCCTTCCCTGGAATGTTACTCCACCAAAAGCAGGATAAACTCAATTTAATACAATAGATTTCAGAAGAAACAAAGAATGAGCAGGTGTCCTAATACTTATGGTTATGTAGTCTATACAGAATGTGATTTGGGTAGTACTGCAAACACAATGCTTAGTTAAACCAGTGGAAAGTAGATGATGGACCATTGCTCAGAGCATTAGTGAGGTCAAGCACTGCTGGATTACCAGTGACACTACAGTTCTACTCTGGTGCTACTGCTCTATCAATGGGCATTTGGCCTGGTCTGCTTGGAGCGTCTTACTTTTTTGCTTTATGGAAATGATGCAAGCTGTGTGCATAATTGTACACCTGTGCACTTGCAGTTTCAGACATGAAGCATGTTTCTTTTTTCTGGACAAAAAAATAGGAGCATGTCTGTCAGACTTGTGTGGGATTGCAGTTCTATTGGGAAGGAAGATAAAGGTTAGCAGGAACAATAAATGCTTAACGATAGGATATGATCAATGTTTATTGATCTACTCATACAGAAGTGGTGTCTCTCAGTACGGCGTCGGGTTTAACACATCATGCCAGACGTCTCTGCATGGAGTTGTAGAGGTTCCCAATGGTGTCCTGTGATGATCCATCCCATGCAGCCTGAATGTTCTCACTCAGTTCTGCAGATGGTGTGGTAGGGGTGGAGTGTTGATAGAGCGTCCAATAGCATCCCACACATTTTCAATCACCGATAGGTCTGGCCATGGCATAGTATCTATATCGTCCTGGCAAGCTCTTGAGAGAGCAGCAGTATGTTGGAACAGTGCACTACATTGTGTGTTCAGAAAAGGTTGCAGGACCTGAATAACATAACGTTGGACTCTGAAAGTGCCTGTAATGAAGACCAAAGGTGATCTGGCATCGTACGAAATTGAACCCACACCGTGACACCAGGGCTTCTGGACCTGTGACATTAGACAACAAACCATTGATCTTGGCATTGACCACACAGGCCCTCTTCACCAAGAAAAGGCAGGAAGATGAAAGATGACCTGTACTTTGCTTTGAGCATTTTCTAGAATTTTAAGAGGAATTCTGTGATATTTTTGATCATTTTGATGCAGCATTCTTTGGCAAGATGAATTAAGAGATTGTAGTCAGATATCAGAGCCAGGCAGCCTGTTGTAAACAAAAGTGGACAGTGGAATTTAGATACATACATTAACACCTTCACCCACAGAATTCAACACATCAGCAATACTTTCTAGTGAGCCTGAATAGTGATAGCCTGTGGCATTCAGCGCTGGCATAGGCATTGACTGCATGCCTGCTTTGCTTTGTGAGCTGGTGACACTGACTCTCCTGAGCACTGAAAAGGCTTGTGTGTCCATTGAAATGTATCAGACGGACTGGGAGTAGAGAATGAAAGGGATGGAGGCGATAGGCTGTCCCTTAGGGATTAGCGCCCAGTGCTGCTCCACAGGCCCTCAATGAGGAGACAGACAGGTAGTGCAGGGCTGAGACCAGCTAGCTGTGACTCCTGCTGCTTTTTCTCAGCTGGGGAGAAATAAGAATCCTGCTGAGAGCATGGAAGAGGATGCTGATTTAAAGAGGCATGAAGGATAAGCTTAAATTATGGGTGCCATCAAGTTCTCTCTCCACCGATTCTGATATATGAACTCGGGCATCTGATGCTGATACCACTGCTCTGTTAAGACACACATGCTTCGTGGAAGCAAAGATGCCGCACACATCCTTAAAAAAAAAAAAGAAGGTTCTTGAATGATTTCTGGCTTGTGCCTACGGTCCTTCATGTTTAAAATGAAAGTTTCATAAATCTCTTTGGTTCCTTAAAGACACTATTAATGTTTAATGAACTTCAACTTGAAATTGGAAAACATGAGCTTACCTGCTGCTGTGCCCTTGAAACCGTTCACTCCCCCATGTTTGTGCGCTTAAAGTTGGCGGGGTGGGCGTGGCTAGATCTCAGGTGAGGTTTCAGGGTACTTGTCGGTCCAAAATCGGGCGATCAATGGAGATTCAAGGTGAATGGCATATTTTAAGACCCACTCTCAGGAGCAAAAGAATAAAGCAAATGCAAACGGGAGATTCAAGAAGCAAGAGACTTTATCAGCATAATCCACACAAAATGGCAAAAATCCAAATAAATAAATAAATAAATAAATATCAAAAAACTGCAAAGAGTAAGCAAGTAACCATGTATATCACACATATTTATATATATATATATAAATTAATATAATATATATATTATTATTATATAATATTAATATTATTATTTTGTGTTAAACTCTTTGCACAAACCGAACTCCATACAAGGGTTGTTTACCTTTAACTCAACAGCTCTGCAGAATTACTGTCAGTATCTCACAGCAGCCAAAAACACAATTTTGAAATTGAGGTTTGAACCCCCTGCTCCTGGTGGCCTTATGTGTCTCTCCTTGTTCCCTGATATTGTTCTACTGTAATGTGCAGCAGCGGAGATGAATTAGGCCAAAAGCAGAATGACCGTATCCTGGTCTGATCCTGCCTATGCACTGTTAAACATGATGAGAGGCTGCTGACATCTGTATCCTGCATGATTTATCAGGGTCTAAGGATATACGAAACTCTGTCGGTATAACGTTTACTCATTCCTGTACCAATCTATATTATAGATCTGGCACATCCTTGTAACGCCACTGTTTGCTTAATTAAATGTATGTTTTGTAGAGCTTTGACTGCATTTAACATTGCATTGATGGATGGAGTAAGTGTTATTATTGCTGTTGTGGGTTCTATCATTAATGCTAGCATTAGGTTTAAGAGTGTCTATTATTAAGAAGGACCTTGGTGTATCCAGTTTTTAAAGCAATATGTTTTGCTTAAATGAAAGTATTGATCACAAAAAATGGAAGAGTAGGACATTCTGATAAGGTTATTTCTGCCATGGAACTAATGCTGCCATTCTTAATGTGGTTCCTTCATTGTCAATTACAGGATGCAAGTTTACTTACTGTATTGCCTTCTGATGAGATTTTGCAACCAATTCATTTGAGCCATGCTGTGCTAAAATAAACAAGCTAAATAAGGCAGAACACCAGAACTCTGGAATGAACTCTATCAAGCTACTGAACACTCGTCGTCTAAAAAAACAGTTGCACCCAGAACGGAATCAACTAATTGCAGTGCACAACTGCAGCGGTGTCATGCCAACTGGCGTGGAGTGCCTCAGAATGGCAGATGGATGAGTCCATGTGTGGAGGCATTGTGGTCAATGTCAAGATCAATTCTTTGCCCTGCATCACACATCCAGAAGACTTGGTGTGTCAATGTATGGGGTCGTCACTTTTGGTCAAGACATCAATGACCCTTTCTGGACACACGCTGCAGTGCTTTATTCCAAAAGGATGCTCAACTGCATACTGCTGCTGTGAAGACACAGCTACTATACCATAACCAATCGCATTGCCAGATCTATGTGTGGGATGCTGTTGGATGCCCTATCAACACTCCAGCCCTACAGCATAATCTGCAGGAACCGAGGGAGATTATCACAGGACAACATTAGGAACATCTACAACTCCATGCCAAGTCATCTGGCATGTTGCATTAAACCCAATGCCGTACTGAGAGACACTAGTTCTGTATGTGTAGATCAATAAATATTGATCATATCAACCTGAATTTTGAATCATTTTTTGTTCCTTCCTTCCCAATAGTATTGCAGTCCCACACAGCAGGGCGTTTGAGGATAAGTGTAGAGGAAACCGTAAATAAATTAAAATTAGTTCCCAAATAGTATCAGTATTTAGGAATAGACTTACCTGTAAAGAGTGTAAACACATTCCCTGCCATCAGTTCTCAGTTTAGGACAGTCCTCCTGATCTGAATCTGTGCTGCACTGCCTCACATTAATAACAGTATCAGCACGATGCACATAAATCCCTGTGTCAGTGGAATTGAGTGGAAATGAACACTGATTCATGCTCTCGGTGGAGCAACCATGTACGAACCATGAAAGAAAGAACGACGCGAATCACCTTGAGGGTATGTAGGGCTTTGCTTATAGGAAAGATCCAACAGGGAATCGGATGTGATTTGCAGTGAACGGCTTCTTAAAGAGTGCATTAAAATGCACGGAGGGTGGCTGGAGTTAATAGGGTATTAATGGATATTAAAAGTTTCTGTTTGTGAACTTCCATTCGTATTATATTGGTTCATTGGTTCAATTGGCTCAATGTGACTCGGCAGGATGGGAGTAACATGACTGGTCCAATGTGGCTGCGCAGTCATTAATGAAAGAAAAACAGGCAAGCCGGCAAAAATGATTTTCGCTTTGGAAGTGTAATAAGTTCTCAGGCGTGTTTCTGTGCTCATCTGAGTGTGAATATAGAGATAAATTGCGTGATGCGGGGTAATTGTCGTGTCACCTTTGGTGGGTCTCGTAAAGGAGGATGTAAGAAAGATAAGATAAGATAAGATAAGATAAGATAAGATAAGATAAGATAATCCTTTATTAGTCTTGCAGTTGGGAAATTCACATTGTTGCAGCTGCAAAGGGACAAAAAGGCACTCAGTACAAGAAATAGATCTATAGTATAGTATCAACAATGTTACCATTATGAATGATGAACATAAAGAAAGATATACACAGATAAATTGCAGATAATTGCACGTGGGGAGATGGAAGAAGTAGTGCCCATTATGTTGGATTGAAAAACTCTAATAGTGTGTGAAGTTCAGTGTGTGTGTGTGTCTGACTAAAGGAGTCTCATGCCAGAGTCTCATACATGGGGCGGGAATCATTCTCCAGAATGGATGCCAGCTTGGCTAACATCCTTTTGTCTCCCACCACCTGCGCTGGGTCTGAGGGGCTTCCCAGGACAGAACTGTCCCTCTTAATGAGTTTGTTCAGTCTCTTCCCTGTTTGCCATCAAAATACTGCTGCCCCAGCAGACCTCACCATAAAAGACCACCATTATTTCAGGTTCGGTCCTCAGGAGTGCTCCCTGTACTCCAAATGACCTCGGTTTTCTCAGTAGGTGGAATCTGCTCTGGCCTCGTTTCTAAACTGCAGTGGTGTTACCTGATCAGACCAGTTTTGGTGATTAAGTGAGCACCCAGGTACTTATAAGAGTCCACTCTCTCAATGTCCATTCCCTGGATGCTCACTGATGGAGGAGTGTGTCTGCGCCTGCGGAAGTCTACCACCAGTTCTTTGGTGTTCCCCATGTTTATCTGAGGTGGTTCTACAGACCAAGATCTCGAAAGAGGTCTCTCTACTCACTGTCCTCCTCATTGGTTATGAGGCTTATGATCACCGAGTCATCAGAGAACTTCTGGAGTTTACAGGATGGTGAGCTCTTTCTGAAATCAGTAGTGTGCCAGGCAAAGAGGAACAGTGCCAGGATTATTCCTTGAGGGGCACCTTGTCTTAGAGATTCCATTTTCCATTTAACAGCTCCTCTTAAAGTACCGGTGCACTTTTTAGTTCTACAATTACAGACTATAGTCCATGCCCCCACAGGGCCATCACAGGGCAAGTATCATGTGGGTGGTTGGGCATTCTCAGCACTGCTGTGACGCTGACATGGTGGTGTTGCATTGGTATGAGTGAGTCAGATACAGCAGATACATACAATCAGATACTCCTCCCTAGTTGCTCCACCTACACACAAAGTCGGAAACAGAATGTCATCTGTTTCTGCACAGTTTGTGTTGGTCATCCTCTCATCGGTGCCCACAGGACGATGCTCACAGGACATTGTTGGCTGGATATTTCTAGTTGGTGGACTGTTCTCAGTCCAGCAGTCGTACTGAGGGGCTTAAACACTCCAGCAGCACTGCTGTGTCTGAAAGACTTGTTCCAGTGCAACATACAATAACACACCACCACCATGTCAGTGTCACTGCAGTGCTCAGAATGACCCACCACCCAAACAATACCTGCTGTGTGGAGGTCCCGTTGGGTCCTGATCTTTGAAGGACTGCAGATTGATCCATTGTGATTAATGACGCACAGATTATGTTGAATTACTTTGTCCTAATTGACCGACTGCCCTTACACATAATATGTATAATTGTACATTATACCTACATTACCTGTAATTACAGACTGAAGCCCATCTGTTTCTCTGCATACTTTCTCCAATGTTTTTCAAAGGTCAAGCCTCCACAGGACCACCAGAGAGCAGATATTATTTGGGTGGTGGGTCATATTAGAAATGTCTGTTGAGTAAAATACACCATGTCTAGCCCCTGTAGAACGTTTTTCCAATACAATAACACTCTGTGGAAGAGATGGACCTGCCTACAGTGGAACCGTGTCCTCTGGAATCATGTTGCTCCAACGAGTACTTTTGTGGTGAGCATGGGAGCAGGGGAGCTGGGGAGCTGGAGATGGAGTGGGGTGGTGATCATAAAACTGTATGTCCTCACTAACACTCTTGTTGCTGGATGCAACCAAACCCTCATAGTAGTGCTCCAGAATCTAGTAGAAAGTCTTCCCTGGTCAGTAGAGACAGTTACTCCCTATAATACCTTTGGCTTTAGAAGAATCCATAAATGAGCAGACATTGTTTTTATTTTTTTATTACCGAGGATCAAGACTAGCAACATAGATGCCTTTTTAATCGTAACAGCTACAGAACAAGAATGTTTTCCTTATTCAAATGTCCCGAAGTTGATAACTTGTTTTGACAGATATGAAGCTTTTTGGGTTTGTGACACAAGAGAAAACAAGTCCAACACACACACACACACACACACACACACACAAAAATCAGTAGGAAAAATGAAAACAATTGCGATTGCAAACAAAACCGAGCTATGTTTTCATCATAGTGTAATTATATTTCAATCATGCAAATGAGTCAGTTTTGGTAGTTAGGGGGTTGTTCATGTGTGTAATTGAAAACGGGAATATTGTCTCGCATCAAAATCTCAGGGAATGCATTTGCTGGCGTCTAATCAGAGCAACCACCATGAGCAGCTTGGGCCCAATCGGGGCTCAATCTTTGCAGAATTGAATCGTTTTATCTTAATTAACTGTGCAGAATCCATCCAGGTTTTTTTGAGTGTGCCAATTTCAGTCCCCTGCACACAGCAAAATTCTTTCTCCCCCATTTAATAAACATGTCTCGGGCTCCCTGTGATATCGACTCACGAGCGGTGATGGACTGATGGAAAAGCACACGGTCCAGTGTATACTTTCTATCTGAAATAGATTATCTTGCCCTGTCAGGCGAGGGGAAGGGAAGCATATGCCTGTGCTTGCTAACTGCCTGGCATACATTCAGCATCGCTGCTGCACACCTCCCTCCCCCTAAGCCAAACACCACCCAGACCGTTCGCTGCCGAGCGCAGCAACACTGTCTGAAGCTAATTTCACTTCATATTTGCCGAGCTCTGCACATCATTTTCTTTTTAGTCAAGTTTGATCAGGCTAAGCCGAGTTCAACATTGTAATTGTAATTTCAAACAGTAGACAACACACACGGAACCTTCTGCGCCCGTGTATTTCAGCCAAAGATAATGGGAAATGGTTCAGGAACAAACAGGAAACAGGAATACAAAAGCAAAAGAACAGTGATCTGCTATTCTTTTCCCTCCACTTTTAGTCATTTTAACGTACGAAATGTTGTCTCGGGCTTCTGAAAGGCTCTTTTTTCCCCATGTAAAACCTACACACAAGAAAAAGAGATGAAAAGTATAATAATTTTAACAACCATTGCTCACTGTCTCCCCCTCATAAAACCCAGTGCACACATAACCGAGATTACTTCTCAGATAATGAAGGCCAATTATATAAATTATGGCCATACTGATCACGCAGGCTGGGTCTATGTGGACATATTTCTCCTGGGTAATTGCGCTGGCCATTTAATTGCCATCCTTTTTGCTCCATCAGGTTCGCATTTGTACATAATCAGTAGGAATATTAGACATTTTCTTTACATAACTCACTTGTAAATGTTATACACATAATATGCTTTTGAAAGGTAATGACTGTGTCATAAAGCATGCTTGATTACACTAATACCACGTAATCTGTTATTCTAGCAGTTTAGCCTCTTACAAACAATCTGAGTGACATTTCACCTGTTGACAGAGTCATCCGAGTGTGTAAGGCCACAAACAAGCACGGGTGGTTCCAAAAGGATGCTTTGAATTGTTTCCATTACCACGCCCAGTAACTTGAGATTGGGTGGCTCAAAATTGTCAGTGTCAGTAGTGCATTTCCTGCAGGGCTAAAGACATCAGAAGATAGACAAACAGCCGTGTAATAGCTGCTTTATCGCCTTTGACATGCCCTTGTCTGGATAGGCAGTGTAGATGATTCTCTCATTTCCTCAAGTGTTTTTATAATCAAATGCCAGTGTAACAGTTCCACACTGAATATGGTTGAACTGCTTTGTTACCTTCTGAGAACCTCCCTCACCGGTTTCAGGTTGCGGGTTTATGATATTGCAGGGGTTGTGGATGAACCCCAGTCCTTACTCACTGTCCTGGAACCTTGAATTGCTGTAGAACCATAGTATTAGGGATGCACAGTGATGTCTCACCGATATTGATTATTGTAATTGGACTGATGTTTATATACATATGTTTGTTACAAAATGCTGCATTTTACTGCATGTCCTGATTCAAAACACTGCATTGTTACCAACTGGAATAGCTTATAATGTCCAGTGGTTCTTTATGGTTGGCCATAATTTTACTGAACTGGAAATAGGAAGTATTGCTGAACTCGTGGGTGCTCAGTACCTAAGTAAATGCAGTCTTTCTACTTGTGCATATTTTCAAATGCTTGTTGAAAGAATAAATTGCAAATTACATGGTTTATACAAGAGAAACACATTTGTCGGCCCAAAACTGCAAAATAGCAGCTTTTACAGGACAAGGAAGAACCTTCACTACTGTCAATTAGTGGTGCAACGGATCATTTGTCTCCGCAATGGATTGCCGTCCTGCCCAGGGAGTATTCCTTTCGGAGACATTTATGTCAGTTATTATTATGTCAATTATGACCAAATGGACATACAGTGCAAGGTTTTTGCCTTTGCATATACAGTGCACACATAAACAAAATCAGATACGGTGATCAGAATAATTGCTTGGTAGGTAGGTCAGTTAATACCAGCTATGAAATATGACTGGCCCCTCTGCTGTGAGTTGGGGGATAATACCTTTAATAAGATCATATAACATATGTCCCTCTCAGCATGGTGCTGCTGGTAATAGTAGCGAGAAATCCCAAACTAGGACTCGGCTCTCGGCTGCTGGATCAGAGCTGAAGAGCCTCCTTCTGATTTCCACTCCACGCAGAAGAAGTGAGGAAATGAATGAATGATTCTGCTGCCATCTCCCTTTGACACCAAGATCATTTAGCCCAGCAAATTTAGCTCAGCTCAGGGTTCAGAGGAACAGCATGCTGCTCGTTTCATTTTTAATAGCCTCACATCAGCCCGTGACTGCACTAGAAGAAAGAACTTCTGAACATTTTAAGGTAGAAAGGAAAAAAAAAACTCCTGGCTCTCGGTGTCCTGTCTAGCTTTTCTGTTCTTGTGCAGTAAGTTTAGCTCTGAAGTTCTGCTGGCCCTGCTGGATCTGTTCCTGGGCTTCAATCACCCCTAAATGAAAGACAAATGTACCCAATTAGTCAAGCAGCCGGTGCTTGCAAGTGGTTGACTTTGGCTGCTGGCTTGCTCTTCTGGCATCCTCTAAATATTGACTGTTGCTGATGGGGGTGGGTGTGCATGGCTGTGGCTTTCAGGGAAAGCAGGCTGTGTGTGTGTGTGTGTGTGTGTGTGTGTGTGTGTGTGTGTGTGTGTGTGTGTGTGTGTGTGTGTGTTTAAATTGCTGTGATCTTTGCTCTTATAGAGCATGGGGCAAATGTTGACCAGCAGCTGATGGAAGAATTGTGTGTGTGTGTGTGTGTGTGTGTGTGTGTCTGTGTGCATACATGTGTGTAAAATCACAGTGATCTAGGGTTTACAGCACATGAGTGCTTAGCCAGAGGATGTCAAGCAGCTGTCTGATGTGTGTGTGTGTGTGTGTGGGGGGGTGAAATTACTGGGATCTTTGCTCGTGTACTGCATGAAGCAAGTGTTGACCAGCAGTTGATGGAATGGTTTGTGTGTGTGTGTGTGTGTGTGTGTGTGTGTGTGTGTGTGTGTGTGTGTGTGTGTGTGTGTGATAGATGTGCTGTGTATGTGCCGCTAAAGTGTGTTGTCAGGGGCGTGTTGTTGCAGCAGTGTGGTGTCTGGTGTCTGCTGCTGATGCCATCTTCGCTGGCTCCTACTGCTCATTACACCGCCATGAGTGTGTGACAAGTGTCAGAGTGTGTTTCTTCTCAACAAGCAAGGACTGTATGGATGGGCATATATACATGTGTGTGTATTGTGTATCAGAAATATTTATTCAACATGAAAGCAAAAAAGGTTTTTATATTCTTCCCCTAGTGCATCTAACAATAGAATACTGTGAATGTTTTTGATAATTTAATAAACAGTTAAACTGTCATATTTCATATGAATTATACTTAAAGTTATATAGTTCAAGCTTTTTGTTTTGTATGGTTTCATTCTGAGATTAGTAATCACAGTAAAGCACCAAAAGGCTTGAAATGTCTACCTGTAATGAATGTAACATATGACAGTTTATAGTTTTGAATGGAAATGTGATCACGAATGAGCTGTTTAATGATAAACACATTTTTTGAGATGCATTGATATATTACAGATTAGTAATGTATTGTAATGCAAACCCCAGTGATGATCAAAACCTTTCAAATGATTTTAAAACAGAAATGCCTTTTCAGAGTCACAGTGCCTGTAAAAAGAACTGCACCAGTGTCCCTGCAAAGCATATACATTGATCACACTATTTCTTTAACCTTTAGAACCCTATAAAAAATGTATTTATAGGAAACAGTCATACAAAACTGATGTAAATATGTAAATATTAAGTGAAATTAAATATTTGTATGAATTTGAATTTGAGGTTTTGCTGTAAAATCTTGCAACTAACATTTTTGGGTGTTGTTTTGTATATAAGGACTAATCAAAAACACTTCTCAGAAATCCTGTTCATCCAAATTGATCATCCAGAGTGTTTTTGAGTCGGAATTTGAAGGATTTGGATTAGTTGTTTGAAATGATTGCATTGACAATGATACTTAAAATAATATGTTCTTCAAAATACTTGACAGTAATGCAAAAAAACAAAACACAAAATAAAATAAAAAACAAGCAACAACCTGAATGTCCTTTATTATTTTTGCTTCTTTTGCATGTATCAGCATTAGCCCGTCTCAGGACTTCTGAAATGTGAGCTCTGTGTGAACTCAAAAAGAGAGTTAACAGCCCTTCCTTTCTCATTTTCCTCTATAACCCAATATCAGGGTCAGTGATATCATTAGCCCCGCCCCCTCTGGATGATTAGTCAGAGTCTGTATGCAGGTTGAGCGTGTACAGTCAGAGCGGTAAACATGCACTGGAAGCTTCTTTGGCATTTGAACTGGGATTTAATTCAGTTGGAAATGAATTATTTTTAGCTTTTTTTAAGCTGGATTACAACTAATAATTCATCCAATTTGATCTCATTTCATGATGATGTAGATGGGGTAAGTCTCTCAGTCCTTATGTGTATAATGTCTCTAGGTTACTTAAAATATTGGCATGTAACCTCCTGCAAAATGTGGATCTTGGATTGTAATCATTAAAACATGGTGGAGGTAGTTTTCTGGGTTTTTTTTGTTTGTTACAAGAAATACAAGGCTCAAAAAACAGGTCCATTAATATCATTGTTGTAGTGACAATATGTCAGCATGTGGGATTGCCTTTCATATTTGCGAGTGTACTTTAACAGTGCAGTGTCCTACTACACAATAACTGCCCAAACCTGCTCTGCCTCAGGCACTTTACTCAGGAGGGTGTTTCATTTGGACCCCCCAGAAAGTTAACATGACTTCCCTTGACTTACACTTTGTAGAGCAAGACAAAACATTGGTGAAGTACATTCTCATTAGAGGAAGACGTTTCGTTGGACCTCACACTCTTTGGATTTTCATGCCCTTCCATGTCAACATCCACGGGATACTCCTGCCTTGCCCCCATTGATTCCACGTAGCCTACAGACCCACTGCAGCCTTCACCAGAAAAAAATCAAGTGCATAAAAAGATGATCCTCTTTAGATTCAGGATTTTACAATCAATTGTTTGGAAAAAGCACGACATTATACCAGCAGAAAGAGGAAAAATATAATTTGGTCAGTGAATTCCCAACAGGATGTCTTAATCTCTCGAATCGTAGGATTATTATTCAGTTATTCATCAGAATGCACAAACTATTGTGCATTCTTTTGCATCTGGTTTAGCATATTGAGTCCCATAGGGTTCTATTTTAGGGCTTTTGAAACGTGTTATTTATGACTGTAATGTAGTTATGAGTGTGAAAACCTGAGGGGGGGCTTACATTCAGGGTCTGAGGGGTTCGCATCAGTCCTAGTACCGACTGTAGTGTGGCTTGATGTGTCTAATGCATTGAAATGCATCTGTTCTCAATCCATGTCGTTTTCTGTCTGGGAAATGATGTTGCTTTGTAAAGCAGCGCTGCTGATTGTGTTGGAGTGAAAAGGCTGCGTGCACTTCTTCTGATTCGCGTTGCGTCTGCCAGAACATTCTCGGCCATCTGCTAGACAGCGTTGCTTAGTGTCTGAGATGCTTGGAAGAGAGCACTCACTGACCAGTATGTTGTTGTGAGTGACTGCCACTGACCGACGCTCCTCCAGGGATAGCCCGGTTCCATTCCTTCACGATTCTACTGGATGTGACACATGGCTTTGCTTAGATTCAGTCCCAGACTTTCTTATTCTCCCAGTGTTTTAGAAGCAGCGTGCCACTTTCTGTTTACAGATCAAGCTTGCAGGCACTTTTGATAACCCAAACTTATTGATATCCTCACACTGCTTATATTTGTACTCTGTAAATGGAGTGTGAACACAGAATGGCTGCAATATAGCCTTCAAAACAGCAAGTGTTAGACACTGAGACCCCAAGCGACGTTTGCAATGCATTTACATCTTCAGTACAAGCAAATAAGGAGAAGCATTTGATCTTTCTGTCGTTCTACTTTTTACCAGAAGAAACACACAAGAAATGCACTACATGCATGTTCATATGTGGAGCTGAAAGAGTCCACCGACAATATGTCCCCGGCTTATTTGGATGGGGGTGGAGGGAACAGCCTGAGCTGTCAGCGTGTGCAGCAGAGTCAGTGCTGCTACTGAACTGTGAAGTCTCTGTTGTCCTGGCCCCACAACTCGCATTAGGAGGCAAGCGATTGCTGGTGAATTTGCATGCAGCACACACTGCGTTTCTGACAACAAAACTCCAGCCATGGCTCTGTGTGGCCCCAAACTATTACATCCATCCTCGGGCTGCCAGGACAGGAGGCTGGAATGAGTAGATATACATTTAAGGCCAGAAGTGGGGTTCAGAGGAGGGCATGAAAAAGCCATGGTGGCAGTGAGGGAGAATCTAGGGGGCTTATGGCTAAAATTGATGGAAAGCATGGTGGACAGAACTTATGGAGGCTGGTGTGAAAACAATGATGGTGCCTTGGGTGGCTAGACCTTGCTTGAACTGAATGAGGTTGTAGTAAAGAGCTATGTAGGCTGTGGTGCACAGAGTTGATGCAGGTTCTCGGGCATCTCACTTCTCCTGGTGTTGATGTACAGACCGCCACCATCCCTACTCCCCCAGTTTGCAGAACATATGGAGGCTGTGGTGGTCAGAACTGATGGAGGTCCTAATGGGCAGAACATATGGAGGCTGTGGTGGTCAGAACTGATGGAGGTCATAATGGGCAGAACATATGGAGGCTGTGGTGGTCAGAACTGACGTAGACATGATGGACAAAACTGATAGAGACAGTGATAGAATTAATGGAGGGTTTGATGGACAGAACTGATTGATAGATGTAGATATATGGATAGAATTGCGAGAAGTTATTGTGGACAGAACTTTGAGAGGCTCTGGTGGAACTTTTTACTGTGGACCAAACTGATAGCTGCTGTGATCAACAGAATAGGTGGAGCCTTTGATGACTGAACATATGAAGGGTGTGGATCACAGCAATGATGGAGTGTTGTAGTGGTTAGAGCTATGTATTGTGCGGTAGTGTGTGTTGTGCTGGTACAAGTGGGTCAGACACTGCAGTGCCGCTGGAGTGTTTAAACATGGTCTTCACTCACTGTCTACTCTATTAGACACGCCCACCCATTTGCTCCAGAGAGAGAAGCTCATCTGTGTCTGCACAGTTTGTGTTGGTCATCTTCTAGTCCTTCATCGGTGCTCACAGGACGCTGTCGGCTGGATATTTCTGGTTGGTGGACGGTTCTCAGTCCAGCAGTGACACAGAGGGGTTTAAAGACTCCAGTAGCTCTGCTGTAATTACTGAACTACAAAGTGGTCCTGTATGTTAAGAGCAGATGATAAAATGGACCATGAATGTAGAAACAGGGAGGTGTTTATGATGTTATGGTGATTAGTGTAAATGCTGTAGTGGACAAAATGGTTGGATGCTGTAGTGGTTAATGTGGACAGAAGTGCTAGATGCTGAGATGGACAGAGCAGATGAAGGCTGTGGTGGGTTGTACTAATGGAATTATATTTACCGTATTTTCTGGACTATAAGCCGCTACTTTTTCCCCCCACACTTTAAAACACGCGGCTTATAATGAGGTGCAGCTTTTTCTTCTTATACATGTTATTTTCCAACTTTGCGGGTGCGTTTTATATTCCGGTGCGGCTTATAGTCCGGAAAATACGGTACCTACACACTGTAAATTGTGCTTATAGAGTTTTGCCACGTTTTTATGCAGTTGCTCAATAATATGCTTTAGGATATAGACTCAAGCTTCGGGGTTTAATGACGTTTTGTCCTAAGCCAAATGAATTCATGGCGATTTTGGTGATTATAAAGCATTAAAAAAATATTATCCTGGATAAAATGCATGAGCCATCCAAGTGGATTTGCAGTCCAAGCCTCTTTGTGCCTGATCAATATCACTGCAAACATGAACGCAACATGTTTTTCACTGCATTCGTGTGGAAAGGTTAGTGGTTAAGTTGTGCATGATGTTGCTCAGATGATATTAAGAGGCTTAGGTATTGATCTTATCATGACAGACTTAACTGAATCTTTGGGAGCTCAAGGGAGATGGGGGGAGGGTGGTGTGTGGAACCCAATGATTAACAATAGCACCAGTCAATAGCGATCTCGACTGGGGTTTGAAGTCAATCTCCTGAGAGGATACTGGTTCTGATACTTATGTCTTTGACCCAGCACCCTTTGACCTTAACTGTGGCCTTGTGCTCTCTGTAGATTTGTCCTTTATTCGTCTGTGAGCTATGCACGAGAAGAAGTAAGTTCGGTCCTTATGCAGCCCCCTCCCCGTGTGCCCTGTGTGAAATGGAATAAAGGCAGTCTATTGTGGGCTGAGCTATTACCTGATAAGGGGCTGTCATTTTAAAACCATTTTGAAGTCATTTTCTGCTCTTTGTAGTGCCATTGTACTGCCACTTGTACACCCACTCAACCTCACCTGCCTCCCTCCCCTCACCTCTCTCCTTCCCTCTGTGTGCAACTTTCCAAGGCTCCCCCGGCTGCCTTTTACAGCCGATGAAGGAAACCATTCAACGTAATGTCGCTGATTACGATTGAAATCCGTGGGTCAGCAAAAACGTTGTGAGCTTCAAGCTGGAATTAAAGACAAAGCCAAAAAAAAAAAAAAACCCACGACATCCACTGAACAAATATATGCATATTAGACAAGTGTGTGAAATTTCCTGCCTCACAGTTGGAGAAATACTTTTATGTAAAGTGTGGCGTGTTTGAGCTCTTGACAGTGTGCTCGGGCTTTGATGGAATGAACGCTCTTATCCGTAGAATATTGTAGCAACAAAATTTACTGCTAAAATATCCTGCAGCAGTGCTGACATGATTCCACTGTGCAGGATCTCTTCAAGCTTATGAGAGACAACTGTATTTGCCAAGAGACGGCGTTTTCAGAGGTGAACTGAACATTAATATTATAAGTGGAATAAACAGACTTAATTGCAGGCCCTCAGGCCCATCTGCAAACCACATTGTACTCGCCGGGCTGCATTTGATGTTATTATTATGGCCCGACGTTCAGACGCAGACTGTGTGTGTGTGTGTGTGTCTATTTTGTTTCATTTGCGCGTGTAGATTTTGTTTCATTTGAAAGCTCTACAATAAAGCTGAATATTAAAGCATTCTGCTCACAGGCTTTATTGCTGTCTGTGATCACTTAGCGTGAAAAATAAAATGGGCACTGCTTTTGTCTTCAACTTGTTTCTCAGATATACGTTGCCTTGGAGCAGACTCAGGGTGGGTGGTGCAGCAAATATTACATCACCATACTGTTCATTTTTCTGGGGCTGACTGACAGAAACGCATCAGCAAATGTGTAAAAAAGTGGTGATATATACATAATTGCCCTTCCTCGAATCACACTGTATCTCCCCAGATACAAACACAGTCATTAGGTATCCATTTATAATGCTTCTGCTACCTGTTACGATCAGTTTCGGCACTATAATATGTAATTTATTAATAATTGAGAATTAATCCAAAGTGCTGTACATAAAGAAAATCCTATATGTGAACTATAGTTTAAAAAAAGACAAGCAATCATTCAGCAAAATTAAAAGCTAACTGATAAACGTGTTTTTAATGTAGATTTAAAAACAGGGATTAAAGCTGCTACATATCATCAAACCAATTTTTACTTTTTTTTTAAGTCGTAAACAAAACTCAGCCACCAATAACTCAAATATAGCACAAACAATAAGTCTGTCTTTAATATACGTCGTGGATATTTTGAAGAACTGTGTCAATGTGTTCCAAAACCTGGAGAGAATCTGCTGAGGATTGCTCTCTGGCAGTGCAGCTCCGCACTCCGTCTTCATTTGTTCACGTTGTGTGTCCGTCTCTGCACACATCAGTTAACTGCCTACTATTCAGTGTTTTGTGGTTTAGTCTGTTGTTATTTGGGACTAACTGAACTCTTGTCCTGCTATTGAGGTGTGTTTTGGACTGAGCATGGTGTCTGTGTCTTGTCTATATTTAGGTAAATAAAACTCACAGAAAAGCTGTTGCTATTTGTAAAAATATTTGGGGTAAATAAGGTTTTGTTATTATAATTTTTTTGCATTTTCTTCTTTGTACCTGGAATCCGTTTTTGTGTCTCTGCGATACGGTCCATGTTGTGGAAATCATAGGGCCTTGACTTCCATAATGTGGTAGCAGCCTGTCAAGCCTGCAGTAGAAATGACAGAGATATTGTTCTCTATATTACAAGTCAGTTGAGCAGTTAAAGGACTTTGAAGCTTTTATTGGAAGGTAAAAAATGGTCTGTAATACAGCCTTTTTTAATTTGGTAACAGTAGAGGAGGGGATTAACATCTATCTGCTGATGTTCCACAGTTATCTTCTTGGATATATTATTATTATTATTATTATTATTATTATTATTATTATTATTATTATAATAGTTGTCAATTCTGACCTCTGGTGTCCATATGGATAGTGTTTTTGCCAAAATGCCATATCTTCTGTTTGGGTCTTCAGGCAGCTGAATAGTTGGTTCATTATTTCTTAAATTATCTCCATCCATCCTGTAGCTGGTCGTCCTCTCTCTCTTTAACCTTCAACTCTTCCAAGCATGATGACAGTTTGCATTGAATTGGTTCTTCTCATAATGTATCCAAAGTAAGAGAGCTTCAGCCTGACCATCTGGGCTTCCAGCGAGAGGTTAGGTTTGATTTGGTCTTCTTTGCTATCCAGGGAACTCTCAGAAGTCTTTGCCAACTGTTCAAAGGCATCTATATTTCTCCGGTCTCGCTTGTTTATTGTGCAGCTTTTGCAACCATACGGAACCACAGAGAAAACCATTGTCTGCATAATTCTGATCTTTGTAAAGACAGATCTTTACGTTTGATCTCATCGAGCTCTTTCATGCTTGTCCTGCCAAGTGACAATATGTTGTATTTTTGAGTGCTGGATCCTTTTGGTTAATGACTGAACAGAGTAGACAAAAGGTGTCCATTATCTCTACCTCTTCTCCTTTGATGGTAAAGCTGGTTTCCTGTCGTCTTGACTTTAGTCTTCTTCATATTGAGCTGAAGTCCCATCTTTATACCCTGTTCTTTAAGCTTTTTCATGAGGGCCTTCAGATCTTCCAGACTTCCTGCTATGAGTGTGGTGTCATCCGCATATCGCAGGTTATTGATGTTTCTTCCACCAGTCCTGAATCCTCAGTTATTTTCTTCCAGTCCTGCTACTCTCATTATATGTTCTGCATGCAGGATGAACAGGTATGGTGATAGTATGCAGCCTTGTCTCTCCTTCGCCAATGTAGAATCATGCTGTCCATTTTCCATCCTGACTGTGGTTTGTTGAACATCATTGCTGGTGTAGAGATTCTGCATTCTAATAATCAGATGCTCTGGTAGGTTATGAGACACACATTGACCTCCTTTTCAAACTCCATGCATCTGCATGATTCCTGTTCCTCTCCCTTTCCTGAATCCTGCCTGCACATCTGGCCGTTCTCTTTTGATATAAGACTCTAGTGTCTGTTGGATGATCTTCACCATTATAAACAAAAATGTTTCACAGTGTTAATCAAAACGTCTATGTATGCTGAAACTATCTGTAGTGCCTGGACGAGCCAGTTGGCAGCCAGCCCACACTGCACCATAATATACTGCCTGTGCTATACTTGGAAAAACAACATTACATACAGTGTATCTCCAAATGTTTGTGTAGCAGTGGAGCTGTGTTCTCTAGAATGATGGTGCTCAATACAATACTTTTAGGATGAGTTGGGGAGGTGACCAAACATTTTGTCACTGCATGCAATCAAATCCTCACAGCAATCCCAGCATAATATTATAGAAAGTCACATAGTCACAGTTATTCCAACAAAAGCACACAATGACTATATAAGAGTACTTAGTGGTTCTATGTGGAGTTCTATAATTACGCACTGTAGTCCATCTGTTTCTCTGCATACTTTTTAACCTCCTTTCACCCTGATCTTCAATGGTCAGGACCCCACAGGACCACCGCAGTGCAGGTATGATGTGGGTGGTGGGTCATTCTCAGCACTGCAGTGACACTGACATGGTGGTTGTGTGTTAGTGTATGTTAGCAGTCCACCCTAGTAGATGCTCCTACTTAGTTGCTCCACCTTGTAGATGTAAAGTCAGACACAGAAGCTCATCTGTTTCTGCACAGGTTGTGTTGGTCACTCTGTACTCCTTCATCAGTGCTCACTGGTTGGTTGACTGTCCTCAGTCCAGCACTGAGGATTTAAAAACTCCAGCAGCACTGCTGTCCACTCATACCAGCGGAACAAACACTTAACACACCACCTTGTCAGTGTCAATGCAGTGCTGAGAATGACCCACCACCCAATTCATACCTGGTCTGTGGTGGTCCTGTGGGTCACTGAAGATCAGGGTGAAAGGAGGGGAATAAAGTATGCAGAGATAGATTACAGTCTGTAATTATAGAACAACAAAGTGCTCTTAAATGGTTATTGTCGTAACAGGCAGGTCATAATGTTATGGCTGATCTGTGGACATTCCACATAGAATTTTCCACTATAAAGATAAGTTTTTTTTCTCATGATTGCTTTGAGCTGACTCTTGATGGTCAGTTTGAAAAGTTGGCCAATTCCAGCTAGGGGTTCAGGCTGACTTGCCTCGCAGCGCTGGAAGGCCATCCAAGGCAATCTCTAAAGTAAATTTATTGGTCGTCTACGTGCACAGTGACCTTGGTTGAGGTGCCCCTATAAGTCACGTTGGACTGATGTCCCGTCAAGAGAGGTTTTTAAAGAATGCCACGGCGATATGGAGACGTTTTATGAGGCAGCGCCTTATTTTATGTCTTGCAATAAAGCGAGGGGGAAACTCCAAAAAGCTTTTTCTCAGCAAAACTGGAGGCACCTAGAGGTAATTATCTGACTCAACTTTTTCACTGTTACTTACAATGTCTTCAGGGTGGAGAGACGAGATGGAAGTTGATAGATAACTTTACCCTCTGAGTCAAGTGGAAATGACAAGGGGGCATTTTATTCCTGAACAAAAGGAGCTTCAATTGACTGTGGCGCTGGCTGAGTGGCCAGCACATGTCAGAGCACAGAGCCAAGCATGCTGCAGACTGTAGAGAATGCTCTCCATCCTTTTCCGTTCTCAGCGGGATGCATGATTACTCAGAGTTATCGGCGCTACGGCTGGTCACGCAGGCCTGCCTCGTTGTCAGAGGCCCACATTTCACACATGTGCTTCAACACGTCAACAGTTTGATGTCCGAGAACGGTTATGCACTTCACTACCACAGAAGTGCTGTGGACGTGCCTCCAAATGCAGGCCAGCGCATTTCAGGGGCAAAACAATGTCTTCATTGTCGAAGCACGTTTTGACCACTGGAAGGACGGACGTGTTGATGGGCCATTTGATACATAGAAACTAACCAGGCTGGTTCTGTGAAAGGCATTTTTCATGTACTCTAACTTCTCCAAGAGGGCCACTTGTGATGTTTGTGTAATTCAGGTCTCCTTATGTCTCAGAAAAGGAGGTGTGTTTGTTTCTGTCTTTAAAGCCATTTTCGGAGACATACCCCTTTGGGCATTTGGTTAAAACAAATATTTTGTCGTTTATTTGCATACTTTTGGACAATATTGCCACTTACTAATTACAAAATTGCTAAACCTGTCTAGTGCATCCCAAAGAAGATTCCGTTTCAGTTCTGCTGTGTCTCTGCCTCAATCAATGTAGCGGTTGGTGATGCCATCATGAATGTCGATGCTCCAACTGGTTGCCTCAGCGACATATAATGAAAAGCAGCCACTGATTGACTGCATTCTACCTGCTCACTAACCCCAGCCTGCTGAGAGGGTTGGAGACCCACTGATATTGCGGGGGAACTTGTATTAATTATGATTACATATTGTAACAGGAACATTCAAATGTCTTGCCTCAAAATGCTCAATATCAACTCACTGAAGCCAGTATTGAACATGACCCGGTAAATATCTTATTTGCTGGTGTGACTATAGGTTTTCATTCCAGCCAAATAGATCAGTTGTTTGAAAATTGGCCAGTTGATTAAACCAGTAAAATCAGGTGTCGCAAGTGGTTGTTTAGATCGAAAACCTGCAGCCACACCTGCCTTTTACAGGGAAAATTTTAGACACCATTGCCTTTAAGAGTACGTCCACCTAAGTATCAGCGGGTCTCCCACCAACTCAGTACATTTGGAAAAACCCACATTGGGGAGTCAAGAGCGAATCTGTGGAGGCTTGGCTTTCTCCTCGCCACATCCTGTTCATTGTAACGGAGAGAGCTGCCATGTGTCAATGTCAAGAGGAGCCTCGCCCCTCTGGCGAAAAAGTAGAGCAAGAGTTCAACTTTATCCAAACAAATATGGCTGCAGGTCGGGTATGTCATAAAATGACTAACACTGACATGAATTCAAAATAAAATTATAGAATTAAATAAAGTTCCGGAGTTGCTGTTCTTTTGCTTCATTTGAAAACAGAAACACCTCACACATGCCCACAATGGCAACACAGGGATCCAGCACACTGGAATATGCTGGAAAACAAGTGCAAGTGGACACAACAGTCAGGATTTAACATTTGAAATGTCAAACCTGCAAATTTGGATGTGCCAATTGTCCAGCTCCATTATTATCACTCTACACTAGGAGGGTGAGGACGAGCACATGCTTCCTTTGATACATATGATGTCAACCAAACTGCCACCATTTGCATCCTTGCCCAACAGCCAACGCATATGGAGGAAGTGAGGATGTTACAGACACAACAGAAGGGAATTTTCAACCACTATGGGGTGCACTCTTTAGGTTTGGAACAGCAAAAGTTTTTATCAGCATAAATGGGTTTTTTTTGGACACATCACGAACATTTGTTGTGCTTTGCCCACATTTTACGAAGTGTGTCAGTGTGAAAATGGATTCAGCATTTTTCAAACATGCTGAGTCGGTGGGAATGCAAGAGTTATCTGATAGATGCAAGAGGAACATTCAGATGTACATAATATAAGCACTTAGTCTGTTTGTCTTCCGTTCTGATGAACTGATGTGAGAACTATACTGTGAGATTTCCAGTTTAACAGCTACACCCTTGACTGAAGTCCGGTCATGCCTCAGTATTCAGGGCTGACTTATTGTGCCCTTTAGACCTTTTTCTGGCTGATCAGATATCTGGAGAAAGCAAAATTGTGCTGTAAACAAAATCATATCTGTCATCCTCATTTATGCACGAGTTAAGTGCTGAGAGTGGGTTGCTGCTTGGCTGACCTGGCTCCACAGGCTCTAACCCGAATTCACTTTAGTGTGCGTGTGTGTGTGTGTGTGTGTGTGTGTGTGTGTGTGTGTGTGTGTGTGTGTGTCAGAGAGAGAGAGAGAGAGTGTGTGTATGTTGATAACCCACAGGCCCAAAGCCCAGAGTCTTGACATGAAGCTGATGGAGGCCTGGGCTCAGAGTAACTTCAATTTGGAGCTGCACTGTCAAGGCTACACTTTCTGGGTAGCCGCTGTAGAACAGCCCAACCACAGTGATCAGTGTACTGACTACAGTACTATTTGGATCAGGAGGTGCACTAATATAAATATGACAGGTTAAAGCACTCCAGCAGGAAACTTGTGGCATGTGTGACGGTCTCATATACATACTTTGTAATCGTTAGGCAAAAAATGGGGTCTATACCATATACCAAGACCAGATGTGAGCATTTAACCAGATGAGGAACCAAGTATTTAAATGCTTTATTGATCTGTTATGCTTCTGTATACAATTATTACCTATACTAAACCTAACCCTAGCCTCGAAGACCCTATCTATTAATGGATTAATGGTAGCAATAAATCACAGACAATGGATCAGTACTTCAAAATGTAAAATAAAGGACATGTAATGAATGGAAAGCGTTGTGATAATTACAAATCTATCAGTTGTTCATCCTAGTAAACATCTGTCCCTCCCTGCTCACAGTTTTCCAAAAAAGAGCTTAAAGTAGATCAGAGGAAATTGGTGTTCTTGCTGTTCGGAAGTCAGAAGAACAGTTTAATTGGTGCTAAGTATTCACACCGCATGCACAATGTGTTGGCGGCCTCATCAGCATTGGAAATAGCACGATTACTGTTTTAAAGATTTAGAGTGTCTGCTCTGCATGCAGTAGCCCACAGCTGGAGTCTGGTTATCAAAGAAGAAGCCTTTCATGATGCATATATATCGGATCTTGTGGGCTTAAAACAATTTCCTTTTCTGTCAAATCTCATTTTCAAATTACTGCTTAAGGATATATATGTGAGGACGATCCCTATAAAAAAAACAACAACCGAGATATCGCAAGGAAAAAATGGTATTCAGGCTTTCCAGAGTCTGCTGCACGGTTTGATTAGAGATGCTGTTTAGCACCAGAAACACTACCTCTGTGCTCAATAAACTCCAGCCAATAGTCAGTCTGCTGTATGTGCCACATCCCTAACAATCCGGTTTAGCCCGTTAAGAGGATCTACAGTGGTAATGACTGTACCTATAGGTCCTAGAGGAAAATCAATCAGGAACATAGTGGAATAGTGAAAGGTGAAGGCCATAAAGTTGGGGACATTTAACCTTTTGAACCCTAGGCTACTTTTGTGGGATATTTTCATAGTTTGGTCTACTTTACGTTGCCAAAAATTTGAATTTGTTTTTTTTTTTTAGAGAAAATACAATATTTTGTATGAGTTATTTGTAATGACTAGATTGACAAACAAATTTACAAAAATAAGTTCTTTGAAATACTTGGCAGCAGTCCAAATGAGCTAAAAACAACCTGAATGTCCTTCATTGATTTTGTTATTTATGTATCAGTATTATCTCTTCTTAGGGCTTTTATTTTCCAAAGTTTTAACATCATGTGACCAAAAACAAAGTCTGCCGGCAGATTAATTCATCACACAATGAGAGGCAATGGTTATGTTGGGTAGATCTGGTAGTTTGTGATGGTATGTGTATGATATCTGTAGGTTACTGCTCCCGAGATATGAAGCCTAGAAAATCGGCCCGCAAAGTGCGTCTCTCGGCTTCTGAGAGTGAAAACGTAACTTATAACGAAGTTATGAGAGCTGTATATGTCTATTCAAAGGAGCCCAATATTCACCCTGGCTGGGGTTTGCTTGTCTTTCCTTTTTCCCCTCTGAATAATTTCTGCCAGGATTCATATTTTTATTTGACTTCTGCCGTCCTCTGTTTTCACTGTGTGCTATTTTTCATTTGTCTTGGAAATGCAATCCCTGGAGCCATGATTTGAAATGAAAATTTACCTTCATATTATTACAACATGCCTCTGGACTTTGCTGTCTCTGACAAAGGGACATCTCTGTCTTTTCCATTCCATCTCGTCGTCTGCTGTTGTGGATTAGGAGTAGTGTTGAGAGCATGGCAGCATGTGAAATATTGCTTGGGTGAAGTTGGAGAGACCACGGTGCATTAATGTTAGGGGGAAAGTGGCCAATCAACGGTGTCCGATGGACAGGTAAGTCAATCTGTTCAAGTAAATTTGGACCCTGCAGAGTGCTCAGCCAGTACCGTTGAGGACGGGGTAACAGTGGCATTGCTCAACTCAGCACATTTTGCTTATCCAGCCTGCTCTGCAGTTCATCTCCAGTAAATGACCAGATGCCCAGGATGTATTTTTTTTCCCTTTTCACACTCCTACCTTCTCCCAACACAATACACTTGAGATCCACAGGCCCTAAATAGGATTGAAATGTCATAAAAATTCCTATTCCACTCCCAAATGCACCATATGTGGAGCGCTTAATGTTTGGTCCCCAACTGCTGGAGCTCCTCTTTTTGTTCAATCGCTTCCCTTGAAGGCAATGAGCTCCCTACAAGCTTAAGCGCACTGTGTGATTGCTTCCATTTTGATAAAGAGATGCTGGGTAGATGCTGGAGGAGCTTTCTGCAGCCAAGCATGACTAATGCCAACCAAACCTCTCACCCTCACCCACCACCCCCTCCCAAGAGTTTCCCCACCATTTTTTACAGCATTTAATATGTTATGCTTAAGTAGGAAAACAGGGAGGAGATAGATTTGCAGCATCGTGCCTTAAAAGCAATTACTTTTACAGACTTAATTGGGATGATTCCTGATGAGATGATTATGAACAAGCGCAGTGATGTTAACAGAATAAGCTGGTCTTATTTATTCTATGTTTTGCCCAAATCATCTTATGCACAGCCATGGTAGTTAGCAAACATTATCAGAGGCCAAGATTTTCAAATTATGTTCCCGGTAACATGAAAACAGCTTCATCCTAAACTCTGAAGATGGCTTTCATATCCAGAGGATAAATCATGAGCTACATAACTGGGTTGGGTGTGTTTTTTTTTCCCGCTGCATTTGAATATAAGACAGAAGCTAAATCATTTCTTGAGATATGTCTGTCACTGGCATTCCCTCTGGATGTTCACATTTTTCATTTTCTTTCCTGCCTGTTTCAAATCTAACAACATTTCAGATCAGCTTAATTTTCTCCCCTCTGCTCGTCTCCGGCTTGTTTCAGACAAGGCTTACATGCTGAGATTCCTGCGCCCCACTACTGAGGCAATTGGAACTACGTGTTCGATTGCCGACTGGTTGGGGGAAAGGGACCGTGTTTCACCTGGTCTGTCAGTCTGGCACTGGAAAGAGTGAGATGATAAAGCCTTAGAGACTGAGTAGGGACAATTTTAGATGTGCTACATATTATGAAATCTTCTGAGATCAGTCACGTGCTGTTTTCTAGACTTCATAACAAACTACAAGTCTACCGTACAACAACAAGCAGCCTTCCAGTGCATGTTTACTGCTCTGTCCACGTGCGTGTACATGCTCAACCTGACCTGCATGCAGGGAAACACAAGCAATTGTAGGTACAAGGATATGTTTGATCAAACATGGTCAAATTCATTCCATTACATCTCAAATGTAGACCAATTAAAGTATCCTAGAATCCACTGAAAATAAAAATATCTGGCATGTGTGAGTGTCTCTTAGAAACACTAATCTAATCTAATTATTTGGTGAATAAAAGTATGTCAAACTAAAATAACATTCTATTAAACTGGCCTAAAGTACTAAAAATGAATACTGGTATTGAAAACAAATAGAACAAAGTAGAGAATCCACAAAATGTCTTACTATTTTGTTGTAAAATGTCTATCAATCAAATATTCTGCAGATTAATCAATAATGAAAATGGATACAAAAGAGTTTAAAGAAGAGCCTCCTTATAAATATATATATATATATATATATATATATATATATATATAAAACAGGAGACCAACAGATCCAAATATTCATGGACTCTTGTTCTAATGAACGCATTCAGCTACTTTAATTGCTGACACAGATTTGAAATGCACACACACACACACACAAACACACACACACACACACACACGGCTGTCTAGTCCCTGTAGAGAAGTACTGTCAATAGAATAGGACACTCTGGATCACATAAATATGAACCTGTTGGCACCATGCCTAATGCCAGCCATGCACTAGACTGAGCTGAGAACTGTGTTCTCTGTGATGAAGGTGCTTTATCCAAGCATCTGAATATCTACTCATATCTAGTTGAAAGTCTTCCCCGGACAGTAGGGACAAGTGTCCCGACACTTTGGTCCATATTGTGTACTTTCATTCTAAAGTACAGTACAATGAGAAAATCTCACACCATTGCAAACCTATGCATCAGCACTGCTATGTCTTAAAACACGTGGTTCACTTTCATGTCCCACTTTTTATGTCACAAAAAACAACGGGTGTAGCCCCTCCCATTTATGACTGATTTTCCAAAGAGGCACAATATTGATCGTTTACATACAATACACAACATTGATGTTGACGTTTACACACAGTCTTTAATGCACAGCAACACAAACAGCTTTCATTGCAGGGGATAAAATAATATTTGGTGCAATTTGGTGCAATATATTGGTGCAATATCATCATCGAGCTTACCTTGTAGGATATAGGCCCTTTAAAAAATGATATGACCATTTGTACCCTTATGAAACATGACCATAAATAATATTGCTTTGTGTTTCCTACATCACTGTGCACCCATAATGTATTGTTTTGCTAACTGATTGTGTTTTTAATATGTGGCCACAAATGGAAGATTCATTGTGTGCCGCTGCTTGATCCTAATGACCTCAGACACTGACCGCATAGTGTACAGTCTGGATCTCCTGAGTGATGAACATTAATACGTATTAGCTCAGAACTTGGCTGTTTTCCAGAGCAACTCACACGTTGGCTTACAGTAAGATTATATAGATTTTTATTGAGGCAATCGAGAGAATGGTAGCCCAAGGGCACTCCAATTACGTTGGCCCAAAACCTGACTCCAGTAAGATTCCCTGAAGGCCAGAGTCGGCAGCTGGAGGCACAGCCCCACTCGGGAGCATATCTTAAATTAGTTAACAGCTCCCCTGCCTCCACTTACTGTGCACTCGTTTGCTGTTGTCAGCACATATTTCAGTTGCTTTGCGAGTGTCTCCGACAGGCTTAGCAGCCAACAAACTCTCTTCAAATGGATCTTAGCGCATATGAAGTCAAATTCATGGCATGGACTAGCACTGCTGCAAATGCAAACATCAAACATAAATAATTTAAACTTTTTTTTTTCCATCGGTACATGCTTAGTCAACCATATCAAAGCACAAATTCACCGGAAAAAGCATCTGCTAGCTAAACACGCTGCCTGAGCTCTTCTCTTTAATTCCCTTCCTTCAGTATTCTGGGATTTTTAGAACATCCATTTTCCGAATGAATGGCTTCTATGATGACAGTGCATATTTTTGAAGAGATGCATCAATTAGATTTGATTTGCTAATTGTTTTTTATATAGAATATTTTAAATTGATTTTATTTTTAATTGCACAACTTTCTGTTCATAATAAACCCTTTTGAAATAGTTTGCATGCATTTTTCTTCAGTTAGGTGCATTTGTAAGTGCTCCATATACTGTATCCTAGCACAGGATGATATTTAAATTCACAAGCTCATTAATTATGCTAATAATTATCTTGGACTGTTATGATTTCTTTCTTGTCTTAAAATGATACCAGTAGGAAACTTATACAGTGTACTTCCACCAGTGTGTCAATATACCACTTTGCTGTTTTGTGGAATAAAGTATCATGAATGAAATTCTTAGTTATCAGTACTCAATACTGGCACCAAGAATTGTGCGACACTCTAGAATAATAGAATATATAGGCCGTGGCCTGGTGGTTTGGGAACCAGACTTGTGACTGGAAAGTCGCTGGTTTGGCTCCCTGAACTGGCAGGACATGACTGAAGTGCCCTTGAGCAAGGCACTGAACTCCCCAGCTGCTGCCCGGGCGCTGAGGATAGGGCTACCCACCGCCCTGGTGTGTGAAGTCACTAGTGTGTATCGCTGTGTGTGGATGGCTTAAATGCTGAGGATTAAATCCTGTGTGTGCCAAACACAGTGGGTTAAAAAAGAATAATTCATATTTCTAATTGCATTTTAACACAATGGGTGTTTCTGCTGGGTCTGGACTAGGGTTGAAGTGCTAAACCATTTTTAGGTGTACCATGACACTACAAATGATGGTTATCTTACTGTGTATTTGCTTGATGTACTGAACTGTAAAAAAAAAAATAAACTGAACCACTGACTTCTTACTGTTCTTTGAATATAAAAAACACAATGAGTTGATGAATGGAGAATCATCAGATTAATCCATAATTATCAATTAACAGTAGCCTTTATTGGAACATTAACTTTTTTTATTGCTCAGCACTGCTGAAGGTACATGGGAAAAAATGCAGTCTAGACGAAGTTGAGAGGAAAGCAACAATGTGCAAAAGGCCAAATGGCCTAATGGCCCAGCTTTGGACTGGCCCCCGATGAGACACTGTACACCCCTCTGTTCTGTGAGATTAGGGGTTTTTGCTTGCTGAGAGTGTTTCAATTTCATTTCTTTGAATATGGTGGCATGCTGAACCCTACTTCGAGAAATTTGACCATAATTCACTGCAAACTGCAAAGAATAAATGGCTGGCAAGAAACGTCATGCAGCCTAAGAGCATATTCACATGGATAGAGCAGTAAAAATGAACTGGTTCCTTTAAACAGGCATTTAAACTGGGATTTAATTCAAATGGAAATGACTGAGGCTTATACGAATAAAGAAATGGAATTAAATATTCCAGATGAAGGTAGTATAAGGGCACCTGTAATCGGCCAGTCCTTAGCCAGCAGATTTGAGTAAACTGGGAATTCCTTTATCACATCAATTGTTTAAGGGAGACAGTAGAACTGACCAAAACCAAGCGGCCGATATTTGGAGTAGCCGATAGTGGGTTAAACGTGTGAAAAAAGTTCCAGTTTTTCCAATATTTGTCACATTTTTCAGCTGCATATCTTAACAAACCGGTCACCAGGTACTTCATTCAGCCATTTCCTAGTTATTTGGTAATATTTGTAACAGGTACCTCCATCCATCCATCTTCCTCTGCTTATCCGGCGCTGGATCGCGGGGGCAGCAGACCGCCACTCAATCCACAAGGCACCCGTCCCCAAAGGTTTCCTCTGTGGGTTGTGCGTCTGCAGGAGGAATGGCCCACGTTGCCTCTTTGGGCAAAGGCCCAGCCACCAGACGCACGCTCCCGAGCCCTGACCCCAGGCCTGGCTCCAGGGTGGGGCTCAGTTGTGCCGTATGGGCAACGTTGTGGGGCCTTTATTGTGGTCTTTCATTGGGGCTTTTGAACTGCTCTTATTCGAGTCCGTCACCTTGGACCTATTTGCCGTGGGAGACCCTGACACGGGGTAAAACCCCCAGGCAACATAGCTCCTTGGATCATTCTGGCACTCAAAACCCTCCACCAAGAGAAGGTGGCAGTTCAAGGAGGGGGCAACAGATACCTGTCCTGCTTTAAAGTTTCGGACGGTATTTTCAAGGTGCGTCGTTCAGAGCCAGCCAATTGTGAAAGACTTTTCCTAAATACTGATTTAAGTAAACATCTGCTTTCTTAACCTCAGAGAATGTATATTTCATGTGATAAAATGCCAAGTGTGTCCTTAATTACTCCAGTGTTTAAAAACTTTCACAGTAAACGAGCAAGTGGGCTTATGTGGCATGAATGATTATTAAGGGCTTTTCCCTGATGAACAATTATGCAAATGTCTCAGGTAGTAAGTGTGCTTTTTTCTAGAACATCAGAACACTGCATATAACATTATGTTAAATACAAATCATCCTAAATACGGTAGCCAGAAGTACAAATGTGTTGTTTAGCGGTGAAGGTAATGATACGAATATGTCTGATTGAATTGTTCATTGCTGTGACGGGAAATCTCTTAAATATAGTTTTCTAAAGAACATTTTTAGAAAGATTGGTTCAACTTGGTGCCAATTGCAGCTTTGAATCCCAGATCATGCTGCTTGCCTTCAGCAGCCGGAGTCTGACAGAGCAAAATTGGTCATGCTCACTCTGGGTGGGTAGATGGCACTCACACCTAGTGTGATGTAGGGAAATCACACCCAGTGGGATTGGCCGGAACTGACCATTGTATTGGAGCTGGTGACACAGGTATTTCCTCTGACCATGTTGGCTGCCCAGCAATGATGCAATTTGATTAGATGAGATAAGGTAATGCTTTATTAGTGGGGAAATTCACATTATTGCAGCTGCAAAGGGATAGCAAGGAATAGAGACTATATTATAGATAATACATAAATACACAATGCAGTATACAGTACTATATACAGTGTAAACAAAGTAAATAATAAAAGTCACTCTGAAGAACATCATTTACAGATTGATGGCAGTGAGGTGGTGGCTGGCTTTATATGTGTCTTCACCCTCATAGTGTCAGGAGCATTCTATGTGATAGTCCTAACAGGGTTTTGTGAATGGAACTTCCAAATCATGGCGATAAATGGGATAAAATAACTCCAACTCCAAGGTCATTGGTCTAATATTCTAGCTGATCTAAGATCTAAGGATTGCCGGTTTGAATCCCGTCATGCTGCTTGCCATCAGCAGCCGGAGTCTGAGAGATAAAGAGAAATAATGAACGTGCATTACATCAGACAAATCATAATTTGTTGCAGTTCATCAGATCTTTTTATTACACAAACGTTTGTTACTGCTCAGCACTTCTGAAGCTTCATGGAAAAAATGGATTCTAAAGGAGGTTCAGAGAAAAGCCGAATGGCAGAGCTGCAGACTGACCCCCAATGAGATGGTGGCCACCCCTCCATTCTGGGTGATTAGGGGTGTTTGATTGTTGGCAGTCTTTTAATTTGCTTTCTTGGAATATGCTGGCATACAGAACTTTAGTACGTACAGAGTAGTAGTAGAAACCGTTTTGTAATTCACCCCAAAGTGCTTTTTATATGAATAAATGTCCCTGAAAAAAAACGCCATCCTAAGAGATGAAACAACAAATATTCAAAACTGTAGAGAAGCAATGTGTGTCCTTCACAGCCAGGCAATACGAAAAGCTTTCACTCTCCATAACTACATCTTTGCTTTTACGTAAACAGCTTCTTTCTCTGCCTTTTGTCATTTTCCCCTTGACTGACACCTAAACCTTAGATGATTGCAGAGTGTGTACATCATAGGAGCTGGGTGGGATGAAGATGTCTGCAGATTATCATGGAGTGGAAATGCCTCTAATGCACTGATGTAGTGTTAAACATAAAAGCAGGAGGATGTGGACATTTGAATACATAATTCAATTCACTTGCAGATATCTTTAGTGGCCCAGGCTGCTTATTAGGTGACAGAACATGCTGCAGAGTGAGGAACGGATAACTGCCGGGTACAATGAAGATGTACTGTTAAGGAGGGTGAAGTGTCTGCTTGCTTTCAACACGTAGAATCTCAATAGCTACACAATTGTTTTTTGATTCTTTCTGCCTCAGTTGCCTGATGCTGAAATGCATCTGAAACACATTTTATATTCGAGCAGTGCTAATCTACAATGGCAAACCATCAAAACCTGCCCTGACTTTGCAATGTTCTTCGCAAAGAGCTACATGTTTTGTTTAGAACTCGGAAACCCATATGTTTTTCTTGCTAATGTTAAAGGTTTTGGGTTAGTCTGGTGTTTGTAGGGGCATAGACTCTAATAAGCTCACCAGAATCTAAATAAACGTAGTGTATTGTTTCCAGATTTGGCTCAAAACTCACAGTAACAAATGTTATGTGAGATTATTTGATAAGCTGCCCAGTGCTTTTAATCACTGCAGTTTTTTTAATTAGAAGAAGAAAGAGAAATGACATGCAGGATTTTTTATTGGGGCCATATTGACGCTCATAAAGTGTTGTCTTGCGAGTGGGATTGAACTCTGGCTAGCATGCTAATGGTGTTCAACCGAAGACTAATAGTGGGTGCAAGATGAGTAGAACATCCCATTTTCAAAGTAGAGCAGGCATTTAACATTCCAGAGTGTCACATCTATGGGGGAATGCATCATAGAAGGCATTACCACCCACCGTGGGCATCTCAGTGGGTGGTAATGATCATGACTGGTGAGCTACGGCTAGAATGTCTGAGGAAAACAACATCCATCATTCATTGCAGGAGTGCCCATACTGGGATATCTTGCAGGCCAGGCAAAAGTCATGGAATATGACTTCAGGGGTTTCAGCATATACACAATTGTTCAAATGGCATATTTTTCTATATCATTAGAACATTGCATGTCACATTAGAATATAAATAAAAAGGAATGCAGTGGTCAGGATGTGCTGTTTGTCAGCAATATTATTAGTACATTCCTGAAGAACCTGTGAAGAACACAGGTTTGGGTGCTGATCTTCTCTGTGAACACCAGCCACTGTACAGATTAGCTCAATTTACGTTGATGAAGAACTACACCCATGGAGTTCTCCAAGGGTTCTATAAAGGCAGTGATTTTATCAACTTGTTATTTGAGTTTTGTTACGTTTAAAGAGTTCTTTGACTGGTTCATTTGGAATCATGTATTTTGCATATGGTTTGGAAGCTGACACACAAATCTCAATATATATTTTATTTGTTTGAGTAATTTGGAACGAATAGAAACATACTGTTGTAGCGACCGTGTTTGCGCTGAGCAAGGAAGGCAGACCTACATGCAGGGGTTTCAGATTTAATGTCAAAGAAAATTAGAACTAAACCAATTACATTAAACCAAACTAATTACATCTCTGTGCCTTTTCCCAGTCAATGATGAAATGCTAACCTTGAGCTCCTCTACCCCATCTGAGCTCCCTGGCCACCACTTCACATTGGCTGCTCACTTTCCAGCTACTGGACCTGGACTAGTTTCCCAACCTGCCCTGGACTAATTGCCCACCTGCCACCACCAACTATGTAAAAATGTACACAGACCCTAATTAGTTGCTACTGTTACTATTATGTCAAACATTGAACTACCATTGCTTCAGTACATCAGAGTATTAGAACAGAAGTGTGGGAGTCCAGTGTCCACTAACTATGTGTAAGTAGTTTGACCAAAGGAGGAGGGGTCCACCCTTGTGAGCCTTGTTCCCCCCAAGGTTTCTTCCTCCAGCTCTGAAGGAGTTTTTCCTAGCCACACTCACCCTTTGGCTCACCAGGGGGTTTATGTCTTATCCTTTTTTCATGAGTTGTTAACCTTTTTATTTTTATTATTATTATTTTTTTGTTTTCTGTAAAGCTGCTTGGTGAGATCAGTTGTGAAAAGCACTATACAAACAAATTTTGATTTGATACAAAAAAAAAACAACAACAAAAACTGACAAACTATGGGACTTAGAAAAGGAAACAAACATGTGGAAATATACTGATAACCACCACAATCACAGAACAAAACCACAACAACAAAGGACTGATTAGGACAGCCTAGAGCAGTGTTTCCCAACCCTGTTCCTGGAGGAACACCTGCCCTACACATTTTAGCTTTAATACACACCTCAACTCTGAAGGGCTTGTTAATGAGCTGATTAGTTGAATCAGGTGTGTGGGGAGCAGAGCAGAGCAGAGCAGGTGTGCCTCCAGGAACAGGGATGGGAAACACTGGCCTAGAGGGTCTTAAATAACAAGACAACGTTGGACACACCTGGAACTGGATAATGAACGGGCCAGGTCAATAATGAGACACAAATGGGAGTGGACAGAGCAAGGGCGGAGACAGGACCCATACAAAACTAGACACGTGCGCAGAAGCACATGGGGAAATAATAAAAAACAAAACAAGATGGGAACAGGACTGATACGTGACGTCTGTACAGACTAACAGAGAGATTAGAGAGATCTTAGAGAGTTTCACACAAAAAATAAAACAAACCATTATTTTATTCATCATTTAAAGTCAATTTAGTGAGCAATGATACCATTAAATAACAGCTTCAAAATCAATTTGATTAGCTACACAAGGCTTCTTGCCAGATCTGTGCTACACTGCATAACCTGAGTCATAACTGTGTAAAATTCTGTAATATTAGTATATGACCTCAGTCCACATGCTTCTTTCACTTCCATTTGTCAAGTAATCCACATTCTACTTGTGTTCAAAAATAAATTATCCTCCGCAACTCTAGGCAGAGTCTACAGGAGCAAATTAATCCAGTGTCTTTAACATTTAGAAGTCTAGACCACTTGTGGGATGTTTTCATAGTTTGAGTTTGACTGCATTTCATATTTAATTTTGCATGTGTCAGTATTATCCTGTCTCAGGAATTTTATTCTGAAATTTGAACAAGGCATGAGTAAAGAAAGAGAGCAGACAGTGCCTCCTTTTTTGTTTACCTCTATAATTCAATATCTGGGTCAGTGACATAATTAGCCCCGCCCCCACGTGGAAAGAGCAGTAAACAAGCACTGAAAGGCTTTTTTGGCATTGAAACTGGGGTTTAATTCAGTTGGAAACAAATGAACTTTAGCTGTTTTCTGAGCGGCATTTCTCACTGATAATTCATCTCACATGCATGTTATGTGTATCAGGTCTGTAGGTTACTCTGATCCTGACATATGAAGCTTAGAAAACAGCATCTAACTGCCCAAAAAGTGCAGATCTTGGAAGAGTTAATCCCCACAAAAAATAAAAATTGAAAGTAATGTTTATTTTTTTGTATTTTGTATAATATATAATGTTTATGATATATTGTAACACTGTAGATGTAGAATTATTATAGTGCATGAAATAGCAGTGGTCACTGACATTATGAGAAGTCATTCCAAACTTCTGAATGGTGGAAAATGTACACATAATGTATATGGGCTATATTTATGACCGTGTCCTGACATTGTATAAAAACAAACACGTGGGTGTGGGTGCTGCATAGTGACTTGAGTGCCGTGGCCCTGAAGTGATTAGGCATGTCACTACAAGCAAGCGCACTCTCATGTAATTGGGTTTGAGGATAAAGAGGGCACTGCCTGCTGATGAAATGCTTTCTTTCAGTCCCTCTCTCCCATTTTGTGCATTAGTCCGGAGGACCACCATCTAAAAGACCACCGGCAAAAAAAACCAAAAAAAAACCTGGATGAGTCACTTGACTCTTTCTTCGTAAGTGGAGGTCCGTGCTGTATTTACACATATGAATTTAATAGTTCATAAAGCTATCTGGCTTGACATTTCTGTCTCCGGAGGAAAGCGTGAACTTGTGCTGAAGTACCAGCATCCCCGCTTTCATTTGTGTGACAGACTGATGAGGATTTTCCAGGTTAAAACCATTTCTTTTGCAAGTAATAACAGCCCCACTGAGTTCCACCAAGCTAAGAAATCCTGTCTGCTGCCAAGAAAAGGACACACTGGGCGCAGTGTCTGTGGAATCAATGTTACAGATTGTGCTTGCAAAAATAAATCTGACTCCCTAGCTCCAAAAATCATTACAGTCTAGTAGAAGCTGAATGCTGTAACCCCCCCCCCCCCCCCCCCTCTCTCTCTCTCTCTCTCTCTCTCTCTCTCTCTCTCTCTCTCTCGTTATTGCTGCCATAGAAAGTAAGATGATGCATCAGTTTTCTTCAGGGAATCATCTGTGCACTAACTATTCCTTCAGTCCCCCTACAGATGTTCCTCTATGGATTATCATTATTGGTTACAGTGAACTTTAAATTCATTATTCCCCTTAATTAGGTCTCTGTATTCATGTAGAATTTCTAATTTTGGTTGCGATTACATAAAAGAGATAGAGAGAGATGGAACAGAGGAAAGAACACAACACATGCAAATAACACTTTAAATGCTCTTCACAAATCTAATCCCAGGATACACAGTCCTGTACCACTAACTAACTCGTGGGAATGGCTTTTACAGACCACACATGCAAATTTACAAGAGAAAGTCCCCTGTAGATGGGGGAAGACTGCTCTAAATATTTAAATTCTGTGATAAAAGATCATATAAATAATATAAAAAAAAAACCATTGATATCCAAATCATATTAAGGTCAGCTGGTAATTACTAAAAATACTGAAAAATGATTGGTTAGATGTAAATAATTTGACATGCAGACCAAATATACTGAATGTTTGTAACCCCAGTTACTCAAATTCAGTTCAATTATCACAAACAACTTTCTAGTTAGTTTTGTCTTTTATTTGTCAAACTTTTGTTTCTTTAACAGAAAAACAAATGCAGAAACAAAAATCATAACTGTGATTGTCACGAATTTCCTATACTATATTAACATCTTCAGGCACCTTTATAACTCTAGGCCAGTTTTGTGGGATGTTTTCATAGTTTGATTATGTGGATCCAAGGCTTCTTGGGACTACAATTGTTTGCTTATTAGGACTAAAAACCACTTTGGATCTCAGAAATCCTGTGGGAATTTGATCATCAAGAGTGTTTATTTGTAATGATTAGATTGACAAGGATATTTATAATAAGTTCTTCAAAATATTTGCCAGTGGTCCAAAAACAAACAAACAAACAAACAAAAAACACCAACAACAACCTAAATATCCTTCATTATTTGTGTTATTTATGTATGTATAAGTATTATCCCTGCTTCAGACTTTTATTCCGAAATTTGAACACTGTGTGAGCCAAGTGAGTCAGTGACATCAATAGCCCCACCCCCCTCACTGATCAGTCAGAGTCTGTATGCAGGTTGAGCATGCACATGCGGACAGAGCAGTAAACATGCACTGGATTTAAACTGGGATTGAATTCATTTGGAAACAAGTGACGTTTTTGCTGTATTCCGAGCTTAATTAGTCACATTTCATTTCCTGATGGTTAGAAAGGGTAAATCGTGTTGCTTGTTATAATTTGTGTGTCATGCCTGTAGGTTACTCTAATCTAATGCAAAACTAATTTCTGTGGGTTGCAATCTGTATGTGCGACCCTCTGACCAATCTGAAAGTGACCTTTGTGGTAAATGTGCAGTGGAGGGTTGGGTGGGGGGTAATCTGTATGTGCAACCTTGAATTTGGTATTTTACTCTCTCTGAAAGAGCAAAAAACAGTTTCTTTTGGAAATATGGCATATAAACCATATTGAAAATAAATATATTTATGAATGCATTTGTAAACATATGAAAATGGCCAACAATCCTTAATGTACTGCAGCATATACCGTATTTTCCAGACTATAAGCTTTAAACCATGCGGCTTATAATGAGGTGCGGCTTTATCTTCTTATATATGTTATTTTCCAGGTTTAAAAAAAAAAACTTTGTGGGTGTGGCTTATATTCCGGTGCGGCTTATAGTCCGGAAAATACGGTACTTCTGTTCTGTATGGGTTTCGCACAGCAGAGTGATTCACTGCAGATGTCTGGCCATGCTTTATGTGCTGTTAGTGGTGCTGGTTAGTTCTGCTGTGTTCTGATCCACACTGTACTGGGCTGAGTGATGTTCCCTCAGTGTAAATCACATTAGTGCAACACCAGAGCAGAATCTTTACTAGAATCAGTTTTACACATTTTACAGCAGCTTTGGTTGAGTTTGTGTCAGATATGGTAAAAACTGGCAGGCTGACGGGAAATTTTCTATCGGAATACACAGTGAAACCCGACGAATGCATGAACCCTCAGAACTTTTCCCCAATGTTTGTTTCAGGTTGGATGATACACACGTTTCGTCTGGCATTGGATTACAAGCTACAAATGTCAGTGTACAGCTTCAATAAATGGTGTGAAAGATGACTCAAGCCGTAAAACTGTATGCTACACTATTATGTCTAAGCTTTGGCAGCTGTTGTGGGACACTCGCTGTGTAATGTTTGTACTGAAATTTAACTCGACTGATTTGGCGTGAATTGGTATTCGGTAGTACTGACATAATTCGGTCTGTACCATTAAAAGCACCAACTTTGGTACTCAACCCTAGCCAAAACACACAAAAGTGTCAAAAATCACCAAACTGTTGCCTCCAGATATGATATTCTATATTATTGCAGATGTCATGAAGTCATTTTCAGTATGTGGGACAGTCCCGCATATTCCAGGAGAAGCGAGTTCTGTATTAAAACTGGTGAGGAGATGCATGACAATGTTTCTATGTCATGAGACACATTTAAGCATTAGTAGAGTTATGCTTCAAGTCTTCTTTGTCATTCAATCTGTTGTTATTATTATTGACTGAAATATTATATTGTTCGTTCTTCCTTTTCTCTGGAATCTCCTCCTGTTGTTTAGCTTTATATAGTGTTAACAATGAACCAAGTCAATATCCACTGTTATTAAGTAGCACTGTCAAAATTGTCTGATGTATAATTAAATCCCCAGGAAATGGGAAGATGAGAACAATGGCCTTCAGAAAGGTCTTCTGAAGTTTGTACTGAAACACCAGCAGATTAAACCTAGCCAGAAATGGATAGTGAAGTCATGCTGTAGAAATCAGTTCTCCAAAGAGGCTAATGACTGTTGTAACAGTGAGCTTGCATCCGTGCAACTCGGTGACTGTGAAAGGTCATCCACCTCTCGGCAGGTAATGGGTGAAGACAGTCTGGATCCAGCAGACAGCTTCATTATTTTTCCTTATGCAGTGAAAAATTTAGTTACCTTTAACAGTTCGTTTTGGGGGCCCTTGAAACCTGGGCGAGGTACAATCGAATTACGCAGCTGACTTAGCCTATCTATATTGGCACAGATACTATCCATCTGCGTGAGCAAGACTGTTAAACAATCCGTGTAATACTTTTCCGGCCAACGAGATGCTTTATCACCGTATCGCTGTTGTGGCCTGGCGTCAGGCCTGAGTGTGCGATCAGCAGGCCTGCCACCAGCCGTCACAAATCTCCTGCACCTCTCTCTCTCACACTGGCACAGTGACGCAAAATCAATAGGGGCTCTCGGGACCCTCCATCAGCCCAAATATCTCCGGCGAGCTGCTCCAGGCGAAAGCCGGTCGATAAAGGGGTCTGACTTTGCCTGAGATGGGATTGTGGTGCAGAAAGTGGCCGATCAGAGTTTGTGCACAACCAGAGACAAATGACCCCCACTTTGTAGCATGCTGAGAGGTTATAAGCGACTTCTGCAGTTAGGGTCTGGGGGGTAGAGGTCATACTGTAGAGGAAACAAGCTTAATACAAGAGTGACTGATGTCTCTTCCTGTCTTTTCTTCTTTCCCCTTGTGGTAGTAATGGAGAGCAGACTGCTGCTGGAGGGCCTGCAGAGGTTTGGCGCTGTGCCCACGTACCTGCCTGTCCACTACCAGGTTCTGAACGCTGAGCTGTCCTTCTTCCTCAAAGAGGCGAACCAGGACATCATGAGAAACTCCAGCCTGCAGGCCCGAACTGAGCTATTCTTCATCCAGCAGGCTAGGAGGGTTCCTACGGTCAATGCAAGCTATGGACCGCTCTCAGTGCAGGAGCCTGTGCCTATGGAGCTCCTTGGTCCAGGGTTGTTCAACAACCCATCATCTTCATCATCACCTGCTCCCTCTCAACTCTTCACATTCAACTGGAAGGTTCAGACTTTCATCATAAGTGAACGTATCCACCCCAGCTGGCCAAAAGTGCAAGTCCTTTTCTATGTAGTGGGCCGAGACTGGGACGACTACAGCACTGTGGACAAGCTGCCCTGCGTGCGAATGTTCGCCTTCCACGAGACCCAGGAGGTTCGAGGCACCTGTCGTTTGAAAGGTGAACTTGGGCTATGTGTGGCTGAATTGGAGCCATTGCCCAGCTGGTTTAGTCCACCTAGTGTAGTGCCTGGTAGACAAAGGGCACCAGAGCAGGCAGAAGGTACACCTGTGGAACTCTACTACATGGTACAGTCCACCGACACTGGCGATTGCAACACAGAGGACTCCCGAAAGGCCAGCTCCATCCGCTCTGACCAGCAGGGACCAGCTGGATACTTTTCAGGCCCCACACCTATGAGGAGAATCGGCAGCGTACGACTGTTCCAGCCCCTCTCAGAGCTGCGACTTGACAGCAACTTCGTGGTGATGGTCTCCTCTAGGCCCATCAGGCAGAGGGAGACAGTTTCAGCGTTTCTGGCTGCTTCCACGCTTTCCTCTGTGGACATTTTCACCCTCAGGTGAGAGATACACTCTAAAATGTTATAGTTCATTTCTTGTCTGCTTCACCAGTTTGAAATTTGGTGATTGGGCTGTATTTTTTCAAACGATCATTTATTTTAATATTCAATAGACTTCACTCCATTTTTGGTCAAAGGATCCTCAGGCTGTTTGTATACATAGCTATCCAGCTTAGTTCCAAATCAACACACACAACTTAATTATTTAACACATGACCAGTGCAATATACTTTATTCTCCTCCTTTCATCCCTATCTTCAATGATCAGGACCCTACAGGACCACCACAGAGCAGCTACTATGTGGCTAGTGGGTCATTCTCAGTACCGCAGTGACAATGACGTGGTGGTGGTGTGTTAGTGTGTGTTGCGCTGGTACGAGTGGATCAGACGCAGCAGTGTTGCTTGAGTGTTTCAATACTGTGTCCACTCACTGTCCACTCTATTAGACACTCCTACCTTGTCGCTCCACCTTGTAGATGTAAAGTCAGAGACAGAAGCTCATCTCTTTCTGCACAGTTTGTGTTGGTCATCCTCTAGTCCTTCATCACTGCTCACAGGACGCTGCTGGCTGGATATTTCTGGCTGGTGGACTGATTTACTTCTACCAGAACAACACACTTTAACACACCTCCACCCTGTCAGTGTGACTGCAGTGCTGAAAATGACCCACCACCCACCTAATACCTGCCCTGTCATGGTCCTGTGGGGTTCTGATCATTGAAGATCAGGGTGAAAGGAGGAGAATAAAGGATGCAGAGAAACAGATGAACTACAGTCTGTAATTATGGAGCTACAGAGTGCTCCTTTATGGTTTGAAAAGTTGATAAACTGGACAGTGAGTGAAGAAACAATGAGGTGGTCACAATGTTGTGGCTGATTGGTGTAGAACCACACATGGAAAATGTTTCCAATTTAAATCATGTCTCTTCAGGCTTAGAAAAGAAACATTGTCACACTGTGGCCCTGCCTTTGTTTTTGTTTTTACATGCACTCTCAACACGTGCCTATTTTTATTCGTGTCCTTGTCTCCGCCTTTGCCCTGCCTTGTCATCAGTGTTCCCACCTGTGCCTCCATTATAGCCCTGCTCTCTCATTATCTGCCTCAGGTGTGCCTTACCGTTTTCAGTGTATCAGTAGTCCCCTTTTGATGGTGTATCAGTGTGTATCAGTATCAGTAGTCCCCTTTTCTGACGGTGTATCAGTGTGTATCAGTATCAGTAGTCCCCTTTTCTGACGGTGTATCAGTGTGTATCAGTATCAGTAGTCCCCATTTCTGACGGTGTATCAGTATCAGTAGTCCCCTTTTCTGATGGTGTATCAGTATCAGTAGTCCCCTTTTCTGACGGTGTATCAGTGTGTATCAGTATCAGTAGTCCCCTTTTCTGATGGTTCATTGTCTGTTAGGTTGGTTTAGTTTCTGGTTTAATTTTCCTACTTTTCTGTTTATACTTTGTGATAGTGATGGTGAGACAAAGCTTCATGGTGCACTGAAGCTTTCCAGTCTGATGTGTTTTAAAAGGTTCTTTTCTTGAGGCTTCAAGTGCTCGTCTCAGCCTCTAGTGTTCAAACCGTTATAGGTGTATGTAACGTTACGCAGTTCTGTGTACAATTTACATCAGTAAATGCTGAAAAGAATTGATACGTTTGCTCAATATACTTACATTATTTATGATTTTTATTTATTTTATGCAATAGATGTGTTTGATATAAACATGTTTGTTTATTTATTGTACATTTTCTACATTTGATGTGTTTTATATGAATGTAACTTACTGGGAGACACTTTGCCAAAATACACAGTAGTGTTCTGTGACTAAGACAGGAACCAATCCCTGAACCGTGGGGCTCCACTGGCAACTTGATTCAGCACTGGATTTTGAAACGGACTGGCCCAGTTTCAGTGAACAGAAGGTGGGGGGAATCTCTTTTGATTGGTTCCATTGATTGTTGGGGGAGAGGGTCATTTGATTAATGGGGGGTCCCCCGGGATTTTTTCCCCCGGTTCTCCTGATGGCCAGTCCATCCCTGGTCATCAGTGACATCGCTTCAGAAAGATGACACAGGCATCAATAGAGATGGTCAACTAAATGTGCCCCGTCGTCTTAATGTGCAGGATTACATCATTACTTATTAGTTCGTTTGGTTTTGTGCTTTTTTGGGTTTGGTCCTCGTTATAATAATACACCCTTGCCTTGCGTTTACACCTGCCATTGCTCACTAAACATAACACACGCTCAGAGTTTAAAATGGGTGATTAATCGCTGAGAAAGGCAACCTTAAACACCGTAAGCCATTAGTTTAATGAAACAAGACGTTATTATGTAAAAATGAGAGAAAATGGTAAATCTATTGACTTTTTGAACATGCATTGTCTGCTGGTGATGTGAGCTGAGCTTGAGTTGTATGCTGAGCGCATTTGGAAATGATATTATGAAATCCCTTTTTAAATTCACTGAGTCAACCCTGCTCATTTGGGAAATGTATGAACTCATGGTGAGCGTGAGCTCTTGGCTGCGTGCAGTGCTTCAAAGCGCTGACATTTCCGCAGCAGAAGCCTCGGCGCACACCAAGTAAGGAGGAGCTTTAGAAATGCAGGGATTGCACAACTAAAAGACTTTTAAATCGGGATTTTAACAAAAGTTTATAAAAGGAAAAAACGAGGTTTTAATAATCTGGTAAAACCATCTGTGTGACAATTTAAATTTTAAAATCAAGTTTAATCATTTAAAATCTTCTTTAAATAAAGAAGGAAATGACAGAGATGTTTAAGACGTATTTGTCTTCATCAAGATAAAGAAGTGCATCCAAACACACTGCTGTTCACACAAGAAATAAGACGAGCATTTCCTAGATGTTAAACAGCCCCCAGTCAGTATTGACTATTAGACTATGGGAGTAAATTGAGTAGGTGCTTCATTAGAATAATCTATAAATGCATTGAGGCAAAACCGCAAATGAGCAGGGTTCTTATTACTCCTTTAAATGGTCACGCTGCCTATTTCGTAAATCCCTATAATCACTGTTTAACCCCCAAAATAGGGTTTAGGATGGTGCAAAGTGTGTGCAAATGAGCACCCGAGTGTATTGTCTATAATCCACTACTATGTAATTAATTTCTCCACATTATCTCATTTGGTTATCTATCTGTTTGTTTGTTTGCTTGTTTTTATCAGTAATACCAACATAATTCTTTCAGTTATTGTTGCACAGTTGAATTGTCTGTTCTGAATAGACATAATTCACCGACACCCACATTTTATGGTGAAAGACTTCATTATAGAGATTCTTCAATGCTCAGGACCTCATAGGACCAACACAAAGCAGCTATAATGTGAGCGGTGGCTCACTGTTAGCACTGGAGTGACACTGACATGGTGGTGGTGTAGATCAGACACAGTGTGCACTCACTCTATTAGACCCTCCTTCTCCACCTCGTAGATGGAAAGTCAGAGACAGAAGCTCATCTGTTTCTGCAGTTTGTGTCGGTCATTCTTTATCAGTGCTTCACAGGACGCTGCCCACAGGACGCTGTTGGCTGGATATTTCTGCTGGGTGGATTATTGTCAGTCCAGCGGTATCAGTGAAGAGTTTAAACACTCCAGCAGCACTGTTGTCTTATTACAGGGATTCAAGTGTTGCAGTGCCTATTTAGTAAATCCCCAGAATCACCTTTTTAACTCCCAAAAGCAGCAGCATAATGCATTGTATATAATCCACTACTAATTACATAACTACTTGAACTAATTCCTTCAGTTATTGTTGAAGAATTGATTTTTTAAAATCATTTTTCTATTGAAAAATAGAAAACACTCCAGACTTTCTTTATGGTAAAATGGAAAAAAAAAGACTTCCTTATAGACATTTCATTCCAAAAAAGTCTATTTATATATCTGTGCTTATATTGAATCATGTTTATTAGACAACGTGATTTAGCATCAATGATTTTTCTTTACCACTGACTCTGCAAAAGTGCCCCAAAAAATTGCTATTGATTCGCCGGGTTTAGAGCTCCAATTATAGAGTGTATATTCGATGTAGCAGCCGATGACATTAAGCAAATAAGTAAAGGAGGAATTAGTATTAATTTACAGTTCTGCCTCCTCGTGCCTGAGAACTAATTCACCACTCATGCAACCGGTACTGCGCCCTGAGTTATGCATTGACAAAAGAGTCAGCCGATTTGTCAAGCAGGGCGAGCATTAGCTTAAAGCTTAACTGCTTTCTCTCGCATGAGTGATGATGAACTTTAAGTGTTCTGCTCTCAGTGGGAACCTGATGTGCTCGCTCTAAACATACATCAGATCCGTGAGTGCACTGGAGCACGTTTATGTGGTTCTGTCTGTTGGCTTTTGGAATATATGTATATGTGTGTGTGTGTGTGTGTGTGTGTGTGTGTGTGTGTGTGTGTGGCTTTCATTTTGGAAGGAGTTGCCACTGGGATTTTTGTTTGTGTGTGCATTTCAGCTGGACGTAGACCTTTAGTCGCAGTTAATTACTTTCAGAGCTGCCCTTGTTGTCTTTACACTTCTGAAATGCTCAGTCGGAACATCAGAAGTGGGTTTATAGTACGGTATCAAGCAGTTTTTTAATTAATGCAAAAAAGAGAGAACTCGCCGGCCTGTTTTATATTGAAGTCTGTTGATTGGCTTTCAGTCGGGTAATCTTGATGTAGTGACTTCGGCCCCTTCAGTAGTTTTAGTCACAGACTCTAATTGTATAAGGAATGAGGTTTACGGAAAACGGAGACTATATTTTGGATTCCTGAGGCACATTTGCTCATATCAGTATTCCTGTTATAGCACACAGCCAGATTTACTGTGCTTTAGTGGTTCCTGCTTCTCCAACACTAGCAACACTAGTCACTTGTAAAAGCCTTGATAGAAATGCATAGAGTTCAGAACCTCTGGTAGATGCTTTGAAGCAGTTTACGCCCTCGTCCTATAGAAGATGCTCCACAGTAGGTATTATGTGGGTGGTGGGTCATTCTCAGCACTGCAGTGGCTCTGACAGTGGTGGTGTGTTGGTGTGTGTTGCACTGATACGAGTGGATCAGACACAGCAGTGCTGCTGGAGGGTTTAAACACTGTCCACTCACTGTCCACTCTATTAGACACTCCTCCTTAGTTGCTCCACCTTGTAGATGTAAAGTTAGAGACAGGAGCTCAGCTGTTTCTGCAGTTTGTGTTGGTCCTCCTCTAGTCCTTCATCAGTGCTCACACAAGGCTGCTGGCTGGAGAATTCTGATTGGTGGACTGTTCTCAGTCCAGCAGTGACACTGAGGAGTTGAAACACTCCAGCAGTGTCCAACACACACTAGCACACCATCACCATTGTCAGTGTCACTGCAGTGCTGAGAATGACCCACCACCCATATCATACCTACTCTGTGGTGGTGATGTTGGGTCCTGACCATTGAGGACCAGAGTGAAAGGAAGTTAAAGTATGCAGAGACATGGATGAACTGCAGTCTGTAATTCTAGAACTACAAAGTGCTCCTCTAACTTTAGAATAACTTTCCAGTCTAGGCTGAAAATCTTATTTAGTCAATCCCTTGATATTTTTTTCTTTCTTAGATAAAAGGATTTTGACGGAGAAAGAAGGTTAACTGAGATGTTTGTACAGTCTGCCTGCCACCCTGGGCGCTGATATCTCAAGGAGCTTTCCTGCCTGTGCCACCTTCTGGCACCCCCTTTTTAACCAAGCTGTTAAAGCTGTGCCTACTGGAGTCTGTTTGCACAATTATTTTATAGAGCATTAGGAACACCGCAGTCCAAAGAACTACCAATCTGTGGCATTCCTGTGCTGAGATAAACAGCAGCCCCTCCTGTCCAGTTTGATGCTGGCCCAGGACTGACCCTGATCAAATGTTCTTGTTTGCCTGCTCTCTGAACCGGCAAAGCCATAGTGGAATTGCTGGTATTTGCCATTCACCCTTTTGTTGGGCTACAAAGCCTCACCTGTGTGTGACACTTACCATTCTGTTGCAGTGGACCGGTGATGCCTGCACAGACTTCTAAGCAGTTCTAGATACTGCACGTCTGCTATTCACTGTTCTGAAAGATCAGATCCTTTCCGGTTCCTTTTAATACACAAAATACACATCTTTACAGGAGAGGAAAAAAATATCTTAACCTTTAGAACCCTAGACTATTTGTCTGGGATGTTTTTGTTGTTTGACATACTTTATTTCGCCACAAAATGTAAAAAATGTATTTGTGGGAGAGACACGTGCCATATGATGTTTTCAGGGTTCATATGTGTCTTCGTTTGAGGTGAAATGAACAGAATTTATATATCTGTATACATTTGACCGTGTTTTGATCACAAGTTTGCTCGTGTCTACAGTGTTTTAGGTTCTTGCTTATAAGGACTAAAAACCCTTTTCACCTCAGAAAGAGGGTTATCGAGCTGAAAATGAGCTGAATATCCTGAGTTATGAAGCCTAGAATATGGCATTTAACTGCCCACAGTGTGTGGATCTTGGGTTCTAAGAATTAACTTTCAAAGGAAATTGATTTTATTGTAAGTCGTTTTTGAAGAATGTGTTGGTTCTTTCATCCTGGATTTTTGACACAATGTAAAGTGAAAAAAATCAAAGAATACAAGGTTTCATTTGTCACAGCATCAGCATCAGCATGGCCAGCACTCAGAATAGCAGTGGATTATGTTCAGTGACGAATCCAAGTTTTGTCTTGGTGGAGATGAACAACAAATCTGTGTGTGGAGGCACTGTGGTCAGCACCTAGATCAACAGTTTGGTGCCACGTGTGGTGTCATGGTGCAATTTCATAAGATGCCAGATCACCTTTGGTCATCATTACAAACTTTGATAGACCAACGTTACATTAATGAGGTCCTGCAACCAGTGGTCCTACCTTCTCTGAACACACACTCTGGTGCTCTATTGCAACAGGAAGACGCTCATCCACATACTGCTGCCGTCTCAAGATCTCGTCTTGAAGACACAGATACTACGCCGTGGTCAGTTTCATCTCCAGACCTGTCCCTGATTGAAAATGTGTGGGATGCTATTTGACGCTCTATCAACACTCCACCCCTACCACACCATCTGCAGAACTGAGTGAGAACATTTAAGATGCATGGGATGGATCATCACAGCACACCATTAGGAACCTCTACAACTCCATGCTGAGACGTCTGGCTTGTTGCGTTAAACCCGACGCCGTACTGAGAGTCACGACTTCTGTAGATGTAGATCAATAAATATTCATCATATCAGTTTTCATTTATCATTCCTGAATTGTATCTTTTTCCCCAATAGCATTGCAATCCCACACTTCCTTCCTTTCTTGCACTTTTCTCAGTTGCTAGTCCACAAGATGTCATTTTCATTTGAACATCTTCAGAGGACCTCAAAAGTTAGTCATGGGCTTTCATTGGTTAATGTGAATGATTTTGTTTAATTATTAATCTCATCTCATTCTTTTCTGATTAATGTATAAACTATTATTGTTTAAAGTCCAGTGTTATGTTTGTTACATCTGGTGCTGACCTGAGGAGGGTGGGTTTCGTTTTTGAGTCTTGGTTCTTCGTGCCCCTTGGAAGTTGCTCCGCGCCCTTGGCTTGTTCTAGAGGCTCGGACCCAGATTTCTGTAAAGCTGCTTTGTGATGACAGCCAGTGTAAAAAGAACTATACAAATATAGTTGAATTGAATTGAAAGCAAAGCTCCCGTGTTCATCTTTGACTGATGATAAGATCCCTTTAAAGAGTTTGTTCTCTTCTTTCTTCAATGCTGCACGATGGCTAAATGCCTTTGTGACAGCTCCAAGTCCTCACACCCCCCTGGAGATAGGCTCAGCTCTGTTCTTGTTTCAGGCTGGGCTCCAGCTTTGTGGGTTTTTCTTTTTTTTTTAAACAGTGACCAGCTGAACACTGCTGATATGGAGGTTTACATACCAAGGTGTGTGTGTGTGTGTGTGTGTGTGTGTGTGTGTGTGTGTGTGTGTGTGCGCGTGTATGAGACCAGCTGGATGTGCACATGGTTGCTATCTCTTCTGGATCCAGATCTCATCTCATCACCACTCTTATGGACTGTGTAACCTTTACCCTGCCCAGATTGTTCATGTTCAGCAACCAAATGGTGGTAATTCATTCTTAACTATATGCCCCCGTATAGGGGTCATAAATATATGTCATAAAAAGACATATATTTATTTTTAATAAGACTGGCATTATTGAAAATACTCCTCCCAGACCGAAGCTTTACTAAGTCAGGCATGATACACAAATCATAAACTACAGTACTGACCCAATCTAACCTTCCAGTGCATGTTTACTGCTCTGTGCACATGCACATGCTCAACCTGAATGCAGACTCTGCCAGATCAGTGAGAATATTTTGGATTTTTATTATAAATATCCTTGTCAATTCAATTTTTAGAAATAATTCAACATTATTGCATGTTCAGCACAAAGCCACTGGATGACCATCCTCAATATACAGGACCAAAGTTATAGGTCCAAGTATATTCAAACAAATTTTTTATTCTACCTGTGTACACACACTAACACACCACCACTGTGTCCGAGTCAATGCAGTGCTGAGAATGACCCACCACCCACATAATACCTGCTCTGTGGTGGTCCTGTGGGGTCCTGACCAATGAAGATGATCTGTATCATATGTAACATAAATGTATACGGTTATACAAGGCTATATGAGCATCGTCTGACTCTGCAGCTCTGGTGAGCTCATTGAGATTGACCACAAACATACCAACATTTTGTCAAACTCGATCAGAGATATTCAATGGTAGACTGAGGATCGATGGTTACATACTTGTAAACCATTAACTGTCACAATAGAATTCTCGATTCGAGCTTTTGCAGCATGCTTTTCTAGTGTAAGATCCAGCTGGTAAAGGTTTTTAGAGCCTTCTGTAGGATTCTTCCTGCAGTTCTATGGAGTGTCCTTGCACTGCTGTTTTGTAGGACACCCACTTTTAAACAAAAATGGAATGCCATTTGCCTGACTGTGGACTGGTGGAGTTCCAGGTCTTTAGAAATCGTTTTATAACCCTCTCCAGGTCTTTTGAGAGCTTGTGAAATGACCTTTGATTGGAACACTTTGTGCTTAAACAGAGTTCCTTTGTGAAGAGCATGTAACCCAAATTGTGCGCCTGTAAATGGCAGAAGAGGTCAAACCCACACCCGGACAGAAATTCTCCCGTCTCCCGTCTCCCGTCTTCTTTTCAAGAGGATAGTTCATCAGTGAACGGGACGGTTTCACATGTTCGTTAAAACAAGGCAGTGTAAATTCACTTGTAATAAGACTCTGCACGTGAAGCACAGTTATTCAGCAGGTCGTGCATAGTCCACACAGCTCCAGGGACCTGGCCTTGTGGGTTCAACACACATTATTCACCCTCTGGGGGGTTTAGTGGGTTCTCTCTGTGTCCATGTGGGTTCCCTAAAGGTGTGCTGTTTTCTTCCTGCCTTCCCAAAACGCAGTAATTCCCCGATTGGCTGTGCTGCATGCAACTGAATGCTTGTGTGGACTGGCTCCCTGTCCAGGGGGTGTTCCTACCTTTCACTCAGTGATTCCCGGTAGGCTCCAGACCCACTGTGACCATGAACAGGAAGAAGCAGATAACATTTACACAGTTACACACAGTGTTCTACGCTTCATTACTCAGGATCAGAGTAACCTGCTGACATGGTACACATATCACAACAAATCACAACATCCCCCCCCCTATTAAAGAATCATTGTGCAATGAACAATCAGCAAGTAATCCAGCTCGGTAAAAAGATCAAATTCACTCATTACCAACTGAATTAGATCCCCAGTTTAAATGTCAAAGGAGCTTCCAGTACCTGATAATAATGCTGATACATAAATAATACAATAATAACTGATATTTAGGTTATTATTGTAAATATCCTTGCTAATCTAATCATTACGACTAACTCATTGCACTCTTCAGCACTCTGGATGACAAATTTCCAGGACCATTTTAGATGTTACAAGCAAAAAAAACAAATCTAAATTGTAGGCACAAGTAAATTTTTGATTCCAGCATGGAAAAATGAAGCCACATTACCCCACTGCAGGACTAATAAAGGACTATTTGATCTTAAATTTGAGTAGCCTAGGTCCTCCAGGACCAGGGCTTGGAATCATTGATTTCAGATCAGATTTTAAAATATCCTAGAAGCCATTCTTGTTCCAGTCTGTGGAATTACATTCTCAGTTCTTGAATAAAGTACCTTTAACTCGTGCTTGTATTAATGAAAAACACACATTTGAATTTCGGAACTATTTGTCAGGTCAGTGGGTAGGCAGCATCCTGAATGTTAGCTCATTAACGTTTTGGAGAACAGTTACAGGTTGAAAATGGGATTTACACCTCATTCATAATGCAAATGAAAACACGTTTCCCTCATGAGCAAATTAACACCCTTTCAGAAGATAAATAGCCCCTGCTGTATTAGAATTTTGACTGAACAATCTTACACATTTCTGCATGTCCCTCTAGGATGCATGCTAATGAATGCAAATGCATAATGTTCTCTTATAGAGAGTATTTTTCATAAAAAGACATTGAATTGTTCCCCAACTCATACACTCCATGTCCAAATGTTTGTGGACAAACATTCTTACAAGTGAATTCCCTTATATGCTTTGCTGACACAGATGTGCAAATGCACACACAGCTTGTCTAATACCCTGCTGAGTATTATCATTAGAATAGGAGTCTCTATAGCAGTTCCACATGAAGCTGGGGGCACCTTGGTATTCCAAAATGGCATTGGTGCAGTTGGCTGGCATCGTGGATACCACACTTTGCCTTATGGAACATCTTGTCAAGTTTACTGATCTCTGACAACAGTGGGAGCGTAGCTGGTGGAGATTAAGGGAGCTGGTGACAGGGTAATAATCTCTTTAACACCAGCAAAACAGAAGAGCTGTTTGATGCAGCAAGAAGCAGGTGAGGAGATACCGCCCCATCTGGATTAATGGAGATGCAGGAAAAGAGAAGACATTTGACCTGTCATAATCCTACCATATCAACTCCTCTGTGAAGGACTTTAGAATGCCCTCAAAGGTGCTGTGAAACTTCTACACCTGCACCATCACAGGCGTCCTGAGAGGGAACATCAGTGCATGGTTTGGAAACAGCACAGGACAGACGGCCCCTCGAGAGAGTGGTGTCCTCAGTAAATGCATCATCTGGACTGAGCTTCCTGACCTGCAAACCAGCTACAGCAATCAGTACTGTAATTCCAGACTGTAGTCCATCTGTTTCTTTGCTTGCTTTATTTGCTTCCTGGTCTTCAATGATCAGGACCCCACAGGACCTCCACAGGTCAGGTATTATGTGGGTAGTGGGTCATTCTCAGCACTGCAGTGACACAGTGGTGGTGTGTTAGTGTGTGTTGTATGGTATGAGTGGATCAGGCACAGCAGTGCTGCTGCTCAGTGTCACTTGTGGACTGAGAACAGTTCACCAGCAGAAATATCCAGCCAACAGTATCCTGTGGGAAGCATCCTGTAATCACTGATGAAGGACTAGAGGATGACCAACACTTCTGTCTCTGATTTGGACCAAGTAGGTAGGAGTGTCTAATACAGTGGACGGTGAGGGGACACAGTGTTTAAACACTCCAGCAGCACTGCTGTATCTAATCCACTCATTTCAACGCAACACACACTAACTCACCACCACCGCGTCAGTGTCACAGCAGTGCTGAGAATGACCCACCACCCACATAGTACCTGCTCTGAGACTGACCATTGACGATCAGGGTGAAAGGAGGAGAATAATGTATGCAGAGAAACAGATGAACTACAGTCGGTAATTATAGAACTACAGTGTGCTCTTGTACGGTAAGAGGAGCTGATGAGGAGCATCTTGATCTTTGATCTTTCTATCATTATTGTCTATATCCTGTCTTTGTATCTTGTTTCACGTGAGCCGGCAGTTACCAAAAACAGTTTATTGCAGGTTGTACCATGACTATCATGCATCATTCCTGACATGGTCTTGAGGATTTTAAAGCCCCACAACGTTGAGTTGTTGAGCTCTATCTAATCTAATACTTCTGGGATGAGTTGCAGAGTTGGAGATAAGGAGGGGTGGTGTTTATTCACTCTTGTCACTAAATCAAGTGCTCACAGCAATGCTCATGTGTTGTAGAAATGTAGTAGGACGTCTTCCCTGGACAGTAGAGACAGCAGAATAAGCCGGATAAACTCTTTTTGAATACCTTCGATTTCAGAAGAAACGTTGAATGAGCAGGTGTTCCAGTTTTCTTCATGTGGTGTGTCTTGCAACCTTTAGCAGTTCGTGCTAATTCACATTTGCAACCTAGAACATTGCGTTTAATTGCAATTTTAGTTTGGCATATTGTATCATTTGTTTGAATGCACTTGTCAGAAATAGCAGGCCCGTCTAAAAGCTTTCAAGTGCTCAAAAATTGGGTCCTCGTCTGAAGTTACTAATGGACGATGTCAATTCCTGCTTGTTGAAGTTGTTGACATCTGGAACTTTTTGGTCATCTTGTTCTTTCCGACCCCTCACTCGGGTCGGACCCCGTAGAAGAAGAGGAACACAATGTTTTAAGTGCAGAAGTGAAATCTCAGGGTTCATTAGAGCAGGTGAAGTAGCTTTGATTATGGTTCAGGCTTTCAGTGCTTCATGGCGAAGGGTAACCATTTCTGTCCCCTTTTGTATTGCTCTTCCTCTCTGATTGCTTGGACCCTCACCTTCCTCTTTCTATGTATTTTTCATCATGTTCACTGAGCACAGATCGGAACATTCCTCTTTCCCTGGGTTTTCATCCATTAGTGGCAGTTGCAGCCGGGGAACCTGATTAGCTTGCCATCACAGTTTACTGAGCGATTCCTCCCAATTTCCCCCTGCCCCTCTAGGCTCGCCCGGCGCGTGTTTACTTTGAAGGCACAGACTCTCTTCATCTGGCCATTAATAAGTAATTAGCGATTTGTGCACTGGGGGAAACTTGTTCGCTCACAAGCGCCAGTTTGATTTGCCTGCCGCACAGACTGCCTCCACAAAGCAAGCAGTGCTCGCCTGCAGCGCACAATCTTAGCGCACACATTTCCTAGGAATGCTTTTAAATAATTCTCCTCCTATGCTTTTCACTTTTCGGCTCCAGCACATTGGCGGCTTTTGTCAGACTGAAGGACGTACGTAGTTCTGTTCTAACTGGCGATACTTTTGTTTGTTCCTCCACTCCCCCAATAAATCATCTTTCATGTATGCAAAAAAAAGTCGAGCTCCTCAGAACTGAGGAACTGAAGCTGAACCGGGATCAGTATGGCAAGGTCAGTCTGAAGTTATGGAGTTGCATGGTAGTCACACTTTCCACTAGGGTAGCACAATATATCGTTTCAGCATCATTATCGCAATGTGCAATAGTTACATCACTTCTTTTTCTAAATTTCATTTTATTTTTCTTATTTCTTCTCAAAATCGATTTTTTACATTTCTTTTTACCCCCAAATGTAATTGTTTATTTTCATAAATTTCATTAGATTTTTTTTCCTCTAACCTCCGTATTTATTTATTACAAATTCTCTCATTTTTTTCTTTCACCATTTTTGTTTATTAACTATTTTTCCTTAAAGGGAAACATGCATCATTAAATGCATCATTAAATATAAATATAACATTAAATATTCATTATTGTGGAAGTCACAGGGCCATAAATCTGGTAAAGTTTTTTTTTTTTTTTAAATTGATCATGATTTTAAGGATAGTCTTTTAATATTGATATACATACAAAATATTGCAATTTTAGGGTTTTTTTTCCAGAATCATGCAGCCCTAGTTTCTTACCTGCTGTTCACCACAGGCTTCTGCTGTTGACTTAATCCACCTGCTTTTCAGGACAAGACATCTGACATTATCTCTCGAGGTAGGAAGTCCCCTTTTTACAATGCGGCTACAATTAGTATTCTTGATACAACTTCGTGTCTTTTTTTTTTTTTTGGTTTGTAGTCTTACAGAGCAGTGCAAGATTTATTATCCTTTCTATGAGAAGGCCAGATCAATGTATAATATTAACTTTACTTTTATGTACTTCTATGCTCAATAAATCAGACACATCTATAAATTCTGCATATGTTTAATATCAGTTTTGAACACTGGGACAAGAACCAGGGAGAATAAGAAGACTACTTGAAAATATGTTGGGCGTATTTCCAGAAATGGAAACTGAATCAGAACTGAGCCGTGTTTTAAGGCTTGGCAGTGGCCTCATTCTGACCATCAGTGAAGCCGAGCCTGGTTGGGTGTTGGGCCTTGATCTCCCACTGGAAGCGTGCTATTTGGAGCAGAGCTGTAGCCTCTGGACGAGCATGCAGTGGGTGGTTAAGCCTTGATCTGCTCAAGGGGAGCTCTTGTCAGGTCCACTAATCCCAGAATCATCAGATAACACTACATGCATTGATGATCTTATGCAGTTGTGTGGTCTGTCTGCTAGTGATGAAACATTGAATAAAGAGGAAGTTATTTTTAATGGGCTGAGATCGTGAACACAGAAGAAGTGATGCAGTATTTCTCAGAGAACAGGGGGGTCCTGGCACTTGGGAAGGTGTGAAACTCTGCAGTTCCATAACTCCGTATCAGACACAGCCTGCGTTTATCCACAGGGGGCATCCTCAGTCTGCTAGCAGCGTACTGTTTGAGAGTTTTGTTGTGTTAAAATGTATCTCTGGAGTATTAAAGATGACTTATTCTCCTAATGATCACATACCTGATTAACTTAAATCCAGTGTTTTCCGTAACCTAGACCTTGTTTTTCATTTATTGATTTAATGGCATATCAGAGGGTCTAGCTGGTTTGGCCTGTAGGACCTTCAGATGTTCATAATTTCCAGTTTTCCATGCAGAGCTCCTGATATTAAAATCAGCTTTTAGAAAGGAAGGCAGACTATGTTTAATTGTTAGGATCCTGGGCTAATTTTGTGGCATGTTTTTATAGTTTGATGTACTTTCATTCGCCTAAAAAATAAAAATGTATTCATTTATTTATTTATAAGACACCGTCCCCAAAAAACAACCCTGAATATCCTTTGCTATTTTTGTTATTTATGTATAAGTATTATACTTTAGGGAGAAAATTTGAGCCCTATATGAGCAAAGAAAGAGAGCAAACAGCCCCTCCTCTATAACCCAATATCTGGGTCAGTGACATTATTAGCCCCACCCCCTCTCTCTGATCAGTCAGAGTCTGCATGCAGGTTGAGTTTGTACATGTGGACAGAGCAGTAAACATGCACTGGAAACTCCACTGACCTTTAAACTTGGATTTAATTCAGTTGGAAATGAGTGAAACATCCTCACACAGTGATACACACATACACACTAGTGACTTCACACACCAGGGGTCAGTGAACACACGTGCCCAGAGCAGTGGGCAGCCCTATCCTCAGCTGGGGAGTTCAGTGGTCTTATTGAATGGGTAGGATGGGGCAATTCTTGTAGTTTATGATATGTGCATCATGTCTGTAGGTGACTCTGATCCTGAGGTATAAAGCCTAGAATATGACATCTAACTGCCCATTTAGTGTGAATTTTGGGTTCTAAGAGTTCGACCTCATAATGTGTTTTTGTTATTAAAACCATACAGTAAAATATGTTTTGTTCATATGTTATATCTAAAAAAAAAGCCCCAATATATCCTGTGCTTCTCAACCCTGGTACTGGAGGCACCCCTCCCCTGCATATTTTTTAGCTTTCCCTGCATACAGCACACCTGATTCCAATAATCAGCTCATTTACAAGCCCTTCAGGGTTGTAGGGGGTGTGTTGAAGTGAACACATGTAGGGCAGGGGTGCCTCCAGGTCCAGGGTTATGAAACATGGTGATTCTCAATCGAGGTGCTACTTGACTGCAGCATGGTTGCACATTTATTTAGGCAAAAATGTGTTGCATGGACCAGAAACAATGTTCAGAATAAACCACTGTGAACACGTCCATACAGACTCGACACACCATGTTTTAGAATGTGTTATTCTAGACATAGCTGGAACCTCGGAAGCACGATCGCAGTCCTTTTGTAAGCTCGGGGTAAAAAAATATGACAAAACAGATGAATCCAGTGTGGAGTGTGAATTGAAATAATGGGTGAAAACACTGTGCATTCTGTCAGGAATCATTCATGGCATAAGACGTGCCAACTGGACCACCACCAAATTCGATTATGCACTACACTGGTGTGTTAAAGCAGCTGTAGAGATGATGGCTATCTACATTTGAGAGAGTCCAGAGTGCCTGGACAGATATGTTAAAAAAGCGTCGTGAAATAGACGTGGAGTTCAGAAGAACATGCACTGTGGAGCTGTCATCCTACCAGAACCAGTGTATGAACATCACCCATAACATTATGACCACCTGCTTGTTTCTACATTCACTGCCCATAACCTCCTTTCACCCTAAAATTCAATGGTCAGGACCCCACAGACCACCACAGAAGAAGTATGATGGGGGTGGTGGGTCATGGTGGTGGTGTGTTAGTATGTGTTGCGCTGGCACAAATGGATCAGACACAGCAGTGATGCTGGAGTGTTTGAACCGCACTCCGATAGCAAGCATATATCAGTCCACTGGCTTGATAAGATTTACTGATCCACCCTCGGTCCACCAGAATACTGTCCTGCTCACAAGACTGTTTTTAATCTCCTATAAACAGCTTTTAAATGTGAACAAAAAAAAACTAGAAAAAAATAATGACTAGGTCTGATATAAAATATATTTTTTAATGTTCTTGATGTTGGGCTTGATGAAGAATATAGACAAATGGAGAACAGATAATGAAAGAAAGACAAAGGAATCATTTTGTCTGAGTGGGAAGTAAGTGATTAAAATGTAGAATTTGTGTCGAACTCTGCTTAACTGCCGTTGGATCACCCAGACAAAGCTGATCCAAACACCAGTGGACCACCAGATTTGCCATTAGCAGGCCAACAGTGGTCCACTATCCTGTTATTACGGATAGTAAAATTTGAAATTCTTACAGTTTCCATACACATACTCCTCATTTATGAGCTCCACTATGGAGGAAAGCAGCATGCTGTGGTGACCTTATGCTTCATTCGTCTCTATGTATATGACGGGCTGGTTTGTGGGTTTTCGGCAACACCAATTCACCAGTGGATGGGGGCTCCATATGAACCATATGTCCAAAGTATGTGAATAATATTTGCACAAAAATTCTTGGAGTGCACGTTTGTCGTATATGTTCATATTTTTGTCATGTGTATCATGTTGTGACGTTTTTGACCGCCTGTGGCAGAGAGTCAGAGTTTGGCTGGTCAAGTGTACATGGCTAACCCTGTTAGTGAAATGGCATAAATCCTGTTTGGTGCCCTAAAGCATGTTTCTCCCTAGACTTTGATTCCCAAATTCTCTTCACGTTCTCTTCTTTTTCCAGCGCGTTGGTTTTGCATGGGAGAAAGAGTTCCTACTCTCTTGGTTTTCATGTAATTGCTCATGTGTGAACATGGATCACAGCTTGACTGCTGTCATGTCCACTGAGTTGAAGATGGTGCCATCAGCTAATTAGAGCTGTTGACATGACATTTCCCTGTGCTTGCAGTGTGGTCAGTGATGAAATTCACAAAATATGCCACTATTTAACCAAGAAGTCCAACTGCAATCCAAAAAAAAGGCTAGTTTAACAGCAACACAGTGACAGAAACATCTTGAGGTTCAGTAAAGTCAGGAACTCTATTAACCAAGAGTTTTAACCTTTAGAATGCTGGATCAATTTTGTGGGGTGTTTTCATAATTTGACGTGCATATGAGACAGTCACACATGCCAGATCTTGTTATTTTTAGGAGCTCCATGACTACTCAAATTTGTCTTCATTTGAGATGAAAATATTAATAGAATTTAGACATTTGAAAATAGAATTTGACCATGTTCTAATAAAAATGTACTTAATGCCTAATTATTATTATTATTATTATTATCATCATCTCAGAAATCCTCTTGGGATTTGATCATCCAGTTTTTGAGCTTTTGTAATTATTTGGACTTTTATTTTGAAATTTGAACACTGTGAGCAAAGAAACAAAGCAAACACCCCCCTCTCTTCTCACTTTCTTCCATAACCCAGAATCTGCATCTGTGATGTCAGTTGCCCCGCCCCTTCTCACTGATCAGTCAGAGTGTGTATGCAGGTTGAGCATGTACACAAAGTCAGAGCAGTAAACATGCACTGGAAGCTCCTGTTGCATTTCAGCTGGGATTTAATTCAGTTCTGAGCTGAATTACTTGCTGATAATCCATCAGCAATGGTTTGTATCAGGTCTGAGGTTTCATAACCTGAGATATGAAGCCTAGAAAACAGCATGTCACTGCCTGCAAAATGCGGATCTTGGGTTATAACACTCTTTGCCTTTTCAGGTCTCATTAAAACACTGGGAAGTGCTGTGAGGTTGGTCATTTAACAAGACATCTGAAAAAAAAAAGTCTTTATTTCTAAGGCAGAGATATCTGAGGATGTGGAGAAAAAGCCTGAAAGCCAATCTTCTCTGGTCGCTGTATTACCCTAAGGTGTGTAGAAAGTGGCCTCTGCAAAAATATCCAGCAGCAGAGGTGGGAAGCAAGTCAAATGTAGGCTGAGCTGATGATATTTCAGCATCGAATAAGCAACACATGATTGCAAATGAGGTTGGATACCTTGTTAAAACCCACAACTGCCTGCAGCCCTCAGCCTAATGCTTCTCTCAGATAGACCCCCAGAGGGAAAGATAAATAAACTGTGATCCCATGTAGAGCGGCCCTCTGCTAACACTCACACACTGTCAGTCACATCTTACCCAACACCTCTCTGTGCTGGGGAAGTGCATAACCAAAGGCAGGCCTACACGAGCATGGTTATACTTCTTATACCTCCTATAAGATATAAGACATCACTGTTGTTTATTTGGGAGATAAACTGTCTTGACACATTAATAACTTTTAAGACCTTGTTGGAGGGGGATAATTATTTAATGGCCCTGGCACGGAAACGCTCTTCTCTTCGTCTGTTTTGACCTCCAGACTCACAGGACATCACCAGGTTTTACTATCCTTAATCAAAGATAGCTGGTGATGGAACATTCATACAGTACATCTCTTAACTGTCTTAAAATGAAAGCTTCCTAAAGGGTTCTTGACGTAGAGTTATGATTTTTAAACCTGTAACTGACAGACAACCTTTACATTGTATGGAATCATTTACACAAATAGCTCTTTGGAGGGTTGTTTATCAGATTTAGGGAATTGGAAATGGTTCTTCAGGTTTTTGAAGAAAAAAAAATGTATATATATATATATATATATATATATATATATTGTGTGTGTGTGTGTGTGTGTGTGTGTGTGTGTGTGTGTGTGTGTGTGAGTGAGTGTGTGTCTCATTGCAGGCATTGCAGTAGCGATGCACTTCATTTTTCTGTTCTTTATCACTAAATTGTTTATGCAGTAAGAGGACATTCCCACACACTAGGGATGCTGCTTTAGTTTCTTACTTATATGGGAATATCGACACAATCACCTTATAACTTGGGCTCCAGAAAGTTGCAGTTGTATAAGAAGAGACTTTATATTGCTATTTATGTATCAACTCTCACACACAACAGTGTCTCTCTTTTTGCTGCTTTCACTTTTTGACAAAATGTGAATCTGGAAGATTATGTGAAGATTATTCCTTATCTTCCTGTCCTCGATGATGAACGATGATGATGATGAATTGACCAACAAGAAAGACTCTGAGTCAAATTGTTTTATGTGGAAAGTTAATTTTTTTCTCTTTTTCCTGTAAAGTTGACATTTTGGACACGCAAGGCTGTTGTGAGACAGCAATCATATATTATCTATACAAAGTGCCAATCGTCTGTGGCTGGGAAGCCATGAGAGCAGTTGGCCGTGCTCTTTCTGGGTGGGTAAGAAGGCCTTCCCGTCCCCCATTGCTGAGCTAATAAATGTGGGTGTCAGATGTAACTGATACAAGTGTGTTGAGCTGTCCAATGTTTAGTCCCTTTTTTTTAAATATTACGACAGATGAAGACGACAGCTGGCTTTTACATTGTGTGAATGGTACTATCTCATGCAAAGTGATGGGACAGCAGTATGTCAACCGAGTATGAAGTGGTGTTACTGGCTTGGGAGTGAGACAAGGTGAGTTATCACTTGTGAGATATCGCTGAAGTTCGAGTGAGGCATAATGAGTACAAGATGAATGAATTCAACTTATAGAGCCATGGATGCTTTATAGTCCCACTCAGCACTTCACCAACACACCAGTGAGAAGCGGCTGCCATCGTGCACAATGTACCCACTTCAGGAAACAACTGTCCACCTGACAGACTGCACTGACGGGGGAAGGATTGGAGGTTGATTTGGGACAGAGTACCAATCCATATCTGGGCCACTCATCCACAAACACCAGGGCAATTAAGAGGAGCCAATGTTTTTGGAATCCCACTCAGACACGGGTAGAACATGGAATTACATTTCTGAAGTTGTGTGTGAATTTAACATTCCTTGATCCACAGTGTCAGTGTTTACTAGGAATTCTTTACAAAAGGCATTACCATCCACAGTGGACAGTGCGGTGGCTGCCCATGGGTGCTGAATGAATGTGACCAGCATCTGGCTAGAACAGTGTGTGCAAACAGACAAGTAACTCTGGTGGAAATCGTGACCACATTCAGTGTAGTGTTCTTAAGATTTAATGGGACCGACAACAGTTGTGGAACATAGTGGAACATAGTAGCTACACACAATATTTTCAGCAGTGAAAATGGTTCTATATAGAACACTCAAAGAATCCTTTGCACTAATAACGTTGACCACATTGTCAAATGTTGTAACAGTAGTAGAACTTTTTGATGCCATATAGAACCCTTGTGCAAGGTTCTAAATGGAACCCTCTACAGCACATTCTCCATCAATCTGTAGAACCCTTTATTCATGCATTTATTCATGCAACCCTTTGTTCTATGAGTGTTCTTGGTTCTATATAGATCAATTTCTTTACTGAAGGGCCTTGAAAGAACCTTCATTTTAAGTGTGTGGTTCTTGTCCAAATTCGTTATCGTGTCCGATGGTCAGAACGTGGTATTTAGAATAGTTTCTTCTTCTCTCGGGTAAATGCTTTACTCCCCCAACAGTGCAGTAGATGACAGCTTGGAGAAATACTATCAGAGGACGTCTGCTTTGATCTGTATTTTCAGTGGGATGAGAGAGCGACATTTTTAATACCTAATTCTATATGAACGTGAGCAACCTCCTTTTGAGTCGTGTGTCGGTGTGTTGGAGTTCACCGCCAAGAAGTTTTCGTCCAATTCAAGTAAGATAGAAAAAGTACAAATGGATCTGTACAGACTGCGTGTGAGAAATCTAGAAAAAGCCCCGGCAGCAGGCTGTAAACTCCGAATGCAATTCTGTCTCACATCTTCTGATAAAGAAAAAAAAAATCCATAAATCTAAAGGAACCACCTACATCTACTTCAGATATCAGTTCCCCTTCACAATCCTTGAAAAATTGAAAGTTGCAAAGAAGTAAAGATCTCAAAAAGTGAATTTGTTTTTTTTAATAATTTTGACATTTTCATATAATCCCTGTTTTTGCATTTCCTTTTCTGAGAGGGCATCAAAAAAAAAAAACCAGTGTAGGTCATGCAGGTCCTTGTACTTTCATTTGTCAAAAGCAATTACTCAAACTGTGAATCACTGGCCATACCACTCCCTTTCTTTGGATCATGAGAGTTCTCACACACACACACACACACACACACACACACACACACACACACCTGCCTGTGGCGACTGTGGTCTGGTGTGCACCTGCTGATGTGATTGTTCAGCACTGCCCATCAGTGCACATAATGAAGTGTAAATCAGGCTAATGTGCTCACTGATGCGCTGGCTTTTAAAGATCAGCCCAAATTGATTTATTCCCAGCACCGCTGAGGCATTAACAAATAATAAAATGGAATATAGCAAATATGTGCGCCGAGGGACCAAAACCTCATTCCCCACTGCCAAGCGCAGTGAGCAGAACCGCACCAGCGCTTCTTTCATCAGTGCTGGAGGAGACTGCTGCTACCTGTGCTATTTAGGAGATTTACTCGGAGAGATCTCCAAGGCTCTCTTAGCACTGATGATGTTTACAATGCACAAACTAGTCAATATCATAAAGCCCCTGTTGTTTTTCCCAGGTTCCATTCAGAGTGTGTTCTCACTGCTTTCTTTCCTCACTATGCACTTCAAGACTGATTTAATTCTGTTAACAAAGCAGGTCAGTGGTCAGTGCCTCAGGTCTCAGGTTGAGTAAAGGCCACACACACTCTCCAGCCTCGTCCTCATTCCCCATTCCCAAACGAGGATGAATAATGCATTATTGACGTGGGTAAATATTACTCAGCAAACAGCTACTATTTCTGAATATCTCTGTCATAGATTTCTGAACTGTTACTAATGCAGACGCACAAAGCTTTATTGTTAATGCTCAGTGAGACATATCAAGCCCTTCAAGCCCTCGTGTTCATATCTTTACAATTTATGATCTAATTACTGAGCATAATGAACAGCCAACGAGTTGTAACCATCCTCATTAAAGTGTTTCAATGATTGCAGCAATTAATTGTTATAGTAATGACTTTTATTTGCATTTCTATGTCTGAGGAGTCATTCTTCAGAGTCGTGAAGGTTCATTTTAGCTATAAGAAACTATGAGCCGGTTTTTAGTAGTTTGATAAAGTCTTTTATTCAATTTTTGCCATTTTATTGTTTAAAATGAAGTTTCTTCATGGCTAAAATGCTTAATTTTTTTTACAGTTCTTTAAACAGCTTTTTAAAATAGTTCTTAATGCACTGAAATGCCATAATTCATATGTAAATTGATTATGAAGGGGCGTGACCTCAGAAGATAGCCTGTATAAGTTGTGAGGTATTCTCTTGTGTGTGGTTCAAGTGTTTATAATAGTGGTTGCCAGATGGAGAAGCCGTTCCATTTTCAATTAACTGTGTCCTGTATGTCCGGGAATACATCATAGAAGGCATTACCACCCTCAGTGGACAGTGCAGTGGCATGTATTGATTGTGACCAGTGGCGTCCGTGATAAAATATCATAGAATGGCGGTATGTTAATTGATCATTGAGTAAAGTTACCTCAGGGACAGCTCAGGAACACCTACACAGTTGTGAGGTGTTGTGTTGTGGCAAGGCAATGATAATGATAAGGTGTCAGGTGGTTAGAACATTTCCGAGTCTGAAGTTGTGCAGACATTTAAAATTCCTCAATTGACAGTGTAACGTGTGGCTTGTGTTGACCATATAAACAGAAAAGGCCCCACAATCACATCCCATATGCTGGTCAGTGTGGCGTTCTTGAGCTTCCATGGGATATAGCAAATTTTATGGGACATGATAACTATTTCCTGTCTCATGACTTTTGGGTTTTGAGTGTAGAACCAAAAAAGGGTTCAATTACTGGATGCGTCAAATAACCCAGTTCACTACTATATAGAACATTTTTGATTCTTTCTTTGATATTTTTGATTTTTTGGATTTTGATTGGAGCTGTTAAGGCTAAACTTTCAGGCTGTTTTTGATGGTTTAAATCATCTGAAAATAGGTGATAGATGTTTTGAAACAGCCAGGAAAGAGCCTGCTCCTGCAATACCAGACAATGTGGGACTGAGTCCTGAGCTGTGTAAGCTCCTATCCCTGCTGGTCAATTTGTCTGGCCTCCACTGGTTTTATTGGTCATTACTGTTCTATAATCTCTTCTATCACTGTTGCCGATTATCCGCTCAACTCTTCCAAACCTCCTCAAATATTGGATCTTTTTGGGATGATCCAACTTAACCCAGAATGTTCCATATGAATTGTAATTTTGATCAGCTTGGCTTCAAACCTAGGTCAGAAAAGACTTACTGCAGCTGTGCGGTGAAGGCGTCTGGCTCGTCCCAGCAACTCCACTGGGATATGAAGGATTGGCCTGATGGGGTGGTACTTAAAGCACAACTCGCGCTACTTCCCAGCTGGTTATGACCTCATTTTGGAGGTGATTTACTGGGCATTCGTCCCATAAGCCCTGTAAGAGCATGAAAAACAGGATGTTTGTGATTTCACTGGCAAAGGAACATGTATGATTTTGATCATCTCATACCGGAGACCAATTGACACACTTTCTGATTTTTTTTTTTTTCAGTTCTGGCCCAGAAAGGTACTGTGGGGTTGCACGATATGGACAAAATACCAGGTTTTAGATTCCGTGCATTGCCTGTATGCTTTGCAGTACATAAAAAAATCATTGGTACATCAATACTGGGAAATGGTCAAGTATTGCCCTGCAAGATAATATAGGCCTACATTTTTGTGAGTACAAAAATACTTTGTTAGAGCTCCCACTGAAACCCTCAACATCTGTACAGTATAATTAGTTATGATCTCCAGAACACATGGCAAAAATAGTGATGCCAGATCCTGGTCTTGGAGATGTGCCACCCTGCAGATGTTGGCTCCAACCATAATACAGCACACCTGATCCAGGTAATTAGAGGAGCATTGAATCCGACATTTTCAGTTCCAATTTGGACCTCTTATATATGTGGTATCGAAATCCGATACATATCGTACACATGGCAACGTGACTCCTCCTGATCAGAACTTTACATCAATCCAACATTTGTCATAATTGTTTGTGGAAGAGGAAATGACAGCAGCTTTCCTTTATACATGTGCATCAGTTTAGGAGACATCTGTTCAGACAAACGTCAGAAATAGTGTGAACAGCTTAAAGAATAAAACTGGATTTGGTGAGAAAATTGGATTTGGGCCTCAGCTTCCTCACAGAAGGCAGAACATATTCTGGGATTTCCTCATAACTTGATTGAATCTGCAGGTTTCCAGTGCTAGGGGAAGCAAAGCTGATCCAATATACCACTGATCCAGGCCCGAAAAGTTTCAGATTTGGGTCACTTTACCTCCTATGTAAATGTAGCCTTAAGTTTGTTGCATCTCAACTCTAGGATTAGTAAATCCAGGGTAGCAGATCTGCAATATCAGTATATATATCAGTGTTTGCTTAATTGGAACACGGTTTAGACATTTCAAGATGAAAGGTCCTATGGAAATGCTCTTGGATTAAAATCACATTGGATTTAAAGTAAAAAATCCTTTCCTTCTCCTGTTCCAGGTTCCAGCGATTCATGTTTTTCGGACGATAATTTGCAGCCCAAATTTAAGTAGATGTGTGGGTTCGTTAGGATTTAATTGCAATTTGTACTGTTTGCTGCGTACATTGACTTAGTCATTGATCAAATCATTTACACTTTGCTGATTTTCACATGGCTGAATATTTGGAAATGTGCACGAGGTAAGCATTTTCCAAAATGCTGCAGTAGCTCCGTCTTTGCATTCTTACGAGAAGATCCATAAATACGAGAGCCACTCTTTTCCCACAGTCAAGTCAACACTGGTCCAGTGTAATTAACAAGCAGCAGAAGGAGAAGATGATGATGCTGATGAAATTGCTTTTATTTGTAATGCTTCAACCTTCTGAGAAAAAAAAAACTAAATGTAGGACAAGATGAGGCAGGCTGGCTGCATGCTGATTTGAAGGTCCCAAATGTAACTCCCCCGCAAATGGCTGTGATTCATTTTATACAGTAATGGAAAAAAAATCAGTTGTTAAAAAAAGGCGAAGAAAATTATTATATTTTTTTTTTTTTTCTTCAACTGTGACATTTTATTACCTTGCCAGGCAGCACATGCCATTTTGGTAATAGCTTCATTTCAAATTTCCCTGAACAGATGCTGCCCTACTGCTCATTCAGTCACTCGCTTGTTACCATAGCGATGATGCCGGCACGACTGTATCTCTTGCAAATCTTTGTTGTTCCTAATTGCAAATTTGACGAGGCGATCCCAGCCAAGTGCAAACATCTGTCCAGGTTTCATAGGTCAAACACTCTGGCTTGAATAAACATCATACAATACGCATGACTTCCCGGAGGGATCAAACATTTTGCGACGATAGCTTAATGGACTATTGCAGGGAGGAAAACAAGACTACAAACTATTACACCGCTAAGAGGCAGATTCTTTAAAAAATTCCATGGTGTGAGCTTCTGGCGTGTGTTATGTCATTATCACTTTCCCTCATGCAATCATGAAACTCCAGCAACACCCCTCAAATCAGCCTTCATCTCTGGAAACCTTTTAAAGCACAGCGAGAGACATCTTTAAACCAGGATTAGAGGCTGTTCAGACTTGCCAGGGGCATGCATTTATACCTCAGAAGTGAGTAAGATTAAGTGGAACATACAGAAGGTGTGAACTGACCTGAGCACTGTCCACCTCCTAAATGTGTTTTTTTTTTTTTTTTTCCAGGGTTTGAAGAGTTACTTTAAAAAACATCCCAGAAGCCTACAGATTACTGATGACCTAATCTGTAACTTAATCCAAAAGATTACAGTATTAATGTAATCTGATTACTTTCCATCACTTGTGGATTGGTCTTTTTAAAGATATTTAAATATGTGAGGAAAACTTTCAGATTTGATTGAATGAATCCTTTCTTAGCTGTGAGGATTTTTACAATTTGAGCATCAGGTAACACATAGCAGAGATAATGTAACACAGCCTTTTAGCCAGAGATCTTTAAAAGGATGTTAAATAGACAATACGGTTCTTTAAATAGACTTTTTTTAAATCCTTTGAACAATCTTCAAAGTTCAAAATATTAATATTTGTGAGTCATTTCAAAAATATGAGAGGATATTATTTTTCATTCAAATGTGAATGTAGCAGTGAGTGTGTTTGTGGTCATTGTGTGTTAAACTTTGAGGGGAAAAAAAAATATTGAATCCATTTTAGAACAACATTCCAAAATGTGCTAAAAGTGAAATGCTGTGAATACTTTCCGGACGCACTGTGCTTCCTACCACAATGATCATCTGCTCATCTTGCTTTTTTTATCACCACCATGTCAGTAAACTCCTCTTCAGTGCTCAGTGCAGTTGTTTTCATTGATGTTGTCCTCTGTGAGAAGCATAAGCTCATCTGAAACCAGCAGCCTGTTCATTTTGAGGGACTCCAGGAGTTGTGCATATTGAGCTTTCTCTCTGTCCATCTCAAAATCATAACAGTAATAATAAATAAAGGAGAAGCCAGCAAGGTTGTTATTAAATCTCTCTCTCTCTCACTCACACACACACACACACACACACACACACACACACACACACACACACACACACACACACACACACACACACAATATTGTGACTATACATCCTCTTTTTCCCAGACGTGTCCTCTGTTTGGGATGTGGAAAATGTGTCTTTCTGGGATTTCACATCAAGCTTTGGTTCCACCAGTGTAGATTGTACCACCACTATTGGTCTACATGTACTCGTATCTACTAAATAAACACAAGTCAATTTGACTTAATGGGTGATACTTTTTTATACAGTGGCATGAAAATAAAGTGTGGAGTAAAAGGTAAAAATAGCTAAAACCGATATTATACTGTATTTTAAAATCACTTCAAATGAAAGGAGATCGTTTGGTCATAAAGGCTAATAAGGTTATTTATTCGTTTTGATAAAAGAGTAAATGTTTGTTTTAATCTTCTATAATAAAGCTGTATGATTTTAGAAATATTTAACTCTCTTCTGTTCTCACACCTATTTGAAGCCCCCCAACAGCCCCCCCAACAGACCCCCGTGTCTCCAGTGTCCTTTTTTGGTGAAACCCAACATATCTTTCTGTTTTACTGAACACTAACAACTACATCTCTTTAAAGTTGCTGAGTAAGAGAGAGTTTCAGTTTATGTTCAGACAGATCCTGTTCTGTTGTAAAGCGTCAGAAGGGCTACAGTATGCCACAGTTGTCATTGACTAAGCTAGTGTGATAACTGGAGATATATATATATATATATATATATATATATATATATGTCACAGTTTTCAAGAAGTGGATGCAAATCTGACAAATATTTCAGAGATATTCAGGGATGAATGTACAATGTGCATGTTGAAGTAGCTCATAAATGGAGGCAGACTGAGGTGGGATCAATCCTCTTGCTTGCTGACTTGAGAAAATAGCTACTTCAGTCAATTCACTGTAATATAATAAACAGAGTGAGTCAAAAGAAACCGGACACCTTTTTATTCCAGAAACGAAAGGGAAAAGGACATATCTGAATACCCCAGCAAATAATAACTGTCATACTGGATCAAGGGCAAGTTTGTCCAATAGGAAGGTGGTCATGTAGCATATAAAAGAAGACCAGAATTGTTTCAGAAATCGATTGCCCCAATTTGCAATACCTGTTGTGGTTCAAATCGATTTCTTAGACAATTCTGGGCTTTGAAATGCTACATGACTAGCTTCCCATTGGACAAACTTGCCCTTGATCCAATGTGGCGGCTGTCAAGTTGGTGTCCAATAGGCCTCCTCACCCATTTCTTGCTGGGGTATTCTGATATGCCGTTTCCCTTTCGTTTCTGGAATAATCAGAGATTTATAACACGATTCCAGACAATAGTTGACAGTAATGCACATATTTATGCAGTGGTACCCTAACTCAAAATTCCTTTCCTTAAGTTTATTAATCAACAGATTTAAACGCCTTGTGCTTTTTGTGGTAGAAAGTCATTTGTCAGCAGAGTGTTAAACGTTTAGTCAATACAGTTGAACAGGACTGAAAAGGAATTCGCTAAAATCCATGCACATATTTTTCTCATCTACACAAGCATTGCTCAGTTTCAAAACTGACCTCAATTCATCCACAGATTTCTCTACTGAGGCTATTCAGAAGTGATTCGAGCATGACCTTCTCTCTGCTGTCCTCTCCAGGTGCTGAATGAAAGGTTTTTGGTTGCAAAGTTGGAAGAGCTTCAGGAGCAAATGTGAAATCAAGCAGGTTAAGCAGGTTGACCAGTTTAGCTCTTTGACCAGCATAGGATATGTTTCCGTTTGAGTTTGATGGATTAGCTGGTTAGCTGACAAGCAAGACAAACAGCAGGACAATGCCTGACCGCCACCAAGACCAAGCTGGTCAACCAGCTTGACCGTAATCTATTTATAGGAGTCTATTTACAGTCACACATGCCAGATGTTATCTTTAGGACCAGTTAAGCCACTGTAATTTGTTTTCATTTTAGATATAAATAGTAGCACACTTTAGATATTTGCATGAATTGGACTGTTTTGATCTGTTTCTGTTTCTTCACGTCTACATAAAAACACTTTACATCTCAGAAGCCCTGCTTGATTTTGCTGACAGCATTTCTGAGATGAAAATGCAAAAATGCATGATTAGATTAACAAGGATATTTATAATGTTACATTTTTCAACATACTTGCCAGTGGTCCAAATAAAATAAAAAAAAAACAACCCAAGTGTCCTTTTATTTTTGATTTTATATTGAATTATCCCTTCTCAGGACTTTGACTCTAAAATGTAACACTTTGTGAAGAAAGAAAAGAGAACAAACATCTCCTCCCTTCTCATTTTGCTCTGTAACTCCATATATGGGTCAGGGACATCATCAGCCCTACCCCATCTTACTGATCAGTCAGAGTACATGTGGACAGAGCAGTAAACATGCACTGGAATCTCATTTGGCATTTAACCTGGGATTGTATTCAATGGGAAACAAGTTCATTTGAGGTGTTTTCCAGGTGTTTTGACTACACTGCAGGTCCTAATAAGGGTCACCATTTTGCATCCGACATTGAAATCATAACCGTGCAACATTTCTTGTGTGGATACAGCCTGGATGGACCCATAGTTGTCTGCCTTTTGCGGTTTGCATTTTCATTCCAGTAGGTCACGACCCTTCTGACTGCATGAGCGGACAGCCGTGTCTATTTCCTCCATTTAACTTTCTAAGGACCAACAAGTGAAAGGTTACAGCCCTCTGGATCACAAGCTGTAGCTGCAAATACCTCCTGCTTTACTCCATATCCTGTAAATGCTGCTAAAGCATCGCCTCAAAGCCACGGCTCTGAAATATTTACAGGCTCCTACAGACCTCCTTTTAACTGATTTTTTTTTTTTTTTTTTTTTTTTTTAACCACCTGAAGCAGAGATAGTGGAATAGATGGATAGCTCGCATCACTGTTCTCGATTTAAAAGGTTAATCGAAACTCATCTCTGAAGTCTCACTCTGTAAAAGCAGTAGCCGGGTTGAAACTGCACAGTAAAATGAGTGTGTGTGAAGTGAGGCAGGGGTAATGGCAAAGCGGTCCGCCTTTCAGGGCTTTTGCCTTTCCTGCCCTCCCCCGACTCGCAGACTCTATGAAGCAATGTCCATCCCGTACAAAGCCGTGATATGATCTGAGCTTGTGGACGGCTTGCATTTGAACATCCCCTCATTTGATGTCCTCTGTGTTTTTTGTTTTTTTTCCCCCACTCTCTGTACTTTTTTTGCTCCCCGTGTCTTCTGTAAGGAACAGCCCTGCTGTCAGTACGGAAATTTAGAGCGGAGCAGTGTTCTGACATAGGTGTGTTTGAAAGACAAAGGGAATAAGGCAGGGAAGAAAGGGAAAAATGAGCAAGACGAGAAAGTGAGTGAGAGACGGAACAGAGAACGAGCAGAGGATGCACAGCTTCAATCTGCCTAAAGTATATTTCCCTATTAGAATGATTTTAATGAAAAAATGACCACACTGTTCATTATTTTCACTCTGAATTGACTCAAGGCCATTTCTGCCCTTTTTAACTGGATATTTCGTTCTGCGCTGCAATGCATTGTATTTTGTTCTTGTTGTTTTTTTTTCATTACACTCATTGGTACCAGAATTGCTCTGTTCACAACCCGTGGAAGGTCAGGAAGGCCTTGCCATTAGGTCGAATTTTGCAGGCAGTTACATGCCCTATTTCTAGGCTTCATAACCCAGGATCAGAGTAACCTACAGTTCTCTGAGCACTGTTCTGCTGGGAAACTCTGGGCATTCACGTGGACGCCAATGACACTTGGGTCTTACAACCCATGATTGTGAATTAGTGGATTTTAGCTGTTTTCTGAGCTGGATTGCTCACTGACTGTTCATCACACAGTGATGAGACATTGATATATAAGGTACCTCTTGCAGTGTGTTGTGAAATGTGTATCGTGTCTGTAGGTTACTACCGGATACAGGATGTAACTGCCTGCATCTTGAGATCTTGGGTTGTAAGAGTTAAAGATATTTACAGTAGTGAATGTGTGAAAGGACACTTTATCCTGCTTTTTTTTTTTTTTACATGTAATAGGGACATATGATAAGGAATCACACATTTTCCAATCTGAATATAGTGGAAAGATAACCAGCTTTACCACAAGACATACGGTTTACAGGGTATTTTCTCATTATCTGATATGAAACACCACAGGCCAGCAGCCCGCATGTTGAGGTTCAGAGCTGTCTGTCACAGTAGTGGTTCATCGCATCCACCATATAAAGAGCCCAGTTGAGAAGGTTACTCTCAGATGGAATGGAATTATTATGCTAGCAATAGAACACTTGGAGCCCTGTTGTCAGTTTAAATCAGCACAAAGTTGCACTCCTGTTCATTCTTTTGCATGACTACATCCACTTTACTGTATGGAGCTTCCGTCTGTTCAAAGAGCAATGATACTAAAGAAAAAGAGGAAATTAGACGCAGATGAGAAATAATTCATACAAGGCTAAAGAGAGAATTCATTTATTCCCTTTGATGCATGTTAGCAATTACAGTGGAAGGTACATATTCTGTGAGTATGGTATTCCTGCAGCATGTGTCTGTTTTATGGGATCTTGGATGATAGGTTACCTAAAGCTCTCATAAAGGGTTGTCAAGACAATAGACTTAATTTTGATGATGGCAGCACAGTGTCATGAGAAATCATTACTACACTTTTCGGGTGTTTGTAGAGGTCAGGATGCTTGTCAGATGGTGAGCTAAGATGATAGATGATAGGTGTTTTCTGTCTGACTAATGCTGACCTTACCCCTAACAACGTTCCAGGAGATTTCATTAGATGTATTCCAATCACCACAGTAGTTCCCTGGGGTTAGTCCCTTCATGTAGCTCGTTCAAACTAAACGCTTTCACTTTCTTTGCTATGAAATCCCATTTGAAATGTCTGAAACTACTTGGGTAGTGAAATCGCTTAAAAAGTCATTTGGTGAGGCCAGCATTACTCTCTTGTCCCCTCACTGTAGGGGTCCACATTGTTTCCATCCTATTTAACCCCTTTCATGGAACTAAGAAGGCCATCTTTCAAACTTTGGCTTTATTTTTTCATTATGTTATTTATTTGTTTTATTTTTTTGTGATGGATATAATAAAAAAAACAAGTTGGTACCTTAATATTATACAATAGACCATGTTTTAAATACTTGCTCTCCAGGTTTCTTTGCCACACCTTTACACTTCAAACCACTAGGCTCAGTTGTGGAAAAATTGGGGGCTTGTCCGGGATCTTTGAACCCCGTATGCGAAACTGCTGCCAGGCCCTACAGTGCAAAATGCAGGATTTATTTATGGTTAATTTAAGATGAGATTTTTGTCTTCTTTGCAACTCCAGAGCAAATAGGCATTCTGTTCATTTAGAGTAGTCACCCTCGTACATTCCTAAGCAGCTTCATGCCACGGTTTTCTCATTCAGTGATAGATAAGTCACCCCTTGAGACTGTGAGTCTGCCAGATGTCTGAGCGAACGCTCTAGAGTCCCACTCCTTCTCTTCTTCCTCCTCCCCTTCCTCTTCTCTGTCTCAGAGACAGACCTCAGGAAAGCTCTGTGCTTTTGTTCGCATTGATTAGATGGAGCTGCGTGAGTTCCTCCATCAGTCTCATTAATGGGCTCCATTAGCCTGACTCCCCAGGCATGGAGAGGGCGAGTTAGTCAGATGGTAAACACAGATGCGCTTGAAAAGGCAGGTGACAGTTCCTCTCTCTTAGGGAACATTCTAATAGCAGCCACACCGCTCACTCGTCCAGTTGCTCATTCTGCACACTGCAGTTGTCTTTTTGCAATGATCCAGTCGTGGGAACGAAGCCACATGTTAGAGCCCACAGATCTAAATCAATCAGAGGATTATCTTTTGGAAAATCGTACTAATCTTCTGATCTGTAGAATCACACTGATTATAGGATTGTGGCATGTTCACGTGAGGTCAAATCCAGGAAAATGGCTCAAATTGTAGCACTGGGCCAAATATCTTGATTAGACCAATACAGCGAGGAGCAGAGGCTTTGTCTGACTATCAGATTGATTTGATTTGTAGTGTACTGTTGGCCTCAATCTTCTGCTCTTTCAAAGGCTACAGAAAATCCAAGTAATGAACAGCCTTTGTTCATTACTGGTTCATGGTTTTTTTTTCCGTGGTTCATATTGCATTTTATGATTTCAGTCTTTCGTGTTCCTCTTTATCCCGCTCTCAAATTATTTGTAATATGGGCCTTCATTGAATTTGGAGGGTGTGACTGTTTACTTTCAGACTCTGCTCATTTTCCTAATTCAGTATTCTTTATAATGATGGACTCCCCCAATAATCAGAAGTGGTACTGTAGCACTACAGCTGCACTGCCAACTCTCTTATGTTAATCAGTAAAGCCACTTGTATCAATGAACCAGTGTAAAAAGTAATTGTTTGATCAAAACATGGTTTATTTCATGCAAATATCTACATTTTGTTCATATGTGCATGTCAAAGGAAGGCAAATCTGAGTCGATGTCCTGAAAATAACATCTGTCATGTGTGACAGTCTCTTACACACATTTATTTTCACATTTTAGGCAAATAAATATCTATCAAAGTGTGACGATATCCCACACAGCTGGCCTAGGGGCTATGAAGCTGCACACAGTTGCACTCCTGATATACCCACTGTTGGGAATGTTGTTCACTAACTGAAGTGTGCATACTTGTAGTCCCCTAATGCAATACTAATAATTATTAGTTAGAAACACTAAACATAAAGCCAGACAGGCCCATTATACAGGCGCAAAGTGCTCACTGGTCACCGTTCTGCTGCAGTAACCTTAAGAAGGATAATGAAAGCTAGTCTATTCGCTGTCCATTTGTTAAGATATGTTGTCCACCATGCTTCCCTCAACTTTGCCCACTAAGAAATAAATCCTACGTGCTGGATATGCCATGTACTCAAACTCTATTTTCCACTGTCCATTGTCCCCGTTAGTACTGGCCTGTTCACTTTTAGGATGAAGAAAAACCTTTTAACCTGCCTATTCTAAGACTGTATGGCAGTGCTTGGCTGCAGCCCAGTGTGTTCCTCTATCAGTGTCTTGCAGAGGTACTGAAGCACAGCTCCAGGCCCGGATATTACATTCACCTCCAACCCAACCGGGACCCCAGCTAATCACCTCCTCATTATTCTAGCAGATAGAGAGAGAAAGAGAGAGGACAAGAGAGAGAGAGAGTGAGAGAGAGAGAGAGAGAGAGAGAGAGAGAGAGAAAAGAGTTTGTCAGTTGATTGTATGTGTGTGTGTGTGTGTGTGTGTGTGTGTGTGTGTGTGTGTGTGTGTGTTTGTTTTCAATGAAAAGTGTGTGTGTGTGTGTGTGTGTGTGTGTGTGTGCGCACAAGGCAGACAGAGACTAAACGCTTGGGTAGAGATTAGCTTAGTCTGGTGAGGACTATGAATCCGACAACATTAATCTCATTTCCCATTTGCCATGTTGTCATGCCCCAGTACGTTTAACAAGGACAATAATGAAAAGAGTGGCATCAGACTCATTAATTAAATTAGCTCTCGTATCCACACATCTTGCCAAATCCACTCATCACAGCTCTGATTAGCTTCAACTTCTTGGATTTTGCACCAGGCGAGCATTTTATTTGAGATTGCCTGGTGTCTCGCTGAGCTCACTTTCGACACTCTCTAATTCAGTTGCACCTCGGGCTACAGGAGGTCCTTCAGTTCCAGGGAGAGCAGAGGAAATTTCCTTTCTGTCGACCAGCAAGAGTCATAGGAGATCTGTCCGTTTACTTTTGATGGGCTTCACCTGCTCGACTGTGGAGAATTAAAGAGTGCAAGGACGTTAACTGGCCAAACGCAATTTCGCCTTTCTGAGACGTTTGGATAATTCGGCGGAAATCCATTTACCTGTTTAAAAGGAACTTGGGGAATTTAATTTCATCACTTTCTCGTCTGAATCTATGAAATGTGCTTAGACTTGGCTTACGCCGCCCTCCTTGGACCTGCTAAGCCTGATGCTGCCTTCTGGTCCAACTCTGAAGAGTCTATTATGACTTTGGAGATGGTAAGTATGACATGGTTTCTCTTAGTGGCCCAGCAGGGGGCACTAACCCTATACAAAGTCAGTCTGTCAGACAGTCAGTATCTTATCCACCTGTTCCTGAATCAGGTCATAGTTGATTCTGTGCCCACCTGGGCACAGGGCAGTAATATCCTTTGGACTGGGTGCCAGTCCATCGCAGGGTATCATGTAGGGGGCAATTCACCATGATCGGTTCACCTACCATGTGCATTTTTGGGAGTTGGGAGGAATCCAGAGTACCCTGGAAAAAACCCGCGCAGACACAGGAAGAACATACCAAACTCTTCACAGACAGTGACTTGAGTGCGGATTGAACCCACAATCTCAGGCACATGGAGCTGTGTGACGTATGTACTACCTGCAGCGCCACCATTCCGCCCATTTGATGTCAAATTCATTAAAGAAACAACCTAAGGGCCAAAATAGACCTAAAGACCTAAACACCAAGATTTTACAGTGTTGCTCAAAAAGCAGATTAATCATGCAGATTTCATACACAGGCCCAACCCCAATCAGATATTTAACATTAAGCACACATGTTTTTGTAGCTTTTTCTAAATGTGAGCACAGTACGTTCTCTCACAGTGTAATAAAAGTGTGAACACCATTGTTAATCAGCACTAAGCATTTTCAGAAAGTTACAATTTGCTCAGCCGCACTAAATGCTTTACCAGACGACTTTGAGGAGAATGCAAAATAATTTTTTTTTTCATAAATGTTTTATTTTTTTTTACTTCTTTATTCTTAACTCTTCAAACACAGGATCCTCACTTTATGCCACATTCGAGCCTTCATAACTCAGGATCAGAGTAACCTACAGATATGCTTCACATGTGATAACAAACTGCAACACTTACCCCATTATAACGTCTCATCATTGTTTGATGAATTATCAGTGATGAATCCAGCTCTGAACATAAATTATATCCCAGTTTAAATGCCAAAGGAGCTTCCAGTGCATGCAGACTCCAACTGATCAGTGAGACGGGGCGGGGTTAATGATGTCACTGTCCCAGATATTGGGTTATAGAGGAAAATGAGAAGGGAGGGGTTGTGTGTTCTCATTCTTTGCTCGCACGTTATTAATGTTAATTATTTTGTTGAACTGCAAAAACATCCCAAAAATTTTACCTATGACTCTAATGCTTAATATAGAAATTATTAACAGTCATAAGTTAAAGTCTTCGGCATCGGCCCTGTCACCAGACCCCTTGCAGATCCTGCCGAGCATGGAAGCCAGGGGCAGAGCCATCTCCCAGTGTGACCAACGGGACCGAACTGGTGGTGGTGGGGAGGAAAATAAGATGTCAGTGGAAAGCAGCCAAAGGGGTGTGAGGCAGAAGACAGGTGGTGCAGGTGATTATATGAGGAAATGGGTGCAGTACTCAATTCTCCTGGTAGAACCTTGCTGAAGCTTCCATTTCAAAAATCTCCACCCTGGAGAGAGTTAAAAAAAAGAAAAGAAAGAAAACACGTCGGTTTTCAGGAAGGAGAGGCCAAAAAAAAATCCCTGAAAACAAGCTTCACTTTTAACATGCAGATGGAGCCTGAGGCTAGAACTTTTACTGAGGATCCTTCTCCTTGTTTTCAGCCTTTATAGTCACCTATCAGGAGAGCAGCAGATATCGGTCGATATATATTTTAACTCGCCGTTATCTGTGTGTGATGCTTCATGTTCAAGTCTTTCATTTGCTTTCCCTAAAGGTCAACTTTGTCTAAGAGCAGATTCTACACTCCCTTTCTATCAGATAGCTGGCAGGGAGTTTAAAGGGAGACTCCCCATCGCGCTTTACCTGCACTGTTCTTCCTTCTCTCTGGGGCACGTCACTAAAAGAAGTTTAGATCAGGATATATTATTCCTTTCATTCTCTGCCTCTTCATGCCACGTGTAATTCTGTCTTTTAAAAAGCCGCCGTACTCAGTAGTGAAAGGGGTGTCGAACCCCAGCTTTTCTGCTCTTTGTGTAGCTTGTGAAATGATGCCTGGCAAATATTGATATTTTGTGTTGGAGATCTGCTGAAGACCAAAGCCCACATGCTTTCATGTCGGTCTGAACAGGGAGCTTCACCGTGTTAGTGTAAGAAACAACAGCATAAGGCCAGGCTGCTCTTTGAGGCTCATCGGTTTTAAATGCACAGCTTGACATTTTATCTCTCTGATACTATTCCCGTATTTGCCATCACACCTGCAAGTGTGTGTGTGTGTGTGTTGCAGCTTGTGGGGATCCGGGACTGCACTACCTGGGGTACATGGGGATCAAATTCTCCTGGGAATAATCCTCGGGATATAATCGCAAAGCTTTTTTAACAGCAGGAGTGTCTGTAATCTATTCTTGATGAAGCCCCAGGTCTCTCTCTCTCTGTGTGTGTGTGTGTGTGTGTGTGTGTGTGTGTGTGTGTGTGTGTGTGTGTGTGTGTGTGTGTGTGTGTTGATGCTGGTCCAGCTGGGTGAGTGTGTGTGGAGCACCCATCCTGTCTTGCTCAATCTCAGACAGCGGTCTGGAGGGAGGCGTTTTCCTTCCCTTCCATTCAGCAAGGCTTTAAATCAACCATCTGCCCACTGCATGTCTTTAGCCTTTAGATCTTCATTCAGACATCCATTTCAATCCCCTTCACAACCAGCAAACTACTCTGAGCAAGAAAATAAACAAAACAAAACAAAAAAAAAAAAACAGGCGCAATGCTGTTGCTGACCTTGGATAATTGTGTTGTCATCTAAAATCAGGCTGCTTCAAGTAGTAAAAACGGAAAAATTAGTTCCATTTTTCTGTGAGAAGAATTGGGGCATCTGTGGCGGTTAGGGGACCATCCCTGTGACTGGATGGTTACTGGTTTGTATCCCTGAACTGGCAGGACATGACTGAAGAGCCCTTGAGCAAGGCACTGAACTCCCCAGCTGCTCCCTGGGCATGGTGGATATGACAGCCCACCACTCCAGGCATGTGTGCTCACTGCCCCCTAAAGGTGTGTGAATGAACATACCTGTAATTATTCAACCTCCATGCTATGGATGCTCCAAATTCACATTGAGAACATGTGCGAAATCACTACTTTAAGCAGTTCTGAATCCGGCTCTGCCTCTGAGGCAGAAGAAATGCAATTGGTTCAGAGAACAAAAAACAGAAAACAAACAAAAAAGTAGGCTTTAGAAATGTGAATCTGCCCCTCAGAGCGTTGTATGGGGATGCACTGTGCAATTCAATTAGTGTTTTATAGTGTTAAACGCTAGCGTTTAAAGCAGCATTTCACAGCATGCCAGCATGGGGAGTACCATGACATTTTCATGTGCCAGTGTCGTGTGCACCCTAGAGGTGCATGCCAGTAACTACAGTGGCAGGGAGGGGAAGCAATGAAGAAAAGGTTGGATAGAAGCTGTGGAATGCTGCCTTAGAAGCTGGCTTGTTTTCCAGACAGTTATTTGAGAAACCAAAACTATATAAAAAAATCTTTGATCCACATTTAAAGCTCTGAAGAACAGATACACGTTTCTTAAGCTCCACCTACAGATTATTCTCTGAAGGAACCGCGATTCTTCTGCCTCTGAGGCAGAGCTGCCTTCAGAACTGTGCTGAGCAGTGATTTTGCACACAAGCTGAACCTGAAGCCCACCCTGTCTCTGACACAGTTATACACAGGGACTCTACACGTGGCCTCTACTTGTCAATTAAAGAAGCACATTTTTGGATAAAACAAGCAGAACTTTTGATGTTCCATGATACAAATAAATACCTCATACTTTATTGACTTTGGTCCATTCCATATTTTCACTTTTTCAGAGGATGAAACAAAGTGTATTCTTAACAGAAAGTAAGTGTTTTTTTACTTTTAGATGTAAGATGGCTAAAAATATTTTGTAAGCTATAGAGATGTCACTCCAAAGTACAGTGCAAGAGCTGGTATAACACCAAAACTTGTAGAACACCAAACCAGCACTTACAGCTTTCATCTTTGAAATACAGGAAAAATTCTCTCACCTCAGATCTGAAAAAAAATCCACAGGTGTTCCTGTTCATCCTTACTGCTGTGAGAGCTCAGCGCTGTCTGAAAGGATGTGGAGATGATCAAGAAGCTCTTACTGACGAACGCAAACAGACAGTAAAGAAGAGGGTTTTGCAAAACAAACTGCTAAAAGACTCTCTATATATTTATTATTATTATTATTATTATTATTATTATTATTATTATTAATATTAAATATGTAAAGCCATCTTCACTGCTGCTATCCCATAACTTTTGCCATGGCAACATACACCAGTCAACCATAACATTATGACCACCTTCTTGTTTCTACACTCACTGTCCACGTTATCAGCTCCTTTGACCACACAGGAGCACTTTAGCGTTGGTAGTTCATCTGTTCCTCTGCATACTTTATCAGGGTGAAAGGAGGACAATACTCAATGGTCAGGACCCCAGAGGACCACCACAGAGCAGGTGTTATGTGGACGGTGGGTGATTCTCAGCACTGCAGTGATGCTGACATGGTGGCGGTGTGTTCGTGGATCAGACACAGCTGTTGCTGGTGTTTTTAAACTCTCCACTCACTGTCCACTTTATTAGATACTCAGACCTAGTTTCTCCACCGTGTGGATGTAAAGGCAGAGACAGAAGCTCATCTGTTTCTGCACAGTTTGTGTTGGTCATCCTCATATATCAACCTTCTAGCATGCATTCCTCAAACATGCGAAGTGGGTGGGGAACCCACTGACACTGGGGTTGGGTGTACTGTTTGAGCAGCTGTTCTTCCCCGAAACAGGGCTGAAAACTGTAATAAAGGCTTCTGCTTTTCAGAAGGATGGTCTCTGTTACAGTGCCCTGCTTTCCAAGTTCTTCTGGCTAGTACCTGAGAGTATGTCCTTTCAAACTGTGACAGCAAGAAGGCCTTTTCCAACTTTCGTCTTTGCCAACAAGATGATTGCCTCTTTAACTAGTGTGGGATTTTATGGGACGTACACCAGGAGTAGTGACAGTGGCTGCTGTAACCTGTTGTACTATTAGAGCAAAAACATTTTGTTGTTAACATGCAGTTGCAATACATAAAAAATCAACAATATTTTTCCAATTTATTGAAGATGTTCTGCTTCTACTGATGGCAGAGACAACAGCAGTGCAGTGTTATTTTGTAAGCGCTTGCGGTTAATTAGTGAGCAAAGACTTTGACTCTCCCACTCCGACTGCATTCCACCGTCACGTTAGAGTTGTTGCTTAGTGACTTAATGCAGATTTATTTCTGGTTGCTGTAGTTGTCCCTACAGCCCGAGAATCTTAAAGTCACTAATGTCTGGCTGTTATATGCTGCCCTCTAAAAACACAAGTAGAGCTCAATTAGCACGATTTCGGGTGCCTTAAAGGGGCCCTTGAATGTCAAACTGAATTTTCCTTGTTTCTACTTGAATAATGAGAGTTTGAGACAAGAAGCTGACAGACCATGAACCTGAAACATTGTACCCTGATAGCAACAGCCCTGGTGTTTTCCTCAGCGTTTTTCTGATTGCTCCTCTGATGGTGAAGTAAAGAATTAAAAAAAATGCCACTTTATGTCCCTCATTTTCCACTCAGGGAGAAGTTCATTCACCTATCTTTTCTTATCTCTAAATTTAGTAAATCATTTTCATGTACCTCAACATTTTCCAAAAAATTGTATTATATAAATATTTATAAAAATGTATAAAAATCATTAGTAACTTTCTAAAATACAAATCTTTGGACAAGTCTGAGGATTTAAAAAATTAGAATAGAGTTTGATTTTGTATGCAGGTGAATAATCTTGGTGGCCTGACGGTGGACCAGTAGTGGCAAAAAGTCAGCATGTTGACCTTATCAAGCCACTGGACTGATATATGCTCACTTTATGCGTCCTTCAAAAAAATCCAGCATAACTAAAGCAGATCTGGAAAACAGGCCAATTTGAGAACCCGCAAACTGGTCATAATAGTTTTGACTCTGTATATTTACACCCCACAACTTCCCTACACTATTCTGGTGATCGGTGATATACTTTCCTGGAACCCAGGAAATCAAGACACAATCATGGTATAAAAATCAGTCAATGGCTGCTGTTGTACTTTGTGGTCACGTCCAGGACCTTAAATAAGAAGAAAACCAATGTTTATTGGTTTATTGTGTAAGGAGCCGCCCGCATCGCCGCCGTCCCGCCACCAGGGGGCGGCCCGGCAACCAGTAATTAGCACAAGTGAGATCAGGTGTGCTGTGGTTATATAAGAGACCAGCGTCTTACCCTCCATGCGGTCGCTTGGTTTTCAGTTCAGATAGAGCAGTGGTTTACGGTCCACCCCACACCTGATTGGCCTTGGTTCAAGCCCCGTTTGGAGCAGGTCTGTTTTATTGGCGTTTGAGTCCAGAATAAATATTGAATTCACAGTCCCAAACCAGGTGGGTTTTCCAAATTACTTTCCACCTGGGTGGCACCCCGTAACATATTGTTTATTAGAACTGTCTGCTGCTGCTACTCCGTATGTGTGTGTAAAATATGTTTAGTTATTGGTATTAATATTTTTTTCATGCTGTAAGACTAATGATGGGCTAATAGTTGGCTAATATGTCCTTTGATGATGAGAATTCTGGATCAGTCCATCAGTCTAGTCAGTCCATTTAAAGGCTTTTAGCCATAATATCTGTGTTTTGCCTCAAAGGATGCCTTTGACAGTGATATTCTATAAAAATAAAGCTTATTTGTTTTTTCCATCTGATTCTGGCATTCAACGGTGCAACAAGACTTTTTAATCATTATATTGTGGATCTTGCTTGTTTGCCTCCATTTATTTCTGCCAGTTTTCTATCAGAACAGCGTGTGTAGCTTCCAGTTATATGTGTGATGTACTTCCCAAAATGGTCTATAAAAATAATAAAAACGTAAATACCATTAAAAAAATCAGCTTTTCTCTGGAAACAGTTCAGTACACTTTGTGTGACAGGCTGGCTGTAACTGTGTGTGACACTGATTTGATTATTGATTTGAGTGCTTTCAGAATATTAGGTCCACTTTGGTCCACCAAGAAATAAAAACAGATTTTTTTTTTCCTTTCAGAATTAATTTTTTTTTTTTTTTTACATTTGTGTTTAGGCAAGTGTAGGCTGTTGTCAATCAACTGTATTGGGTAACAGTTTGACCAATACCGTACCATACAAGACCATACCACAGCATACCATACCAAATCATACCATACCATACCACAGCATACCATACCACAGCATACCATACCACAGCATACCATATCATTCCATACCAAACCATACCACAGCATACCGTACCATACAAGACCATACCACAGCATACCATACCATATCATACCATATCATTCCATACCAAACCATACCATACCACAGCATACCATACCAAATCATACCATATCATTCCATACCACAGCATACCATACCATATAATTCCATACCAAACCATACCTCAGCATACCATACCAAATCATACCATACCACAGCATACCATACCATATCATACCATACCAAATCATACCATACCAAATCATACCATACCACAGCATACCATACCAAATCATACCATACCACAGCATACCATACCAAATCATACCTTACCTCAGCATACCATATCATTCCATATCATTCCATACCAAACCATACCATACCACAGCATACCATACCAAATCATACCATATCGTTCCATACCACAGCATACCATACCATATCATTCCATATCAAACCATACCTCAGCATACCATACCAAATCATACCATACCAAATCATACCATATCATTCCTCTTAATTTATAAAGCACTTTTAAAAACAACAACAGGGCTGACCAAAGCGCTGTACAACATCACTAAACATAAAAGACAAACACAGCCAAGTGATAAACAGTCAAAATCTGACACTGGGCCAAAGGCCAGGGAGTAAACGTATGTTTTTAAGCAAGATTTAAAAACACCGTAAAAAGTGAAGGAGCCTGTGTCCCTTGCAATTGCAAATCATTCCATAATGTTGATTGATGGTTGTTTTAGATTCAGGTACATATAGACCAATCGTGACGGTAAGAAGGCAGGACTTAAATCATCCTGGACAGTTTATGCAATTTCAAAATCATGGCTGGACGTATTTTCACATCCCACAAAAAGGACGTATCGGGCAAAAAGAGGCTGTAGGATGTAGGATTTACATTCATTACTCTTTTTCAGAGGATAATGGTGTGATATATACATTTTACATAAACTGTATTTACCAGACCACTTTCCTCTGAATAAGAGACACTTTATTGTAGTCAGTGCACAAATGCACTGTTACAGTAAACATATTTTAAAATTATTTTTCCTTTTAATTAATATTAATAATAACTGTACATACTCTATATGTAGTACTGTAGTAACTGATTGTACCATTTGCATTATGTACCACAGTAAGTCTGATTTCCTACTGTGGATTTTATGTTTATATATAGTGAAACTTATTTCTGCATTTTTTTTTTTTACCCGATTTAATTTTCATAATTTTCATTTCTTGTACACGTGGTACTTGGCGAAGTAAGATTCCGATTCTGGTTCTAAAGTGGCAGCTGAACATTTTTTTTTTGTCCCAAGTCATTTACTATTTATACATCAAATAACAACTTAAAATAATCAATAAATGCATTCTTTCAGCCACCTTTCAGAAATCAGATAATACAGCAGAACTTACTCTCCTCATAAAAGCTTCTTTATTCTTTTAATAGATAAAAATGACATTTCTGCCTGATTATTTTTTTTTTTTTCACTTTCAAAGATGTTTTTTATATTCTGCTCTCCGCCCATTATTAAGTGAACCAGGCATGTCCGTTAAGATATATTTAGTGTGCTCTTCTAAAGGGACACAACAAAATCTCCTATCATTTTTCTGCTGTTATATTAACTCAAATGCCAACGCGCAAACTCTTCCCACGCATTTAATTCGACGAGTTACACCATGTTATTCCCTGAATTTTTCCATTCACAGCTTATTTATCTCGCCTCACGTCTCTGCTTTGTGTGAACTTTAAACAGACTGTACGAATTCTGCCATTTACTGCAATTAAACTCTGTTATAGGTAGAGCTGCCATAATCGTGGCTTCAGGCCTGCACTGTTGGCCTGGTTAAAATCCTCCGTGTTTGGACAGCGTTTGTATGTTTATCTGTGAGCATGTCTGCGGTGTAGGTGTGTTCGTGTGTTTTCATAAGGGATTCCTCTCATGTGCACGGAGAAGAGAGTGGTCTCTGTGGGTGGACGAAGAGCTGCAGGGGTTGGCACAAAGCCAGTCTTCGGTGCTCTCTCTCTCTCTCTCTCTCTCTCTCTCTCTCTCTCTCTCTGCTCATCCTTTCTCTGTGAGACACAAGCAGCAGAGAAGCTGAAGAGAGCAGCTCATCTCTGCCATTGACAACAGGAGCAGACACCTTCAATCACAATGCTCACAATCGTTGACGTTCCTGCTGTACAGTGTCCTTGTGTACATTGTGGGGGCAAAACCCACCTGGATGGGTTGATGCATGGATGGGAAAAAGCCTTTCATCTACACTCTTAATTAAATGGGCACTGAAATACACCAATCAGCTGTTAGATTCTAAACAGTCCTGGTTGTTGGAGGGAGGGAATCCACACGACCACTGTAGGTATATGGCACCAAGATGTTGGCAGTAGATCGTTTAAGTCCTGTAAGCTTGAACAGATGAGCTTAATCTGCTCTTGGAGGTGAGATTTTGGTTGATGCTTACCATTACTTATCAAAAATACACCACAAACCCTGCCTGATGTTTTGGAGATGCTCCGACCCATTTGTCTACCAATCACAATTTGGCTCCCCATATGAAAATCTAATATATGGTCATATAGGCACATATAAACTCATACAGATCATGTATTTCAAAATATCTGTGCATCTCAGAAAATTAGAATAGTTTGTTCATGCTCATAATTTTATATTCATTATATGTAAAGTGTGTTTCATACCTTTCTGTTTACTGTTGATCAGGATGACTTAAAGCTCATGAAAGTCAGAAATCCAGAATCTCACATTTTTATAATATAATATAATGTCATATAATATACTAAAATTCAAGTTTGACTAAATTATAAATCAATATCAAAATTAAAACTAAATGTTAAAAAGCTTAAAACTATTCATTTAAATGTAGTGAATATAAAATTTGAGTATTTTCTAAATTAAATTATTAAATCATGAAAAAGATTCTATCTGCATTCTGGGCAGTTTTGGGAAATGGAGTCTTAAAGTCTTTGTATTGACATACATGGAGATAAAGAGTCTAAAATACAAACATCTTTTTAAAAATGTCCAAAATAATTTGATAAAAGGTCAAATAGAACCTTATAGTTTTAAGGTTTGCACATTGTTGCTGTCCAGTGATCATCTATCAAAATGGATTCTTTCCAGGAGAAAGCAATAATGTCCTTACCTTTGAATGGAAGCTCATGTAAATTAAGAGCCAAATGAAAGTAATTTAGGACATTTCTATTGGTCTGTTAATCTGGAATTATTTGTACAGGGTACAAAATGAAGAAAACTAAAAACTCAAAAATGGAGATATTTGGATTTCATTCGGCAGCTGTGATATTTTCAGAGGTTTTTCAGAAACTTTTAAATATTTCACTTACATTTCAGTTGTGTTTTATGTCTTCTATTAATCTCAGAAAGTGAGAAGAGGAATTGATTTCAAAATGCAACATTACTTTCATTATTAAAAATTATATTTTTTGTACAAATGTTTCAAATGTCAGATTTATTGATAATAATAATGAAAAAATTAATGAGCACATAATAATAGGGTAACTACTTATATAATATCGAAAAATGTACAATTATAGAATTTGGTAAATGATGACTACAATTTTACAACTAAAATTTTAAATATGCTACACGCAAAATTCCTTGATATTTCATAACCCAAATTTAATAAATCAGGAATATTCCAGAAATTGAATTGAACCCTGAAAACAACAAAAATATACTAAAATGGTTATTATTCAGTTACTTGAGCTCAGAAATATGCAAAATAAACTGATGAATATAATGGTTTTATTGGAAAAATTGTTGGAGTAAAAAATAATTCTTACAATGTTACAATGTTAAAAATACACTGATGTATCAATAAAACAGCTTAATTCAATTTAACATTATGCACCAAACGGGTATTTGCCACATTATGTGCCTGCAGTTTTTTCTTTTTATAAACATTATAAGCTAAAATATAAAAAAATACATTAATACAGGTAATAAAAATATATACAGAAATGGTGTTAAAATGGTTTACAATGCGATTGTATGGTGATATATATGTGACATAGAAAAGTGGACACTTTTAAATGTATTTTGATATGAAACGTGTATGTAAATAATTGATTGTTTGCCCATTTTCCTGCTTTCCACACCACCTTCAAGAACTGACTGTTTATTTGATGCTTAATATGTCTCAGCCCTTGACAGGCAACGTTGGATACAAAATCAATTTTAATATAATTCTAAAAATGGTTCTTTGACTGAAAATGTGAGAGATTAGAGGAAATTGTTTTTGCAATCTGCAAAAGTGGAGTTCTGCTTATTTTTCTAATTTTCTGCATAATTGAATTGTTAAGATGTCATAACGCCGTCATTCAGAGTGCCTCGGTGTGAAGAGAAATGGTTCCAGAGGTGGTGGTGGGAATCAGGCGTCTGAAGAAAATTCCTTCCCACAGAGTTATTACATGAAATGATTACAAATTCACTCCTGTTTGCCATGTTTAATTATAAGGTTTGGCTAAAAACACATTTGTTATTGATTCGACTTGTGAGGTACAGGCAGTGTGATGAAAGACAAACAGTTCCATGAAGAAAACATCATTTTTTACAAGTACATATAAAACTTCATCCCACATGTGAAGGTTCACTGGTTGTGGAGATTATATAAAATGGATTTATCTTCATTGTCATGGCCATTAAGAGCATGTTCCTATAACCACTACTGCAAACAAGGGTTCTATGTGGCACAAGAAGCGTCCTGCTATTGTTATACTCTTATATATTATGGTTCTCCAAACCAAGTTCTCCAAAGATGAAAGAATTTGCATGATTAGGCTGTTGGGGAATGTGCTGTACAGGGTTCTATTGTTACAATGTAGCTTGTAATAAAAGAAGAACCATTTTTGGTGCTATATATAGAACCCTCTACAGCCCATTTTCCTTTAATCTGAAGAACCCTTTCATGATGCAAAGAAACCTTTAATGATGCGAAGCATTCTTTGAGTGTTCACAGTTCTACATAGAACCAATTTCTTTACTGAAGAACCTTTGGAGAACCAAACTTTCTAAGCATGTACAATGTAAACTTGTACTACTAGAAGAATGTATATACATATATATATATAGACGTAAGATGACTGTAACTTTATCAACCTTATATTAGGACTTTTGGGGCTCTTTAAAATTTGTAGTCCCTTCTATAAAACCTGGAACCTGTGTGTTTAAAATGCACAAAAACATCAAAGGCTGTTCATATCTGTATACATATTGGTCTAGAATGCGTAGAAATAATTCTGCTCACACTAAATAGTCGTACACAGACATCACAATAGTCCGTATTATATAAATATAATCAGAATAATTGAATAGAACAGCAGGAACGACTGTGTTTCTTTAATGTGAAATTTAGAACACAGCTGCATCCACTTTGCTAGCACCAGAAGAATATCACATTTCAAACAGCATGTGCACAATGTAGAAATAATTGAAAGCAAAAAGCAGAACCAGACAGACACAAACATGCTGAAGAGTGAATGTGATCTGCGAGTTAAACGATGCTATATACAGTAGTTCTACGACTGGTTTGCTGAGATATTACTAAACAAACTTTATGTGAATATTGCCCCAGTCTGCTCATACAGCTGTTACATATTTATTAGGATTAGTGCGTTACACTAAACAACAGCCGAGGAATGAAAATACTCTGATTTCTGCATTGAAATGTTGATAATAGTGCATATATTTGCATGTACTTTTTTGTGAAGGACGTTTGGGGCGTCAACTACTGCTTTATTTCTATATTGTATAAAGAACATTTTCAAAAGATGGAATGTGACACTCCATATGACCCTCAGTTTGTGTATCCACCCTGAACTGCAACCGTGTGAATGTTCTGGGTTCAGTGCATGCAGGGCGGTAATGATAGCATGGATCCAAGCCTGGGTTCTAGCCTCGTCCATTAGATAAGGATATTTTCTGAGTGAACAGCAAAGCACTTTTGTAAGTCACTCTGGATAAGGGTGTCTGCATGCCGTCTGGTAAATACAGTGCAGAGCCAAATTTCATGCAGGTTCCTCCTGAAACCGTAAACTATAAGACGTTACTAGATTAACAACGTGCTGTGCTGTGCTTCGCTAAAGCTCGCAGGAGATAATCCCTCCCATGCAGCTGGAATATTCTCACTCACTTCCTGCAGGTGGAGTGCTGTTGATAGTGCGTCCAATAGCAACACACACATTTTCAACGAGAGATAAGTCTGGCCATGCGACCGGCCATGGCATAGTATCTGTGTCGTCAAGACAAGCTTTTGAGACAGCGAGGACCTCATTGACGTAATCTTGGGATGGCAAAGGGTCTGTAATGAAGACCAGAGGTGATCTGCACCCCACGCCATGACACCGGTTGCTATGTTTTGATGATGGGTGTACAAGCTGTATTTTATTCAGTCCTTATTGTCCCTTTATTGTATTTTTCTCCTCTGTGAATGAGAACTGCAAACACTCTGAGATGACAGCTTATTGATCCAGTCATCTTATGGAACTCACCTGAGAAGTGACACCAGGCCGTGAAGCACTATGGGCGTCACACAGCATAGGCATGTGGACAGTCATAGAATTGGATATGTAACAACAACGACGACGACAACAACAGGATCACCGTAGTGTGTGCATCCAGAACACCCAAGTTCATAATGTATCAGAAATCACTATCAAGGGAATTGGCTTGTATTGTTTCCCACAGCTGGCGGAGGCCTGGGACGGCACGTCGGGATTCCGACACATTCTATCTGTCTATTATTAAAATCCCTCTCTCGCTCCTTTATTCCCATTTCTCTCTTATTTCTCTGTCCATTTGTCTCCCTTACACTTCCGCAGGTCTTTCTGACACTCATCACGTTTGTAAACACTAATTTAATTGATACTCAGCTTATTTTAGAATTAATGAGCTGGCATCCATGTGGCATTCCAGGAGGGGGGTTCTCCTTAAATTGCTTTTCCGGTCTTCTTTGTGCCTCATATGTCATAGAAATCATATTAGCTAGACCAGTCTCATTAAAATCTGCCATTTCCTGATTAACCCTTGATGCTTTTTATGTCCATTGGCTGTGTGTACACCATTTACTGTTGAAAAGGGGGAAACTGGTCATGGTGATTTTTCTACGTCCAATGTTTTCCTATTCTATTCTATTCTATTCTATTCTATTCTATTCTATTCTAGAGTTGCAATGCAGCTTTTGCACACACACACAGTCCAAGCTTGTGCATAACTTATCTGTCAGCATGCTGGAAAATGAAGCAATTATTGTGAGAAAGGCCACGTTTAACACAGGGGGAAAATGAGTCCAGATGTATTCATCTCTGGCTGTCAGAAAGCCCAGAGTCCGGCTATTACTCAAGCTAGTGCAGCTCACTGATATGATCAAAGACGAGACAGAGACATAAGACCAAGGACTACTTTGAACTGTGAGCAGTTTGTCGCGCCATTATCATCTTTATAGCTGCGATTCGTTAGCTGCATTAGTCGCCTGTGCTGCCGTTGGAGGAGCGGCGTGTTGCAGCTCCTGCTGCAGGTATGTTCCCCCGAAGGTTCTTAAACATTTCCCTTGCACAGTGTTTCTGAGGGCCTTTTGTGAATTTTGTTCATTATGCGAATATGGCTTTGCTTCTATTCATGCCTAATTTTAAAGATGGTTTGAGTCCTTTGTTGTGTGGACATTAGGCAGGCCAATTTGTCATGAAACCCTGTGGAGGTCTGAAAAAGCCTCCTTGAACGTCGGGGTAATTTTATGTGACAAGGTAAAGAATGAAAGAGTAATAAGCGCATGATGAAGAGCAGCAAGGGTGTGCAGTCCCTCGTCTTTCTCCGTTCACTGTATACAGCCTTCTGCTGCAGTATGGGCCGCCAGAGCTGCAGCTCGAACGGCGCATTATGTTCGCAGCGAATGAAAGGCCAGTGACTGAGAAGATTAGCCAACTAACTGCTCTGAGTGCTCCAGGGCCATGGAGCCTCCATGCCTGGCAGCTTAGCAGCAGTAAATACTGTATGTGGAGAACAACCGCAGGCCCCTATGGAGAAAGAACATTGATTATGTGCGGCAGGAGGGACGACTACAATCCAATCTCTGAAGGTTATACGTGCAAAAGGAGCGACTTGCTTCTGCATGTCCCCTCCGAGGCATGGGTGTCATGCACATGCAAGCATAAGGAGGGTAATGAAGCCTTCACGGTTCGGTTTATTTGGGCTTCCTACCTACAGAAAGAGAATACTTGGTTGGGGAACTGCTCCTTCGTGCACGTTGGGCTCATCAGTCAGTGGTTTGTTTGTCGCCACAATCAGGTACTTTCATATATTTCACTCTGACAGGATAGGAATTGTTATCATATGTTTAAAAGATCATGCCTGCATTCTTTAAAGTGAAATCAGAAATCGTATCACATCTCCTGCTGGTGCATTTCTGAGTGAACCGTGGTCTTAGGCTGGTCTCTGATGGATGGTGGGTTTAATGGGTTAATGATACGAATGTGATGGAGAACACATTTATAACATTTTGGCCACTTTCTTGGTTCTACATTCCCTGCCCCATCTATCATCTCCTCCTTGTAGTTCCATAATTCCAGACTGTAGTTCGTCTGTTTCTCTGCAGACTTTATTCTCCTCCTTTCACCCTGATCTTCAATGCTCAGGACCCCACAGGACCACCACAGTGCATTTACTATGTGGGTGGTGGGTCCTTCTCAGCACTGCAGTGACACTGACAGGGTGGTGGTGCGTTAGTGTGTGTCATGCTGGTATAAGTGCACCAGACAGCAGTGCTGCTGGAGTGTTTAAACATTACTAGACACTCCTACGTAGTTGCTCCAGCTTGTAGATGTAAAGATGGAGAGTCGGTCTGCGGTGGTCTTTTGGGGTCCTGACTATTGAGGACGAGGGTGAAAGGAGGTTACCAAAATATGCGGAGAAACAGATGGACTGCAGTCCATTGGTATATGACTACCAGGACCAATTCAGGACATTTCTGTCCACATTTCTTCTGCATGCTTGCTTTTGCATTTCTATTTTGTTGCTAATATGGTTCTTTTTTTTTTTCCTGAGAGCGCGGTTCCACTTTGTTCTTTCTTTATCTGCATCTTAATTGTTCTTGTCTCTTTGAATTCTGTCTCTAACCTGATCCACATAAGCTGCAAGATGTCTGCCAGGCTGACAGGGTACAGCTGCACTGCTGGCACACAGCCAGCCTGCACACTGTTATTTCATTACTTCCGAACCAATTAGGGCTGTTTTGCTAGTGTGTATTGCTTCGTGTGCTCCTGTAACACAGTACTCCCTCACAACTCCTCCCTGACCACACACTGTTTTGTCACTCACTTAGGGTGAAGTTGAAAGACGGCGTGGCCTTTCTAGGTGCTCGGGCCAGCAATCCTGTCCAGTGGACGGTCAGTCAGGACGTGAGGAGCGAAGGCCACCGAGTGGTCACGCTGCATTGCAGGAGAAAGGACGCCAGCTTTGGACAGAGGTAAGTGAGCGTGTGTGTGTGTGTGTGTGTGTGTTTAAGCTTAAACTGCTCATTACAGTTCAGTTGTGATGGCCCGACTGCCCAGCATGAGAGGAGTTATCAGACAGTGATAGCTATCAGAGAGTGGCTCCTTTAGAGGTGAACTTTCTGACTCTGGAGTTCAGAGTTGAGGATTGTAGCCTCTGGCACGAATAGAGAAGCAGCGATTTTCAGGCTGAGGGTCTGACCCTGGGAGTGTCTAAAGTTGTGAATTCAAAGACTCTGCGCAGGGCTTTGGAGCTTTCACACATGCGTTTACCCCTTTCAAAGTTTTGAAAGAGACAAAATACTACAGGCTGGATTGTAAGCAAATGTAAAAATATTTCATTTCACTTTTTACTCTCAGAACCTGAGATCCACACTCTGCGGGCAGTTACCTGCTCTTTTCTGGGCGTCATAACTCAGGATCAGAGTGACCTACAGACATGACAGACATATCACAACAAACTACAAGACTTACCCTTTCAAGGAGTACTCAAGCTCACTCAGTTTACATGCTCTGCTATGCTCTGCATAACTACTGTAGATGGACTGTAGTCCATCTGTTTCTCTACATACTTTTTTAACCTCCATGAAAAAAAAAAAACCTGGTGGTTCAAAACCTCTTCCATGTATGGATGCTGGAGGCCACTGTGCTCTTTGGAACCTTCAATGCAGCAGAAATGTTTCTGTCCCCTTCCGCAGATCTGTGTCTGGATACAGTCCTGTCTCAGAGGTCTACAGACAGTTCCTTAGGCTTCATGTCTTGGTTTGTGCTCTGACCTGCACTGTCTACTAGGAGACCTTATATAAACAGGTGTGTCTTTCCAAATGATGTCCACAGGGAAGGCTTTCTACTAGATTCTGCATTGCTGTAAGAACCTGATTGCATTCAGTGACATCCCAAAAGTACTGGATGGAGCACCATCATTCCATGAGATGTATGAAGTAGGTATAGATTGTGATGAGTGGTCTACAGTACTACTGTAATATTATATGAGCTGTAATCTATACAGTACAAATACTTTTTACTTAATGGCTGTACTTTGAGGAGACCAGTTCGTTTCCGGTGCGCTCTCCAGCGTCTCAGAAACAGACTTTAAGCTTCTGCCTGCTAAGTTTTCTCTGACCGCAAGGGTTCAATAATACTGTCCTGAGCACTCCCCCTTACACACACACACACACACACACACACACACACACACACACACACACACACACACACACACACACACACTTCCTCTCTCATAAGGATTAGTAGCCTGAACTCCATCTCTTGACTGGCAGTTGTGCTCTCTGCTCTTATAGGTTGTCCATCTCCTCCAGGGCTTCTCCCTGATGGCATTTACATACGTAAATTAATCTCATGAATACGCTAGAAATTCCATTCCTTCGGACTGAATGGGGGAACGGGTGAAAAAAGCCTCTCTGATGTTAATTAAGTGGAGATCTTTGTGCTTTACTCCCCCCCCTTGTCAGACTGCAAATACATTACTTTCAAATTTCCTGACATGTGTCAGTTTGTAGATTAGGTCCACAGGGGAGAGGCACGCAGACGTTACGCAGGCAGCTGGAAGTCATCACACACTCATTTTCAGCTCAAGGTGGAAAAAAGACGAGCATTAACAGAATTTGCTTCTCCGCCTGTAGTAGTTGGTATAAATCATATTCTAATAAAGCGAGGTTATTCGATTATATTCTCTCATTGAAATTCTTATTGCACCTAATGTGGGCGTACCTCAGGAACATTGCTGTTCGTCTGACGTGAGTTCCCTTATTGAAATTTTAGTCCAGGGCAGAGGTAATCATTAGGTTTTTATTTTATGTGAGTTATTGAAGTTTTTTCGAGTTCCCCCTCCAGCGTCGACGAGTTCAGAACAATTAACCGCAAGTAGTACAATCTGCAGTGCTGTAAATATGTAAATGCACTGCGCGTTCTCCTGGTGTTGACTAAGCTTATCACAGCATGACCCGTTCACACTCTAAAGACCTGGAATCAAGGCAAAATACTTGCACTTATGGAGAGCTTATGTTATACCCCATAGGTCTTCAACCTGCCAATAATAATTAGTGAATGCCATAAGGCCTGTGCAAACCCGGGCTGTTGTTTTTTTGTAATGATGGGTTCAACCATCGGGACGAGGTGAGGTGGAATTTGCTCTGCGGTGTTCGAGGTCTGGAGAGTATCGTGAAGTTTAAAATAGCCCAGCCGTCAAAGAAACATGCTCTGGCTCTGGCCTACTGGGAAAAAGCCCGGGTAATGAGTTCGTGTGCCTCCTTTTTGATTTTTCACTTTCTTTCTACCATGTCACTAATGAGATTCAACAAGATTTGCCTTTTTCCTTTCAGATAACGGAATTCATTACTGCGTTTCTGTGTAATGCTCCTCATAGATTTTGGTCGATTTAAACTTTCAATTTGATGTCATGTCTTATTACTGACTCTTTAGAAATGATACAACAGCTTGGATATTGAGTGTGATATCTTCTGTTTCTTATAATGGAGCTGATAATTGAGCTAATAATAAAGATCTCAGGATGCAAATACATAGCAAACGTGTGCGCGGTGGTCGTTTCAGACATTCTGTGGATAAAACAGTCTAAACTAATGCTCAAATGCTTCTTCTAGGGACACAGGGTGATGTGTGGTCTCTGGGACTTTGCCAGCGTCTTTCTTTCTGCATTTATTGTCCATTTTATCAGCTTCACTGACCATACAGAAGCTCTTTTTAGTTCTATAATTACAGACTGCTGTCCGTCTGTTTCTCTGCACACTTCATAAGCCCCCTTTCACACTGTTCGTCAGTGGCCAGGACTCCACAGGACCACCACAGAGCAGCTGTTATATGGGTGGTGGGTCATTCTCAGCACTACAGTGTCACTAACATATATCTATAGTAACCGCCTTTCAAAAGGCTCTATACAGAACCTTCTACAGCTCTACATTCTCCATCAATCTGAAGAACCCTTTCAATCGCAGAGGACCCTTTATTCATGCCAAGGACTCTTTCAGAGTTCGAAGAGTTCTCGAAGAACCCTCATTAACTGTGTATAGAGGAACTTGCCCAAAAAAATGTAATAAATCATGTACATAGACAGGAACTTTACAAGCAGAAAGTTGCACAAAAAAAACATTTGAACCATAATTCAGGTTATTTGACATTTTTATGTCTTTGTTTTTAAATTAGGCCCATTTTTATTGCCTCTGGCTGTTTGTACAGAATACTAAAATCTATGGAATATCTGGTGACACTTTCTGTCCACAATTACACAGAAGGGCGCCCAGCAAGCCTTACACCACGACGTGTCAGTTTTGTTACACGGACTGCATCATCTTTGTCCTTCAGATGCTTTCTTCACCTTGTCTTCTAGCTGTGTAACTGCCACTGATACATGCTCACAGCACCTCCTGGACCTCTTGTTCAGCTACATTTCTTTGTGGAGAACGAAGCTGTGTGTGGAGGCACTGTGGAAAAAACAAAAAAAGGTTTTTGTACCACTTGGTGGTTTTGTGGTGCACTGAATAACACAGCCGGGAGCTGGTCTGACATGTCCATTCCTTCCATGCGTTTGTTGTCATCCCCTGCAGCAGATGGTGGTAGAATATAACACCGCTCGTACCCTACACCGATGTGCATTTCAGCCATTGCACATGGAAATACATGACAAATGCTGTTCAGCCTCCGCATATCTCTAATTATTGGAAGGTTGCCATGACAGGAACAGTCCCAGGAATTTGAAGAACTCCACTGGAGTCATGTCCACACATAGGAATGATTTTGCATCAGCAGGTATTTTACCCCCCCATTCCTATTTGTGTTCTTGATGTTTGTGGTCTTGTCATAAATAAAGTCTAATAATTTACAGGTGGCTCTCTTTGTTTACTTGGATAAGTGGTGGTTGGACACCAGACGTGCAGTTTGGATGGAACCTTGGGAAGACAGGTGTGATATTTGGATCAGCCTCAGTCATCCAGTCGGAGCCAGAATGTGCTGAAGGTTGTGGTGGTGCTGAATATTGCAGTAGAAAACGGCTACATTCCACTTGTTTCCAACTGAATTAAATCCCAGTTTAAATACCAAAGCAGCTTCCAGTGCATGTTTACTGCTCTGTCCATGTACATGCTCAACCTGCACACAGACTCTGACTGATCAGAGAGAGGGGGCGGGGCTAATGACATCACAGACCCAGATTTTGGGATATAGTGGAAAATGGGAAGGGACGGGCTGTTTGATCTCTTTTGTTGCTCACGCATCGGATCAATACTGATACATTAATTACAAAAATAATAAAGGACATTTATTTATTTATATATATATTTATTACTTTATTTGGACTTCTCAAGTATTTTGAAGAGCTTATTATTATGAACACCCTTGTCAATCTAATCATGACAGATCATTTTCAGCTCAAACATACTCGGGCTGATCAACTGGCAACAAGATTTTTGATATGTAACGTGTTGTTAGTGCTTATAAGCAAAACGGTTGTAGGCATAAGAACATTTTTGATCAAAACATGGTTGAGTTCCTAAAAATATCTACATTAAACAATATTGAGTCGTCTGGGATCTTCTGAAAAGGATGATCTCTGGTACGTGTCTCCTATTAATAACTTTGTCAATTTTATGGTAGAAAGGTAGGTCAAAATATGAAAACATTCCGCATAAATTCCAAACGTTCCAAAGTTTTAACTGAACACCACCCACCCAGGATCAGCACTAAAGAGCTTAACCATTTTGCTCTAGCACACCTGCCAAATCATCTGCTGATGATTGGGTTCTTCTTACTACTGGGTCGCGTTATAAAACAGCAAAAACAAACTCATGCAAATGGCAAGATCAAGGACTTCAGCTGTGTGACACAGACCTCATAAGTTACATTGTTTGATAGCTACAGTAACTACCAGTCAGCCACAACATTATGACCACCTCCTTGTTTCTACACTCACTGTCCATTTGATCAGCTTCTCCTACTTACAGGAGCACTTTGTAGCTTTATAATTACAGACTGTAGTCCATCTGATTCTCTGATACTTTATTCTCCTCCTATCACCCTGATCTTCAATGGTCAGGACCCCAGAGGACCACCACAGAGCAGGTCATTCTCAGCACCACAGCGACACCAACGTGGTGGTGTGTTAGTGTGTGCTGCGTTAGTACGAGTGGATCAGACACAGCAGTGCTGCTGGAGTGTTTAAACACCGTGTCCACTCACTGTCCACTCTATTAGACACTCCTACCTCCTATAGTTGCTCCACCTTGTAGATGTAAAGTCAGAGACAGAAGCTCGTCTGTTTCTGCATGTTTTGTGTTGGTGATCACAGGACGCTGCCCACAGGATGATGTTGGATGGATTTCTGGTTGGTGGGCTATTCTCAGTCCAGCAGAGGGTTTTAAACACATATATGTTGCAAATACTACTTAAAAAGATTGGATTTGGGTCCCTTTTTCCTGCTGTTTGAATGTAACCAGTGTGTCATTTTGCCCCAAAATTCACATATATACATAAACTATTAGGATGGGCCTGGAGCCTGGAAAGCCTCTGGCTGTTTAGCATAACTTAGGTTTAGTTTATGTAGTCAACAATCCAAATTGACAAATTGTAGCAAGCATGTGGTGCTATTTCTCTAGAAAAAAATGATTCTGTCTCACTTTCTGTACTGGTTCTAAAGGGTTAAAACCCATTTTACTTTATGTTGTCCAATACTTTTTCTACTGTCGCCTCTTTCCCCCTGACTCCTCTCCATCTGCCTCACTCAATGTGTCTGTGGAAAGGGTTTTTTTTTTCCCCATATGCCTCTCAAACGGTGTGTGAAATGAAAGGATCAGTTCCTCCTGGAAAGAACAGGCTTGCTACCAATGAGGCCCTCATGTGAAATTCAGGAATCCTCTGCCTACTCCCCTCAACCCCATCCCAACACTCTCTTTGTTATAACTCCGAGAGAAAGAGTACAGCCAGATCTTTCAAGTGAACGCAGCCTCTCAAAGACCAAGCACACTCCTCGGTGCTCAAATGACAAGTGTATTACGTTTACATAGGGTGTACTTTCATGCTGCCTTCATTTAGGACTAATTATAAACTATAAGAACACAACACTGTGAACATTTTGCTCCTCAGCATCTCAAGAAACTCATTATCGGTGGATTTTTTTTTTTTTTTTTTTTTTTTTTTTACGTTCCTGGTGGAAGAATGGATACAGTGGATGATATGTTGTAACCCTGTCAGAGAAAAAATAAATAAAGAAAGAAAATAAATAAATAAATAAATAAATAAATATGTATATATGTATACATTTTAATTTAATTATTACACACACATATATATATATATACACACACACACACACACACACACGTATGTATGTATGTATGTATGTATGTGTATATATATATATATATATTGTGTGTGTGTGTGTGTGTGTGTGTGTGTGTGTGTGTGTGTAATAATTAAATTAAAACATTTATATCTCCAAAATGACTGCAGGTAAAAAACAACACATTTTTTTTAAAGGACAATTTTTAAGCTTTTCTTTTTGTCTCAGATCTTGAAACAATGTAAAGAACCAGATTCACAATATGTCAAAAAGTAAAAAATGGCAATGCATGGAGACAATATTTCTGCATGACAACATGTGCAGGTTATATTATCTCTAGAGTTTGTGTTGAAGGATTGTGGGAGGTTTATAAGCCTTGGTTTAAAGGATATGGTCTCCACAGCTGGGGTGACTGTCTATTTAACTTAAATTCAAAGATACAACAGTGACCCAGATTTTTGCTTAGATCTGGTTGCTTCATGTAGATTTGGAAGAAATCCACAATGAGCCACTTGAATCGAAATTCTTTTTAATGGTGTGGAAATTGGGACCATTTAAAGAGCATGTACAGGCACCATCAGTTTGGTGCTCTTACGGATTTAAAGCATCACTCCAGCGTCTCCTGGCGCAGCAGGTGAGGAGACAGTAATGGTGTACTCAATGCTGTATGTGTCCATGTGGTGAGCAGCACTATTCTGCTGTTATTGATTGAGCTGTGGGGAAGCTGAAATGCAGCGCTGCGGCTGTAATCCTGGTCCAGGGCCTCCACTCAATAGCCCAGACTCTAATCCCCAAGCCGTCAGCACGGCCGTACAAAGACAGGGATGATTCCCACCTTTAGGACGTTACACGATACACTTTTCATCGCTTTATTTATTCTTCCCTTTCGGGCTTGGCAGCAGGGGGATTAGAGCAAGCTGTCTTGCCTTTTGTTTAGCGCGTGTCCTTTCTTTGCTCAGATGAAGGCTGGGTCAAGAAGGTGGAGTCTCAGGTGAGATTCTTCTCTCTTTGCTCTGCCTCTCTCTTTCTCTCTCTCTGTCTTTCTCTCTCTCTGTCTCTCTCTCTCTGTCTCTCTTTCTCTCTGTCTTTCTCTCTCTCTCTCTCTCTCTCTCTCTCTCTCTCTCTGTCTTTTTCTCTCTGTCTCTCTGTCTCTCTCTCTCTCTCTCTCTCTCTCTCTCTCTCTGTCTTTTTCTCTCTCTCTCTCCCAGTGCCTCTCTATCTCATTCTGAGGAACCACACTCTTTAACTCGAGGAATGTGTCTGCGTTTGACATTCTTTCATTTAACAGATTCTTAGGCAGAGTAAATTACAGAAACATGCTCTGAGTAAATGGTGAAGTGATATTAGTGCATAGAAAGCCCTGCAAGGACAATTAACATAGTGACAAAATCTATGCCCCGCACAGAGGCACAAGGTCAAAACGTTGATTTCACATGTGCTGTTCAGTCTTTTTTCACAAGTATAATTTTTTTTTTATCATTTATATCCTAATTTTTCTCCAATATGGAACTGCCAGTAACCCATCCCTGTAAGGACTCTACCACCATCACCCTAACCATGTCCCTGACACTACGAGGTTGAAGACAAACACATGGTCCCTCCGATACATCAAAAACAAGACCAACATATCACAAAACATAAAGGATACAGAACCACCCACCCCACCTTGTGAGCAAGTCAAATGGAGACAGTAAAGGAAAAGCTCACTCAGAGTTGGAGGACAAAACCTTGGGAGGAACCAGGCTCATGAGGGATGACCCTCCTCCTCTGGTGAAACCACTCATATATTATCAATATGGAGACAGTGGACCATCACGTCTTCTGTAATGCTCAGGTGTGTTTGAGTAATGATGTTTGATGGTGGACGTAATAGTTACAGTAGCAGACAATTAGGGTCCATCTGAATTTCTACATGGTTGGTGACGGCAGGTGGGCCTGATTTCTTGTACTGATGCTTCTCATACTGAATCATTAGATATTTGCAAGCTCAAATAAGTATAACTGAATAAAAATAACTGAATTTAGATATTTGTATGAATAAGGACTCATAAGGACTAAAAAACACTTTACATCTCAGACGGTTGGAAATTGATCATCCAGAGTGTTTTTCAGCTGAAAATAAAATAATTATGATGAGTTATTTGAAATGAATTTATTGACAAGGATATCTGTAAGAATAAGTTCTATTAATGATACTTGAAAGTGGTCCAATGTATCAATATATCCCTTCTCCCTACTTTTATTTTGAAATTTGAACACTGTGTGAACAAAAAAAAGTGAGCAAACAGCCCCTTCCTTCTCATTTTACTCTATAACCCAATATCTGTGTCAGTGACTGTGTAAGTCCCGCCCCTTCTTGCTGATCAGTCTGTCGAGCATTTACACATAGACAGAGCAGTAAACATGCACTGGAAGCTTCTTTGGCATTTAAACTGGGGTTTAATTCAGTTGGAAACAAGTTATGTTTAGCTGTTAACTGAGCTGTGTGTGTGGGGGGGGGGTGTGTGTGGGGGTGTGTGTGTGTATGTGTTATATTAAAGAATTGTGTATTAATTAAGAAGTTGAGCGCTTAGCCCAGCACTTCAGATCAGTGTTCAGATCAAATTTTTGCCACAGTATAATTTATCACCTGTCATTGTATTAGATAATCGTATGATATCAGGACTGATATCATAAAAACCCTGTTTCTCGTCTGGAAAATCAGATCACACTTCCTGCCTCCTCACCTTCGACCAAGTTCCATGTCCATGTAATTGTATAATTGGCTGTAGGCACCTATTATGCGAGAAAGAGAAAATTACTGACTTTCATAAAAAGCCACTCCATGCCCTTGGCAATACCATGCTACTCCACTGCCCTCACGTATCCCAGCCCATATGAAGTAAGTCTGGACCTGCCAATCAATTGGCTGATATCATCCCTCCTCCACGTGTTGCAAAATTACCCTACTCAACAAATGATCTTAAATCACTATCTTTTAGGTCTAGTTTCCCAGACAGGAAGCCTTCATGGCCTCCAGCACCTTCATATTTTTCTTCAGAATGCTGTGTAGTCCATGATTAAGCTTAATCCCTGTCTGGAAAATTAACTGATATAGTATAAAATTTAATTAATTAGTTCAAGTTACTGTCTCTACTGTGGGGGAGGATTTCTACAGGACTTTGGAGCACTACTGGTGAGACGGTGGCCTGGTGGCACCTTAGCACCTTTGCCTCTCCCCACTGGGGTCTTAGGTTCAAGGCCATGCTTGGGTGAAGTTTCCATGTTCTCCCTGTGTTTGTGTGGGTTTCCTCCTAGGACTCCAGTTTCCTCCCACATTTCCATAACATGAAGGGAAAAAAAACAAAACATGGATTGTCCTTTGTGAACCCCCCTGGGTGAATCCTTCAGGCGGACAGTTGTTTCTGGTACAGGGTAGGTTGTACACTGTTTTCTGAGTATATTTGTGAAGAGTGCTGATGGTAAAGCATCCTTGAGTACCTACAATGACACTGTATAAATGTAAATTCATTCATGCTCTAAAGATTTTGTGTGTTAGTGTGGTCAAGATGTTGGATGGTCACCATCCCACTTCACCCCAACTCTGCAATTCATGCCAAATGTATTGAATGGAGTGCCATCATTCCAGAGAAGTGAGTTCCACTGCTCCATTGTGCAATGCTGGGGGGCTTTATACCCCTCTGCCCATGCCTGGCATAGCCGTGGTGCCAACCGTTTCATGTTCATTTGCTACAGCGAGTCCTATTCCATTGGCAGTACGTCTCTACAGGGGCTAGACGAGCTGTGTCTAGTACACATCTGTATCAGCAAAGGAAGAAGGTGAATGCCTTCATTAGAAAGGGTGTCCACAAACATTGTGACCTATAGTGCATACAGTGTTTATGATGGTTGAGCCCTAAATGCACAGGAGTGAATCTCAGTGCAAGCACACTTATTACACTTGTTACACTTTATCGCTCCTTCTCCAGTGAATTCCAGTGGGAGGCATTGTTCACGTGCCACAGATGTTCAGCACCTTTAAGACATCAGACATGAGTTTGTTTGAATATGAGCCATAGATGCTTGATTTGAATTCAAAACATGCTTGTGTTGGAGTCCGTCTGTCAGGGCCAGAGTCTGGCTGTGTTTAGATTAGAAATCTCTATCAGGGGAATGCATGATTAGGGACAGCGAGAGAGTGCACACGCACACATACTGCCAGGTATCACTACACACACCCAAATCAACCACACTCCACAGCCAGTGCATTTTGATCACATTCTGATTTCCACCTCCAGTCCAGCGCCATGCCCTCAGCCTGCAGCATTAAGCACGAGTGCTACAAAATCACGGCTCAGAAACCTGTCAGTTGCACAGAACGCTGTTAGAATAAAAGCAAGTCTGAATGCGAATTTGTAAAGCAAACAGTGCCCGGACGTTTGGCGGTGTTGCCGCGGCTATTGCCTCCTCCATTCATTTCATTAGAGCCACTCTTCTGAACCATCTAATGAGCCTGCTGACCTAGATGTGACCTCACCGTGACTTCTGACATGACATTACCTCTGCCCCTCCACCTCGTTAATCTTGCCAAGGACACTGACTCCATACACACATATCTAAATTAGCACAAAGGCACACAAACCCGGCGCTTATTGAGCTCTTTGTAGGGTAGGTCTGTCTGCATTGACTCGACACTAATCCTGTAGGGGAGAGTGGGGTACGATCCCCACTGTGAGTTTCCCCACTGCGAGACTAATAAAGGATTATCTTATCTTATCTATGAATATTGGGTTATAGAGGAAAACATGGAGAACGGGGCTGTTTGCTTGCCTTCTTTGCCCACACAATGTTATATTTCAGAAGTATGGTAAATGTAAAGTAAAGAAAATGGATAATACTATATGTAAATATCAAAAATAAATAAACCTGCAAGCAATTTGTGGGTTATAGCACAAACCAGGAAAATTACATATACAGTTCAGGCAACCATGGCTTAAGTTTTTCACTATATAGTGCCATATATTTCAATAGTGCAATGCTAGAATGAACGAATACAGGTGGCAGCAGTGTATTAGTATCAGTTAAACACAATGTTATTTCCCAGTAGTATGTTTGAAGTTGCCAAGTATTTTGAGTTGTTCAAGATGAGGCAGAAATTCATGTATCACCAAAAATTTATTATATATTGCATTTGATTGTAATTAGTTTTTGAACTAGTATTTTGATTGCTGTAATGCCCAAAAGGTTCAATGTAGATGAAACAAATTATTAGAATGTCATTATATATGAGTATCTCAAATTGTAACATGATCTGACCCAAAGTTAACGAGTTATAGCAAATTAGGCTTTAAGGGTTGATTGTTACAGGGAAACCATGTTGAGTTTTGTTCATTATTTGGTTACAAGCTCTTCAATGTCAAACCAGATCAAATTTAGGGCACATGGACAAAATTCCAGAGACTACTATGAAAAAGTAATTTCTGAACAATTAATGATAACGAATAAACTAAGCATAATTTAAACTCATAACAAAATTGTCTGGAATACTGCAATGAATAAAATTCTCCAATTTGGTTTGTTATTTAAAAGCTGAACAAGATATATTTGATTTTCATGAACAGCGCCCCAAGTGGTTTGACACTTCAGAGCTTGTTAGGGAGGCTCAAATACTTGTTGAATTCCAATTTTCAGTTTATCAAGTTACAGACAACTAGAATAAAATTTCTCCTATAAATAATAATAGGCGTGTGTGTCCGTCTCCTATAAATACTATAAATACATTATTTGGTAAATAAATGTATGTCAAACTATGAAAACAATCCACAAATTTGGCCTAGAAAAGGTTAATATCTGGATTAATACAAAATAATTTACTGTGGCTGACTAGTCAGTTCCCATTTTCTTTAAAACACTGTATTTACTCTCTCTCTCTTTTTCTGTGTGTGTGTGTGTGTGTGTGTGTGTGTGTGTGTGTGTGTGTGTGTGTGTGTGTGTGTGCGCTCATGCATATAGTAGAACACACTCTGAACTGATAACATCAGATTTGTAATCACTATTTAACAGTGTGATGAATATGTGCATTATCATTAAAGCCTCCTTCTCTCAGTTCTGAACAACTGTTTAGTTAGAACCAAAGGAAGCAGCAGGGTTCTTCGGTTCTTCAGCTAATGCAACATTTCCACAATGTTTTTTTTTTTTTATTGTTGTTTGTTTGTTTATTTTTTTAAACCAGCTGTAATTAAATTAATTACAGGGTGGGAATAAGATATCTCCCCAAATGAATAAAGGAAAAGAACAAGTCCAACTAATTACTGCCTTCAGTAGTTTGATTGGCTGAATGTAGTGTGCTAGGTCTGGGCTGGAGTTGAAAGCTCCTGGAAGGTAGCTCTCCAGGAGCAGGTTTGGTGACCCCTGGAATAAAATACCTTGTTATTGCATGAATATAACCTAATGATGGTTTGGGTGACGTGGACCAGCATCTAACATGGAACTGCAATAAAATAGTTCCACAGTAGACATGGTTTTGTTACCTCCTGAAATGCTCCTCACTATGGCAGCTGAGAATTACGTGAATCGTGAGAATTCATGAAGACGTCTCGTTATTGTAACCTGTCACAATACCTCCTTACCTCCTTGAGAATGTTCTTGACTTGAGTTGACATTGTGAAGGCTTGTTTTTTTTCTCCCAGGAAGTAATTGTGCAGTCATCTACATTGTCTCCAGGGCTTTCTTTTGACCCCACCAATTATACTGATTGTTATCTTTCCTTTTATTTCACCAAAAGATTACCTATTTGGCCTCCTTCTTTGTCATGTAATTTGTTGTTATGTAATGAGGGAAAAGGGTACAACTGGCCATGAAACCGTTAATCAGTGATTTGTACAAATACTTTTGAGCCTTTGAAAACCGAAGCACTGAATATGTGTGTAATTAATCATGCAGTCGTGTAGTTTTATTTAAAAACATGTTTTTTTGTTCAGTCCAAACAGACTTCATTGAAAAAGATAGGAAAAGATAAGTTAGACTTTTATTGTCCCAGTGGGGGAACTTGTTACAGCAGAATACACAGTAAGTAGATAAAGAGCAGTAAGTAAACACAGATGCACATCACACAAATACAAAATATGCTATAAAAATAAATAAACATAAGTTAGCTCAAAAAACGTTTTAGAAATTGCATAGAAATGATAGATACAGGGCCCCGAGTGGCGTAGCGACTCAGCCACTACGATCCTGGGGTCGCTGGTTTGAATCCAGGTTCATGCTGCTCACCATCGGCAGCCGGGGTCGAGAGGGAGAGAAATTGGCTTGCTCTCCCTTAGGGGGGGCGTAGACGGCGCTCCTCCCACATCTCACAGGTGCGCTGCCGGTCGACATGGGCGTCTGCCCTCCATTGTGTCAGAACCGGGGGTCCGGCGTTCTCCTCCAAGCGCGATGGCTGCCCGGCAACGATACAAATGGCGGCATTTCGAAAAGAGGCGGTAGGCTATCGTCACATGACTCGGAGGAAACATGTGGATGATCTCTTCCCCCCTAGTGTCAAGAGCAGGGCATGGGAGGCTACTTAGGGGGATGAGTAATTGGCATATCTAAATCAGTAGGGATGAAAAATTGGAAACATAGAAATGATAGATATTACACTTGTACAGTTCTGTCAGCAGCAAATAATTCACTTGAATTCTTGCACAGATGATTCATTTTTGCACAGAGGATACTCTAGTTAAGGTACAATATTATAACTAATACGTACTATGACTGGGCGATATGACTAAAATTTCATATGTCGATATGCTGAAGAGAAATGGAAATATACATTATGATAACAATTGCTGATGTTACAGTGTCACTAATTGTATCACAAAAACGCAGCATTTCAACAAGACTGGACTCCATACAGTTTCCACACCAATGACCCACTCACCCGTTTTTTGGAATTAAGTTGTACACGGTTGGTAACCTGCATAGCAGATGCAGTTTTGCAAAATGTCTATTTTTATATCTTGTGCAACATATATCTCAACATATCGATATTTACTAAACTAAATATTGCCGAGTCCTAATAGGTACCCATTTCAGCATTATATAAAACCCTGGGCAGAGAGTGTAGTATAGCAAATTTACAGAAGTCTTCCAGTGCATGGTTCCCTCCATAACCCAAAAAAATTACATTTTTCTTTCATTATGGGAACATTCAGGTATTTAGCCCAACAAGACATAAACACCTTCACACACAGACACACACATTTCATAATACACTGAAAAACAATTACTCACAGACACTCAAATTCAAACTCATACTATCATTTTCTCAAAGCCACTGACCCACAGGTCAACCTGACATCAAACATCGCTATTAAGTGTTCTTAACAAACCCAGCTTCCATTGCTGCCAGCAAGCAGGCATAGTAGGCATAGGACAGAGATGACTGCCATGCCTGCTTCTCTCTTTTTTGGACTGGCTGATGGACTCTTGTTGCGTATTGTGCCAATGTGCTTCTCACACTTCATGTCCCACATGTACAGCCTGGAGGGACATGTGTAGCATTTACAGACGGAGCCTGCCACATTCCCCTGCCATCCTCATTTCAATGCGCAGCATCACTGGCTGGAACACAAAGTGCTGGATGTGGAGTTCTGAACTGGATGAATCTTTGTTGTGGTGCTGGACGGTGCTGATAAAAGTCAACATTACAAGAGATTCAACACGTGTGACGGTGTAGAGGTGTCAGATGATTTTTACGTTTGCTTTAATCAAGTTAAAAGGCCCATATTCTAGATTTTCCCTGAGGTCCGTTTATCAGCACACATGTTTAATAACCATCAGTGACCCAGTTCCATTGGCCACCATGCATGCCCATGCCCTAACAATGCCTCCACCATGTTTGGCAGAATCGGAATCAGAAATACTTTATTAATCCTAGAGGGAAATCATCATAAACTGGGATCATAAACTGGGAGCCTGGTAATATTGATAATAGTATGAGATTTAATATTCATCACAGGGCATTTTATATGCATTAAAAGGCCTACATTCTACACATCATATATACCCATCTTCACATACAGTACACACACCCAGTCAGCTATATCCATTGACTCATACACACACCCAGTCAGCTATATCCATTGACTCATACACACACCGAGTCAGCTATATCCATTGACTCATACACACACCAAGTCAGCTATATCCATTGGCTCATACACACACCCAATCAGAAATATCCATTGGCTCATACACACACCCAATCAGAAATATCCATTTGCTCATACACACACCCAATCAGAAATATCCATTTGCTCATACACACACCCAATCAGAAATATCCATTGGCTGATACACACACCCAATCAGAAATATCCATCTGCAGTTATGTTCTATGATCTTGAATGTAGAAAGGTACACATTCTTAGTTTAACTGATCAAGTAACAATATGGTCATTTAATGCTTGAGGACAAAATTTCCTTTGAATTAAACATTATTTAAAAACATAGATCAATATAGCAACTGTTAAAGTTGTCCTTTGTTGAAAAGAGTTAGAATAATAATGACCAAAACAAATGACATGCATTTTGGTTGATGAATTACTGCATCCATTACCACTGTTAAAACTAAAACTCAATATTATTATTATAATATCAATACCAGTATACCAAACTCTACATATCATACTGGTTTATAATTATGAATATTCAAATCGATCTTTGATTCATATAAAGCTCTATAGGGATCAATATCCCCCTGGATTCAGTGCAGAAATCAGATATATAAAAGTAAAGGTGCTTATAGACCCACTGTGCTGCATGCCCACACCCATCCACACACTGTATTACAAACATACACACTAGTGGACTTACACGCTAGGGGGTAGTGAGCATACATGCCCAGAGCAGTGGGCAGCCCTGTCCAAGGCACTGGGGGAGCACCTGGGGGTTTAAGTGCCTTGCTTAAGGGCACTTCAGTCATGCCCTTCCAGTTCAGGGATTTTCAGACTGACTTCCAGATGGAGGTTATTTATTAAAGGCTGCTGCACACTCACAGCACAACAGCGCCCCTTCTGGAGAAAAAAGGGAAGGCAGAACAGCTTCATATTGACTTGATTTAATTCCAAGGAGGAGGCGTTTCACTTTTTTTTTTTTTTTTTTTTTTGTAATGAACAGTGTGAATGGTGCTGATTCCCTTATACACTAGCTTTTTCAGACATGTACTTCAGTGCTGCAGTTCATGGAGCTGAAGTTAAAAACCTGTTATTATAAGTAAAATATTCCTAAATTAATAAATATTGAATTGAATCAAAAGGACCTTTTGATATGGAATCAAAACGTTTTGGGAAATCAGTGGCTACACCCAACCCTAGTAATGAACACATCTACCCCTCTGCTTTAGATTTACATAATGGGAATCGTAGCCTGAATCTATCTAGTGCACACCTGAGATGTCTGCTCCGCTGATCTATGACACCTTCTCGGGCTGGTTCAGGTGTGTGTGTGTGTGTGTGTGTGTGAAGCAAAAGCCCACTTGTTATGTTTTTTCACTGCAGAATAAAGTCCTATCCTATTAGTGGAGCACCATTGTTGACATTGAATTCCATTGCCTTGCAGGCTGTCTGAAGTTGAATGCCCTGTAAGTACAGAGAACCTTATTTCCAGACTCAGTAGGGATTCCTTCTATATATACAGTATGAGAGTGTGTGCATGTGTGTGTGTATGTGTGCATGCTGTTCTCTCAGAGGCCTTGGCGCTGTTAGTTGCTGCTGGTGATATGAAGTGCTGGAGGATGGCTGGGATTAAATTGCCACCCTGGATTCGTACCCTCTGTCTTATCACATGAGGCCAGCCTGGCCTCGCTGACAAACCCTCTGCACTATCTCCAGGCTCTAGGCTGGCAAAGCAGCCACCGGCACCCGTGTTGCTCCCGCCGATAAAGCTGGAGAGGGGAAGGAAGGCGTTGCGGGGCGAGTGAGAGGAGGAGAGAGCGAGGGGGTGGGGGGGTAGAGACCAGTAGCCTTTTAGAGAAAGGAATGAAATGCTAGAGCAAAGGCTGAGGAGGATGTGAAGTTAACCGCAGGTTAGAGAGGGCTGAGATGAATCATACGACATGATATAAGCAGTTTAATTCCATTAAGGGTATAAGTGATGTGCTGGAATTTCATTAATGATTACAGACAAGGGCTGGGGATAAATCCCACATTACAAATATTCATATCTCCCAGCTCCCATTATGGCTTGTTCATGTTTATATAACTGGTAAAATTGGTACAGCAGTCATGCAAATTAAACAGCATCCAATCAATGCCTTGAATCCATGGCTAATTTGTAAAATCACATTTCAGACTGGTTCTGAAGACAGCAACCACCAATGGTTGAGAATAACCAGAGAATAACCATCAGCATTATTAAATATTTGCCTGAATTTGACCGTTTGTGCCTACAATGTTTTTTGTTGTTGATGTTGTTGTTGTTTTTTTTTGGCTTATGAGTGGTTTTGAGCTGCAAGAATTCTGATGAGTTATTTGTAACGATTCATAAAATTCTAAATACTTGACAGTGGTGCAAATAAATAAACATATATTTTGTATTATTTATGTACGTATCAGTATTATCCATTCTCATGACTTTCCTCCTGAAATATAAACACGGCGTGAACAAAGAAAGGGAGCAAACTGCCTATTCCTTCTCACATTTTCTTTTATGACACCATTTTTGGGTCAGTGATGTCATTACTCCGCCCACTCTCGCTGATCAGTCAGAGTCTGTATGCAGGTTGAACATGTACGTGTGGACAGAGCAGTAAACATGCACTGGAATCTCATTTGGTATTTAAACTGGGATTGAATTCAGTTGGAAATGAGTGCATTTGATCTAGATTACACACTGATTCTGGGCCCTCCGTGGTGAGATAGGGGACGTCTTGTGGTTTGTTATGATATGCGTGTCGTGTGTAGAATATTCGGATCCTAACAGTTGATTGGTTATTCTTTTTCTGCCTTAAAGGTAGCATTGCATTCAGATCTGTTTTGAGCAATGATTTTCCACACGAGCTAAATCCGTGACGAGGTCATGTTTTACAAAATCCCCCTTTTGATGTGAGATGAGAGCCTGTTATCTGTGTATTAGGCCACATGTGAGTATGGACGTGAGAGGTTTGTGGATGATTACAAGAAACAACACGTAGAAATAGAATCCTTTCGGAACTGGTTGGAGTAAAGGTTCAGCTACGCAGTGAACGCTGCTAGTTTACAAAAATTAGTGACATGCCTCAGCTTGTTGGAGAACAGATAAGTACACTTGACTTGACAAATTGATTTGACCTTAGATAAAGAAGTACGCGCACACACACACACACACACACACACACATTCACAAACACACACACTTCCGCAGCAGACACACTGCTGCCATTGATGTAGGGATGAAGCATTCTGCTGTAGAGAGGTAATCACATAGATTACAGCTGAGAACTAATAAAACGACTCCCTCTGCACAAGGATACAGCACTAATGGTGATAGGAGGGGGGCTCGTTTTCTTCTTTTCTTTTCTTTTCTTTTTTTTGCAGGGAGATCGGGTGGGAGGGGGTCCGCATGGCTTCGATCAGTCATTAAAATTCTGTCATCTTCTGAAGTTGTGGCTCAAATTGGATTGCACTTTGGGTTGTTTGATTTAAGCACAATTTACTGTGTTGGGTATGAGGCCAGTGGCCTTGTGCTTAAAACCCTGTCATTGATTGGATGTCACTGTTGGTGGATTTGTGTAAATTACTGCACGGCTCTTTGCTTAAATTGAGGAGAACAGGGAGCCTCCAAGGTAAAACCGTGGGAGTGCATTTCTGCGAATATTTCCATATTGTGATTTAACAATAACTCCAAAGGAAGCTGTTGCATGCCATTATAGTAATGATGTTTGTTCTGCATTGAGGGAGAACTTTTTTTTTTTTTTTTTCCCCACCTTCTTTCTTTCATTTTTTATTTTTTTTCCCCCCTTTCCATGGCTCCCAAAATAAATATGGCCTTGTGTATTCCTGCAGAGCCAGCATGAGCTCATTTCCGATATTAAAGCATGCACACTGTGATATATTAAAATGTCTTTCTTTTCTCCGTGCTGGGGGGCTTTTCCATATGCTCCCTCCTATATTGACTGTCTGCGTCTTCTCTCCAAGGAAAAACACATGACAACACCAGAGCTGGGTGTCGCCTTTCACAAAAGTGCCCTCTGGCCAGTATTACCATACTCGCGGAACAATCCATCAGTTTGGGTTAAATCGTACATGCCATTCCTGCACTGTGTACACATGCATAATGAGCTTTGTGAATGTGGTGTGTGCCGCGATGGCAGTGCTGCAGAAATCTGCATACGTGATACGGCACATCCACAAATTACGTTTGACTTTGCATGGGCCCATTAATCAGAGTAGAAATAGCTCGGTGGTGTGAGTGTGTGAGCAGGCTGTTGTGAAGGAGTGTGTGCATGGCTGTTTGAGAGCAAGGGTATAAGTCACACACAACTATCCTAGCAAGTGGAATAAGACGCATTAAGGACTTCTTATTAATCTTCAGACCTGATCTTCATGTCCATCGCTTCCTCTCAGGTGTGAACACCAGAGACCATGCCAGACTGACTTTAATGACCTGAAATAGATGAATGGAATTGCAAAAGCAGAGCTCAGAATACATCTGCTGGACAATCTTTAAAAGTGAGAGACTCTTCTGACACGGAGTATAAAGTAAGAAATAATGTGCATATAGAACGCTAGGAGAAATTATGGGGTGTTTTCTTAGATTGATATAACCGTTCTTGGGTTCTTGGGTTCTAAGAGTCAATGGTATTTTTGTTTGTATAATTCTTCTTTCACAATTTCCAGCTTAGAAAACCAGGGTCGAAACACTGATAAGGGCCTCAAAAAGTGCTTTATTGGAGGACATTACTAATTGTTAAATGGCCAAGATCAGCATGGGTTCCCGGTTCTCAGATTTCTTATCTGTTGTGCTAAACGGCATTGATCAGACTAGGATTGGTTCTCTTTCTGAATCCTGCTTCCTCTCAAAGTTTCTTCCTCCTGAAGGAACAACTTCCTTGCCAGTTGTGCCACTGCCTCGCCTCTGACTCTGGACCTCTGTAAAGACGCTCAGTGAGATTATGTTATGAAAAATGTTGCACAAATAGAATTGAATTGAATCCAGTGAAACTCACCCAAACACCAGAAAATCTCAGGACTGTGTGTTCCTGTTGCAGCAATTGCTTTCCTTTTGTAGAGGCATTAGCATATTGTTGAGTTGGTTGAGACATTCCCATCCACTGATGGGATGGAGGACTGGCAGAACAAAGGATGCTTCCAACCACTCTTGGTCCAAGTCTTTGCTCCAGTCTTAACTTTTAGAACCAGAGATCCACACTTTGTGGGCAGTTACATGCCTTTTTAATAACGCAGGATCAAAGTAACCTGAGCAACCACGTGTCCATGCTCAACCTGCATACAGACTCTGACCGGCCAGCGATCGGCAGGGCTGATGACATCACTCGCACAATATTTCTGCAATGGTTCCGATTGATTTTTCATCTTCTCTCAGCTTCACAGCTGCTGGTTCTTCACCCAGACAGCTCTCCTTTTCATGTTGGTTACTCCTCCAACTATAAATGCACAGTGTGATCAGAGAAAACCCAAATCTGACACTGAGCCAGACATTCGGCGTTATTTATTGATTGAATAATCATTGTAACGGGACACACCAGGGCAACAAACCACACCTGTCGGTCACATGTTCCAATACTTTTGTACGCAAGAGGACTAGGTGGGTTCAGACAAAATGGTGCTATAGGTGCAGATAAAACCGCTCTACATTAGACAAACCCTATGGTGAAATAAAAGAATGCACAACCTATGAACGTCACAACCTGCAGTCAGTCTGCGCTTCGTATATTTTCTCAGTGACACAGTGAGTCTAATGAAGGATTGAAATGATGGAGGTAAACACAGAAATGGGCAGGCAGCATGTCAGCCTCAATGCTCATTGGACTCCTCAGTCAATAGCAATCAGACTGCAGGTCGGTGACCTCGCTCCACTGACTATTCTCTCCGTCTGCTGAGTTTATCTATAAAATCTACTGCATGTTACCTTCAGTTTTTCTCCTGTAATGATACAATTTCTTGTGGACTGAAGCATATACTCAGCAGACAGGACTCTAAATCAGGGCCACATGTCAGTAGTACATCATTTTATAGAAATGGAAATGGAGATATAATCAGTGTTGCTGCAAACACTGAGTGTGCAGTAAGACCTCTTGAGGATTACAAGTACTAAATAGGCGTACTGTCCACTGATCAGCCTGCTCTCCAGTCCTGCATGTGGGTGTGATTTGTTTTCTTGATTGTGTGTGTGTGTGTGTGTGTGTGTGTGTGTGTGTGTGTGTGTGTGTGTGTGTGTGTGTGTGTGTGTGTGTGTGTGTGTAAATGTCATCTTAGCTTGTAATGACATGAGTGCGTGAGGGACCCTCTCATTTGGGAAACGTTTACAGAGCGTTGTGCTGTTAGATCTCATTCTTTTAACTGTTTTCTGCTCTGTGTGTGTGTGCGTGTGTGTGTGTGTGTGTGTGTGTGTGTGTGTGTGTCTATGCAATACATTTCAAAAGTCTAGATCTGTAGTAATCATGTTGTTTACATTTTTATTCAGCAGCTACAGTGCAGATTGAAAGGGCCCTTATCATGGAAGAGGAATGTGTGATGTCATAAAAACAGCTCATTTACATATAGCTGCCCATTCTGACTACAAACCTTTATCCTGCTCATTGACTCTAAAGTTACGGTCATGTGCAGCAATTTGGACGTTGCAGGAAATCTTTTTTTTTTTTTTTTTAAACATAAGGGGATTTAAACAATATTGATATGCGGAGGAAATATAACTAAAATGGATGAAATGACCTTTAATTTTTATTTTTAATTTAAGTTTTTTCATTTGTAAGATATAATGAATAGAAACACAATGGTCTTGTGGGGAAACAATAGAACACCCCTACATTTATTACTCTTAAAATGACTAAAATGAGTGTAAACTCAAGTGCAGCATATCAGCTGATTAGAGATGGTTAGATGGAGCCGCTCTTATTTAAGTCATTTAATGTTCCTGGACTTTAATTATGCTCAAAGGGATTATTAGGTAAATACACGCAACGTCATGCAAATGGGAGTCGCTCTGGAATTATAACAGTGGAATGTAAAAACAAACAGTGATTTTGAGGAGTTGAGTTTGAAGAGGTTAAACTTCAGACATTAGTTTGGTTTGCTCTTGATTGCTAAAGTGAGTGGGTTCTCTCTGAAGCCTTCACCAAGAAGGGTAAATGCATATGAGTATGAGAAGGGATTTCAAAGGATCTCTGGATGATTAGAAATAAGACGTTCCACTGAAAATAATTGAGAATGAAATGAAAACAATCCTGTAATGGCATCATGGGTCAAAATTCCATTCTTCCGCAAAGGAATTTTAATTGCATCACCTTTGTCTGTATGTTTTGATGGTGTTTGGAAGAAGATCAAATATTGATATGTCCGTATTTCTTAGTGAAGAACTAAATGGGTTTTGCAGTAAAAACCTTCTTTTTTTAATTGTGAGGGATTAAAGGGGGAAATGATGGTGCATAAAGCCACACAAATGATATAACAGGGAATAAGCTTTTTAAATATTATAAACATGGTGCCAGTGAGCCAATGTACCTATGAAACAGCAGTTTTAAAAACCCCACCACTACTTATTTTGGGAGTGGGATGAATAGGATGAATGGGATGAATGGGAATTTGTCTTTGAATTCAAAAACAGTAATCAGTCATTTCAACTCTGAACTGACCTTTATTTTGGCTGACCATAATTTATAAATGACCCATTAGTATAATGTCTGACTGAAGTGGAAGTCATGTGATACATTTATAATGAAAAATGACTGGTTGCAGGTATGTGTCATTTAAAAAATGCCAAAGCTAGAATATGGTATGTGACTCCCTGTAAAGTGTGGATCTCGGGTTCTAAGAGTTCAATTATCCCGACTTTTGAATAGTGTATTTACGTTGTAAATAGATGCCATTGTGACCATTGTGGGTTAATTAGTCGACAGATGTCATGGTCGACCACTTTCAATCAACCGTGGTTGTTTCTGTCCTGCCGTGCCTATCGGACTGCCAGGTTCATCAGTTAGTCCACGATCCTCTACTCTTTAACATTCCTCTCACTATCGGAGAGGCGAACACCGAGTTACATCATGTTTCGTGACGGGTGGAAAACTACAGGCCTGAAAAACACGAGACATGTGGCGAAGGATCTAATCCAATTAAGACAAATGACTTGTGCAGCGGAGGAAGGAGGCCCGGCTCACAGACATTAGCTTGTATGTGCACATCAGTGAGCGCGTGGTGTGGCATGGAGCTTGCATGGATCCCGTGTGAGGATGCATGTCCCCGTCCTTAATTACAGCAGCTCTGTGGAGGATTTGGGCAGCCTCTGTGTTAAACATTACTAATGACCGCTGTTACTGTAATCCCTCATGTTACTGTAACCTAGTGGGAATGAGTCCAGGCTGGCCATATATATACGATTTGGCAAGATTGACCATATTTCTGTTTTCTAAAAGACACCGGTGGGCCTGCCATGGTTGGTATTTTGGGAATGGGATGTTCCAAATAGGTCTAATTTGTAGGTTCATGGTAAAGTGAGTGCATGTGAGGAAGGGATAGGATTAAAGAACTCTACACTTCTGCAGCTATTTTAATGAATATTAATACATAACGGTTATTCATGCACTAAGACCTATAAAGAACCATAACACCTCCTTGTTTCTACATTCACTGTCCATTTTCACTCTGTTCTTCAAGTCTCAGGACCCTACAGGACAACCACACTGCAGGTATTATGTGGGTGGTGGGTCATTCTCAGCACCACAGTGACGCAGACTTGGTGGTGATGTGTTGCGCTGGTACGAGTGAGTGAGACAGCAGTGCTGCCGGAGTGTTTAAACCCCCCAGCGTCACTGCTGGACTGAGAACAGTCCACCAATCCGAAACATCCAGCCAACAGTGTCCTGTGGGGAGCATTCTGCGTGCACCGATGAAGGGCTTGAGGATGATCGAAACTGTTCAGACCATGGTACATGACCACATAAGCTACTTTCATGTCAGCTTGCATATGATCAATTAAAAAGCAATAAAAGTTTGTGTCTTTGCATGCCAATATAAAAATGATGTAAAAAAATACATAAATAAAGTTGCCGTAAAAAAATCGACCATTTATTTGAACCCTGTTCAGTGCTGCTGGTACAGAATGCCTGAAAGGCTAGAACCCTGTATGTGATTGATTTGACTATTGATTGACCTTTTCAGAAATATTCGGTCCACTTGGTTCCTCTGAGAAGATTTTTTCCTGTCACTGATTTGTGCTCATTTACGTTTGCGTTTAGGTTCTCTTAAGCTATAGTCAGTGGCCATATGCTTCTGGTTCTAAGCAATCCAAAGTAATGCCGCTCTCTCTTAAAGCTGTAAATAACCAATGGACGCAACTCTGAGATGAAATTAGTATGAAACGTAGATTTAGAAATTGCAGCCAAACACATCTTTTAGATCCTGAAAACAGAAGGAAAAACGTCTCTGGGGGGAAAGATTTATGGTAACCCTGAATTTTAATTTTGCCAAAACGTATGAGATCCGACTGTCTAACATATCCCCCAGAGCTTCACAGGCATTGTTGTTATGAGATTATTATTCACTCATATGACATCATTTTGCTTTGGCTCATCCGTGATGGTCAAAGACTCCTTGGGGATCCCAGATCCCAGTTTGGGAACCATAATATTAACCTTAGAACCCCGTAGTTTCATGTACTTTTATTTATAGTATATGTAGGAGACAGTCACATGTGCCAGGTATTGTTTTTTAGAAGATCCTAGTCTACTCGAATTTGTCTCCATTTGAGATGTAAAAATGAACAGAAATTAAATATTTGTATGAATTTCACCATATTTTGTTCAGAAATTCACCATTTGTTTTTCTTATAAGGGCTAAAATACATGTTACATTGATCACGCAGAGTGTTTTTGCTGCTGGAAATGCAAGAATGCTTATGAATTATCTGTAACAATCGACAAGGTTTAATGATTGTCTTGTGGACATTAAATTCTGGATGGCAGGTAGCTTCTACAACTTAATGAGAGTAAAACCGAGGTTGTCCTCTTTGACTCCTCTGACCTGTCTAGTGGTCACCTTTGAAATCTAGGTCACCTGTATTAAGCCACAAATGGAAAACCGAGGAGTGATCTTTGATGAGGACCTCAAGTTCGACAGACATATCTCCTCTGTAGTGAAAAGCAGCTTTTTCCATCTGAGAAACATCCAGAAGATTAAGTAATTCATGTCGGAAAAGGAATGAAAAAAGGTGATGCATGCTTTTATTTCATCTCACTGCTTCTCGGGGTCATTCAGTCCTCAGCGTCTCGGCTACAGTTGGTTCAAAATGCAGAAGCTCGAATGCTTACTGGTACAAAAAAAGTATGATCACATTATACCAGCACGAGCAGCTCTACACTGGCTTCAAATCCAGTTCAGAATTCATTTTAAAGTTTTATTGTGGGTTTGTGAAGCTCTGAATGGGCCGGCTCCCATCTACATAGCTGAACTATTCCAATTACGTTCACCTTCACAAGCCCTTAGATCTGCTGACCAGCTTCTTCTGTGGGTTCCCTGAACCAAGAAGAAACGAAAAGGTGACCAAGCTCTCTCTGAGGCAGCCCCAAAGCTTTGGAACAGCCTTCCTTGCAAACTCAACATGCTCCTTCCCTACTGATATTTAAATTGAGATGAATTCCAGAATTGAGGATGATGTACAATTTAAATTTCATATTAAGTGCTTGTTTTTGTTTTTTTTTTGTAAAGCACTTTGGTGAAAATCTGGTTGTTTTAAATGTGCTGTAGAAATAAATTTTACTTACTTAGGATATATATACGTCATCAGCCCCACCCCCTCGTGCTGATCAGTCAGAGTCTGCATGCATTGTGAGCATGTAAATGTGGACAGAGCAATAAGCATGCACTGGAAGGTCCTTTGGCATTTCATTTAATTTAATTTTACAGTTGGAAATGAGTGAATTTCAGCTGGATTACATGTGATAATCATACAAAGTCTTGTAATTTCTGATTTGTGTATCATGTCTGTAGGTAATTCTGATTCTGAGATATGAAACTTAGAATGTTACCAGCATGTAACTGCCTGCAGAGTGTGGATCTAGGGTTGTAAGAGTTAAGGAACCTGTTTTTTTTTTTGTAAACAAGCTCTGTGCGTCTGACGAATGTATTATTATTATTATTGTTGAAGAAATATGATGATGTACATTTCAGTTCATTTCATGTACCCCGAGGAGCTACAGACGTCTGAAGATGATGCAGGCTGGGGGTGGGAGTGGAGGGTTGGGGGGGTGTCAGTTTAACTATTCATCAGTAGTACTGCGGAGAAAGAAACATACACTCATGTAGACCTACATAAACATGAGCAGGGTAAATGTTTAATAAGTCTGTGTGGAATTCAGCCTAATTCGATCTGCCTGCTTCCCCTCAGCACTCCTGCTTGCATTCGTCTGGCTCCGTTTTATTTATTTTTTTTATTCCTTGCTTGTAGACTGAAGCTTGGAGTGAAGAGCCAGAGCAGGCTACTGCAGATGCAAACTCTGCGGTGTGAATCAGAATGTGCTGTTTCAGCCTGGATGTGGACAGCTCACCCAGACTAGGCCTGGTCTGAGACACCCTTATGAGCTGTACCTACTGTGAGTGCGGAGCCATTGACGACAGGAGGCTGCATGGGAAATCTCTCCCATCTGAAGCAACAGGAACACCTCGAATTAGAATTAAAGAGTAGGCTGAGTTGAATCGGGCTTAGATTGTTGAACGACTTGGCTGTATGTCTTATCATGGTCATGTAGCACGTTCCTCATCAATTGGTTATGTTTCAGGAAGAATGGAAAGCAAATCAGCTGCAAAAGCACCATGAATATTGCATCAGTGATCCACGGGATGGTGGGATGATGGGCTGCAGATGGTTCAGAAGGGCGCTGCTTTAGGTTTTCCCACTGCTGTGGAATTTGCATTGAATGCTGTCCCAGTACCCATCCATAAATTCAACAGATAAAGGTGGTGGTATTACTGATGTCACTGGAGCTGGGCAATTACAGCCTTTCTTGGGAAAACAGACACACCTATCAGCAGAGCCTGAAGTTAGAACCAATTACAGTTTCCGAAATGGGTCTTGGCTAGAACATATTATTGTAGGAAATATGAGATGGTTTAGAAGTTGTAGATAATGTGGAGTTTCTTTTACATAGACCTAACTGTCTGAGGATCAAAGAAGACCTCTTTTTTGCTTTTTGATCTGCTCTATTCTGGAAATATATGCTGTGTTCATCTGTTCTGTAAGGTCTAATAAGACATAAACATTTCTGTAATAGGTGTTTTTGAGCAATTAATCACATGGACAGTAATGTGATTAAAATGAATCCAAAAATACATTCTGAATGAGCTCCAGTGGAGTGGGGGACGGTTTTGGACAGTTTGATAAAACATTACTAGAAACAAATTACTACAATGTATTAATCATCATTGAAAAGCATCTTACGTCTACTTGTACATCTCAGGCAGTTTGTAAAAATGCCATGTTTTCATTATATATATATATATATATATATATATATATATATATNGAGAGAGAGAGAGAGAGAGAGAGAGAGAGAGAGAAAGCTAGAGATACAGATCTATAGAGAGGGTAAGGCACACAGAGGGAGAGAGGAGTAGGCAGGGGCGAGGCAAGTAAAGAGAAATAAAGAGGCAGATCCTGAGAGAAAGACAGAGTGGGAGACAGACAGCAGCAGGAGGCAGAGAGAAAGATGGGGGGCTAGAAAGAATTAGAGGGAAAGAGAAGCAGAGGCTGAGATCAAGATGAGTGAGAGAATAAGGGGACGGAGGCATAGAGAGTGAGACAGACTGACAGAGGCAGAGAGTGAGTGAGGCAAGGAAGATAGATGAGAAAAGACATAAGCAGGTTTTCCTGCTTATTTCCTGCTTATGCCAGGTTTTCCTGCGTGTGTGTATATATATATAAATAGAGAGAGAGAGAGAGAGAGAGAGAGAGAGAGAGAGAGAGAAAGAGAGAGAGAGAGATGTATAAAAGCATATTAATAGAAAGTTGACTGGAAGGGGAAAATGTGGTGGGAAAAGGTGCATAAGCAACAGAGATGTCCAGAGCTTTGAGAGGACTGTAAAGAAAAGAAGGGTCTGAGGCTGAGGTCAGTGCATCAAACGCACCCACACAAAGTCCCCCAAAGTCCTATTTTTAGATGTAAGTAAATTATGCATTTCATTTGGAAACCAAGAGTCCTAAAGTCTCAACTCAAGCTCCTATAGTCTGGAGGAAGAGTGAAGAGGCAGAGAATCCAAGGTGTCTGATGTCCAGAATGAAGTTTAGGGTGAGGTCATCTGCTGGTATTGGTACACTGTGTTTAATGAAGTCAAAAAGGAGATTTTAGAACCCTTCATATTTGCATTAGTGATGCCAGTTTCCATTTTTAGCAGGATCAAGACTCTAGGACTCTTGGTTTTCAAATGAAATACAGAATTTATTTACATCTAAAAATTGGACTTTTGGGGACTTTGTGGGCTGCGTTTGATCCACTGACCTCAGCCTCAGTCCCCTCCTTGTGAAGCTCTCCCAAGTTCTTGAAGGGTAGGGGTGACTCCAAGACCAGGGTCGAGAAACACTACACTAGTACACCTAAAACCAAAATACAGCGGTTATACTACAGCTGTTATACATCTAACAGCTGGCTGTAAAAGAAAAACTACAACTACACTCAGGCCTTGTTTCATAAATACTGTTCATCACCTGCAACTGTGTTTTAATTTATTCATTGCCGGACATGGCCAAAAATTCCTCAGCTCATATTCTTCATGTTCTGAACAAATCTCTCAAGGCACATTGCATAATGAGTGGTTGAAGATGAATTATTACTGATAGATATTGCCAACAGTGCACTTTCAGTTGTCAAACTGCAAGATAATGTATTCTGTGCATCTGCAATGAAAACCACGTTGGCTAATCCATATTAGAGCAAATTCAGTGTGTGGAGTCCTGAAATTTGTATGTTTGTTCCTGCTCTTCCTGACCTCCACCCACGTGGGCCTGATAAACAGGACCTGTATGCTCTGCATGGCTGGAACTGTCACATATTAATGCTAGCCAAGGAAAGTCTCGGAACAGTTTTATGGATTTCGAGAAGCAACATGCTGGGAAAATTGTATATAGAGTATGTGGGAGTTGTTTCTCTGAAGATACCATAACTGATCAATAAGCACATGCTCACACACAGGCTTGCGCTGAGACATATGCAGTATTGCTTTCATGCAGACACACACTCGCGCGCCAATTGTGAAACAGTGTGTAAAATATTTACATGGTTCTTGATTAAGAAAAATTCCCAATGCTGTCTTGTAAAAATCTTGCATCTCCATTGTTGACGTTGGTTGCTGGGGCATCATTTGATTCTGGCGGTTGTTTTTTACGTTGTGTCAAATTATTACGGTGAGTGGACCAATAGAAATGCTCTTCCATTTGGAAGAAGAGTTGATTAGTTGGTGACATCAGGCATGTTATAGGCAACAGTGCCGCACGTCCGCTGACAGTGACCTCACTCTGGTATGGAAGTGAAGAGGCTATAGGACTCTCATATGGTCACAAACTCATCAGTCGTCCAGTAAGTCAATGCAAAGATGCTATAAATGAGGAGACCGGTCACTGGTTGAAAGGCGAATGGACGTTCTCACTCAACAAGGCTTCTGTTAACAGATAAAGTCCTGCCCTTCAGCAAAAAGGGACAGTCAGGTTGATGCTTACAGATAAAGCCCCGCCCTTCAGTAAAAGGTCCAACCAGGTTGCTGGTTATAAAAGTCCTGTCCTTCAACAAAAGCGGTCATTTAGCTTGCTGATTATGGACAAATAAAATGCCAGTTAGTTTGCAGGTTGGGAGTAAATTGGGACATGAGTAAGTTGGGAATTCCTTGGAAATTCCTCAAATCAATTGGCTATGGGAGAGAGTGATAGAGGGAGAGAGAGAGAGTTGAGCGAAGCCCCAAAGTGGCCAATGATAGGGGACCTTTTTTTTTTTCAATTTTGCTGATCAGATTTATGTTTGTTATATTTTATTGCTGCTTCTTTGCGCAGCCAACTTTGCACTATGTGGATGGAAGTGATGCCATTGACGGGAAAGAAGGAATGTAGGTGGAGTTTGCTGACATTATCTGTTGGTGCTCTTGGCAGGGAAGGAGGTGATGTGGGTCAGGTTTGGTATCATTAGCTGGTGGTGGAAATGATGTGAGCGAGTTCACTAATGTGACGGCAATGCACGAAGAAAAGGTTGCGTTTGTGTTGCAGCCGTTTTCAAACATCGACAGCCACTCGTGCCAGAATCGTGCACATAGCCTTTAAGAGGATACATATACAGAGGTCACGATAAAAAAAACAAAATACATGTCGTTTAGACGTGATTACACTCAAGTGCCAATGCATAACACAAGAGTACGGTCAGCCTTTTTCATCGAGGTGTCAAGTCCTTCTCCGACAGCCCTCTCCTGCTCTGGTGCTTTATTGCGGCCCTCTGCGCTCTGGTTCCAGTTCTTTAGAGAGCGAGCTGTGGGTCAGGGCCCCCATGCCAGCTCTGTGATTGAGTTTCATGCTCTGACTGTAGGGGTCCTGAGTGCCCAGCATTGCCTCTGGGAGCGAGAAAGAAAGACAAAGAATGAGAGAGGGGTCGAGAGTGAAAAGAGGGAACAGAGCAAGGATGAGAGGAGAGTGAGCTGGTGGAGTGTGAGGGAGGAGGAGAGTGAGGGACAGAGAGAAGAAAATGAGATAGAGAGGAAGCACGAGAGAGCAAGATGAAGGTCAGGGCAGATGGTGAGAGACTAGGAGAGCCTACAACGGGAGCCCCAGGAACCTCCAGCTTTGGCTTTTTTTCTCCTCTAACAGTGAGATGAAATTCCCTCACAGCCTAATGCTTTGCTCAGAGCCAGTGGCCATTACCGCCACCGCTTCACCCCTGCTTTCTATTCCCCAAGCCGCGAGGTGCCGGCCACAACGGCTCTGTAGTCAAATTGATTCCATTCTTTTGATGTATCATTGTTGTCACTGCTAAGCAAAGCACCGCCGTGCATGAAAATATCTACCCAGGAGTCTCCTCACTGAGCGCCTGCCCGACTTTAGCCTTCCTTTTTGTTCCCGACTCTGTTTTTTCTCTTCCGCTCAATCCTGATTGGCTAAAAAAAAAAAAAGTGAAGAAGCAGCACAGTGTCATTTAGGATCCTTCAGAGATTCCTCTGTTAGAGTGACTTTTTTAAAAATAATGGATCTCTACTCTCATTGCTTTAAATATTAATCCCCTTCCTCCTTCTTTCACCGGGTCCTTTATCACCACAGTTATGCGTTTCAGCAAAAAAAAAAACAAAAACAAAAAAAAAACCCAAGCCCGACAGTGTGTGCAGAAATGTTAGCACAAATGTGTTTCAGTGAATAAGGCTCTTCTGGTCTTTTCTTTCCATGTGTTTCAGAGACAGATTTTGATACAGCAGCGCATTCATCCCAGAGATAAAGGCTCAAGTAGCAACCTTGACTCTCAAACACTCAAAAGCAGAGCCCTCGCCAAGGCGTTCTTGAAGAAAACTCCATTTTCACATGCTCTTGCATTTTTTTTTTACACAGCTGCAGTTTTCTATTTGTCCTTTCTCTGGTTCTTTTTTTTTTTTTCATTTCAGGGAACTTGTGATACTAATCTGATGCCCTCATGCCCACAGGCAGATATCTGAAGCAGACACGAGGCTAGAATATGGAAAACACAAGACTGCAGTCAGACAGAGAACATGTACATGCAAGTACACTGTGTGTCCAACACCGGACACCCCTTCTAATGTGTGAATTCAGTCGCATCACGAACGTCAGCAAAACAGCTTTCAATACTTTAAACATTTTAAAGCTACATTTAAAGGTGATATAACATAAATGTGTGCAATAAGGGTATATTAATTAACAGTACTTATGACATTGATGTTCTAAATGGTCTAGTAATGTCTCAACGGATTATTAATTATTAATTTTAAATATGTAAGACACACCAGCCATTAGGGGTGTAGCTTGTGGACTTCTGGCGCCGGTCCCAACCCCGGAAAAATGGTGAGGGTTGCATCAGGAAGGGCAGATCCGCTGTGGCGACCCCTAAAGGGAGCAGCCGAAAGAAGAAGAAGAAGAAGAATTTTAAATATGTAAGACGTTCAATATTTAGCTGCTGCATCTTAAATATTTAGTAATGCTTAATAATGCCTTATGTAGTGTTAATTAATAATCAGTTTCATTACTAAACCATTTAGTAATGTTTATTGCTGTCATAAGTACTGTTAATTCATGTACCCTTATTGTAAAGTGTTACCCATGAGGACATCAGGAGTACAGTGACGTACAGCCCCTCTGTGTGCTGTTCTCTCCTATCTGTTGTTATAACCGGTCGGACCACATGTGAATGCCACACGCTGGACCTCCGCAACAGACAACCAAGCCAACTTGATCATGTGAGGCTCAACTGGCTGAATGTGGGGTTGGTGGGTTGAGCTTCCCAAATGGGCCTCCACTGTTCGTACCCTCGGGCAAGATCATTCCACCATCTTCATGCCAGGACAGAAAAGACTCTGGATGCTTGTCTTCCATGCATCTTGAGATGATGGTAGGTCAAGACGAGTTCCTGGTACAGATCGAGATTTGACCATTGCTATCAAGTACGGAAGGGTTGGTCCAGTTTAGGCTCTGTAGGCCAGCATCCGTTTTGAATCTGATGTTCAGCTGCAGGGAGCCAATGAAGGGAAAGCAGCAGAGGAGTTACATGACTGAACTTGCCAATGCATTCTGGATCAGTTGAAGGGCCTGATGGTCCGTATCGGAAGGCCAGCTAGAAAAGAGATGTAGTAGTTTTGTTTTAAAATGACAAGAGACTGAACAATCACCTGAATCAACTGAACAAACGGACCTCTCTAGACAGAAAAGGTGCAATGCTCCCGATGTTGATAACCGGTCATCCACAACTACACCAAGTCTCCGTGCTTCTGCAAATGAAGTGACCAATGAGTTTTCAAAGGAAATGGCAAGATCATGGTGAGGGCCAATATGTTTATTAGTATGCACCTTACTAACACTTATGAAGCTTAGTGCAATCAGATCTTCACAGCAGTGTTCCAGCTTCAAGTTTAAAACCTGTTGAGGCTGTTATTACTGTAAGGGAGGACGTGCTATCCATCAATACTCTTGATTTCAAAAGAAGCATCAGATGAGATACTGTATTGTCGTATTGTGGGATTAAACGTATTAGGATTATTAATATATTCATATTAACATATTAATCAGGGCTTAAACTAGTCTTGTGATGCCCTGTTAGAAATGTTTTATACTGGACACAATCAACATAAAACCTCACTAAGCACTTACCCCTCTACTGGTCACACCCTGGTATTATATTTGAATCAATAAACAATCCAGTAGCAGGATCCAACCACTCCGGGCACACTAAGAGTGCCATAAGGGTGAATGGTGAGAAGGAGTATGTGCCTCCTCACTGTAAATGTCAGCCATAAAGAGCTTTATGAGCTAACACTCTCCATGCTGCTGGCCCGGAGGTGTGTGAGGATTTCTTGCGAGTGGCTGCTATTTACCCACCGTTGATTCACTGGACTCTTGCCGCGCCGTCACAGTTTCGAGCTGGTACTGATCCAAGGCCACAAGAGCCGCTGAAAGCTGTAATTATAACAGAAAAGGTCTCTTTTCTTTCTCAGCCGAGGTATAGAGTGAAGAAGCTCGTAAAACCCACTGGCATTGGTATTAGTCGCAATGGAGTTTTGTGTAACGAATTACTAATTATTCTATTTTCAAATAGAAAGTGAGATGTTTTATGGTTTGAATGTAGTACGATTGGGTTACACTTTACAGTAACATGCCAAAATAAACAACACCGAGGTAATTAGCTGTTAAACAGATCATTACCTTGTGATCTAACTTAATCACTAATTACTTGATCAACTAATTACCTTGTTATCTAATTTTATAACTAATAGTTTAAACAGATAATTACTTCATCATCTAGATAAATAACCAATAATGTGTCCACTAATTATTGATGAAGATTGATTTAAACATTTACTGTGTGTGTGTGTGTGTGTGTGTGCGTGTGTGTGTGTGTGTGTGTGTGTAGCTTTGCTGGCAGGGCGGCAGAGATTGAACTTTAGCGTTGAATAAAAAAAAAAATAACCCTTTTGTGCTGCCAGGTGTGAACCGCAATTCAATATTCCACATTCGTTTGTTATTCTGAATATTTCATATGTGATTTTGTTTTAACTAAGTGTTGTGGTGTGAAAAGCACCCGAGCTGATCAAACCGGAGCCTCTGCAAATGGAATGAGTTTGGTTTTATTCATTGTTTTTCTGCTTTGTTTGCATTACAATCACCATGGAAAGTGTTACGCTCTGCTTTGGAAATCTTTTCGGAGAAGAGCTCTGTGGCACTGGAACAAAGCTAAATTGCTTTTCTTGCTGTTGCTGCTGGGATGTGTTTTTTATGGAGCTGGGATAATGGGAATGAACACATACTGCTCCTGACCTGAGCTTGGAGCACACAAACACACACACACACACACACACACACACACACACGTGCACACAGACTTTCCCGTATAGCTATAAGGGAATCAGACTTCTTTATTAGTCATGAGGAAGAGGAACTGAAATAGCTCATATCTGACTTGTGAAAGTTTCTCCCACTAATTTACAAAGGCAGTTTCAAATCCGAAAATCAGATTGCGTTTAACACTGATCACGTTATTGTGTTCCGATTTGCTATCAGCATATAATCTCTTTGGGAAATGAGTTTATTGGCAAATGAAAGTGGTCTAAATTGGAATGGGGGAAGATCTGATTAGATGAGATTCCTTGTCATTTGTTCTTTAAGAAAAAAAGATCAGATAGGAGTCACACACATCATATCATATATGAGGGGAAAAAATAATTAATCTTATCTCCCTCTCTCTTTCTCTCTGTCTCCATTGGCAGGATGGACATGGGCTTCCAGAAGGTTCTGCAGGTGGACCTGGAGGTGAACGGCCTGCTGGACCCTCTGGGCACTCGATCAGTTACCTGGCAGGTGGAGTACCCCATGACCCGGACGCTTTCTGAGGAGATCCAAACACTCATCCGCCTTGCACCTCATGACCTGGGTGGCATCGTACCACTGTCCATGGTGAGCGTAGTTACAATCCTTGTCTTTGTATGTCTGCTTCAGTTTTGTTACACACATTCACACATATATACTCATGGTAGTGCCAACCTTGGACTCAATATACAGCAGTGTTGTGGGTGTAGTATGGTACAAAGTGTGTGATACCTACGCATTCATTTCTTCTGGAATCAAAGGTAGTTCTACTATGGTAGTGCTGGGAGGATTTGAGTGAGGTCAGGATGATTGATTGACCACTAGCCTACCTCATCCCCAACTCCCCAACTCATCCCCGTAGTACTGAATGGATCACCATCACGCCACTGCTCCACAGATCTACAGCTCGGCTCCTGTATCTGTATCTGTTCCTATGCTGTTGACAGGGACTACACATGCTGTGTGTATGCATTTGCACATCTGTGTCAGCAATGAATGCGTAACACATGACTAAAGAAATGGAAGATGAAGGTTATCAGAAACAGTTAATGATGCAAACCTTAGACTAATATGGGCAATAATTTTTGATCTACACATACAGAAGTAGTGTCTCTCAGTATGGCGTCAGGTAGAACCCAACATGCCAGATGTTCCTTCTCATAGGTTCCAGCAGATTTCGTGGTAGGTGTACTGATAGCACTTCCAAAATCAGGGATAGGTCTGGCGATGTGATTGGCCATGGCATAGTATCTCTGTCTTCGATGTGGCCCTTGAGATGGCAGCATTATATGGATGAGTCATGTCTTGTTGGGATAGTGCACTGGTGTGTGTGTGTGTGTGTGTGTGTGTGTGTGTGTGTGTGTGTGTGTGTGTGTGTGTGTGTGTGTGTGTGTGTGTGTGTTAAAAAAAGTAGGGCCACTGGATGCAGGACCTCATTAATGTAGCGCTGGACTGTCAAAGTTCCTCTAATGAAGAACAAAGGTGATCTGGCATCGCATGAAATTGCACCAAATCATCAGCTCTGACCAAGCTGTCTCCACACACAGATTCATTGGTCATCTCCACCAAGACAAATGCAGGACCCTTCACTGAAGATGACCCGCTGACACTCAAAATGCATTGCAATCAGCCGAATCCTTCTAGGTGCGGCTATTTTTTTTCGGGCAGTGAGAAAACACGGCTGTGGTTGTAAACCACCTCGGCAGCTCTTTAGCCACGAATGTCCTGAGAGTTGTATCTCAGCCCTTCTGAGCCCAAGCATCTCTCATGTTGAGCTACAGCAGCCCCCAGCGAACGAGTGAGCTCCAGTACTCTTAACCAAATATCCATCTTTTGCTGCTTTAAGTTCAGTTACTCATTTTGCCACCATGGAGATCTTAGCTGAGGATATTTTCTGAGTGAACAGCAAAGCACTGTGGTAAGTCGCTCTGGATAAGGACGTCTGCTAAATGCCGTGAATGCGAATGCAAATATTGTCACAGAGTGCTGAAACCAGACACGCACAGCGCATGGGTTCTGTTCTCTTTGTGTGTCCAAACACTCCACTAATCATCTCAGCTCCTCTTTGACGTCTATCCTCAGCTCTTTTGTTCCTAGAAACAGTCACATCCACAGCTTGAACGTTCTTCTCACGATATTTGTATTATTTTCATTTATTCGGATTTGATGCGCTGCTGTGTGGCAGAAACAGGGGAAGGGAATAAGGCATATCTGCTGAAGCAACAGCCACGCAAATCCCTGTGTGTGCACATTTTAATTAGCTCTAATTTGGCTAATTGAGCATGAGGTCCTTCTGTTGATTGAGACGGTAACTGAACCAAGGCCAAGAGTAATCTCCTTAAAATGGGAGGAATCTGTAAGTGACGTCAGAGAGATAAATGTAACGAGGCAGTGGTGATTTATTTCACAGCTTCTCTTTAATGATATCATACAACGACTCTTCTGGGTTTACTAGAGAGCGCTGCTCCTCTACTGTAAGACCGGAATGTCTTCCAGTAAAGATTACTGGTTACATGTTAATATACCAACACAGCTGTAAACCACAACTTCCACTGGTTTCATTTTGGGAAAATGTCTGTCCATCTCTGGGTCCAGCTCTGAGTTTGACTGTGTGGTGTCCCAGCTGAAATAGAGATTCTGATCTGGTTGTGTGGTTGGATTTGACTGTTTGTGCCTGTTGGTCAGTGTCAGTGTGGTTTAGGAAGAGCAGGTTTCTGCTAATAAGTGGTTCTGAATTTATCAGACGGACCAGATTAGATCTTTTATCAGGCCAATTCCAGTCAGTGGGCCATATGATTAACATCTCCAGAGGTGGCAGACGTACGCAAGCTCCATGCTTAAGCACTAAACTAAAAGCATGTTTTCTAAAAGTAAAAACATTTTCTAATTCCAGGCTTATTTTTTATTGTTGTGATAGACGAGCACAACCACAGGCAACGTGTGTAAATAATGGTTCATGCTAGAACCGCAGCATCATCTCCAAAATCATGTAAATGACATTTTAATATCTGCTTTTTTTTGTTCAGCAGAAACTAAATTAACTAAATTAACATAATTAAAATACTGATTTAACCAGTTTCATATTCAGTTCACAGATGATAAACGTGATATATGGCGTTCTCGGCTCTGACGCCCTGAATGCAATTAACACTAATAGCTTGTTTCTGTTTTTTGTCTTAGACATTCATTTTAACACACTTACTCTCCTTTTAAACTGCTTAAGCTCAGACCAGCTGTTTCCAGCTATTCACTGGAAGAAACTGGTGGAAAAAAAAAATGGTGAAATGTTTACTCCTGTCAGTGTCATCAATCAGATTTAGAAAGTCTTCTTCACCAACCACTGAAAAGCCCAGCTTTCCAACCTCACATTGACTCTAACTTAGTATAAAGTGGGGGATTTAACAGGTTGGGTTGAAGCTCCTCGGTGTATCTGAGAGATACACACCTCAGGAGAAATGTCTACAGTAATCTGGGTTATATAAAGGTGGGTGCATAAGGACACATTTAGCCACTTTATTAAGAACAGTGATGAACAGAATCGGTTAAGATTTGCACTCACCAAATTCACACACACACACACACACACACACACACACACACACACACACACACACACACACACACACACACACACAGAGTAATCATGTAGGAAATGAGTGCAGTAGGTTCCTCCATAGACACAGAGCAGGGTGGTCCTGTTGTCTATTTTAGATGCCCACAAATACAAATGGAAAATTTGTCCCAAAGACTGCACGATTCCATCAAGAATATTTGGAAAAGTGAGTCAATTTTACTCATTTTAAAGCCACATTCCAGCTCTGGTGTGGAAACATTTTCAGGGAGAGAGAGGAGAGTGCATTACCAGGAGTGAGCCTGTGTTGTGTCGAGTTGTGCTACCCACCGATCGGTGCTATTTAGTACTACTGCACTGTTCTGACCCATGATTTTAATGGGTTTTTTTTCTGCATTTGAACTGACAATTCTGTTTTCCTTGGATGTGGTGTACAGTCTGAACATACTGTTATATATGAGTTACTTTTAAATACAAATGGATTTCTTATCACCTCAAATATGCCTTGGATTTTACCCTCATATTGTGATCAAGGCTCTAAACATCCTAACTATCCTTCTGCTGGCAGCATTTTGTGATGTGGTGCTGTAGAAATAGCCCACCTACACTTTTCTTTGGGCACCTTTAAATACACACTATGGTAGCACATATTGTCAGGACAACAATGGTTTTATTTTATTTATGTTTTATTTTTGCAGGATATTCAACCCATCCATCCATCCATCCATCCATTTTCTGAACCGCTTATTCAACCATTTTTATAAATCCTTGCTAATAATCACTCTTTTTATAACGCATCTGTAACTGAATCTACTTCCTTTTTCAAAAAATTATAACGGATTTCCTGCATCATAGAAAGAAGGGAAAGAGAAAAGAGTAGAATAAACACAGTGCAGGAGGCGCAGTATATATATCTTTGCATTGGCTAGCTTTTAAAAAGGTCAGTAGGAGGTACGAATGCCCAAGTTTCATTCCTCCTGTCAGCCAGAGGCTAGTCCCTGATCTGCCATCTGCTAACTGAATAACCAATCGAGCGTAGGTCTGGACGCATGCCAGTCTATATGTTTTTTTTTCTCTTTCACTGTCTTTCTTTCTGTACCCTCTTAAAAACAAAAGGTACACGTCAAAGGGTTCTGTGATGCCGTTGAAGAAACACTTACGGTTCTAGAAAGAACCATGTTTGTTATAGAGATCGCATGAGTCTAGACAGTGTTCACTCGATGTAAAAATTCTTTAACAATCAATAAAGCAATAATCCATGAGAGGCTGTGCTTTACTGGGATTTTCATGGGGAAGGGAGTTTAAGGCACCATGTGACGCAGAGTTTGCTGCTTTAATCTGATATTAAGTAAAGTGGTGTTAAAACTAACTCGCTCTTTTTTCAGCAAGATGTCAAAAAATAGTTTTAAAGTGACAAAAATGTATCGCAAGAATTTCCTAATATGCATGATTTTCACACATTTTGTGCATCTATTATCAATGCACTGTCACTAGTGGGGCTGTTTTGCCAAACACACCAACCGGCCTACAATGTACACATATCACAGCATTTTTTCCCGTTATGGAGCTTCTGAAAGAGGAATTATTGGACAGAAACAGTACGCATTGTAATTAGACTGTAGTTATGGTTAGGTTTAGGGTTAGGTTGGGTTTATAGAATAGAATAGAATAGAATAGAATAGAATAGAATAGAACTTTATTGATCCCTTGGGAGGGTTCCTTCAGGGAAATTAAGGTTCCAGTAGCAGCATCAGTACAGTACAGTAAGCAGAAAAAAAATAAATAAAATAATAATTTAGTAGAAGCAGCACTATGTAAATATATAGAATATATAATATATTACAGTATACAATATAGACAATAGTGCATGAGAAAAAAAAAAAAATATATATATATATATAAATATATATATAATATATTCAGTCTATGTTACAGTTAAGCATACAGTTAGGAGTTAAGTTAAATTTAAGTTTAGGTTAAATTCATATTATGGCTGTGGTTAAGGTAAGGCCTAGGTTAGGGTCCGTGTTAGTTTAGGTTAGGTGTAAGTAACAGTTATGGTTAGGGTTGGGTTTAGGATTAGGCTGAGGTTTAGGTTTAGGTAATAGAATTACACTGTTTGCTTTGTAACCTTGTTTAAGTTGTGCCTTTGCACGAGGGTCAACCCATATTTACTCACCGTATGAATTCTGAAACGCTGTTATAATCACATATGTACAAATTCCTCTCTCTCTCTTCGTCCATCTTTCAGTATCTTCTTCTTTCCACCGTCTTTCCATCAGTTTTTTTTATCTTGTTTTCTCTGTATCCTCATATACTCTCTCTCTCTCTCACTGTCTCTCTCTTTCTCTCTTTCTTATATTAACCTCCTATGCTATACGCAGGCCTGTGCACACAAATCACATATGCATGTTTTCCACACACACACACACACACACACACACACACACACACACACACACACACATGCTTCACTAGCTCTCGTCCCTCTGTGTCATGATTTATTATCGTCTGACTCACATACAGCTCGTATGAATTACTCTTCACTGCGTATGTAAAGATAAGAGTCTCCGACAGCAACAAGAAAGAAACAAAACTGACAGCACTCGGACGCAAACATGCACACACACATACATACACACACACACACACACATACATACACCCACTTTTTTTTGTTTAGATGCAGAAGTGAGCCTTTGGCTCTGTCTCTCTGCCCATGCCACTGGCACTGCCACTGCACCTTGTTAAGGTTGATCATGTCCTCGTTAAGCTTCTGTCAGAGGCTGCGGCCAGCCTCAATCACCGTAGGCAAATGGACTTGCTCCCCCCTGAGATCCGGATGTGCTGGCACCCTAGCAAACAATGGCGCATGATAACAAAATCCAGAGACACCAATCTGCGGCCCTAGATGCTGCTTCGGAATTATAGTCCGCTTTTTTGTCTTCTTTCTCTCGGTGGCACCTGTCTCCTCGCTCTCATTAGAGCCGACAGCCACCGCAGACTCATGTCTCAGCATACAGGCCTACCAACCAGCGCTATTAGACTTTTCGTGCTCACACTGGCCTGGCGAGAGCAGTTGAAGTGTTCTGTCCCAATCCATTAAAACACACCCGGCTAAAGTCCGCAGCACTAATGAGGGGGCAGGATGATGAAGCAACCCGGTGAAAACGAGCACAGCCTTTTTACCCATGTGCTTCGAGAGTTGGCTGCGGAGAGAGAGAGAAAGAAACTCTCCATCTATTCCAGGGCTGTGATATATTCACAAGAAACGTACACAGTCTTTGGTTGCTCAACTGGAAACGGACATAATACACTCATTGGGTTTTTTCGGCAGAAAATATAAAAAATGCTGTAAATTTGAGAATTCACGGGGTTTTGAATTATTAAGAGTTTTTTTAAGAATGTAAATATAAAGGGTGGAATTCAAGATGCAAATCAGAAAGTCCTGATAATAGAAAAACAGATGAGACTGGTAGAAAACATGGTGTAATGTTTTATTGTGACTTTGTTTATATAATGACATTAAATTATACACCACTAACATCATGACGACTGATTGTCCATTTTATCAGTTCCATTGACCACACAGGAGCACATTGTTGTTCTATAATTACAGACTGTAGTTCATCTGTTTCTCTGCAGACTTTATTCTCCTCCTTTCACCCTGATCGTCAATGGTCAGGACCTCACAGGACCACCACAGAGCAGCTATTATGTGGGTGGTGGGTCATTCACAGCACTGCAGTCACCCTGACGTGGTGGTGGTGTGTTAGTGTGTGTTGTGCTGGTATGAGTGGATCAGACACAGCAGTGCTGCTGGAGTGTTTAAATACCTTACTGTCAATGCTGGACTGAGAACAGTCCACCAAACAGAAATATCCAGCCGGCAGCGTCCTGTGAGCAGCGTCCTGTGAGCAGCGTCCTGTGAGCACTGATGGAGGAATAGAGGACGACCAACACAAACTGTGCAGAAACAGATGAGCTTCTGTCTCTGATTTTATGTCTGCAACATGGAGCAATTAGGTAAAAGTGTCTAATAGAGTGGACAGTGAGTGGACAGGTACGAGTGGATCAGTGTCTGATCCACTCGTACCAGCACAACACACACTAACACACCACCACCATGTCAGTGTGACTGCAGTGCTGAGAACGACCCACCACCCACATAATAGCTGCTCTGCGGTGGTCCTGTGGGGTCCTCATCGTTGAAGATCAGGGTGAAGGGAGGAGCGATAAACTACAGTCTGTAATTATAGAACTACAAAGTGCTCCAACCTGATTAATGTTATGGTTGATATATTATACACCTGTCACATCTTTCTGCATTTTATGTTGTGCGGTGTTTTTTTTTTTCTACAATAACTTAAATTAAGTCTACATGGAGTTGAGTTGTTTTTTTGTTTTTTTTCACAAAGCAGGAATAGAGCAGCACAGAAGGCCAGCTAGTTTGTTCGTCTAATGAAAGGATGACACCTCTTAACTCACCTCAACCTGTGTGTTACAGTCACTTTCCCACCATGGCCAATAGAACGGTCTCTGTGAACAGAAAAGCAATTATTTTGATCCTGTAGGCAGTGGTCGTGTGTTTTCTTTGTATCGTCCGTTCTTAAACTCTCCCACCACAGAGATGCAGAATTAAACTGAACCGCACCCACAGAGAAAGCTGATTGGTCTAATGAGCACAAAGACAACCCAATCAGAAGATAAGTCCTATCCACGGCGAAATTGGATAGGTCTGCAGATTACAATGACGGAACAATTCGGGTTCTCCGTGTCACCCTCTCTTGCTACACCTGTCACTTGTATATTTAACTGAGCAAGGATTTAGGAACCAGCAGCGGGTTTGCCAGAACAAAATCTACCCTAAAGGGGACTGTATTTAAAAGAGCAACACACAGAAACAGAGGGCTGCGCAGCCTGGAATGGTGCATTGGTTGGCATTGCCTGGTTGGCATCAGGGGTTTGGCCTGGTAAGACCAGCAAATCAGCTGGAGCCAGGCTTCAGCGTTGCCTGGTCCGGTGGCAGCTTAGTGTCTCTCAGGAAAAAGAGAGAGAGACACTCCAGCAGACAAAGAGAAAAAAGAGGAAATATAAGCTGGCCGTCAAATTGGAGGGAGGCCATCCAAAACACTGGTACCAAACCTTCAAGACAAGTGTTCAGCACCTCCGACAGCAGCGCTCGGTCAGGAAGGATAGTCAGGAAGCGTAGGGTGGTTTGAGTGCTTGCAGTTGGCACTGGGACAGTGGTCAACACAATGTGCGGGAGAATCCCGTGAGCCGAGGGAGAGGTGGGATGTCTAACGATGTAGTGCAGTGTTTTATGTTTATTTGAGAATAAATAACAAAATGAGATGAATGCAATGTAAGTAATGATGTGAGCAAGGCAGCCACGAATAGCCCGTCTTGCTGTAAGGCAGAGCATTCGTTCTTCTTTGTTGTGTTTTGTTTCTGCCCTGCTCTGGAAAGCTGGGTAAGCTAAATGTAGCGTAACTCAGCGGGAGGGGATCAGGGTGATGCCATCACTTTCAACTCACAAAATAAGGAGATGCTCTAATCGGATTCGGGCGGTGTACGATATCCTCAGACTGCTGGAAATCTGTTCAGAGTCATTTAACACGCACCGATTCTCTCCCACTCCTATTCTCTCGCTATCTCTCTCTTCTAGTAATTCACCTCACACGTCTCAAGCCAAATTTGCTCATGCTGCTAATAATTGGCTGATCAGCCTTTCCGCTGGTGGACTGCAGCCCACGTTTTGCTTGTTTTGCCGTTGAGTGCTGAACGGCAGGCCCTCCCTTTGTTTACTCGCCCCGTTCTATCTCTCTCAGCCCGGCTCAGTTTGCTTGGAGAGAAAGGAAAAATCAAACAAATTAATAAGGCGAGGCATCTCCTTTCAAAGCCTCTCCAGATCTTGTAGGGCTGTAGGTTTGATTTACTGGGCTGAGAGGGCTTCGTGCCCCCGCTCCCTCGCTGCAGCCTTTTACCTGGGGTCTTCACTCTCGGAGTGTCAGGTTTGGCCCAGGAGTCTTTGAGATCATCCGGTGGTGCTGTACTGTGTTTACAGTCTCCCTGTCCTTTTCAATAAGGGACAGGTTGGAGCTTCTCCCTCTCTGACATCCCTTAAAGCTTCCATTTACCACGGCATTACTATTTACTCTGCGGATCCACGCAGGCCTCTGGATTATCCTCTGACGTACGGAAGAGACTGTCGTACACTGTTGCCTGTACGTCTCGGTGGCGTTTTTGTCATCTCGGTTCTTTGCTGATGTTCACGATGGGCTCGTGTTCTTAACCCTAAACCCTTTTGACCCTTTTCAGCATCCCTTACTTTTTGTTTGACTTCTAAAGCTCTCTGTTGTTTCAAAGCCCATCCGTAGAGCGGCGACGTTGACAGCAGCCGTGCCGCAGAAGGCAGCGTTCTCTAAACCTGTTCTGACTTTACTCATTATTATTGCTTTATTTACTGTGGAGCTGGCCGTTTCTCCTGGAGACCCCGCGTAGAAGACATAAGCAGGGAAAAATCAGAGGAATGAATAAAGAGAGAGAGAGAGAGAGAGAGAGAGAGACTGTGAGAGACACGTTTCTGCGGAGTCTAAGAGATTAAGATGCAGACAGGAGAATGTTATTGTGTGTGACGGCCGGCTGCAGTAAACGTGTGCTCTGCTCTGCCATGGAGCTGTGGGGATCGATCAGCTACTCCAGACGATCCCTCATTACCTACCCCCAACCATCGCCGTCCCCCTCGTTTACCCCAGCCCCCAAAAGCACAGTTTCAATGCTTCTCAACCAGCTTGCTTGGCCAGAAATAACTGTTGTTTATATTAATAACATACAGATTTGCATATAACAGTTTTTGAAGGACAGTGAAGAAGAATGGATCCTATCCATCTTTTTCACTTTATCTGTTCTTTACCCTCTTTTTATCTTTCCTTCCCACACCTCTCTCTGCTTAGCTCTCTCTACCCATTTCTCAGACACACTCTCTTATCTCTCTCACTTACTCTATCTCTCCTTTTCCTCTTTCTATTTTCTTGTTTCTCTCTCTCTGTATCCCTCACATGCACTATTGCTTTTTCTCTCCTCCCTTTACCTCTCTCTCTCTCTCTCTCTCTCTCTCTCTCTCTCTCTCTCTGTTGACTCTCCTCCCGCTCTCCTCCCGTGTGCTGCACCCACACTCAGTGCAGTCGTATCATACTCATCTGAAATAGTCTGTGTATTCATTATCTGTCCCCGCGAGGCTGCTGCTGTGTTCGGTGTGTATGGAGCCTCTCTGGGCCTGAGCCAGTGATATAGTACTTCATCAGGAGGGTTCAGGAGAGCCAGGCTCTGGAGTGTATATATGGCATACAAGAAGGAGCGGTGAGAAGATAGTAGTAGCACTGCTTTAAAGAACACCAGCAACAGTTCATCTCATATTTCAGCAAGTAATCGCATTTCTCACGTCTGACTTGCAATAAATGCGTGCAGGCACTTTTGGCCTGAACTTGAGTTTGTGAAAAGAAAAGCTTTAGAAGGAGATCATCTCCCCCGCAGTTTACAACAGCGGTTGAGGAATCAGAGTGTGTCAGCTTATGAATTGCAGTAAATGAATGTTTTTGTTTTTTTTAATATATATAAGTGTCCAGTGCCGCTCGTCTCCAGAGCTTTCTGTTCTGTATATTTGTGGCCTCATAATTGCATGAGATAAGGTGTAAAACTCATTTTCTTTCAGTTACCTTTAGGTCTTTGGCCAGTTGCCTTGCGCTTGCTGATGAACAACCAGCTCCCCATCCACCACGTCCTTATCGTGACTATGAGCGCAGAGCAAAGCCCATCAATAGCCAATTCAGTACAGAATCAACCTGGCAATGAAAGAACCATTAAATTACTATTACATACATTCAGCAGAACATCATTCAAGGACTCTCATAAACATATTAATAGCATTATCCTTCCAGCACAGACTTGCATGTCTTTTTCAGTGTCTATTACAGAATTCTTATTCAATTCCTTTGGCAGCCATGGTAAATTGCTGTGGGGCAAGATTCTGTTAAAAAGACCCAGTTCACTTTGAAGGTCTCTGAAAGTATTTATTACACATCAAAGGAGTGAAACATGATGTTATTTGCCAAAATGTCACACTTGCCCTTTAAGCGTTGGTGGGCCTTCGTACAGTATGTGGGAAGAGAGTAGGAATGTGTCAGTTAGTGTATGGAGACTGAGTCACAGGGTGGATTATGGCTGCGATTTTTCTGGAATTTCTCAAATCACGGTGGGCTGCAGATTTCCGCTGTCTGTTTAAGAGCACCATCCATGTAAAAGAGGGAAGAACCTGTGTGAATGGGCTATTTAATGCCAGCTGGGTCCCGGTGGAGAGAGGTGGATGGTAAACATATGAATAATGCAGCGGGGCTCAGCCTCCCTCTGCTGGTCAAGGGTAATATGTGAGTGCGGCCTGATCCCAGATCAAGATCCCCTGCTCAGCCAGAGGAAGGAAGTTCAGGACAAAAGTGTCCACTTAACCAAACATCAGGGAGGGAAAGCCTTAGATGACCCATTGACATGGTAGTTGTAACATAATGCAATGATTATCCTCAAGGCCACAGGCCACGGAGGAAAATTTCGCTGAGCTAAAACCTGTGATGGTCTCAACAGCACCTAAGCATTCCCCTCCATTTCTCTGTGCCATTACTAAAATCAATAACTATCTTCCCCTTTGCACTGCTTTTTGTCTGCACTTTTGTGTGCTGCTTTCTCCGGGATTTGAAGGCCGCTCCAGCCATCACTGAGCCAACCAGGCTGTGAGCGCCCATGGATTCAAAAGAAACACACGCGTGAATCGATTGCTCTCTAATATAGCAGCTGAGAGTTTCCCCAGCATGGGCTCTGGTGATCCACATGGGGAGCCTGTGGGTTTCTCTTGTCCTTGAATGTTTGACCCTACAAGCCTGCCTATGCCCTCAGTGAACTGGTCACTTGCCTTTAGTCCAGGCCACACTCCGAGCCTCCACTACTGCCGGGAGGTTGACTGGCCTTTTATTGATTCTTCTCTTTCAGGCTGATGCGCTGGAGCTTTTTGGGGATAAGTGCGTGCCGTAGAGTCATGCCCCTGGCCAAGCTCGGCTGGTGCTGAGTGCAAGAGCTTGCTCAAAACTGCAGCACTGCCATAGCTATCTACGCAGTGCAAACGCGAACCATCTAGCAGCCTGGGGAGCAGAGTGTTTACCAACTACCAAGCCACAGGCACGAGAAGAATGCATGAATAACACGAAGACCTCGGGGGCTGCTGCGCGTCGCACTCCAGCAGAAGCAGCCACCTACAGAAGCTCCAGGAGGAAGGCAAGAGGTCACACGGAAACCCCAGCAGCTGCAGGAGGCCTGGGGGAAAAGGCAGAGAGCGATGGGTGGGCAGCAGCAGCTCATTGGCTGTCTACACTTGTTCTCATGGCACCGGCAACAGTCCCACTGACACAGTAAATCTCACTTAATTTTAGACCCAAGGCCAGATGGGCAAGGAGATTGTGCTGCTGCTCTGCGCTGAATGTTAACTTGCCCCTAAAGCATTAGCTCATACATGCATGGCATTGCATCTCCCAGGCCTAGACGAGCAGGGAATGCAGCCCTAATGATGGCGCACTGGTCCAGGAGCTGCTTCAGGAGCACATTCTGCCTGCTTCAGACGACGCTCACGGCTCAGAAGTGAATTTAAGATGATGGAAGTTGTGTGCTCTGCAGTTGACATGGGACTCTCCTAATGACACAGGAATCAAAATTTAGTCATCTTTCTTATCAGCTTTACACACAAACTTAGAGGTTTACAGCCAAACTCATCCGGCTCTGCTGCCGCAGCCCAATTTCTTGGAGTTGATTAATATTGAAAACTGGCATTAGAAGAAATTGGCATTAGCAAGCTTAGCTGGAGTGTTTTTTTTTTTTTCTTCTTCTTCTTCTTCTTCTTCAAACTCGGAGACATCTTACACAACCTCAACTTTCTGAGCAGCCTTCTCCTTTTATTGGTTGTCTGATGGCCCGTGTCCAAGCGCCCAAGCTCATTATATACAATTGTGAATATGAACACAAGCTGTTGAGAATCTCTCTCTCTCTCTCTCTCTCTCTCTCTCTCTCTCTCTCTCTCTCTCTCTGTTACGCTGGAGCCAGCCGAGAAGAGGCTTTTTACAGTGAATTTCGCTCCATCAAATGCAGTGGCATCACACTGACAGGCTTCCCGTCCTCCCTCCCCCGAGACAGCTTTTCTTAATTTGTCGGTTAATCTTTCAGGCTTGACTGAAAATTATATTGTTCATTTTTAACAAACTATGAATGGGCGCGCTGACAGACGTTTGAAAGTGGCGTGTGAGAAGTGGGGCGGAATTCTTTGAATTCATTTAGGGGGAAAGAATAAGGGTGGGAGTGCATGCAAAGATGATGGGAAGAGAGAGGAAAAATGCTGCAGCCAGTCCATTTAGCAGAATATTTACCAGCGTCATTTTCCAGGTCCCAAAACATTTATGTTTTGACAGCAAATCAAAAGCAGACGATAACTCCCTGTCAAAGTGTCTCAGCATTATGCTTGAATTCCGAGCCCTCCAAGGCTACCGCCTTTCCATAATTTTGGATCCGAGCGAAATTATATATTCAAATGATCATATATTCAAGACTAGACTGCACAGCATGCATTAGATAGGGAAAAGTGATCAGCTTAAAGTCAGACAGGAGAAGAAAAGGACCATGCCCGTCTTTCCCTTTTGCATTGTGGAGCACTAAATGAAAAAATGATTGAAATTGGGATCCGCTTCCAAGACATGCCAGAAGTGCCATCCTAAGGAGAAAAAGGGAAAACCTCAGTTCCATTAACTAGCTTAAAATTCCATTATCCACAGTTCAGGATTAAATAATGTTATCTGTTTTCTCCAAAGAAGAGTGGCATGGCCAATAACAAGGGAAGAAAAGAGCCTCCTGTGAGGAACATAAGACGGATGGGGCCCTTGCTTTGCCTCTCAATGCTTCAGCCGTCTTAAAGTACTTTATTGAAAATAAGCTGTGATGAGCAGAGTTTGTGTGCAGTCTTCTAGTCGGGCTGGCAGCCACACAGAGCAGAGGATTACATGAGTCAAGCTTAATTGATCTAATTTTCTCACGCTTACTTTGTCTGCGCATTAGCTTGAAGTCGAAGAGATAGGTAGAGGTTTGTACAAAGAGTGGTTGTCTGGAACAGAGACAGACCAATTCAGATTCAAGTGTCTAGATGTTATCTGGATAAAAGGTCTTAACCTCGTGACGCCAATTTTGCAGGATATCTTTGTAGTTGACTGTGAATTTAGTCACCGTTTTTATTGATTAGTATTAAAAGTCACATGTGCCAGATGTTTTTTCAGGAGATCTTATGCTACTCAAATTTGTATCTATATATTTGGGATTTTTTTTTTGCTTGTGAAGATAATAAAAACACTTGGAAATTGATGTTTTAAATGCTCAATTTTTTTTTAATTCTGAGTTATTTGTAAAGATTTCATCGACAATGACATTTACGATAAAACGACGGTCTTCACAGTTGTCCAAACAAAAAAACAAACCCTGAATTTCCTTTATTATTTCTGTCATTTATTTTTGTATCAGTATTTATCCCATCTCAGGACTTTTATTCTGAAATTTGAACACTGTGTGAGCAATAAAACTCATTTTCTAAAACTTAATAGTCAATGATGTCATCAGCCCCACCCCTCTTGCTGATCAATCGGTCTGGAAGGCTCCTTTGTTATGATATATGTATCGTGTCTGTAGGTTACTCTCATCCTGAGTTTTGAAGCCTAGAAATCAGCATGTAACTGCCCACAGAGTGCAGATCTTGGCTTCTAAGAGTTACATTGATTTACCCTGAAATGCCAAGGGATCAAGTCATGGGATATCAGTATATAAATTGGTCAGGAAACATAGGAGTGAGGCTTCCCAGGCATAATAGTGGGTGCCAGATGGATGGTACATGCCAAAGTTATGGGAATTCAACATTCTTTAAACCACAGTGCCAGGAATTTGTGATTGAAGGCATTACCACCCACAGTGGACAGTACAGTGGGTAGTAATGACCATGACTGGTGGTGTCTGGCAAACAGACAAATGACTCTGGCAGAAATCTAACCCACAGTCAATGCCAGAGGTCCACATATCAGTGCAGCGTCCTTTCGTTTTCTGAGGGACCTGGCAAAAGTAATAGGACACAGTATTTTTTCTCATCTCTTGACTTTTGCATGTAGTTGTAATTGATTAAATTCATACTAATATTCCCCGAGCACCTGTGAAGAAACTCCTCACTGCTAACCTTCAACTATGGGTTGACCATTTCAGTCAGTATGGGGACACTAAAAACTCTAGTTTGTACATAGAATCACATAGAAGCACATTTTTGCTCCTGTTAAATAGATTACACTAACACGGTCTGTAACGAGATTACACATAATTTGCTGAGGTTTCACTGGGTAGTTTTGCATGAAAATGATCTCACAGCCACAAATTAGCAACAGTGTCTCAAAGGCCTTTTTGTTGGGCTTCATTTAATCAATCATGGTGGTTAAAGCCACTAGATTAAGACATGGGCCTTGGAGATGTGGGGAACCTTTGGAGATGCGTTTCAGTTCCCACAACTCTTGCAGTCATCTCCAGGCTCCATTGGCTTTCCATTTTATTCCATGTAATTTCTGTTGTTTTGAGCTGGAGTAGAATTATGCTTCATTTCTGAACTTGGATTTTCTCTATTGTTCGAAGCCCATTGCTCACTATTTGGGAGTGTCCTGTGCGTGGTGTGTTTTCAGCTTCAGTGTTAGTCTGAAGGCCCATGTTGTGATGTGTCTTCTTGCATGCATATACACTCACCAAGCATTTTGTTAGGAATCTCTGAACATCTAGGCATTCATGCACTAATCTGATTATCCACTCATATGGCAGCAGTGCAGTGCAGAAAAAGCATCCAGTGAGGGGCAGTTCTGCAGATGGAAACAGGTGCGAGGTCAACAGAGAATGGTCAGACTGGTTCAAGCTGACGGAAAGGCTACAGTAACTCAGATAACCATTCTGTACTGTTGTAGTAAGCAGAAAGGCATTTCATAATGGAAAACACATCCAACCTGTTAGCCTAGTACAGACGGTCGAGACTGCAGTGAACACACACTCACGAAAAGTGGACAAAGACGAATGGAAAACATTGCCTAATCTCATGACTCTAGATTTCTGCTGCAACACATACTGGTCAGTACCAACAGCCATTCGTACAGGTTGTTGGAAGTGCAGTAATGGTGTGGAGAATGTTAACACAGCCTGCTTAAATGCTGTTGCTGACCCTGTGCATCCCTTCACGACCAAATTCTACCCATATTTTTATTGCTACTTCAGCATGACAGTGCACCATGTCACAAAGCAAAAGCTGCCTCAAACTGGTTTCATGAATATGACAGTGTTTTTCAATGGCCTCTTCAATGGTCATCAGACACGAGTCCAGTAGAATTCCTTTGGAATGTGGTAGATAAAAGACGAAATGCCAGCATGGGCTAGAATATCAATGAAATGGAATTTTGATGCATTCTATTCCAACACCCTGTGGAATCCGTAATAGGAAAGCAAATAGATGCCTTGCTGCCAGTAGAATATCCCAAAAGAGTTCAGTGAGTGTGTGTGGCCCTCAGAGATGCTCGTAATTAAAATATATCACCGGAGGCTCCAAGTGGCTCATCAGTCTAGCACTATGGGATCCAAGGATCACAGGTTTGAATCCTGGGTCATGCTGCTTGACATCAGCAGCCAGAGAGAGTCCGAGTCAGAGAGAGCAAAATTGGGAATGCTCTCTCTGTGTGGGTAGATGGAGCTCTCTCCCACCAATGCTATGCACAGCACATTCATCTGTTAACCACTGTATCATAGCTGGGGACCCAACAATTTCCCCCAAGCACATTGGCAGCCCAGCAGTGAGTTCGAAAAGAGGCAGTGGTTGGATTCATACATATTGTATGTATTAGGGGGAGAGTCCTGACAGAGTTGGGCAATTGGCACCTCCAAATAGGGAGTGAAAAACCCTACTTTTACAATAGCATGAATATATAGTATATTTAATAGCATTAAAGCGTGAGTGCCATAGGACGAACCCTTGGGTTATGAAGGCGTCACTCCTGTGTCACTTTGAATGGCTCTACAGTAGCTGATTCTAATTGAATGATGTGACTCATTGGGTTAATAAGATGATTGAACATTGGCGCTTAGGACTAGGAGCTGACAGCATGATGAATAGTCCTGAATAATGATTAGTGAATTATCCCGCATTAAAACAGCCTGATTGATCTGGCCTCTGTGCACAGGAGACAGAAATCCTCAACACTGCCGTGCTCACGGGGAGGACCGTCGCCATTCCAGTGAAGGTGGTTACCGTAGGAACAGATGGGGCAGTGACCGATGTGACTGAGTCGGTGGAATGCCGCTCAACCGACGAGGCTGTTGTTAAGGTAAGAGCAAAGAACACAAGCACACCTGCCAACACACACCTACACAGATAGACACTCTGTGTCCAATTTATTTGGACAGTTAGCTTCTGGTGCCCTGTTTTATTGTATCTATATTTAACATGACCTCACAAACTTCAACTTACTACACCTTTACGTAAGTGGCGTCTTGCAGCAGAACAAGACGAGGCTATTAAGCTTTTTTTTAATTGGTCAACATACATAATTCTATTATTTGACTATGATGTTTGCTTTACAACTGTGGTGAAGTACCTTTATTTTTGTTGCTGTGAAGCCCTTAGCTTGCTCGATACCAGACCAGTGGATGGCTGATCTTTAAAACAGTCACACATGCCAGATCTTTGGCTCCCCAAATATTGTTCACTTAATATGTAAATATGAACAGAATTTAGATATTTGTATAAATTTGACCATGTTTTGATCAAAAGTGCACTTGTGCCTACATTTGTTTGCTTATAAAGACTAGAAAACATTTTACATTTCATGTTGGAAAGTGATCATCCAGAGTGTTTTTGAGCTGAAAATGCAAGAATTCTGGTTATTTATTTGTAATGAGTCCTAAGTGATTTATTCAGAAAGAAAGAGAGCAAATAGCCTCATTTTCCTCTATAAACTAATATCTGGATCAGTGACATTATAAGCTCTGCCCCCTCTCAGTGATCAGTCAGAGTCTGCATGCAATTTGAATATGTACACAATATGTAAGCATGCACTGGAAGCTTTTCAACACCAGTTATAAGATTGTAAACGTGCCTCGTTAGTAATGATGTCACTAAAGCTACTCTACACTAATGTCTACTGCCTAAATCCCATTTAAAATGAAACTGCAGATAGGTTTATTTCCTTTTTTAATGAAATACACTATATTATATATGGTTCATGCAATATTTTTCAATAGTACTGATATAAACCCCATATTGACGTTTCCAAGCAAAATAGCCTGTTTGCAGCCCACATGTCAGTCCAGATCCTCACAGAAGTTTCTCCCACACCTAGTATAAAACCTTCCCTGGACAGCAGAGATGTTTACTCCAACAAAAGCAGGATAAACTATTTTTAAAACCCTTGATTTCAGAATGAACAAGAAGGTTTTCCAATATTTTTCCTGAAGGCACATGTTGTAATAAGCAGATATGATTTTAATATCAATATCAAAAGACGTTGTCAGGTTATGACATCTATAATACATTCGTTCAGTGTGTCCAAACCTTTGACTGGTACTGTAGGTGTGGGAGGCTACTGTGAGGTGGGCTGCATACCGGCCTTTATATAAATACACTAAAATTCCCAGAGTTTCTCTGTGGGGGCTTAGTCATAACTGTGTACAACAAACCCCACTGTGTGGAGACTGTCCTTTAGCCTGGGTAGCGTTTATTAAGGGTTACTTATATACGTTTAAACAATGTTCTGTGTAATGTTCATAGATGATGTTGATATAGAAATGAGTCACATTTAAGGTGGATCCATTAAATCAAAAATCTACTTCAAATTTGACCCTGAATCAGTTTGTCTCCTGCTGTCCTTAGTTTATTATAAAAAGCAGAGCATTGTGGTTGTAGGCTTTGAAATAGGAAGTGATTCATATTTCAAAGCCTACAACCACAATGCTCTGCTTTTTATAATAGTAGTTAAAATGCTGCCATGGCTAAGTAACAGCAGAGTCATTTTTTTCCGGGTTTGAAAAGGAAATGCGTCAGGATTCGATGATTTCTGGGCACTTTCTGCTGCTGAAGTCAACACTTGGTCCTTCACTCCGCCGAGGACTCATATAATCAACTTCACTTGAGCTAATAAAGTAATGGAATGGCCTTTAAGATGGTGTTATGCATGTCCCCAAGGACCATTGGCAAGGCCAAGTGTATAAGGGCTTGTTATAACCAGTATTGAAACATGAGGTCAAAGCACCATTTGATGGCCACTTTGAGGCTCACCTACCTTAGGTATGTAGGTGTACAATTGTAGACTGCAGTATATCTAAAGTGGTGCAGAATTGGTGCCCTGTATTTCACTCCTCATTGATCAGTTTTTTTTTTTTTTTTTATCACATGGCCACCCTTGAGCAGAAATAATTGGGATGCTGAAATGTTCTCAGCACAGCAGTGATGGTGAGGTGGTAATCGCATGTGGCCACTTCATCCACATGTGTATTTCTGCAGTTTCTATACGTTATAGCAGTTTCTATATATTATAGTCTTGGAGGACCCCCTGCTCTTCACACCTGAACCAGCTAATCAACTAATTAACAACGCTGAAGGTGGTGCATTAGTGTAGGAACCACTAAAATGTGGAGGGCAGGGTGTCCTCCATGACCAGAGCTGGACAACACTGGACTAGAATTTGACTAAGGTGTTTCTTGGCAGATGAATGTATCTAGTCTGTTTACACCCACTTGTGCCGAAACACAGTTGTGAAGAAAGCTCTCTATTTGATTATATAAAGAAAATCCAGAACCAACCTTGTGACTGGAAGGTTGTTGGTTTGAATCCCGAAACTGGCAGGGCATGACTGAAGTACCCTTGAGCAAGGCACTTAACTCCCCAACTGTTCCCTTGGCACCGTTGATAGGGCTGCCCACTGCTCCAGGCAAGTGTGCTTACCGCCCCTAGTGTGTGAATTCACTAGTGTGTGTGTGTGTGTGTGTGGTCACAGTGGGTCTATGTGCAACTTTAGCCTTAATAATAATTAAGGACAGTAACGAGGATGAAAAAACTAACGTGATTTTGATATTTACTGTATGAAATAATGTTCATCAGACCTGGCAGCACTGTGGAGCGACAGGGAGTGTCACTGCTGCACAGCTTCAGGAGCCTGGAACCTTGTACGGAGTTTGGTGGTTTTCCCTGTGTCTGCGTGGGTTTCCTCTGGGTGCTTTGGTTTCCTCCCATCCAAGAAGGTCATATCTGCAGACCCTCAGGGTCACATCCGCACTGTCAGACTCTGACGGTTAGGCCTTTTCCACCATAAGAACTCTGGTTCTGGAACTGGTTCCGATCTGGCTTTTAAGAACCTTAGTGTTTTGTAGGGAACCAGCTGACATTTACACCAGTGTTAACACAGACTACATCGACCGAAGGGCTGCACAGCGTCAGTAAACGAAAGTGAGAAGATGGTTTTCCAGGTTGAACCGCTGTGGGTGTGTCCATTCATGTCCAATGGGCAAATGTGATCAGAGGCAAGGGCTGGATCCCCTGCTCCGATACGGAGGTTAACAGACGCCTGTGTCGGCCAGCACCACACAGGTTGTGATGTGGAGAGAGAACACCATGCATACACCTAGAGAAAGCCGGTGTTTTATTCCTTTTACTACATTTGTAACCCTAAAATATTATTTTCCACCAGAGCATTGATCAACCTGCAGCCCACGTCTCTCCCTGCTTATATTTATGAGCTATTTTGAGCATCAGCAGTTACATACATGAAAAGCATTCCACATTGGCCAGCTTCCAGCCAGCAAATATTAGTGAATCACTGCTTACTTGTTCCTGCTCTGTATGCAGTGCTGACAGGTTGCCTTATTGAATCAAATCTAAACAAAAGCAAGGGCTTTGACAATGTTGTCTAACAACGGAGAAGAAGAACAATCTGGAAGTGCTGACAGAGGTGGTCTAATAAACGCAGACAAAGTTTCCTGTCCTGCATCAGATTTGATTTAGTCACTCCTGCAGCCGTGCCTTCGTGCTTTTGGCAGTTGAACGGAAGTCTGTTATAGATGATAAAGCCAGAGGCAAAAACAAACACAACATTATTTTCTCATGTAGTTTTGCTGCTGTCATTTGCATTTGGGAAACGGCTCAGTTGAGAACTTTATTGTTGTAGAAATGGTTGAGTTGTGATGTTGAGTGAACACGTGTGTACGTGTAGGTGTGCTTTTACGCGGAGGTGTATTGGCTGGGTTAGGTCTTTGCTCCCTCTGGGTTTAATTATCTAGTGAACACTTCAGACTGTGACTGTGACCTACACGTCACACAAACACACACACACACACACACACACACACACACACACACAGACATAATATACACTTTATGGACAAAAGTATTTGGACACCTGCTCATTTATCCTGCTTTTTTTAAGACTTTCTAATAGATTTCAGAGTATTTGTGCAAGGATTTGATTGTACTCCTCAACACCAGTGTTAATAAGGTCAACCCCAGCTCCCCAACTCATCCCAGGTGTACTGTATGGAGCACCGTCCTTCCAGAGAACACAGTGTCACTGTTCCACCGCTCATTGCTGTCATTATGTGCCAATAGGTTCATGTTTTCCTGCAACTGCCAGTCCTGTTCTATTGCTAATACTTGTCTACAGGGACTTCTGTGTCAGCATCGGGTTGCAGCTTCGAGTAGCCGAATGCATTCATTAAAAGGGGGGTCCACAAAACTTTTGGAGGTGTTGCACATATGGTAATCCCCTTCATTCAGAGCAGCTGGAGAATCCTCCCACGCTCCAAGCCAATTAGCTCATCTTGGAAGTTGCTGATGTTCCCTATTGATGTAACACTCAGTGTCAGTTTTTGTTTTCACTGTGTTCAAATGGGTTACAGTCTTTGTGATATTTTGTTTTCATCATCACCGCAGTCTTTTGATTTGACGCTGCAAACCCAGAAAGATGATTATTGTGGCAAGAATATCATGTTGACTGAAGCACGGTGGAAGGTAACGACGATAACGAGCATATAGTTTACAGTGAATGAGAAAACCTAATTCAGCACAGTGGAGTGTGTAGACTGTCACGTTGCAATGAGCTCCTCTCGTTGTAGGTGCTTATTGCCACTGAACAATATGTACCATCTGAGCCTGGGAGGTATTAGTGCCACTTTGCTATTCTATGTATTAGAGGTGCAACAATTCTGAATTGATCGCATACTAATATATAGACTTTATCTAAGAGGCTGCTTTTGGGTAGTATACATCTGAGAGATCACTGAGTGTTAGACATGCCCCTACGATGCCCATCATTAAAGGAAGAGAAGCAAATAAGGAAATAAGGAAACTGTGACAATCTTACATAGTTGCCCCACCTTGTAGATGTAAAGTCAGTGAAAGAAGCTCATCTGTTTCTACACAGTTTGTGTTGGTCATCCTCTAGTCACTCTCATCACCAGTACTTGCAAGACACTACCTGATGTGTTTAAACACTCCAGCAGCACCGCTGTGCCTGAGTCGCTTTTACCACCACAACACACCCTAACACACTGCCAGGATGTCAGTGTCACTGCAGTGCTGGGAATGACCCACCACCCATGCAAGGTCCTGACCACTGAAGAAAGGGTGAAAGGAGGATAATAAAGTATGTTGATAATGATAATGAACTACTGTCTGTAATTATAGAACTAAACAGTGCTCCTGTCTCATCAGTGGAGGTAATAAAATAGACACTGACATACCAGACTAGGGTTAAGTCCCCTGGTCAGGTGAGCACACCACATGACTCCAGTGACATAAATTTAATCTACAAATCCTAAGCAAACAACAAAAATGACGTTTAAAAACTCAATTTTGTTGACATTAAAAATAGTCAGCAAAAGTTAAAAGCTAAGGTTAAAAATAAACAAGGCTGTGGGAATAATAGCTGTATGACTAATAACAGAGACATTTTAAGCAAAAACTTCTGATGCTGAGTTTTGTGGTGAGGACACAAGACAGGCTTTTTTCTTATGACTCTTCCATGAAGGCCATATCACTGAACAGCAGAACCAGTATGTACCACAACTGCAGAGTCTGCTAAATGGTTGGTGTGGTGCAACAGATAACACCACCAGCCGGCCACCACACCATGTGGGAGACTGGGGTTGGATTCTAATAAGAGTCCTTGGGCAAGATTCCTAACACTACTCTGACCCTCCTCTGTAATGTGAGTAACGTTGTAAGTCACTCTAGAGAAGAGCGTCAGCTAAATGCCATTATTGTAAATGTTAAATCTGGGGCTTCTGATTTGCCTTTCTAGCAAACCTACAATCCTTATCTTGACCGCCATTGTTCCTGTTAACTGCCATTTCTTAATTACATTTCAAAATGAGGAAATGAAAACACTTCCCTATCTTCTTATAGCCTTGTCCTACTTTTTGGGCCTCAATCATTTCAGAGTGTTTGTTAGTTAGACATTTACAGCACATTTCTAGAGACCCAAGGACACTTTACAGTCAGCACTCTACACAATCACACACTGGCAAGAATCAGCAGCCAATTGTGCACTTTCCACCGGAAACTGCATTGAGCTGTAGGAGGGTTCACCCAGGACAGAGTACGCACACACACACATTAACCTGATCCATGTTTTGGGCATGTGGGATCTGGGAGGGAGCTCCCAGAGGGGATCTACACACAGACAGGAAGAGATAGGCCTTGAACCCAAGACCCCAGAGCTGGGAAGCAAGCTCCAATCACCAAGCCACCACGCCACCCAAGCTATGCAGCTACTTAGATGAACCCATGGCTGCTGTTGTTTGGGATAAGATTAGAAGGTTCCTATTGATGATTGTGGACAAGATGTAACTCTAACAGGTTAATTAAGGTCTGAGACCTCAATCAAAGTTTTTTGAGCGCTCAAAACCCCTAGGGTTCCAATTGTTTTTCACTAACAAATCATACAAAACCAAAAGAAATACACTGGTTTGGCCTAAAATGTAAAAAAAAAAGAAAAGTTTCATCTTCAACTCAAATGCCTTTCGGAGATCTTTTCATCTTCAACTTGCTTAACGGTTCACAGTCATTTTGACCGAGGCGCCCAAATTTTGCACGCCCCTGTAGCTGCGTGCGAAATGACATTTGGAGTGAAGTTCCGTAAGGTATCAACAGGTTCTAGATTGCTTGTTTCAGTTTGAACCAACGTTGAAGATGTGCGAGAAATAAAAAAGCTGTTGTTTGTGCTCAGATGTTTTTGTTTGCGCAGATGTTTTTTGTTTTGTTTCTGAAAGAAACAATTGGCAGCAAATATAAAAATAAGTTTTCATCAGATTCCATCAAATCATAACAAAGCTCACTTTTTGCTTACGGACACAAATGGGGTATTGACTGCAGGTTTAGAGTCAGCGCGTTCAGCAGCAGTTCTCTGCCTGCTTCAATAAATCTCCTTCAAAGTGCAAAATAATTAATAACAAATTACTTTTGTTACTGCTGGCAATAACAGACATTTGCGAAGGGTTAAAGAGGCGCTTTGACAGCACGGTTTTGCTGGAGGTTTATCTGCAATGCAGTAGGCTATTTCACACCAAAAGCCTTTCAGGTCTAGGACTTCTAATGGCACAAATAAATTGATCCTGTGCTTAGGCAGCTCCAGCGTATAGGCAGATTCAGAGCAAGCAGTGAAGCGAAGGCGGGGGAGTGCGCTGCTGAACACCTGCGGGGGGATAGTAAGCGGAGTCAATGAGGGATGAAGCTTATTCTTTTAGGCACACTGGATGAATGCTTTAAGAACATCTCACCAGAGAGAGGGGGATATATGGTTGTGTGTGTGTGTGTGTGTGTGTGTGTGTGTGTGTGTGTGTGTGTGTGTGTGTGTGTGTGTGTGTGTGTGTGTGTGTGTGTGAGAGAGAGTTTGCATGCACCTGCTTTTGCGTGTGGCTCCATTCCCCTGTCCGCTGAAGTGAGTAAGCGTGGCTGATCAGGGACATGCTGCGCTTAATTATGTCTGCCGGAAACTGAGTGTGGACTTACCAACGCCAAGCCCATGTTGGGCCCACGTCATGCTCCACAGCTTCAGACTCTGTCTATTCCTCTGGATGCTTCATTAACTCCCAGCAGCAGCCTTAACGTCCAACATAAGTGTCCTGCTATCCAGCACTCCGAATACTCCTGATTAATGCCCACTCTGACTGTTTATGACGCAGGTAGCATTGCCTTGTGATGAGGGCAATGTGTTTCAGAAGCCTGTACTGACTTTAACACCTGACTCTCAGCCTAAGAGTGCTGGATTTGGGCCGTGAGAGTAAATAGAATGATGGCAGTACTTTCCTATCTACAACTGGGCTGTTCAATTCCCGTCCAATAGGACTAACGTCCCGCTCAGTTTGCTACTAAGGCCACTCTACCTGCTCAGTCTGGCAATTGACTGACGAGTTGAAATGTGCTCTACACGCTTCTAAAGCCAGGCCACACCAAGCTTCTGAAGCTTTTTGTGGTTGTCCATATGGAGGTACAGGGACTCCTTTTTTAAGGGTGCATATCCTATGTCCTATGTACCTTATTTATTACTTTATCTAGTTTATTACTAGTCATTTTAGAGCATTTTCATTGGTCTGTTCATCCATAATTATTTTACAGTGAGCAGAGCAGCTACAGGGGTCAAAAAATGGATAAAACTTAAAACGGACATAAATGCAGATACATGTTTTTCAGTGGACAGCATTGATATGTAGATATGCTGAATTGAAATTTTAAATAATAATAATCTCTTTTAAACAACAACAACAACAATAATAATAATAATAATAATAATTAAAAAAAATGATTTGTACATCAGTAATCTCACAGAATGTGAATAATGTGGGAGGAAGAAGGAGTCCCCTGCTGGTTTGCACTGGGTGCTCATCCCCCGATCAGGGACAGCTGTAGCTTGTCAGGACAAAAACACGGGCTACAGGATTCAAACCATGGAGACAATAATTGGACAAAAATGGAGCTGTGCAATGAGGTATGTCTTATCATTATGATCATTTGACCTTCAGCCTGTCATGAAAAGGGTGAAATTCCACAATGGCTGCAGTAAACTGCTAATTCAAACATACAATACAGCTTCCTGATCAGTAAAGAAAATACAAAAAGATCCTGAAATGGTTACAGCTGTGATGAAGGGAACACGGAGGTGTCACTGACATATGCCTGGCACGTCATGTCTGGTTAGTGTAAACTTAGGGTAACACCCCACTCTCAGCTTATTGCATTGGGAAGCGATTATGTTGAAAGTGACAGGAGCTTGTATCAGCAGGTTTGACAGCAGAGGTCATCAAATAGATTTGACCAGGGGCTGATGAGCTCCATTTCAATGAATGATAGACTTAGAAAATGCTTGTAACACTTTACTGGAGGGCAGTTTCTAGTTTGTGGCAAGAAAACACATAACTATTAAAGATGTATGTGTCAGCTAACGTAAACATGTACACAGGTTCCAATAACAGCAGTTATTTGCAACACTTGCTGAATTTGCCTGGAAATATACAAAAGCAGCCTTTATGACATTTCCTTACATTGATGATTGATGTGCACTACATATAGAACCTCCATAACGTCCTCACACTTCACTTACCATAGAAGCACCTTGTAGTTCTGTAATTAAAGACTTCTTTTCACCCTGATCAGTTGACCCCAGAGGACCACCACAGGGCAGCTACTATGTGGGACGTGGGTCATTCTCAGCACTGCAGTGACACTGACATGGTGGTGGTGTGTTATGTTAGTATGAGTGAATTAGACACAGCAGTGCTGTTGCTGGAGTTTATAAACACTGTGTCCACTCGCTGTCCACTCTTTTAGACACTCCTACATAGTCGGTCCACCTTGTAGGTATAGAGACAGTTTGGGCTGGTCATCCTCTACTCCTTCATCAGTGCTCACAGGACGCTGCCCACAGGACACTGTTAGCAGGGTATTTGTGGTTGGTGGACTGTTCTCAGTCCAGCAGTGACAGCAGAACTGCTGTGTCTGATCCCCTTATACCAGCGCAACACACACCAACACTCCACCATGTCAGTGTCAGTGTACTTTTGCCAAAGGTTCTATTTAGACCCCTCTACAGCACATTCTCCACCTGAAGAACCCTTTCACTATGCAAAAAAAACTTTATTCACACAAGAGTTCTATTGTTCTATATATAACCATGTTCTTTACTGAAGGAAAATTGAAGAATCCATTTTAAGTGTGTACTTAAAAAAATAAAGGCACTTTATAGGGTTCTTTGAGCAATGCTTGGAAGAACCACAAGAACCATGTTCTAGACATTTGTGAATGTGAAACAACCTCCACATTGTTTTTACACTCACAAAAAAACCACATCTTTTTTCAATCATGGCTCTTAATGGAACCAAAAGAGGTTCTTCTATAGGGTCATTCAAAGAATTCAAAGAATGTGTGTTCAGAGCTTTGCACGTATCTTTTAGACTCTACACAATGTTAATGTAACTGAAAACAGTGTGAAACAGAGTTTGTCAGTTTAGCCGTGTGACTCATTTTAAACACAGCGCACTCAGATGCATTTATGTTTGCTCACTGTGCTCAAATCTCATTGAGTTCTAACATGAGCGTAATGCTTGTGCAGTCCTTTCTTACTGCAGATCACACTTCATACCTCATGCGTATGACTCACAATAAGTTGCTTTGTGACAGCCTGCTCTCACAGCAAAAATGTCCACACTGGTTGTTTTTTTTCACCCCGAAAATTGCTATATTCAGAGGAAATGCGTCCTCTGTGCAGAAAGAACCGCAGGAGACTCCTCTTAGAGACGACTAAGGAGAACTGACACAGAACTGAGTCGACTCACTGTTACTGTAGCCGAGCAAAAACTACAGAAATGAAACATGCAAATGAATCTACACCTGAACCCAGTTTTAACTTCATCTTAACATACATCTTAATCTACATTTAATCCTAATCTTATCCCATGTTTAACGTACATTTTAAGACCCAACCATAAACTACTTAATCTATCTTAATCTTAACCTAAATGTAATTAAACAATTACCCACCTTAATCTACAAATAAATCTAAGATTTACCTAAGCGTGACCTACATTAACCTATACCTAAACCTAATCTTAATCTAACTTTAATTTACACCCTATTCCACACCTAAAACTGTTCTTAACCTAAACTTAACCTATACCTTAATCTGTACCTAAACCTATACATTAATCTGTACCTAAACCTATACCTTAATCTGTACCTAAACCTATACCTTAATCTGTACCTAAACCTATACCTTAATCTGTACCTAAACCTATACCTTAATCTGAACTTCACCTGGTCCCTCAATACCCGCGCCATAACAAAGAAAGCCCAGCAGCGCCTCTACTTTCTGCGGAGACTGAAGAGAGCTCACCTTCCACCACCCATCCTCACCATGTTCTACAGAGGGACGATAGAGAGCATCTTGAGCACCTGCATTACCGTCTGGTTTGGGAACTGCACCATCACGGATCGCAAGACCCTACAGCGGATAGTGAGGACAGCAGAAAAGATCATCGGAGTCCCTCTCCCCTCCATCAGTGACACCTACACCTCTCGCTGCCTCCGCAAAGCCACCAGCATTGTGGATGACCCAACCCATCCCTCACACAGTCTCTTCACTCTGATGCCGTCCGGCAGACGATACCGGAGCATCCGAGCCTCCACCACCAGACTCTGCAATAGCTTTGTTCACCAGGCAGTCAGACTCCTCAACTCACTGAGACAGAGCTGAAACTGAACCTCACACCATTCTTCACACCACATAAACCACATCAACACAAAACACTGGACTGAAAACCACCCAGCACTCTACACACATACACACACACACACACACACACACACACACACACGGCACATAGAGACTGGATCATCCCCATCCTATCAGCAATATTTGCTGCGCACCAGGAACTACACTACACTTCTACCTCAGTAACTGCTGTTATCACGCACATCTAGATGTACAGTATGTTACATATCTCTTGCACCTTATTCCCACCATTCATCTCACTTCTTTGTACCAATCGGTATTGTACTGTCCTGTCCTGTCTGTTGAACTGTCTCTTGTTCACTGTATTTATTGTATTTATTGTACTGTTTTGCACTTTATGTCGTCCAATTGTATTGCTGCTCCATGTTGCACCTTGGTTCCGGAGGAACGCAATTTCATTGCACTGTGTACCTGTACTCGGTTGTAATGACAATAAAAAGCCTTGACCTTGACCTTGACTTGACCTTATACCTTAATCTGTACCTAAACCTATACCTTAATCTGTACCTAAACCTATACCTTATTCTGTACCTAAACCTAACCACAATGTCCACCTTAATCTACATTTTAACCCATCCTTAATCCTTATTCTAAATTGTAAACCTAACCTATTCTAAACCATCTTGAAATGATGAATATTTATCTTGCCATAATGTTGGACCTTTCGTTCATTTATTCTTTTTTTTAGATCCATAAACTTCACGAACAGCAGCATCTCCCGGGACTATTTTTGCAATTCTTTTTCAAGTACATGACAGGTAGCTTGTGTGTGCTACCAGTGGCCAGGTGCAAGCATTACGTATTTCTGGACTAAATATGAGCTCAAGTTGATATGAGCTCATGTTGGTTTGAAAAAATGGGTTCATTTCACAAAAATGTCAAATAAACCTGTTCTAGTTCATGTACGTCACAGAGAAAACTAATGTCTAAATAGCTGCACCTGTTTGTTTGTTTTTTATTGTTTGTTTGTTTGTTTGTTTTTTGTATTGTAAATAAAGTGGGAAACTAGGCCATCAAGACTCAGCACTTAGATACTGCTAAATGAGGCCTTAATGAGGAAGCATATGCTAATTGGATCTTCTGGATCTTCAATTATATTATAACTAGGGCCAAGTTAAAGCTGGGATGTAACAATAAAGAAGACATGAAGAAAGCCACACTGCTGAAAATGGCAAAACATAGAGGAAATCTGTTCTCGCTAACAACTGACATGCTTGGCCACTTGGGCTTTTTTTTTTCAGCTCAGAATTGTGAGCTGATGGGCAACACTGGCCACCGTTTAGAACGTATGCCATGGCTTTGGTGCACCTCCACATTGCTTGTTCTCCAGCAAATGGCTGATGGAGAACACAGGGCGTTCTTGGCCAATCCCGGTTGAGTCCCACTGAGAGTGATATTGATGTTGTGCAAATGAAGCAGTGTGCTGTGAATAGGCACAGGCTCTTCATTCCACCCCCTCTGCCTTCGGTCCATCTGCCGAGCCGCTTTCAACCCGGAGGTCTGAGAGATGTCCACCACATCCTCGCTCCCTCATTACTCACACACACTGTCCACGTCTCTCCCGCGTACACCGTGTGTAGTCAGAAATAAACACTTGGATGGGCTCACCAAAGTGTGCCTAATCTCTTATCCCCCTCATTACAGCCAGGAATGAAAGCGAATAATAGTGGCGCAGACACATGAAGGCCTGAGCGCTTTCCACATATTGTGCCGATTAAGACGAGAAGAGGGGCTATGTTGTTTTCTCACGCTTTTGAATTTTAAAATGGCAAAAGTAGAATCAGAAAGGGAAGAAAGGGGACAGTGTAGGCCCCAGTTATCGTTTGCCAGGAGCTGACATGAGCATCAGATGATTGTTGATGGTGCTGATTCATGTGTGTTCTCTGATCAGGTGTCGGAAAGGTGTGATTACGTTTATGTAAACGGGAAGGAGACGAGAGGCAGGATGAGGATGTTGGTGAACTTCACCTACAGTTACCTGAGCGCTCAGCTGGAGGTCAGTGTTTGGATGCCCCACCTGCCCCTGCAGATCGACATGTCTGATCCAGAGCTCAGCCAGATTAAAGGATGGAGGGTGCCCGTCACTGCCAGCAACCAAAGGTGAGGCATATCTTTGTTTAAATAAAAAACTCAGAAGTTTGGTAAATGGTTGTGTGTGTAGCATTTACACATTAACACTCCAGGTAACAGCGGAACTCCTATTGACGTATTCTCTGTTACACGTGGACTGGATGTCTCAGTATCTGTTAGAGTGTATTCTGTTTTATGAGGTTATCTGTGTGTAATAAGCTGAACTTAAGTGTATTCATTTGATCTGCTGCTGCTTTTCCTGTCACAGCTATTAATACGTTGAAGTTGATAACTATGAGTAATTACAAGAGCTGTCAAAGTGAATGCATTAATGCATGAGATTAATCTGGAAAATTAAGTATGCAAGGTTTTTTTTTTAACCTTCAGAACCCTAGGCCACTTTTGAGGGATGTTTACAGAGTTTGATGCACTAAACAGCATGAATGTCCTTTATTATTGATTGATGTACGTATCAGTATTATCACTTCTCAGGACTTTTATTCTGAAATTTGAACACTGTGTGAGCAAAGTACGAGAGTAAACAGCAGTAAACTTTCCTTCTCATTTTCCTCTGTAACCTAACTAGGTCAGTAAAGTCACTAGCCACGCCTCCTCTCTCTGATCAGTCAGAGTCTGTATGCAGGTTGACCATGTACACATGGACAGAGCATGTTTACTGCCCTGTCCATGTGTACATGCTCAACCTGCATACAGACTCTGACTGATCAGAGAGGAGGCGTGGCTAGTGACTTCACTGGAAGCTGGACTTCACTGGAAGCTCCTTTTCCATGCAGCTTCCAAAAAATGCTCCACGTAAATGACTTTTGTTTTACTTAAGAACATTCGGAAAGATCCTAATCCCTACGGCTCTATATGTGCATCCTCCTTCTAACTGCAGAATTTGCATTCATTTCATATTATTTACAGAATTATTTATAGTGCTGAATAATAAGTCTGGTTCTTGATTGGTTTGCATGCATGATTCAGTACTAATAGGGCTCTTGGCTGTTGTATAGTGTGTGCAAGTGTGAGTCCAGTGCCTTCATAAGTTAAAGAATAGGCATATGGTCACCTTTAATGGATCCATAAGGGTCCATTTTTGAGTCTGCACTTCAGTTCCCACTCCCATAACTTATATATCATATCCATAGTAGTTACCAAATCATTAATAGTAGTTTCTGAGTAATACTTCTTCAGATTAATAAGTGAAGAAGAAGCCTGGGGTTGAAGGCATTTCAAGTTTTTGATTGGTATGCATCTGTGATGAAATTCTAATACGAACATTTCCTAAAATAGCAATGCAATTATCATATTGCTCATATTGCTCATATCTGAAACCTTCTTAAATAAATGCATGGGCTTAGGAACGTGAGAAACACCCTTAACAAGTTAAAGCAATAAGTTTGACTGAAGTATTACTTTGCAACTAGGATGCAACACTAATAGGAGCTTTTCCTAAAATAGCAATGTAATAATGATATTGCTGGAAGTCGTCCTAAGTAAGTGAATAGTCAGCAGCTGACGGATCCTGACAGACGCTATGGTCCGCTTGCTTATTCCAGCCTGAGAGCAGTGCGAGAATAATGACTAAGAAGTGTGTGGCACCTGATTTTAGTCGTAAACAATGAAGACGGCCTTGGTTCTGAACCCTCACCTGGCACTGTCCTCCACACGCATTGCTGTAGCTGTATCCTGGTAACACCTGCCACGTGCTGAAGGCATGACGGCGGAGAAGGGGGAGCAGGCTGATGCTGATTTTTAATTACCGCAGGGTCGTTCTCAATCACATCTGCCTCTGACACGCTGCCGTCAGCCAACGCACAGGTTAATACTGGCATATGCCATGAATATCCACAAGACGATTTTTAATTATGCTTCCCTGGAAACAGCACGAATTCATGCATGACAAGTGAGAGAGTGAAAGAGAGTGAGGGAAAGAAACGAGAGAAGGAGAGGTGGAAGGTTTCAGTGCGAAAATGGACAGAGTATAGAGACGAACGTGGGAGATAAGCTGCCGGTTTTCATGCGAGGTTAAAAATACACTGGTCAGAGCTTTAGTGCGCAAAGAGGACGCATTAACGCTCTACCCACTGGCCCCACAGGAAGACGGGGGCACTGCTCAATAGCCCCACTATCAGATACACCCGACTCTTCATATGACCCAAGAGTTTAACTTTGTACTTTGGAATAAAGTTGATCTAATTGGATCCAAGAACTCTCGTTGCTTTGAGTAAGACTGCGTCTTGAAGATTGTGAACATAAAGATCCCTCATATGACCACTGAGAGCATTATATGGGTGATGGGTCATTCTCAGCACTGCAGTGACTCAAACATGGTGGTGGTTTCTTAGTGGGTCTTGTGCTGGTACAAGTAGATCAGACAGCAGTGCTGCTGGAGTGTTTAAACACCGTGTCCCCTCACTGTCCACTCTATCAGACAGTCCTACCTACAGCATTTGCTCCACCTTGTAGATGTGAAGTCAGAAACAGAAGCTCATCTGTTTCTGCACAGTTTGTGTTGGTCATCCTGGAGTCTTTCGTCAGTGCTGTCCACAGGACACTATTGGCTGGATTTTTCTGGTTAGTGGACTGTTCGAAGACACACTAACACACCACCCCCATGTCAGTGTCACTGCAGTGCTGAGAAGGACCCACCACCCACATAATACCTGCTCTGTGGTGGTCCTGCAGAGAAACAGTCTGTAATTCTAGATTTAGAGATGAGGTGGCTGATTGGTGTATGTAGTCAATACTACACAAATGTCCATCATATGCTTTTAGCATCAGAAAAAAAGGAGACAGTGAAACGAAACATTAATTTCACAGAAAGTTAGAAGCCTCAACATCTAAATATAAAATTAAGTGTTTCAATTTTTATTAAATTTTTACAGGTTCTATTCTTTTTAGTTTATTCTCTTTTAGTTTTTCAAATAATACTTTTACACACCTCCAAGTAGGGCTGGGCAATATAATGTAAATATTTATATATTTGTTAATAAATAGTCATATATATATATATATATATAGCAAGGAGGACCTGGGTTCGATCCCTGGGGGGACTTTGTATGTTCTCCCCATGTTTGCGTGGGTTTCCTCTGGGTACTCTGTTGTCCCTCACAGTCCAAAGACATGCATGGTAGGTAAATTGGTGACTCTAAAGTGGCCCTTGGTGTGCGTGTGTGTGTGTGTGTGTGTGTGTGCGCCCTATGATGGACTAGCGCCCTATCTAGGGTTGCTTTCCACCATTGCGCTCAGAGTTGCCGGCTGGGCACCGGCTCCCCCGTGACCCTATTCAGGAATAAGTGGTACAGAAAATGGATGGATGGATGGATGGATGGACAATCTTGTACGACTGATGCCTTAGAAACTTCGGAATTTAAAGGTATCTAATGGGTAGGGGTGTAGTTTGTGCACTTCTGGTGCCGGTCCCAATTCCGGATCAATGGTGATGGTTGCATCAGGAAGGGAATCCGGTGTAAAATTTGTGCCATAACTATAACGCGGATCAGGCAGATGATCCGCTGTGGCGACTCCTAAAGGGAGCAGCCGAAAGAAGAAGAAGAAAATTACATATATTATGATATATATTAATATGATTGATATTTAAATATATAACATGATAACGTCATCATTATCGTATCATATCACTTATCTTGAGATGAGTTTTAGTCATATCTCCCAGCCGTACCTCCAGTGTTCAGTCGTCTCCTCTGCTTTTCATTATCACAGCCATCCCATAACTTACACATTCAATAAGGTCTTGACTCCTGGGTGGTAAACCCATTAACACCATGGTAACACCAGCAACTTCTTTTTTGTACTTCTTGTCGTCGGTTTTCTTTCTTCAATAAGAGCGTCTCGATCAACAGTGTCAAACCGTCTTCTCAGTGTGGAAAGATGAACGCAAACACCTGTTTATTTGAGATTCTCTTCATCATCTATGAAAGCTTTAAGTGCTGTTTTGAAGCTCAACTTCATCAGACAGATTGAGGTGACTTTTGATCAGTTTGCTTACAGATTCAGTGACTGATCTCCCTTCTTCTCCTTCTGGTACTCTGAGGTTATTTATTCTGGCTTGCCAGATCCACCACCTTTTCCTGCATCTCCTTGTTTTGTTTCACTGCCGTCAGCAGTCTATCTTTCATCTCCAGGCAAACTGATTCCAGACCTGCTATCCGTGTCTGTGATTCCACTTACGTTCTGGCTCTGCACATCTTGCAGGACTTCATCCCTGAACTTGAGGTCACCTTTCATGGTTCTCATTACATCCATGTTCAGTATAATAATGGAGATGTGGATCACCCAACAGAACACTCCAACTCCATCTGCCCTGTCCTCCGCCAATGCTTTCTCTCTCTGTCCACGAAAGGTTGGCAGGGGTGGAGGCACAGGCTTGCTTGTTTCTCGAGGATGGCGATCAACTCCCCTCACCCTTTCACTTTTTGACATTTCTTCTTTCGAATTCCATGCTTTTGCAGTATCTTTTCCCACCAAATTCCACATCATTGTTTTCTATTGACCTGCTGGTCCATTGGGCAATTTCACTGATGAATTGGACACTCTCCTGAGTAGCCTCTCTGTTGAGACTTCACTTATTCTCATTTAGGATTTCAACGTTCCATCTGAGAAAGTGCAGTCATCATGCCTCTTATCTTCTTTTGACCTCACCTTTAACCACTTTGGTCCAATGAACAGGGCAGGCAACACATTGGACCTAATTTTCAGCAGACCTGCCCCTGCCTTGGATCTTCTTCCACCTTTCACCGCAATCTTCACTCTCTCTCTCTCCCTCATCTCTTACCTCCAGTATTCTAACCACCCTTCCACATCCCTTCTCCTCCCTCCCATTGGAAACTGCTATAAACACTTTCCTTTCATCCATCTCCTCTTCAGTCAAGCTTCTCTGTACTCTCTCTCTTCAAGGCCTGCAAGAACCTCCAGACTCACCCCGTTGGTTGATGGAGATTCTGTGGAACAATCGAAAAGTGTTAAGACTGGCTGAAAGATGGTGGAAAACAGTGCACAGACCTCTGTGCATTCTGGACTCACTTTCCTTGATGTTCAGTTGAAGTAACTGCTGCAAAAGCATCCTTTCTCAAGGTCTTGTCTTCTCACCTAATCCCTGCTACTCCTCCTCCACCCACTACTCTCACCCCGTAAGATTTTGTCACCTTCTTTGAAGACAAGGTTGACAATATCCACCAATCCTTTATAACTACCTCTGCTCCTCCCACCAGATGCCCTTCTCCTCCTCTTACATCTCTGTCTTGTTTCTCTCCACTTTCCACAGATGACAGCCTTCATCTTCTTTCATCTTACAATGCAACCACGTGTCCACTGGACCCTATCCTTTCCTCACTATTTCAGACAAGTGCTCATTGCTTTCATCATAAACAGCTCATTGCCATCAGGTCATGTTCCATTTACCTTCAAGGCTGCAAGAGTGGTCCCGAACTTGAAGAACCCAACTCTATACAGCATGAACATCAGCAGCTAAAGACCAGAATCTCTTCTTTCTTTACTCTCAAAAGTCCGTAAATGCTCTGTTTATAATCAGCTATCTTGCTTCCTCACCTAGAACAATCTACGGGACCCAAACCAATTTGGCTTTAAACTGACACATTCGCTGGCATCTCATCATGGTCCTCACCCTGATCTTGCCATTTGCATTGAGAATTCACTCAATTGGCTGAAGCACTTGGTGTAGTTGTGGATGACCAGTTATCATTCTTGGCTTATGCAGCAAACCTGACTCGGCCGTGTCGATTTCTCCTTCACAACAACAGGAGAATTCATCCTTTTCAGTCTAGAGACGTTCAATCTCTTGTCATTTCAAAAATGCAGCAGGATGACTCATCTATAATGTCTTCAAGTTCAGTCATGTAACTCCTCTTCTGCGTTCCCTTCATTGGCTTCCTGCAGCTGAACATCAGATTCGAAACCTTGATGCAAAAATTGACCAGCCCCTCATACTTGATGGCAATGGACAAAACTCGATCTGTACCAAGAGCCCTTTGAGCACCAAGTACAGCTCGGCTTGACCCACCATCCCTCATGACTCAAGGAAGTCAAGCATCCAGACTAATTTTTGTCCTGGCACCAAAATAATGGAACGAACTTGCCTGAACAGAGAAGTCACACGCTGTCTTCATACTTTCACACTCAACACCTCGAACTTTTCCAAGACCTCATCTGTTTACGTCTGTCTTATCACTGCACCATTCTGGAAGTTAGCTTTAAGTGTTGTTTATCTAATTGCTGATCGGTCAAATTCTGCATGCAGTTTTGGAAACTTGTAACTTTCTCTTCCCTAGAAAGGAAATTTCATTTCCTTAGAAATTAAAAATTCGCTAGAAATAAACATCTCATAAACATCTCCTGAAAAATGTACGTTTTAATTATAGCTGCAGATTGTTTTGACTGGATATCCGATACATTAAGGTGAGTCATTCTCTGCTAGTTTCCTAAAATCCAGGGTTTTTTTTAGAATATTAAAGAAACAAGTTTGTAGTGATCCTTCTATTACTGATTCATTCATTAAACCATATATAAACCATAACAGCATGAATCACATTTTTTCATGCATCATATTCTTAAAACCACCGTTATGTCCCTGATTTGCCTGACAAAATATATACACATCTCATGAAAAAGGGTTCATTCCATAGCCTTGCCTTCTTTTTTTGCATATAGAGCAAACAACCAACCACTAATCTCTATCCATTTTTTATCAACCTCAAGCCCGTCAGTTTGAGTAAATGCTCTGAGATGAGGATCAGGGGCCTGAGAGTCTGAAAACTCGTCAACATTGCTGCAGACTAAATGTTTAGAAACATCTTGCGGTCCAGGCAGCACTATCTTATCTCGCCACTGAGGGGTGCTCTAACACATGTGCCCTCCCTCTGCAGGAGCCCTGTTTGTGGTCACTGGGCCTCTGGGACAGTGGAAAGCAATCAGATAGCAATCCCACAGCTGTCCTGCACGAACATGCTTCAGCCACATTAGTCCAGAAAGCTTATCCACCCTGGCATTCCTGCATGTTCCACCTGCTGCAAATGTCATAGCAGCTCTGCACGTGGCCAGCTGGATGGCTGAGCTGCTGCTGTATGGAAGATCATGCCTTATACTCTCCTTGAGCGCCATGTTCAGCTGCCACTCCCTCCTTTTTGTATGTTTTTTTCCTGAACGTCTTGCCTCATTAGGCCATGATATGGCCAGGCCCCGTTCACAGCACACCTGGTCAGGTTGTGGGAGGAGAGGATTAGTGAGTGTGAAGTAGCTAGGCTGTAATTGGCCAAGCTCCTTGTTTACACCCTGTCATACTGGGTTGACTCTAAACACCACCATGCAGAACTGACCAGAGACTGCAGTGGAAGTGTAGTAGAAAATCATAGGATAGCATAGAAGATATGAGTGTAGGTCATACTTTAAACATCAGGAGGTGCTTCAAATGACTTTTTGCAAAAGAGAGGAATATTTTTAGTAGGCCTTTAAATAGCTGAACAGCGTGGTCTCAATTCATTCATCAATACTGCAGATCAGTCTGCATCATATGAGAAGAACAGGTACAGTGCAAAGGGTGCTTAGATAGTAAGCAGTCTCCTTGAGGAAGCCAGTAATCATCCATCCAATCCCTGGATGGACTAATCAGTGCTTCATTACGATAAATCAGGTGCTGCTGGTCAACGCCAGGTTTAACGCAACATGCCAGACGTCTCTGCATGGAGTTGTAGAGGTTCCTAATGGTGTCCTGTGATGATCCATCTCATGCAGCTTGAATGTTCTCTGGAATCTGGTCTGGAGATGCAGGTGATGGAATAGCGCACATGGATTTGTTGGTTTCTCCGCCAAGACAAATGTGTCACTAACGATGACCCACAGCCATTCTGAGTGACTCCATGACAGTCTGGCACGACACCATTGCAGGCTTTGGCAAGGCTGACGTGGTGTTAAGGGCTGTCATCATAACAGTCTGTGTGCATGTAGTCCTGCGCCGTGCAGCCATCTGCCACTGGTGCTGGCATTGACAGGATGGCTCATGGAGGGCATGACTGCTCACTGAATTCTGCAATCATGGCTGTTGGGTCACTCCGTACATGTTGGACAACACAATGGTTCTCCCTTGCCATGGTTCATGTAGGTTTTCTGAATCCTTCATGCTGCTGGTGTGCCTTCTTCTATACACTGCCACCAACTTTGTGTTATGGTAATATGGTAGCAGTGTTTTAATAAGATCATCCCATAACCCAGAGCCCTGTAATGTGACCCCTCTCAAACTCGTCCAACTGCTCGAATGGCTTTCAAGCTATTCACCAAGGCACACTTCACTTGCAAAGGATGGCACAAAGACAGCAGCCTGAGTCAGAATGGAAAACATCTCACAACAGGACGACCTTAAATAGTCAGGTACAGCTAAAAAGCCCATCTTTTGCAAGTCTCATGATGTCAAACCTACCCATCAAGTTTCATTGCTGTTGGTGCAGCTATATTGCTATATATTGGTCTCAGATAAAAAAATCTCATAACTCCAAAATTGCAGCTTTACAGTAGAAGCGAAAAACCTTCTTAACCTTCAGTGAAGTCAAGTCAAAATAAAAATTTTAACACAATATACAGAACAACTGCCAGAATCTCATTATGTAAAAAGCAAAAAACAGCAAAATTGAGGTAGAAGGTTTTCATCTGACAGCTGGAAGCATCGAGGAACCAAACCTCATTACTTCAAACTGGCTTAAAATACAGTTTATCTACTCCTTACTGAGGTTCCTCTTACTTGTTCCTGTTTATGTATATTTGTGTTTATTTTCGTGGCATATGGAGTCTGATTCCAAAAACACAGCCAGATCTGCAGTGCCATTAGGAGCCAGTAGCGATGCAGGAATACAGTTCTGCTTTCATACATTTGCATGCATCGTTAGTGATTCATAACTGTGCAATACCACCTGGACAAACCTGATGGTAAATTCCCCAGTAATTAGCCAAAATGGATTTAATTATCTTTTCTATAAGGTTTTCAAACATTTAGACACCCAGGCAAGATTTGATGCTCAATTACACACTCCAAGCTGATTAACCTACATATGTAAATGGTGCATGTGAAGTATGAGGCACACAGATTTTGCTGCTCTGGCATTTTGTGAAGAAATTATTAAACACATCAACACCGAGCAAATACACAGTTTGTGTCAAGCACTGGACTCCTGGAATATCTGGACAGCTCTCATCAATCAAATCAATCAAATTTTATTTATATATACCGGTATCCGCCAGGCGTCCGGGGCAGCTCAGGACATGGGGGGAGAGAGGGAGAAAGGTTAGTGCCCCCATAGAGGTGTTAATGAAAAGCCTGCGTAAAGAGAAAGGTTTTCAGGTGTGTCTGAGTCCCGAACAGTAGGAGGAAGGCTGTTCCAGAGCTGGGGGGCTTTGTAAGAGAAGGCTTGTCCCCCAAAAGTGTCCTTTTTTAATCCTAGGGACGGTCAATAGGCCTGTGTCCTGAGAACGCAGTCTGCGTGACGGGTTGTAGGGTATTAAGAGGTCTTTAAGGTAATGGGGGGCTATTATCGAGAGTTACTCATATTACCGGGGCCATGTTAGGAGTCTTGCCCGAGGACTCTTACTGGTGTAGTACAGCATAGTTGGCCAGACTGGGAATTGAACCCCAGTTGCCCACATGTGGCTTTGTCATCTGTTGTGCCACACCAACTACCGGGGGACAGAACTCCAGGCCTAAAGGCACATGGGACAATCAGTAAAGAACAGCACTTAGAGCCTCATTTGGACTGTACCTACGTTATTGGGTGCTTGGTGCTTGTTCTGATGTGTAAATAAAGCCAACATGGGGTTGCTGAAGCCTGTGTGTGTCTTGCCTCTCTGTTTAGCTAAACACCTGGTTACCATAGCCACGCACCATCCCCGTGGGTGTGCCATGGTACACATCATGTAATTCGATTAGAATGACCTAATGAGTTCAAGTCAAAGCATAAGAAATTTGTGCCTCGTGTCTTGCCTTCAGGTCCAGTGTGGAGGATGATGAAGATGAAGCAGCCAGAAGGGACCGGGGCTGTGGTCCACAGTACCAAAGCACCACGGTGCGCATCCTCACACACTTTGAAGCAGAACCAGAAGAATCCCGGGGGCAGCCGGACTTTCTGCTGGGCAGCGATTGGCAGGTGGATGTAACCGAGCTGGTGAGGGACTCGCTGAGGGTGGACAACACACGTGTGGCCACTCTGATGGATGGTCAGGTGCTGATGGGCCTAAACACAGGGACTGCGAAAGTCCAGGTAAGGTGGAGGAGCAGGAGCTGATGACAAATTCAGCCAGACTGATCACTGACTCCATTTCCACTTGTCATTTCATGCCCATCATATCCGGATAACATCCACCTAACATTCCATTTACACCTGAGCACGGAAACGGACAATTCAATTTGCATCAGGGCTACTTTTCTTGTGTTATATTAAAGAAATTTTATCCCAGAAGGTGATAAGATGACTCTGGGTGCCACAGAAATGTGCAGTTATACATTTTATTGGAACTAAAGGGAGGAACTGGCTGCAGGCTTGTAGTTCTAAAATACATGTACATTTACGGCATTTAGCCGACACTCTTATCCAGAGCAACTTCCAAGATCACGAATATTACAGAAGTTAGGAGTCTTACTCAAGGACTCGTATTGGTGTAGCACAGAATAGATGCCAAGACTGGGAATTAAACCCCAGTCTACCATGGCATGGTGGTGCACTGGTGGTTGTGCCACACCAAATTGTGCTGAGACCATATGCAGACAGGTTGAAATAGACAGGTTTAAAGAGACCAACCCTCTCGGTCAAATTCATGACTTGTTTTGCCTGGTATTTGTGCTACAGCCCCTAACAGTGCAGCTCGTTGCAGAAGGAGAAACATGGCGAGAGGAGATGCATTGTAATTTGATCTTTGTCAAACATACTGTATAAAGGCGGAGTTCAGTAAAGACTGTGGTTGTGGACTAGGATTGGGTTCTGTTCACATTTAAATTGACATGGTACCAGGTACTGGTTCCGGGAATTTGGTACCGAAACCACCAAAATAAACCTTTAATGTACTGCAGCTGTTTGAAATATATTTCGAAATGAAACACTATGTTTGGAATACATATAAAGAAATCCAGGCCCATATATTTTTCTTCTGTATGGGTTTTACACACCAGAGTGATTCACCGCAGATCTGGCCAAGCTTGATGAATCCCCACTGTCATATAAAGCCCGAGCAATGGGTTTCTGTGCTGTTAGTGGTGCTGGTTAGTTCTGCTGTTTTCTGATCCATACTATGCTGGGCTGATGTTCTCTCAGTGTGTTAGAGTACACTAGAGTCTTTACTCTACTTCCCCAAGAGGCAGAATTAGTTGTACACATCTTACAGCAGCTGTGGTTCAGTTTGAGAGTCAGATACGGTAAAAACTGACTGACTGAAGGGATATTATCGGAATGCACAGCAAAATCCAACAAGCCCATGATCCCTCTGAACTTTTCCACACTGTTGGTTTCAGGTCAATGATGCACACATGCGTCCTCAGGCGAAAACGGTTGGTTACAAGCTACAAATGTCAGTGTATGGCTTTGCATAAATAGTGTGAGAGATGATACAAGCTGGAAAACTGCCTTCCACACTATTATGTTGAAGCTTGTTTAAGGCAGTGAATCCCCCAGTTCAGCTGTGTGCTTCATCAGCAGTGGCCGCAGCATGCTGTTATGGGGGACTTTTTTCTGATTTTGGATCACCGCTGCCCTCACTGGGTTACGCTTGGACTGAAAATTTGCACGGATTGATTTGACGTGAATCAGTTTATGGTAGTACTGACAGAATTTGGTTGGTGCCATTAAAAGCAGTGATTTCAGTACCGACGCTACTGTGGTCTGTTTTCTATCATTTGAAGATGAACCTGCAAATAGCCTCTGTTCACCCCTGACATTAACATGCATCCTATATGATGTGGTCACTGGCCAGCACAAAGTAAAACAGAGAGAACCATTTACTCAAACCACATTCAGAGGTGGTCAGACACACAAATGACCACAATATTCTAATAGTGTGAAAGCCAAAGGGTCTTGATTCATGCTCAACAGCAAAGCACAACCTGCATCAATCGTGTCACTGCCCTGGATGGCAAACCTATAGGATGCCAAGACCTATACCGTCCACACGAGTTAGCAGAGCTTACTACAATAATATAAATAAATAATGGTGATAATCGTGGCTGTTGCACAAGTGAAAATAGGTGCTCAATTTAACTAATTCGTGCGTGTCATGTCCCTTCACCAGTGGTAATGGTGCGAGGACAATGAGACACATTCTCATTTCTCTCATGCCAGGCATGAATGGTTATTCGCTTTGGCTACCGCTTGTGATCAGATCAGCCTGGACATATGTTAATGCCAGATGTGAACCAGGCCTATGTCGTGATAAATGGTGAGGAAGGGTGGATGTCTGGCACTCCTGCTCTACCTTGTAGTTACCATCAAGTTATTTTCAATGTTGTACAAGCTTGCAGTGGATTAGGGGTCTGAGTTTCCAGCCCACTGTGTCATTATGAAGACAACAGGCACAAAATGCTTCACAGCAGGGGACCAAGCAAGAGGGTGGGTGGTTTGCCTCATGAAAATAATTTGTAGCTTTAGCCATTCTAGTGTCTAAAGTGAGCTATACCTCTAAAGACTCATTTAGGACAACTAAATTAAAGCTTAGAAGAGGTTAATATATATATATATATATATATATATATATATATATATATATATATATATATATATATATATTTATTTTTTACCAGAAGACTCTGGTACAAAGGTGTATAATTCAAAGGCAATATTTCAGAGTTAACCTCTTTGGTGGTGGGCTCATAGTCGAGCCAGATCCTGCTGGACAATGGGGTGGAGCCAACCTCCTGGGTAACTGATAGGACCGAACTGGTGGAGGTTAGGAGGTAGGAGCAAGGTGCCCAGCATCTGTAAAGCAGCAAAAGGGACAGTGAGCTTTTTTAAAGACAGGTGGGGACAGTCGATAGGTTAAGGGTGGACAGAAGGCGTGGCATTTATTAAGCACTTTTGAAGCATTTCTTTTGATCCCTTTCTCATGAAAATGAAAAATATAAGGAACTATACTTCCTGTCCATTTTACCATTTTACTCTATTGCCCATTCAGGAGTTCTGTCACTTGTTTCTCTGCCTACATTTTGGTTTCCTTTCACCCTGATTGCACCCTGAGAAACAGGCTGTACCTTTAGAACTATAAAGTGATGTATAAACAAGTGAAAGACAGCAAAAATGGAGATTGGACAGCAAAGCTTTTCATTCTTAATCAGTTTACGTCCTCTATCGACAATACAAACAGACGCAATGATTTGTTTTTTAGTTTGAGAAGTTGAGACAAAAATTGTACAATTAATGGTACCAATACGTCTTCAGTGCATCTTTATTTGCAGTTCTGTGATGCTTTCCGTCAATGAGGACAAGACACATAAAGCAGCTGAAGGCAAATGGGCTCCAATGCTCTGCTCAGAATTCCTAATGAAACACCTCTTGGGTCCTAAATGGCCTCTAATCCCCGCCGAAACCTTGTATGGTTAGAGAAGTTGTCTCTCAGCTGTGCAGAGGTAAATATACCCTACTGTGCTATAAAATAAAATTCATCCATCATTCTCCTGGCCGCAGCACCTGCAGGGTCGAGCCCGTGGCAGGCCGGCAGCAGACGGATGAGCCGCACTTTCCCTGTGCTTATTCGCTTTCTTTAGGAGAGACAAATGAAAGGATGTCAGTGACGTCTCAAGAGCAGCACCCAGTCGTTTGTCTGTCTGCGTGCGGATGAGTGGAGAATTACTTGCGGTGGTGATGTGGCATGTGTACGCTGCCGCGCTGCAGCCAGATGGCACACCATCACTCTCTCCGCCACTCACACGCTCAAAGCTCACTCAGGACTCCTGCGTGGACTGTCTACACAGCTGAGCTTTACTTTACTAACCTTATGACTCAGGGTGGGTGAGCACAGCACAGAAGCCTGGGTAACTTCAAAGAGTGTTCACAGTCCACAAAATGTATCATACGTAGCTGTTTTGTTGCTGTGTTGTGCCCTATTCACACCAAGTACGATTTCTCTGACCGAATAAAAAAAGTGATATTTACTGCAGAGGAACCTTCACACCAAGTCCAATGCATTGTTGGCCCTCTGTGCTCTATAAATGGGGCTAGAGAGCCCATAAGTGTCCACTCTCTCTTTTTCTCGGCTCCTTGTCCACTTTTTCTCTTTAATGTTCCTCCTCCACAAGTGCTCATTAGTAAAGACAGTGATAGTTTGCAGTTCCTTGTGGGCATGCACCAACTTGCATAGACCTACTGTAGAATACAGGAAGGGTTTCGAGTGGCTCAGAGGTCTAATGCGTTAGCACTGTGATCCAAGGAGCGCAGGTTCGATCGCCACACTTCTATTGGCAGCTGGAGTCTGAGAGAGTGAAATTGGTCAAGCTCTCTCTGGGTTGGTAGGTGGTGCGCTCTGCCATGCTGTTCAGCACGGGCGTCTCTATTGGAGACACTTTCTTCCAAGCAAGTTGGCTGCCCAGCGATGATGCATTGGTGGCAGTTTGAAAAGGGGTGGTGGCTGACTTCACCTGTATTGGAGGAAGCATGGGCTTCAGGAGTCAGGAGTGTCGTATGTGATGGGGAGAGTCCTAATGGGGTTGGTTCATTAATACTTCCAATTTGGGAAAAACCGACTTACCATTAGGCCCCAGCCATTCAGCTATGCCCTACCATATGTGTGCCATATTTCCAGCATGTTATAGGATTTTTTCTAATAACTTTAATAGCTCCCTCTGCTGGCCAAGTGCATCACTGGGCTTGAGCGAAGCCCTGCCTCTCCCCCCGAAGCCCATCTAATCAACACAGCTGCAACTCATGCAAGGACTGATCGGGACTCTTTATAGGTGCCTCAGTTTGAGGAGTGTTCTGCAACCTCTGAGTGTGTGCCTGAGTTCTGTGACCCTTTCTGTGCCTTTGCCCTCTTGTTTGTCTTTCTGACCTGGATTTTGGATATGCCTTCACTGTTCCCGTCTGCCTATTTCTTGACCCCTGCCTGTCCTGATGATGAGACTTGGAATGCCCCTAATAAAAACCCCCTACCCGTGCAGCCTGCATCGGCCCTTCCGATACAGAAAAGCAGACCCTGAAAAATGCATGCACAATCACAGTCCATCTGAGAGTGAGAACTCTGTGGGAGTTGACTTGGTAGATCTTAGAAGGAGAAGGTTCCAGCAAGAGAGCAGGGCTTGGACAGATGTTCACACAATAGGTCTTTAGTGGTCATTTGGTAGTGCTGGATACAAGGAACTGGGATACACACATGGCTGTGCACATGGGCAAACGTGCAAGTGTGTGGCTGCAAAAACAAAGAGAGAAATTAAAGATGATGCTTTCATGTTGAGGCAGATGGTTTAGCTACCCAAACCTCACCATCGTAAACCAGCTACAAACGTCACTCATTAGTGAACTACAACTAGTAATGAATGTAGCTCAAATGAGTTGTTCGCCATGGCATAGCTTTGTATTTGGAGCTTTAATTATTTTTAGCTGCTGTTCTCTCAGTATGCATTTAGCAAGCCAAAGAGATAATAGGGTCTGGTTGGGTTAGCTTTTAGTCTAGCACCCAATCACGTCACTGGGCTCTCCACAGTGCATGGATTCCCACAGTGGCACTTCTTGGTGGCCCTTCTCTGAGAGTAATTTCACAGCCAGCTTTGGTGTTTTGCTTTTTTTCGAATCAGTTCCATATTTTCATGGAGTAACAGTTGTGTTTAGACTTGTCTGGGTCTATGTAACTGTTTTGGGGTTGTGCGTTTGGCCCATTTAATGCCCTGCTTTCTTCCCAATTAAGAGACAGCTGATGGTTTGATGGTATATCAGTTCCATTTACTGGACTCTCATTCTTTTAAAACGCCTAGAGAAACACAGCTTTCCATTCTAGTGTTGCTTTAAACTTCACATGGTGTTTTTCCTTAAAAAAAATGTTTTAGTGAACCAAAAGTGTTAGTTTTTGGTATCTTCCTTTCAATAATTGTACGAGGGACTATTAGTACAAGAGCCTTTCTGACTCACCATGTACAAAACAAGCTGTTTAATAAGAATCACGAGGAAACACTGAAAAAAAAAATAGTAAAGGTACACAGATAGTAGAGTAATGGGCTGAGATCCAATCACCCATTTGGCTATTTGTTGTTCTGTGGTTTTATCCACAAGCTGTTGTTGTTGGTGTTGTTGTTTACACGCCGCCTATAATTGGCCTAAATCTGTCTTTTTCATGACAAATGCAGTTGTTCAGTGTTGTGGAAGTAACAGTGATATATGTAGTGTGATGTAATTCATTACAATTACTGTAGCATATCGTACTCCTCACTTTTCTATTAAGACTGAACTGAGCTGCAAATACCAATCTTCTGTAGTGGGTAGCCGTCCATCTCGATGCTATTGTGCGTATGCGCGCTCTCCATCTGTCATTTGCTCTCTTTTTCCCCATCTCTCACTCTATCCATCTCCCTCTCTCACTCCCTCTCTCTCTCTCTCTCTCGCTCTCTTTCACACACATGCAATGATAGTTGAGGGCTAATCATATCTGACACTCTACACATCACACACACACACACACACACACACTGCAAGCTGAAAAGAGTATTGACAATACTGTTAGGCTGCTGTGAAGTTTTATTTGATAGCAAAATTGCCTGCCTCTCTCTCTCTCTCTCTCTCTCTCTCTCTCTCTCTCTCTCTCTCTCTCTCTCCTTCCCCCTCTCTATCTCCCTCCAGTGTCTCAATTGAAGCCTACATCCACCCACCAAGAGGGTCTCCAAGAGGTGGAAATTAAAATCAGATAAAAAAAAAAAAAGCTAGTAATGTCTGCAATAGTAGGCACGGATGGGCTGAAAATTGAAGTGCTTCTGTGAGAGCCTATATGGATGTGAATTGCAGCCCTTTCCCTGAAATCAAAAATCAAAAAGCCTTCAAATATAGATCTATCCTTGACCTGAGCACTTAGCCACGGCCAGCTGATCAAAACTCTCACTGCCACTTCGCACCAAACACTCTATTAAGCTTCAATAATGTCCGCTGCCATTTTCACTTCATTAAAGATAACTGAGCGACTAATTACACTAAACAAAGCACAGTGAATTGCAATTAGAGTTCAAATTTTGTCTGTCCGAGACAGCCAGGATAGTGTCCATTTCCATCCTGCGTTTGCTGGGAAAACCACCAGAAACCCAGTTTCTTCTCTTTTTCCAAAATACAGTACAAAACTGGAACATCAGGACAGCATGTAATAAAGCACAGAGTATTGCCTAAGGCAGTCTCTCGTTGATCCTTTGTCTAATTAATAAAATTCACATTTAAGCTTCCAAATGAGGCAGTGGAGGGCACAGTTTTGGGGGCAATAAGTAGAATTTTGGAACTGAATGAGGCTGTTTTTTATATATCGCTGGAGTAAAGCGTACTGTAAACCTCCGATATAAGATGGAGTGACTTTTTAGAGCGAGTGAGTGGAAGCAGTAAGTAGGAGGCAGTGTGTACTGTGGCAAGATGTGACAGTGAGCTATAGCTTGTGCAGATGAGGAATATTCATTATGACAGAGCAAATGTGCAAAAATATGGAGGCGGCTAGATTTCCCTTAATTGATCCGGATGGGAAGGCTCCTCGTCACTTTACATTTCATAACTGTTTCCATGGCTGAGCATCAAGTGAAGTTTGGGAGAGGGGAGTAACTGTCATTCAGTCAAGGCCATTTTGTGCACAGAATTTGCAGCAGTTATTTTTATCACATTATTGGCTGCAAGGGCCACAGTGTAAAACCTGCGCCTGCATCTGTGTGTTCCTCTTCTGTGCTCTCGGGTCAGGTGATGTCTCCTCTTTCGGACGCGGTGCTGGCTGAGAGGATGGTGCGGGTGCTGGATGATAAAGTGAGCATCACAGAGCTGGGAGTGCAGCTGGTCTCAGGCCTCTCGCTGAACCTCCAACTCAGTCCGGGCAGCAACAGGGCCATCGTGGCCACCACCACCACCCAGGACACCATGAACAACTCCAAACAGGTACAACACCAAAACGCTGAAGAGCCTAAACAGGCCTCAGGTGGGGTTGGGAGGGGATTTTCATAATCTGACGCCTATCCATCCTATTTTAATTCTATGCATTAATCGAGATTCAACAATATTTTAAATACACTGATCACCTCCTTGTTACTACACTCACTGTCCATTACATCAGCTCCTCTGACCATACAGGAGCAAATTGAATTTCTATAATTACAGACTGTAGTCCATCTGTTTCTCTGCGTACTTTGATTGCCTCCTTTCACCTTAAATGACCAGATCCCCACAAGACCACCACAGAACAGGAATTAAATTGGGTCATTCTCAGTGTTGCAGTGATACTGACATGGTGTGGGTGTGTTAGTGTGTGGTGCAGTGATACATGGATCAGACATAGCATTGCTGCTGGAGTGCTGACCTATGGGCAGGCTCCTGTGACCACCGATGAAGGACTAGAGGATGACCAACATAAACAGAAGACCTACAAGGTGGACCAATTAAGATTGGAATGAAGTGGACTTTGAGTGGACACCATGTTTAAGCTGCTATGTCTGATCCACTCATACCAGCACAGCTGGTGCCACTAATGTGCCACTACTATGTCAGTGCAGTGCTGAGAATGAACCACCTACATTTTACACACCTACCTGTTTGTTTGACACTGTGTACCTTTATGTCCAGATTTCAGGACTATTGAACCAATATAAATGCTTCAAAATTAAATTAAATATTTAATATTATGAATATTTAATAAATATTTTAAAATATTTAAAAATGAAATATTTTTACATGGACCTTCATTGAAAATTTGTAAGTTTTCTTTTGGAAATACAAAGTTTTCATGTGACAGTGATACATATACAGTCCATAACCACAACAATTCCCTTTGACTACTGAGAATGAAGGTGCACAACTGAAGACATTGCATAGCTTAACATTCTACCTACATATGGTTAATCTCAACCCATTTTAAAATCATTAAAAAGTGCATTCATGATCACAATTTCATTCAAAAAGGTAAAAAAGATCATATTTTATAGTGAGTATACGTAAAATGACATTTAAATGTTTGTTTTTTGTTTTTGTTTGTTTTTTTACTGTTGATCAGTTTGACTTATACCTCATGAAAACCAGAAATCCAGAATCTTCATTTTGAATAGATTACTAAAATCACAGTTTCAACTTTAAAATGTTTGAGTCAAATGATCAAAAACCTTTTTTGAGACGCACTAGTCCTACTAGCACACCTGATTGACCTCAACAGTTAAGTAGCTTTCATTAGTCAAGCTCAATGTAACCCTCTATTTGAGCTGAATTCGTTTGACCTGAATCCAGTTCTAATTCTATAGTAGTAGTGTAGAGTTTTCCTGCTGTTGCGATGAAGCTGTACGCAGGGATTGATTTGGGTCCTCCCATTTAACCCATATCTACCTCCACTGTGTTAAACTAGGTTCAGCCTTTAGTTGTTCTATTATATTTATGTATTTGATTAAGTTACTGATAAAAATCATATTGTATCTAGGATTTTTTTTATGTTTGATTTGGAAACATCATAAATTCGGCAGGCTTGTTTAGATACCCTGCTCTTTTGACTCTTCAGAAATGTATAATAGGCTTATCTACGGCACAACATCAAATAGATGAAGCCATGAGGGTCCCTCAGCTTACGAGGGGACTTTTACAACTGGTTTGTGTTTTGGAAGAATCACAACTGGTAATGACATGTATGTATGGATTATGGTTATCTTTATCCCAGGTTTTCTGTGTTAATTTGGGAAAACAGCTCCGATACTTTATCCTAAAGTCCAAACCTCCAAAACATTAAGTCAGCTTGAACAATTCATTACGGGAGGAAAAACACTGTGGTCCTCAAAGACCTGTCTTTTGCACCCTTGGTGTAGAGCAGCAGCTGTGGTTTAAGTGGGTTATAAGTGGTATAAATGGTATGTGGTATAAGTCTTAATTAGTGTGTTCGAAACTTTATTTGTTCCAATTTTGTCTTTCATTAAAATCTGCCCTGTGTAGGTCTGCGTATTACCTGCCCTTACTTCATTAAACTCAGTGGTTAATGACCAAGCTGTTCACGAGATCAGAGAATTAGGTTTGTTTGTTGAGGAAATGTTTCAATGCTGGGACACAAAGCCGTAAAAGACAGCAAAGAAAAACAGAGGAGCACAGCTTCAAATGCATGAATCAGATCAATTAGGTTTACATTTTAAGGCTGAGCTCAAGGCTCAGGACTAGAATAGTGACAGTGTAATCTGCATCTGCTTGTGCACATCAGTTGCAAGCATTGTTGGATGAGGATTCGTGAACATCCAACACCGTGTCTCTCCTTTGCAATGGGCTTTTGTCTCTTGCACAGCAAGCTGTCAGGGGAGCTGTGCTTGTTTGACCATCACCAGGTGCAATCACTATAATCACAATCACTACAGACACAAAGCTGTTGCACAGAGGACATGCGTTGATGAGACGCCGCGGTTTGTTATCACATTAGAGCGGCGGAGGAGCAATTCCGGCTGCCTGCTCATTGTGAGGCATTTCGGAACCTCCCTGATTAGTCTGATTCTGTCGCGCCTTTGTATCGGCAGGAGTTTCCTCTCCCCTCCATCTTGATAGACATAAAACGAACAGATTGGCTAAATCTCCCGCTGATCAGAGTGTCTGTTATGCAGCAACAACAATGTGCTTTTCTCGTAAGGGGGGGGACTTTGAAGCTGAAACTTTCTGTGTACTAAATTTCCCCTGGGAAGTGTTGTGGATTCCTAAATGAATATTAAAGGAATTCTGTTTTTCTTCTATTATTCATAAAGAGGGATTGTGTGCCATTTGGGACAAGGGATGCTGGCCTTTAAATGTGTTTGTTTTCTGTTTTTTTTTTTTCCCCTTCCTTTTAAGGAATGAAACATTCACGCAATTTATTCAGACACTACGTATTGATTTATTTATTTATTTACATTTAAAAACTTGATTTTCATTCATGCATTCTTAACTCAAGCGTTCACAGACAGGTTACAACAGTGATGCCGCTGACCGGATCATAAACGGCCACAGCCGTTTTAGATGGAGGTGCCTACCCGTTTTGGGAATGGGGCGGGTCTTATGTATAACCCCAGGTGTTTTGCCATTTTCCTGTATTATTTCACTCTACAGGAGGATTTTTTTTACCAAGGGTTTGCCGATTGGGAGGGGAATTTGGTATTTTGCCTTGAAACTAGAATACAGCAATGGTTGGACAAAATATGGAAAGTGATACGTTGCTTTTTTAAAACCAGCTCAAAAGAAAAAAATGAATGGATGTACTAATGCATGAAATTTTGTCTTAATTTAATTCAAAAAGCTAATCTGTGATTTTATACTCATAACATATAAAGTGACATATTGCAAGTCTTTTTTTTATTTGATTGTTTTATCAGAATGGCTTATAGCTCATGCAAACAGAAATGTAAAATCAAATATATTTCAATATTTTTAAAGATGAAACAGTAAATGATGTAAAATATAGAAATATCTACATCCATTTATATACTTACAATAATTGGTTGGAGCTTGTTTACCACAAATCACTGCATCAGTGCTTTAATAGTGGACTTCAGCTCGTCTGTGTTGCTGGGTCAGACATTCCTCCTCATCTTTTTGACAATATTGCATAGATCCTCAGTGGGGTTCATGTCCCGAGAACCATTTGGCACTGTGGACAGGTGTTGAGTTCTGCTGAAAAAGAAAAGGCACTGCATCGACTTGATAGAACACAGTGGACAAACACCAGCAGATGACTTGGATCCTTAAACCATCACAGTCAGGCTTTCTGATTCTGTGCCTCTCCACGCTTCCCACAGACTCTAGAAGCTTGAACTGAGACTCTAGAACTGATTTCCAAATGAAATGTAGAATTTACTTTCATCTGGAAAGAGAACTTTGGAGCTCTGAGCCACAGTCCAGTTCTTTTCTCCTTAGTCCTGGTAAGTAACTTCTGATGCTGTCTCTGCCTCAGGAGGGGTTGGATATTAGGAATGCTCTCCTTTCCTGGAGACGTCTGTGTGTTGTGGCTGTAGATGCACTGACATCAGCCTCAGTCCAAATTCTTGTGAAGCTCTCCCAAGTTCATCAATCTGCTTTCTTGACAATCCTCTCAAGCAACAACCCCTCTTTCTTCTGCACCTTTTCCCCACCATATTTTCCCCATCCATCCAACTTTCCATATGCTTACCTTCTTTGTGAAGGGGTCAATAACTGTCTTCTGGACAACTGTCATGTCAGCAGTCTTGGGTTATTCCCATATGGGAACAAGAATATTTTGTCTGCAGTTTCCACGTTGGCCACTCATAAGAATTCCCACCAGGGTCAGTAAGGGGATGTGGAGAGGTTAAACATGGACCCAATCTGGGTTGTCAACTGCAGACTGGGTCCTAGATGGAACTCGTGAGAGATTGATTTGGGAAGTGCAATGATGGGGCCCACTTGGGAAGCCCAATTGGGTCCCAGTAACATCACGTATTAACCTACTCAGGGCACATGCCCACATAGAACCCACTTAGCCCAGGCTTCACCCACATGAAACCCACATAAGCATGTTGCCTCGGAAGGTTTATACTGTTTGAATAGCAGTTTACTCAAACGTGAAATGAAATATTCCAATAATCTGAGCCGCTGGATTTCTGATTCATGAGCTATAAGCCAAACTGACATGATGATCCTGCTAAATATGGACAAAAGAACTGCTTAAAGCTCTGCTTTATAAACAACACTAATCAGAAGGTCTGCCGTCATTTAGATCTGGATGTAGAATACTGTAAGGAGCTTCAACGTACCACAAAACAGCTTCAGTAATCATAAAAAATGTCAACATACTTTGGATGGACATATTTCAATGTCATTTTGTATTTTATGCTGTTTGGCAAAAAGCTTTCAGGTCCAGTCGTCAGTTTTCAGATGTGATTATGTTGATCATTTTTTATGAAGAAGAAAGCATGTGTGAAAGCTCATTATAAAGTTTCAGCCCAAGAATAGGATTGTGAAGTTTCTTTTTCAGAGGAGTAAAAAAGTATCTTCATCAGTTGAAGAAGGCGTTTTGTTCGTTTTTGAACTGGATGTAAATTTGGAAAAGTAATCATGCATGCAATGTTTTTTTGTGTTTTTTTGAAGGAGTCTCTGATCAGTGCTTGGCTGCAGTTCAGTGACGGTTCCATGACCCCTCTGGACCTCTACGACCCTGTGCACTTTCTGCTGACAGCCACCTCCTTGGACGAGCGTGTTGTTTCGGTCCAGAGGGATTCATGGTGGAAATGGCCAGTAGTGGTGGTACAGGGCGAGGGACAGGGCCTGCTGGTGAGGGTAGAGATGTATGGACCTGAATCCTGCCAGACCAAGACCAAGCGGCGTGCTGTTTTGGCTGCCGGCAATGCCAATATCCGTGTAAAGTTTGGCCGCGGCGAAGAGGGTGAGAACCGAGCCAATGACCGGAGACACAGGCCAAATGCACCGTATTATGGAGGCTCCATCTCTGACATAGAAGCTGGTATTGTGAACAGAGGAGCCACAACCATTAAAACAGCTGCACCTGGAAGGCCCGGTGGAGACAGGCACACAGCCAGGGAAGTTCCTGCTGACTTTTCGGACTTTCCCGCACAGGCGGACCTTCCCCATGGCCGCAGCACGGAGGAGGACCTCTTGCAGGCACGTCGGGGACTCACCGACTTGGAGATCGGTATGTATGCCTTGCTGGGGGTCTTCTGTCTGGCAATCCTGGTGTTCCTCATCAACTGCGTCTCCTATGCCCTCAAGTACCGGAACAAGCAGTTGCCTCTGGAGGGCCAGGAAACTATGGCCCATCATGCACACGACTGGGTGTGGCTGGGACACGAGGGAGAACTTCTGGAGGGTCACGCTGGCCTTTGTCTGCAGCAGGAGGAGCCTGGAGGCACCATGGACTCTGGACTGGGCCTAGAGGAGGGCAGTCAGCTCCTCAACGGCCTTTCAGCCCAGAAGAGCATGCACAGGTCAGCCTCAGATACAGGCTGCTCAGGCAGGGAGCACAAAAATGAGCCGCTGAACTCACCCACCACCAAGAGGAAACGGGTGAAGTTCACCACCTTCAGCCACAGCAAGCCTAGCAATGGCTGCACGTCCATCAGTCCGCTGGTCATCGGGCAGAACGACATCAAGTGGGTGTGCCCAGACATCGAGCTCGGGGACTCCAAAGAGCTCCGAAACTACATGGAGAGGCTAAACGAGAATGCTACAAAAAACGCTGCGTAGTGGGATTTTGCACTCGTTTTGTTTATTTCTGGACAAAGTGTAGCTCACCCATATGCCTTCAGGGTAAGGAGCTGGGGTTCCGACCGGCTCCGCTGCTTTCAGACAGGCTCGCATCTCACCATGAAAAGACAGGCCATTCATCTGGTCTTGTTTCCATGGCAACTGTCATAAGGGTTCATCATCAGAAATGAAGGAAAACAGAGATGGCTGCGAAAAATGCGGAGAATATATCATTATCAACTTGGAGGACGAGAAACGTATTTGTTCAGATGTCTATTTTGAATTCCTTTGATTAACAGCAATTCGTTTCTTTTTGGAATCCACCTTTTACACTTTGATTTGTTTACAAATGCCCTGAGTTGTTATTACTGTTATTGTGTATTTGTATTGACTGTTATTCCGTGTTTCTTTGTCCTTTGTTTTGTGGGGTTTTTTTGTGTTTTTTTTTTTGGAGGAAAAAAAAAATAATCAGTGTACATATCAAGTATAGACAGTACGGCAAATTGATACATTTACGCACTGTACATAAAGAGGACATTTACCGGTTCTGACGAAGGACGAATACATTTTTGTAAGGTTTTACATATTTTTATACATCTCTGTTCCTATCCATGTTGCTGTGTTTCACTGTGCGCTCCAAAGACTAACTCCCATACGTGGATGCATGTATGTTCTAAATATGGACACAGATGTTTATTTGAGGACCCCCCCCCAACCCCCCACCAGTGTGAATATGTACAAACTCCAGAGGACTACCAAGAAGCAGTCACACAGAAGACGTTTCTTCTCGAGAACTGTTGAGCAAACTGTAACGCGGTAGGTAGTGTTATTCTGTACAAAATAAAATAAAAAAAACCTTTACGGTATAATAGTTTGATAGGAGGTATGCACTCAACCTGTAACTGTCGTCTTTTGCTGTGGGTTGCTTTTTGTCCCTCATTATTTTCATCTTCTTCTTTTATTTTTGTTCCTTTCAGGATATAAAAAAAAAAGAAAATGTTTGTTTATGGTCAGTATGCAGTGAAAAACACTCCATAATGAGGATAATTGCAGGTCTGAAAATAAGCGAGTGATTCGAAAAACAAATCAACAAATGCATAATCAACGGAGTTCAGCGCTGAAGGTAATTGGGTTTTCACAGACCGTGATAAACGTGAGCTCCTCAGGTAAAGGCAAAGAGACAAAGAGCAGCACAAATGTGGACGCCAGCGTTACAGTGTATAATTTTGGGTCCCTCTTGGCTCTCTTTGTGTACATCGGCATTTCTGACATCTCTATAGAAAGGAACTCACCAATCAAAATGACACTACCATGATACTGCACTCTCTGATTGACCATGCCGCTTTATTCTGAACAGTTTATTTTTGTTCCTGTGGCCTCCTCGTACACTTCCGTTAACAACACCCTTCTCTTGTCTCTCTGATGAATGCACAGATTAAAGTCATTCTGTCACACCATGTCAGTTCCAGTTTCTTTTGAGTTCACTTCCTCAGCTCCTCGGTTCTATTGTTAGACTTTATGCTATACGTAGCCTTAGTTGTTAGTGGAGTCTTATGGCAAGATATCATCAACTATGTCAACAAATGAATAATTTAAGACCGATTTACAGATAAAAAGGGTGCATTTATGACAGTACAGACTTAACAGTTCAAAAAGCTCACATTTGAAGCTGCATATTAAACCAGACGGACGTAAAGCTGCTCTTATTGTACGAATCTTCACTCGTTCTGTAGCCTTAATGCTTTGTCAGAGGCCTCATTTATCATTCGTTATTATTTCCCCTGTTTATTTGGATGTCAGATAAAAAAATAGGATGTACAGTACTGTGCAAAAGTTAAGGCACCTGTGGGAATAAAAATGAAATTTTTACCTGACATATATCTTTCTATTTCCAGTCTTTTTCTGGCAGATTTCTGTCACATAAATCATTGCAGCCACCTGGGATACTACAGTAACCACTGCAACACTGCATGAGATTCCTTAGCAACAGTATAACAAGCACCTAGCAACCAACTGTGATATCGCGGCTTAGCAACTGCATGAAATGCCTTAGAAAATATATAGCAATGCCATAGTGAGCACCTGGTGCTCAGGGTGAAACCTGGGATAGCTGTTATTAACCATCCAGCAACACCTTAGCAACCACCCCATCACAACAGCAGAGCTGCAATCACACTCGCAGCATCTGCAGGACCTGCACTCTCAAGATTCACATGGATCCCGTCTAGTGCAGTTGAAAACACAGACAGGATCCATGCTTAACCCCTCCAGCTCCCATCACTGACCCTGGTGGTCGTTCATATGTGGGGCCACCAATGAAACTGATTCCTAATTGAGCTACCAATACAGACCTTGCATGGACAACACCAACACCTGGTTTGGTAAATCAGTAGTTAATGATAAATCAGGTGAGCTGGTGATGGAATTGAACTGGGGCTGCACAATATATCATTTCAGCATCGTTATCACTGTAAGGTAATGTTAATTAAATGTCCACATTTTTGATGCTCGATACATGAATTTCAATTTCCTTGACCGATGTGCCCAATATAATTTATTTTACTTCAGTCTTTAATATACATAGAGCAATATCAATGTCATGACATAATGGATCACTTACATCTGGTGACTCACATCACTTACACTGTATCACAATGTCATTTTTCTCCAGTATCATGCAGCCCTATATTGGACAGATCCGTGCACTGGCTGGAGATATCCAGGAGAAATCTGGAGCCAACCTTTGTTCCTAACTCATTAAATCAAAACTTTTGTCAAAAGGAGAATTTTTTTTGTTTGATCTGGATATTTTGCTGGCAGAATATAATGCTGCTTCATGCTGAGATAAATTATTTAAATGAATGTGCTTAGCTGCCTTAAACGTTTGTATCTTAGTCTAGGAGATTTAAATCAGTATTATTTACCAACGCTGCCATTAAGCATTACTCATTATGTGCAATAGCTTGTTAGAATATCTGATAGGCAGCTACAGTACTGTTATCTCTTTATACCAGTTGATGGTTTTCCGAATGTTCTAACAAAAGTGGCTTTTCAGCTGGGCTGGTCATTCCGATGGACCAAGGAAAAGTAAAGCAGACATGCCTCAACAGTCTGGTGTTCAGTGGCACTAAATCAGGCCCAACATTGACAGAAGATGTCTTAGATCATTAGTTTGGAGCTCATAATGCAGGTGGAATAGCCTGAGTGTATGACTCTCAGTCTGGAACGTTAAAGCCTCATTAATACTGGTCAGTCCCTCTGCTGGGGAGCAAAGCTTGTTCTCCTCCTCGGAGAGAGACCAGGCTAATTAACTATAACTGCAGCAAGTCTTTGCTCCATGTTAATGTGACATTTCTATGCAACCTTTCAAGCTAAATTATTGTTTCCATTTTACCACCCAGCTGTCCGCGATGTTCTAATTAGCACAATCACCATCACCTGCACCGTCCATCAATCCAAATGTTTAGGCTGTCATGCCATGGTGGCATTTTCGAACGGCCCAAGATCAACTTGGAGACGGAATTCGCTTATTATTGCTCTGAGGGTGATGTTTATTCCTTTTTGAAGTGACTGGGAGCAAAATATTTCACACTTATTACGAAAGCTATCTAAGATCATATAACCCAAGGTCCAAAATACACTTACTGGAGCTTTGTTTCATCAAACATGAGCAGAGCTCGTTGAGTTGAGACTGTTAAAACTAATGTTCAGAGAAATGATCTCCGACTTGCCGGTCCTTGCTGCTGATAAACAAGTTGGGCTCAGCATGTCCGACTGAATAGATCTGCGCATTGTCTCCAGAGAGAGGTTTTATCTAAATACTATTAACAATGCAAAGAGAGCGGCAGGCCTTTTTCGTGCACTGGCTGTATCAAAAAAGGGAGACTGAGACAATGCAAGTTCATTAACGGAAATGATACATGGCTCTTTCAGATGCTCACGGTTAATTTGGTTCCCAGCAGGGCCGGCCTTTTTGAGATCCAAATTGAGAGGCTGCTAACTTAACCCTCAGAGGGATTCCTCTGAAAGTGGGTCTGTTTTCTTCTTTTATCTGTGCTGATATTTCTGTATTTGGGTCTCTGTTTGGGCTGTCCGATGGGAATACTATGAGCTCTCTCGCTGGCTCTCGATTCTAACGATGACATTTGCGCTTGTCTATCACTGCTCGTATTCAAAGTCTTCGAGAGGTCACTCCGAGTGGTCAGTGGTTCCCTCTGCAGACACCTCGTGCCTTGTATTGTTCTGTTTTAATCAGGAACAGAAGCTAAATGAATGTTAATGAAGCTGTCTGCACAACATTGTTGTCACGTTATACCTGTTTGACCATGACACCAGTTAATTTTTCAAGATGTTATGGTGACGGAGAGTCAACCAAAGCATTTAAAGATGTGGTAGAATGTTTTTCTTTGACATAAATAGTAAGTATATGAGTGATTAACAGCCTATTTATAAATCTATTGTACAAAAGAATGAAACCGTTGTATCAAGGGTGTAGAATTAGAACGGATGGACCCCCCCCACACACACACACACACACCCCCCCAAAAAAAAAAAATGTCAAAAACTCCTTAAACTAGAAGTGCAGGAAGGGTTAAATTCCACTCTCTACTCGAGTCCTGCCTCCCTGTAACACATATGGTCAGTGTGATTTGCTGTGCCTTTCCCTGTTGTCAGTAAGACACTCTGTTTGGTTGTTAGTGGCGCCAAAAATGGAAGGAAAACATTCCAGCAGGGTTGCCAGGGTCACATTTTTCCCACCAAATTGGCCTTGTTTGAAAATGTAGTCGTGGTCAAAAATTCAAAGGGTGCAGATTTTTTTGGGCTACGTTCACTAATTTACCCTGAACACCAAAATGCTTTCATTACAAACAGCAGAACAATAAAAATGAGGATTCTGGTGGTACAGAGGCAGCGTTAAATAGCTGAGATTTTGGGGAATGAGGAGTCCTGACAGAGGAAAAGACAACCGTGAAATAGACAAAACTGTAAAATTGGCCAATAGTTTAACATAACTCTTCATGTAACCTGAAATTCAAATGACCAGGCGCTTAGAAATGACAAGGAAATGGAAAGAAAAAATGTTAACCAACAAAGAGGACTGGAGGACAGAAGACAAAAACAGGAGAGGAAAGAACAGAAATGAGTTCAATTTAGTTTTTAAATTAAATGTTTTCACTGGGACTTAAAACTACTGTAAAATATAATTAGATTATAATATTAGATGATAACACTAATAATAACACTGTTAACAAAATGCTCGGTGATGAAATGAGTCCATCATTATAACCTTCATGGAAATGCAAGGTCTTGGCGCACAGCTTTCAGCAGGCCAAAATCGTCTGTAGCTACTGTTTGACTGTTACTTTGTTGATTTTGTGGATATTATGCAGCTCCATCTACTTTTATTACAGCTGATATATAAGACCTGCTCCATTTGCTCTATGGCTGAAGTAAATGACCTCTTTGTCAGTCATTAGTGTGACATAAATTTAACTTATGTAATTCGTGAATTAAATTATGAATTGAAATTCCACCAATGTTAAGAGCAAATCTAATCTTGGGTAGCATTCAGCTGCCGATCCAGCACTGTACAGCGCTCTCAACCATCAGGCCCTCACTCTCATTCCCATAGAAGTACGCTTCTGATGTTTCATTTCCGAACTGCGGTCCCACTTTCCCGCCCTAACGAAAGAATTGTAATGACATTAAGTACTGAAAGCTGCTTTCAAGTGCAATGAGAAACTCGTTGACCCGTGTGCATGTTCACATGTTCATGGCAGATAAAACAATCAGGAAATGGCCATTGAATCTTGCTGGAATATGTATTTTAGTCTGTTAATAATACAATACAAAAATCCACCATTTCTACAAAATCAGATGAGTAATTCTATTTTGTTTTCAGATATGTGCTCAGGACACCTCTTAAGAATGAAATTAAAAAAATTACATTTACTATGAGCATCAATAAATTAAACAGTCTCTTGTGTTTTACCACCTACAGTCCTTTAATTGGCTTAAAAACAATTTATTTCATAATGATTTAGCTTGTACTTGAGCATTTTTGATATGCAGAACATTAATAGTGATATCTGGGATTGACCATCAGGGGCTGAGGGTTCTATACTGCCGCTCTGCAGACAGACCCTCCTGAAATGAAAACATGTTGAATTTCTTTTACATCAGGCTCATGAAAATAATAAGCTCAAGTTTTTCGCACTGGTAACTGCTGACCGGTAATTGCTACAGCAGGATGTGGAAAATCCAGACCTTGGCAGAACACTGAGTTAGCTTTCAGCATTGTCCACATTTGCTTCTCCTGGTTTAGGTAGTCCAGATAGATTTTTGAGAGAACAGACTATAAAGAGAAAAGATTGAGAGAACAGATCACCAGTTGCTCACCCCAAATTGTGTTTCATTACATGTGACATGTGAGCTTCCCTTCTGCAGATTGTAGCACAGGAAAAGCTGTGGTCATAAGAACAGGTTCTTGGGTTTGGAGGTGATGAGCTGCTCTCGCTATCAACAACTTGATACTGTCCTATGACTACCACCACCATGTTTTACGGTTTCACCAGCTTGGACTAGGGCTTACCCCAGGGGCCTCTGTTTATGTACATTTTGATGGTGTAAATATTATGAGTCAAGACTTTACAAAACAGTGGTCTTTATTTATTTATTTATTTGTTTGTTTGTTTGTTTGTTTGTTTGTTTGTTTATTGAAGGTGGAACAAAACAACAGGGTTTGGGATTTAATATCGGTTGTATAAACCAAAGGAAATACATTTTTCCCTTTTATGGCAACCTAATATTTACTCTACTCTTCTGGTACATTTCCTCACATACTGTGAACAACACTATTCAATTAACTTTGACGCTTTAATGAGTAATTAAATCAAATTCATAGGTAGACGTGTTGCATCCGGCCTGCGAGTGCATTTTGAAGACCTTTTTAAAATGCACTATCTGAATGCAGCTCACGATTGTCAGTCCGCTGTGCACTTGGAGATAAGACACTCATGCTTTCATGACGCACCCTCACATCAGCTGCTTGATGGCAATTACTGCAGAAGATATGGTAGAGTCTGAAGGGTGTAAGAGGAATGTTTTCAACCTCCCGGTGTGAAATGGCACACAAGACAGTGTAACGGTTCAGGTGCTGTACAGCGAGTGTACAGAACGTGTGTACGCAATGCCTTTTCCAGGTCTAACAGCTGTAATAGCAACCTGCCTCTGCACACCCTTTTATCTGCCGTTCAAAAAGCAGCAGCCTTGAACATGGAGGTTTCCTTATCCTCCCTTTGCTTCCCTTTTAACTGCAGCACAGTGGACCGCTACAGATGGAGATAGGCGGTAATGCCCCTGAGAGGGGTCCTGCATTGAATGGATCCGTTAGGGACGTGTGCAGAAATGTCTTCATAGAAAACACTGTTTTAAAGCCATTTGAAAATTGGAAATTGGGCATTCATTGATTCACTTTCGCATTCGATTCAGGTGGAGCCTAGCCCGAAACACTGCCCACAACGCAGGAATACCCCAGGACAAAGGGCCGGTGCATTGCTGGGTACCGCACACACACATTTACTCACATACTTACAACAAGGGGTTGTTTAGCATAACCAATTCATCTCTATGATGTGTTTTTGGGAGGTGAGAGAAAACTGAAATACCCAGAAGAAACCCACAGGGGGGGCAACACCTCACAGACAGTGACAGATAGCAAGGATTAAATCCAGCCTGGTCTCAAGAGGAATTCATACATATGTGACTAAAAGACCATCTCTGATTTTGCACAAAATGTACATAATGCAACCCTCATGCACTTGTAACTTTGGCATCTTAGGTTCAAATCCCAGGTCATGCTGCTTGCAATCGGCAGTCAGAGTCTGAGAGAGCAAAATTGGCCATGCTCTCTCTGGGTGGGTAGATGACGGTCTCTGCCCACAACTCGCCCAGTGTGATGTGAAGTGCCTGGTAGCCATTGTACTGAGCTGTAGACTCTGCGCTTTTCTCCGAGTGTTTTGTCTACCCAGCAATGAAGCTAAGACGGCTGAACAAAAAGAACCAATGGCTGACTTCACATGTATCTGAGGAAACGTGCTCATGACTTAGTGCTCATGTAATTCATGAGTTAGTGAGCATTACAAATCAAGCAGGGTCATAACCTGAACCCACACATCCCCTAACCCTAACCTTAACCATAACCTAAACTTAAAATAAACCTAATCTAACGCTTCCCCTGTAACCACAGCAGAATGGGAAATTCTTTACCTTCTGCTCCCAAAATTACACTACAACAGCGTCATAATGTAGAAAGACAGCATACTTTGGCAACCACAGATATACATACCTATACACAACATGTAAAACAGTGTCTGTTTTGTATCAGTGTCAGTTGTACAGTATCTGTGCCCATTGTGCCAACATCTGTGTGTTTGCCACAGCAAATTTCTCAATGTGTGAATCGACTCTAATCCTCGTGTACGTTAAAAAGCACCCCCAAAATACGGGAGAAGACTTAAATCAGCTCACTTGTTGGAATTTCCCACATTTAAAGGTAAAAACAAATCCACTCCACCATTCAAAATATAAATGTTGTAAATAAAAGCTGGCTTTAGCTTCATTTTACAAGGTGCTAATCTATCCCAAACATATATATATATATATATATATGATATAAGGAATGCTGTAACTTATCTTCAGCATTAACAATTATTGTAAGTAAATGAATATAACTACTACATGCGATTAGGGAAAGGTGTTGACCGCTCTGGAATGGCATCCGTGTTGACGTGCCAGGCTGAACCCAACACCACACCTAGGTACCTGTCTATGGTGGCAGTGCTGTGTTCTCAGTTATTCTTCAAGTACATGGCAGGCCAGCTCCTTGATGTGGCATTGTCTATTGTTCTCTCTCTGAGGCAGAATATCTGTGTCTGCAATCCACATCCACTTGTAAACAAACAAAACACGACTAAGATATGATGCCTTCTCATGATTAAATTGACCATAAACTCCTTATTATCCAGCCAATTTTCTCTGTATATTGTATTTCTGTTTAATAACTGTTATGATGCAGGTTAGCTGTCTGTGCCTGATGTTATGAAATGAATTCCGCGTGAGCTCCAGCAGACCGATCTTACGCACATGAACAAATGCGTCATTGTCACTTCTTATCCTCATGCACAGCTCATATTCTCCAGATTCTTGTTTGAATTTTCCCATTCCATGTTAAATGGTGCAGCCTCAGGCGACAGAATGTAGTTAAGGTGGGAAACGACCAAAAGAAATGCTCTGAAATGAGAAAAATAAGCTCTTATTTTACATTAATTTCTTATTTCTTAAAGTTGAGTATTTTTGCTGTAAAGTTTAGGAAAAAAGCCATTTTCTAGATACTTGTTTTTCATTGACGATATCCAGATTAAAAATGATGTAATTTACCAAAATGCTTAATCCAACACCAACAATTGACAGTCATTTAATTTTAAAATCCTGTGTGTAGACTATTAAATAAATTAAGCAGCACATAAATCATACACCGCGTCTAGGTATGTAAATGTATGGGCTGGCTTAGTCATATATGTCCATTTTTTTTTTTTTTTTGATGAAACCCACAACCCCAGACCCTGGAGCTGTAAAAATGAGCGTCATGTATCATGTTATGCTGCTGTCTTCTGAGCACATGTGTTGTGTTTTTGTTTTGGGCCTGTCTCCTCCCTTGCTCCGCCCATTTCCCCCCTGTGTCTCATTATTAACCCTGCCCATTCATTATCCAGTTCCAGGTGTAGCAAATGTTGTTTTGTTATTTTAGACCCTCTTTTAGTCTGTCCTTGTTGGTTTGTTTGGTGATTGTGTGGGTGGTCAGTATGTGCCCATGTGGGTTGTTTTCATTTCTATTTCCCAAGAGTTCATATCTGTTAGTTTTTATTTTATTTTAAAGTCCTAGTCTTTGTTTGTTTCCCAGGTTTGATTTCTTTGTTATTGAAACCCAAAACCCCTGCACGTACATCCGTCCACTTTGTCTGTCTTTGTCTGCTCAGCACACACAATCGCTACAATGAGGAAACCGTATTTAAGGTTCACAGTATGTCACATCCGTGCCCTGAAGTCCCATTTTTCATCTGTGCACAAATTGGAGTTTTACATTATAGGGCACCTTTAAATTATGTTTATTTCTTCGGCTAAATTGACATCCTCATTAAATTACATCCCATTAGTCTTCACTCAATTTTCCGATCTTTATTAACCATAAATCCAGTGCGCAGACAATGACTGAACACTGAATTGCTCTTGGGTAATTCCTTAGCCATTGGACCTAAGCTGTAAGACCTGCTTCTCCCTTTGTTTCCCTTTACAGCAATTACTTGGGAGATTACATAAATTGTCAGCACATCTCATAACTGGGCCTGGTGGCAGGAAATGATGTCTTGGCATTTAATGGACCATATAAAAAGATCAGATTATCTGTGTCACAGAGGCTTTGCTCCATAACCGCACCTCCAGGACCGTCCAGTGAATCATAGTGTTGGGCTGCCAAAAAGGAGCTGAGCTCACTATTAGTGATCAAAGGAAAAGCTAATGCTTACTAAAGTCCAAATGCAGTAAATGTTGTTGCCTGTCTACCTGCCTCTGTACTGCCCAGAGCCCACTGCCGTTGGGAGCAGTTCATTAGATGCCAGGGTTTTTGCAGCTCAGTGTTGGTATGTACTGAAAGAACGGGGGGAAATGGCTGGCAGCTCTATTACGGCGCCTCTGTCAACCTGCTGTTTGGTTAGTCACTCTCCTTTTTGTACATGCTTTCAAATGAAAACATTTATTTGGTGCCGTGTCACCGCTCAAAGCTCCCCTGCCTGTCATCCTGTGGATAGATAGCACTTATGAGGCACACTGCAGAGGCGGCGAGCCACGACCCTGCCATGTCTCCTTACAGTGCAGAACAGGTGTACGTGACAAGGCCCGTAAAGGCAGGGTGATTTGATTTTCATCAAAACTCTGCCATTCACCATAGACCAACAATTTACCCCTGACATATAGGATATTGGGAGGGTTCTTGACTCTCACAATAATCTAGGGCTTTTTTTTTTTTTTCGTTTGACAAGGTTATTTAGCCTGAGGCTGGTATTAATCCCTAAGGTCCTGGAACATAGTGCAAAACTAATATCCTAAAGATTAAACATGCAGTAAAGATTGGATGAAAAAGGCAGCACAGATATATGATCGATAACCATCTTCCAAACAAAAATCAGACCTATCTGAGAAGGCCCTGCAGAACTAAACGGCAGTGTGGGCAGGGAATAAGTGGGAATAAGGGGAATAAGGGGAATAATGAATCTTTCGAAAAGGATAGATTTACTTTAGTGATGTTTGGTCAGCCAGGGACCACACATACCCAGTGCTCGCATGGCTTGATGGATGAATAGATATTGAAACAAAGCAACCGGTGCAGTGATGAAGGGTGAACAAACGAACGAACAAGCAGACAGACAAGGGGATGGATGGATGAAACAACAGTAGAGAGACTGATAGGTTAATATAAGGGCACCCATAATTGGATGGTCCCAGTAATTCCCAAACATCAGCCACTTGAGCATAATGCCTAGCATTCCTTGTTTCCTTATCGATTTGAGTATTTTGGGAATTCCTTTGGAATTCTTCAGAATTTCCTCCAATCAATTAGCAAAGGGAGAGAGGAATTGAGCAAGACTCTAATGTGGTTGGTTTATGCATCCCCTTCTCATTTTCCTGTACAAATCTATATCTGAGCCAATGATGCCATTAGCCCCACCCGCCTCACTGATCAGTCAGAGTCTGTATGCAGGTTGAGCATGCACTGAATGGATGCTTCGGTAGGTAAACTGAGATTTTAGCTGTTTCACAAGCTGAATGTCTGACTGATAATTCATTACGTAATGATGAGACAGGTCAGACAAGATACGTCTTGTAGTTTGTTATGATATGTCTGTAGGTTACTGTGATCCTGAGATATGAAACCTAGAAATGGCATCTAACTTTTTTTAGTTCTCCAGTAACAAATAGCCACGAATGGAAAATAATTACTCTCAAATGACTGCGGTGTGCATATTATTCTGTATTCAGAACAGAACTGTATTTCAGCACTATTCTTACACACTTCATACATCCTGAGTCGTTTCTATTCATGTCATGCCCTGAGCTTATTGTTTTACTGGGTTTCTCATGGCAACATCCAGAGCACGAGAGAGGAAATAAAACACCTTAAAAGGTTCAAAGCTTGAACCCCAACTCAAAGAAAGTAGGAGAGATAGGAGAAAGCAGGAGGGACCATTAACAGACCTAAGTGATACCTCTCAACTCTCTCATGGTGGCTTGATGCAACCTGACAGAGTGTTTTTTAAGTAGAGATGACGAGAGGCAGAGGAACTCAAAAACAAGCTGGCAGCTCAAACCTCTGCTTGGTTTGTCAGGCATTCTTCATGCACTTCACGCTTGGCACACTGATACCTGCACTATGTGACTTTGGTGAACCATTCCTCTAATATTACTCTACCGTGTGTGTCCAGAAAATAGATATAAATGCATTTGTGCTGGTGAGGCTTGCTGGCAGTGTGAATCTCAGGCACGTAGCTACCTGTCCTGTCGTTTTTTATCAATATGTCATCTTTATAAACTGAAATAAAAGGTAAGACGAGTGTAAAAGTCTTCATTCTTTGTTTACTGGTTTGTTTATGTTCACAGTAGTAGTGTTTGAGGGCTCAGTGTATGACGGGATCTCTGGGAATCCTCCTCCAACTCTTTTAAAGTATCGATTACATGATTGGCATTCCCTAGGGAATTTGCATCCTGCATTGTAGACAGACACAAACCTCATAAGGCAAGGCACTGGCACAGGAAGCAGATTTTGAATTTCGTGCCACATACAGTGGACGTTATAGTTTTAAAACAAGAGGTGGAAAGATTTCACAAGACACATTAAATAAATGTCTGTTCTTAAATAAATAAAACGGACTTCTATCAGTAGTTTTAGTCCATTGATACTTTCAAAACTCCCCCCCCCCTTTTCACTGTAACACTCATCATCATGGGAACACGGAACCTCGGCTCCTTAGTACCGATTCGTTCTTCACACGTGGAGCTTTTTTACATTTTGTACGTGCCACTGCACCATTCGCACTGTGTTCTTTTCTCTCCTCCACAATGTGAGCTGAATTACATTCATTTCAGATCAGAGATCTCTCTCTGCTTCCTCTACCAGAAAACCTCTGCTTTTACAAAAGCCGCTACAGCAGGACTACGTCTGTATGCGGTATCTGATGTGGAAAAAGCTCGACTCAGCTTTTCCTACAAAAGTGCAATTTGTTGGCAAGTTTAAGGAACAAATGCAATACGATGCAATATTACAGCATAAATGAGAAAAGTGGTTCGTTTCTGTTTTGGAAATAATAAAGACCAGCAGTGTACATCTGCAGGGATATGGGCTTTTACAAGACATTTGAACAACTGTAAGCATCTGCTAATATTGTTCGAGAAGTAGAGGTCAGTGCCAGCTACTCAGTTCCATCTACTAAAGTAGCGTTTTGATGGATTTCTGGAGGAAAGGGAAATCATTTCCTTCATATCTCTGTGGTTTCTCCTTGGAGAACAATTGATTAGACTGAAAGACAAAGAAAACAGAGTTGCTACTGGACAGATTGTTTGACCTGTACTCGAGTACTGCTGCCTAACCCACCTCTGTCTATAATCAGTTTTGATATAACTTTGCTCATTCATTTATTAATTCAATCTTTCATTCGGGTTTTGGGATATCGAAGGTTATTATTTTTCTGATAAGCAGATTTAAAACCACCATCACTGACCAAATCCAAGCTGCTCTGTAACTAATGCAAGAAACAAGTCACACCACAGGAAACACTGGCTATATCAGCCTGATCTCTTAGAAAACGAGACACAATTCAAGAAATGCACGCATAAATCAACCAGGCATCCAGCACGAAAGCCTAGTGATATTTTTCATTTATTTATCATGTAAATAAATAAATCATGATAAGAGTGCGTGTGAGTGGTCCCCTGCATCACTCTGCTCACAGCTCATAGACTGAATTCACCTGATGCTGATTAACCAGCTTCCAACGTCCTGCTGTCCACACCATCCACAGGCTGACACTTATTTTTGCACAAGGCCAGGTCTCTTCACTAATGAACTTTAGATGCAGGAGAGAACGGAAAGAGCATTGAAAAAGAATGAGATATAGTGAGACACAAAAGAGGAGCATCTAGTGTTTCTATGACTGCTGATCTACTGGGATTTTCAGCAAAACAGTCTCTAGAATTACTCACAATGGTTCAATAAAGACAACAACAAACATCAGGAGAAGCCATTCTGCAGACTATAGTGCTTTGTTGATGAGAGAGGTCAATGGAAAAGAAACTGGAGATTGTAACTCTAAGTCAGATAAACACATTGTACAATTGTGGTGACCTGAAAAGCATTGCAGAAAACACAACACATCCAGCCATGGGGTGGATGAGCTACAGCAGCAGAAGACCACGCTGGCTTCAGTGGGCACTGATTCACCAACACTGGACACTTCAAGACTGAAAAAATGATCTAATGAATCCAGACATGAATCAGGAACCCAACCTGCTTTGTGTTAACAGTCCAGGCTGGAATACATTCTTGCCGAGATTTGAGTCTATTAATATCAATCAATCATTAATTGAATACAACAGTCTATTTGAAGATTGTTGCTGACCATCCATACATGGTCACAATTGACCTATCTTCTAAAGGCTGCATGATGATCGTGGCAACATGGACCAGAATCTCAAATGAATGTTACCAACATTTTGTGCAAACCATGTCACTAAAGAGGGAAAGCTGTTCTGAGAAGATGGAGGTTAGTATGTGTACAGAGTAACTCTTACAACCCAAGATCCATACTTTTTTTAGGCAGTTATGTCCAGTAGCAGAGGTTATTATTGCACTTGTTTTAATGTAAAAAAAATAAATAAATTATACATACACACATAAATATGTACCTACATAAATATCAAAAAAGGACATTTAGGACTTTTGTTTGTTTGGTTGTTTGTTGTTTTTTATTTTTCTTTTGTTTTTGTTTTTTTTATGGACCACTGTGAAATATTTTGAAGAATGTATTGTTATACATATCTTTATTTATCTTTATCTAGTCATAGAAATAATTCATTAAAAATCTTGCATTTTCAGCTCAGAAACATGCTGGTTGATCAATTTCCAAATGGATTTCTTGTGTGTAAAGTGCAAACAAAATGGCCTAAATCAACCTTTGATCATAATATGGTTCATCTTAATATTTAAATCCCAAATGTAACAGTAACTGTAACATTTACAGTAAAAAAATTAACAAGCAGCTAGATTACAGGTAGATTTTAGAAATAGGGGGAGGACTAGGATTACATTGTAAACATTATAGTCTAAACAGGGCATAAATACTAAGTACTAAGTGCTCTTCTTATCAACTGAATGTGTTCATTTGTGAAATGCCACTGTTGGTGTGGTTTCATTGTGACTTTCCTTTCTTTATGCACAAAGAGCTAAGACAATTCACTGGATGGACATTTCACACGAGCTTTGTTTTTAATAGTGAAAAGGAAAATAATTCTTGATTTGTTTGATGTATATTTCTGTTATTTTACCTGGTTTGTCTGAATATGTGGTTTCAGTTCATTTCGCCTCCAGCTTTGGATTATAAACAAGATTTTGGTAAAGTCCTCATAAACATACCCAGCACACGGGCCTCTATCCTCTTCTGAAGTGTCCAAACATCTATTGAAAGATTAGTGTAAAACTGTCAAAACTGCTGGATCGCTGGTATGCCGGCTTGCTGTGCTGTTTCGAAACCTCTCCTACCGAGAACATCATAACTGTCAAATTCCTTTCGAAACCTGGATTCCAAAAAAATGTCACACAGCTTGTAAACGCTTGTAAAAGAAATCAAGAGAATAAGCTTTACATTGTATGACAGCTCAGTTTAAAGCCTTTCTTTTAGCAGTGGAGGAGAAACGTACAGTGCAAACCGTGGCTCTTTTACTTTAGTGTTTGAAACCGTTTCTCCTCATAAAGCTGGTTTTTAATCAGAGAGAAAAAGCAATCTTGAGGCATCTTGAGTCATCATGCCTTCCGAGAATTAGAAAACTGAGAATAAATGCATAATGTTAAACTTCTGTGCCTAAAATGAGCTCGGTCACCATATAAATACACCCATCAGCCATGACCACTTTCACTGACCATACAGGAGCACTTTGTACTTCTGTAATTACAGACTGTAATTCATCTGTTTCTCTGCATACTTTATTCTCCTCCTTCAATCCTGATCTTCAACGGTCAGGACCCCACAAGACCACCACAGAGCAGGTATTATTTGGGTGGTGGGTCATTCTCACCATAATCAGTGTCAGTGCAGTGATGGGAATGACCCACCACCCAAATAGTACCTGCTCTGTGGACAAAAGTGCTACAACGTGCTTATATATGGTAAATGAAGTTGATACAATGGACAGTGAGTGTAGAAATACTAATGATATGGCTGATCAGTGTATTTTGCACTCAGTTTTGTTTTAATACAAATGTCTGATATGTTTCATAAATACATATTAATGTGTGGCGTATATGCAAACAGCAGACATGGACATAAAGATGAGGGAGAGCAGTAAAATGTAATGCAGTCTGTGCATATGACAGTTACATGCAATGCACAGTGTGAATCGAGCAAGGGATACAGATTATGGCACGCCAACTCATCCAAAAGCTTCTACAGCAGACATGTTTTATTGATAACATGCTGTAAATTACAATTTTCGACGTATTTTCCATAACAATACACAGCGTAATATTTGACATCACTGTTCAAATGCTGCCAAATACGTTATAACTGCTGCTTTCTTAACCTCAAGTTGTTTTCAAAAAAAGCACAACTCCTCCTGCTAATTTTAATAACCAATAAATATGTAGTCCTATCATCCAGTCCGTGTCAGAGAGGGTCAGACTAGGCTAATGCATTACAGATCTATATGCTTTTGGCCACTTTTGCAACTTATATTTCTGCAGAAGCTTGTGCTTTTCCATTTCATTCCACCAACCAGCAGAGGTGATTACATTATCCTGAAATGTCACTTTTACAAAATCAGAACGTGGCATAAAACACGCTGTTTTATTGCACTAAGATATAAGTTTGTCGAGCTTACAAAGGATTGCATCTATTTGTTTCAGTTTGAGTGAGGCATGATAGTGAGTGCCAGGTGGATAGGATGGACATTTGATTCCCGAAGTTATGCAGAAACTTAATTTTCCTCAGTCCACAGTGTTGTATGTGCTGAAAATACCTCATAGAAGGCATTACTACCCATAGTAGACAGTGCAATGGCCACCCAGAGGTGCATATTGATCTTGATTGGCAGGGTTTGGCTGGAATTTTCTGTGCAAACAGACAAGCAACAGAGATCGCATCCATATTCAATGCTGGAGACCCCACACACATCCTACATCTCATTGTTCTTTATCTTCCACACAGAAAGTCCTACATGATATTCCCAGGGGGGCATTGCCTGGCCTGGGCTTCCAGGGATATAGTCTCAAATATTTTTAAACAAGCCCAGAATGTTACATCAAGAACCCACCACCACCAGCAGCATCCACAACCCCCCCCCCCAGATCATGAACCAAAAGGGAACCAAACAAACGTGGCACCTACCCCTCACCACCCCCAGTCAACAGAATGAAAAGGACCATCAAGGGCATGTATTTTTTTCTAAACACAAACTCACTCCCCCACAATGCTGTATAGATTGAATAAGAATGACTGGGGAGAAGAAAGAAGATTGCCAGAGCTCTGCTGTGTTTACTCTTCATATAGGTGTTAATGCAGGAGCTCAAACCCAGCCTCTTCCTCACCCCCTGGACATTAACCCTGAGCTGGGAGCAGCCTGGATCCACAGGTCACCCTGGCGCCCTGCCGGCTCGAGAAGCACACATACACACTGCCCCTAATCCACTACAGCACAGCCTGCAGATTCCACACTGCGGCAGGGAAGTCCCAGCCTCACCCCAACAAAGTTTTATCTTTTTAAGTCTCGCAGCGGATTTGTGTGCCAATCCCTAGATCCTGGGATTTTTCTCCCTTCTGCTTTTTTTTATTACACGGTGCACAGAACAGAAATCATCTGGAATAATAGCAAAACACACGCTGTGCCAGGGAGTCAGAGGGGAAAATTTGTGAAGTTTTAGGGGAGACTCCCTTTTCTGACGTCAGCCCTCATCACCCCAATGACGGTCATGGAGAACCATTGTTTATCTACTTGTATAAGCACTAGCGAATAGCCTTTCTGATCATCTTCGTCATCAACATGCAAGAGCAGCCAGTCAACAGTGAGGGTGGTGGAGGGGTCAGCAGCAGTGTAGAGATGAACTAAACAGCGCGCAATTACCAGCAGAGCCAGACAAGGTGAAAAATGGCAGATGGTCCCTTAACTGAGAGCAAGCGCTGCTGCGTGAGTGGATTTTCAACAGAGGCAGGCTGGAGAAAATGAATGTGTTGCTTTTGTTTTTCTGCCTCCCCACTGGGCTCAGCAAGGATGCCATTTTCTACTGGACTGGGCAAGCCTGGTACCTGATCACTGAAGGAAAGCACTTTGGATCGCTTTGATTTGCTGCTTATTTCTGAAGACATCCTGCAGTCCTTGATTTTAGATTTGTATGCATAGGCCCCTGGTTAAGAGGCTACATAGGAGTTCTTGGCTTGAAACTCAAATAGGATTCAATGCATTTGAAGACTTTAAGGAGAAGGTTTCCAGGGACAGATTAAGCCTAGTCTTGGACAAAATTGCACAGTCCAAGGGGATTCTGCACGGAAAATCCTGGGACTTTGGTTAATCTGTGTCTAGGAAACTGACTCTAAATGAAAGGAGAGAGGTGGGTGGCATGGTAAATAATGAGCATGGTAAATAATGAGCATGGTAAATAAACCATAAGGGAAACAGAAACATGTACATAGAACCTGTGTGTGTGTAACAAATAATACAAAAATAATGAAGAAAAAAAGAATGACATGTCATTTACCTTCTTCTAGCTGCTTAAAGAACCAAGAAACCCTTTCTATGTCTACAACCTTACTGGACTCACAGTCACGCTTTCCAGACATGGTTCTTTATGGATTCAAAAGAGGTTTTCCTGTTGAGTAGTGAACTGTTTAAAGAACCTTTACTGTTCAGATTGTATTTGTAGGTTTAGATGTAATCATTTAAGACTCTCATTCTCTTACCCATTTTTTTCTCTGTCTCACACACACACACACACACACACACACACACACACACACACACACACGCGCGCACAAACCAAATTGGCTTTTAATGCATGACATAGTACGTGCTGACACCCTGTAATGGCTCTGCTGACCTCAGGTGGGACAGCACATGCACAAGACATGCACTCCACTAGGCTTGGACTCGACCCTGCCTCTCACTTAAGGCCCATCATCTCAACAACAGCTGATTGGAGAACTGATTGGGACTCTCTTAAGGCTCCTCGGTTTGAGGCACTTGTGAAATCTCTGAGTCTGAAACTGGACATAGTTTTAATGCCTTGCTGCCCAATGTGTCTCATGAGGCAGTTTAATGATGAAAGTGTCTGTAACTGAATCACAAAGGCAACAATGTCCTGATGTTGCCCAGGTTTCACCCAATAACACAGATGGCTGAATTACAAACTTTCCATTCCGACGCGACTGGTTGCCTTCCTGCCTCAGAGTGCTGTATAAGTGGGCAGTATTTATGTTCTGGACACAGCTTCTGTGTGTTATTTACTGTTGGCTTTTCTGTGATTGACCTTTTATTTGTGTTCTTGCCCTGGATGTCGAATATTATATGCATGCTCCTTAATATATGCCTGCTCCTTGACCCCTGCCTGTCCTGATGATGAGAACTGGGACGCCCCAGATAAATGTGCAGTATTTTTTATCTAAATAATATCAAGTTAGACGTCATCGTATTAAACCATGTCTCACTTTATATTAGCTAGTTTTAATATTTAAAAAAAAAGGTTTATAATGTAATTCAATCATATATGTTATATTCACTACATTTAAAGTGATATATTTCAAGCTATGATTAGTCAATTAGTCAAACCTGATGTCAAATTTCATCTTCACAGACAAAATGTGAAGCCAAAACACTGACAGATGTGTTAGGTTATATTTTGTGCCAGTTTTGTATTAACTTTAGGTAGATAATATTCAGGATTACTTGTTTACAACATTGGCATGTAATACGTCCAAATTATTAGTATTGAAAAATATATAAATATATAAAAAATATTTACACACTGAATTGAGAGAAGAACAGTGATCAGAAGAGCAGAGGTTATGCTGCTGAGCTATGAATCTGAGGTAAACGTAATTTATTAGAATCATTGTGCTTGGAAATAGTGGTGATTTTGTCAGCTCTACATTTTACAGTCATAGCTTCATCGTATCCAACACTGAAGCTCTCCCTGAATCGTTTAAACAGCAACTTAAAAGAGTCGAATGTAAAGATCATCCAAACTAATTCAAAAATATTCACCTTTACATCCCTAGGCCAGTTTTGTGGGATATTTTTGTAGTTTGATGTACTTTCAGTAGGCAATTAGTCTGCATTCAAATGCACCCATTGCTGGCACAGGTATTCAGACGCACACAGTACTTGCATGATCACACTAAACACTGGCTATGACCGAAAATGGGTCAGGGAACAGGCACATAAAAAAAAAAACACGTGTATGAGCCTTTATTAAGCTCCACCCACACACACAAACTGAACTAATATTACAGGAAAACATCTGACCTTAACAGAGTCACTGGTTTAAGGTAAAGGATAGGAATTCACACACTAGAGGGCAGTGAGCTCACATGCCCGGAATGGTGGGCAGCCCTATCCATGGCACCCAGGGAGCAGCTGGGGAGTTAAGTGTCATGCTCAAGGGCACTTCAGTCATCCCATGCCAGTTCAGGGATTCGAACCTTCCAGTCACAAAGCTGGTTCCCTAACCACCAGGCCACGGCTGCCCATTAGTGGCTATATGAGCAAATGTTGTCACCTCCATTTGTTCCACTGTGTTGTTTAGGAACAAGTTCTGGTCCATTTTCAGCTCATGTAGTGAGCTGTGATGTTCACTATAAATGACCAGGGAATTGTGCGAGATTATAGTGCCCTCAAAATTATGTTCAAATTCCACTTTTTGATTTGGACACTCAGAAGAAAACTCCTTTGGGCCCTAAAATGCCAATAGGTATCCATTTAAGTCACAACCACTGACTATAGAATGGGTTGTTCTGTAGGCGCTGGAGTGCACATGTACCATGTCTAAATCCAAGCATGGGCTAGACAGGTATAAAGCCCCTCAGCAGTGGACTGGAAAGGTGATTACACTCCATCCATACATTTGGGATGAGTCAGAGTGACTCTTGTGATCCAGAAATAATCAATGAACTAAGCAATGTTTCTTCTGCAGAATTCGGCAGTGTGAATGATTTAATACTAGGCAATCAGTGTACGCTAGCAGGTTAACCCTTTCCTTTATGGCCAGCAGTACTAAGCAAGCTGGACACAGCAGCAGTGAGGAGTAGTTCACAATTAAAACCCTAGGTCAATTTTGTGGGATGCTTTTGTAGTTTGTTCTGCAAAAAAGGTAGAAACATATTTATAGTCAGTCACACATGCCAGATATTGTTTTTTTCAGATTCTAGGCTTCATTTAAGATGTAAAAATGAACAGTCTTTTCATGTTTATATGAATTTCACCATGTTTTGATTAGAAATGTTCTGGTATCTACAATTGTTTGTGTTATTGAACTGCAATCATTTTAATTAGTTATTCGTAAGGATTAGATTGACAAGGACATTTTCAATAATAAGATCTTCAAAAGTGGTCCAAATAAAAAAGAAAACAACCAGCATGTAATTTATGATATTGTTGTTTACGCATGTATCAGTATTATCTCTACTCACGATTTATATTCAGAATTTTTGAAAACTGGGTGAGCAAAAGAAGAGAGCGAACAGCCCCTCCCTTTTCATTTTCCCCTATTACCCAGTATCTGTGTCAGTGATATCAGTAGCCCTGCCCTTCTTGCTGATCAGTCTGCAAAACTGGGATTTAATTAAATTGGGAAGGAGTGATTTTTGTTGTTGTGTTCTGAGATTACTCACTGATGCTTCATCACAGTGATGGTTAGATTGGGTACGTCTTGAAGTTTATGATATGGATATCATATCTGTAGGTTACTCTGATCCTGAGATACAGAGTTGAGGGGATGTTCCTCTTCTGATCCAAAGCATGCTTCATTTAAAGAAAGGATATATGCATTGATATAGCTTCCTCATGTTCCACTTATCCCCTCATTGTGACCCATTCACGGTGCAGAGATAAGATGTTTTGTGAGAGCAGTCAAAAACCTTTTAATATGTGCAAGATTAATGTTCAGTTAAGTGCTCTTGAAAGAGATGGGTCTTGGTCAGCACTGGACAATCGTGAGGAGTGCTTGTCCTACATGCATTGTACTGGGACTGGTCTGTTTTTGGCTTTATAGGCCAGTGTTAGGGGTTTAAATCTGATGCAGATAGCTAACCAAAAAGGGAACACAGCATGGCTGAACCTAGGAAGACTGAAGAGAATGTGTTCTGCTTTATGCTGGATGAACTTCAAGGACTTGGTACATAGAGAAGGTTCAACTAGGAGATATTCAGTAGCCTTGAGGTGAGTCTGCCCTGAATAAGCACCTGGGTAGTCTCCCTAAACCGACAATGTTGACTTGTCCCAAGATAGAGGAGAAATCTACATGACCCAGTTGAATTTTTACCAGAAAGCTGGCCATCTGCAGTTAAAACGAGGTTTCAGTGTTTCCGCAACTAGCGAAGTTGCAGGCATGTGCAGCAGCTCAGTCTTGCTGGAATTCAACTTTAATCTATGACCTGCAGTCCAGGATGGGATGTCAGCCAGATATGCCAGAATGCAAGCATAGAGCAGTGTCACAAGGCAGCATAGAAAGCAGGAGTTGAGTGTCATGGATATTGCAGCGGGAGAAGATGCTTTTGATACCACAGAGTCAGGAAGAGGACTGGAGCACTGAGCCTTGTGGCATATCAGTCTGCATGGGCTGAATGAAGATATCCTCCATGTCACCTCATAAGAGCTCCTCTTCAGGCTATGCAAAATCAGTGATTCTGAAGTTTGCAAGGACAGAAAGGAGCGTCTTGTGGAATGTCGTGTTAAAGCTGCATAAAGATGGGAATGAAGCAGGACTAGGGTTGGGTATCATTCACTTTTGAATTCATACAGGTACTGCTACCATTACCTGCATTATAAAACACATTTGTAGATATATGAGAATGGTACAAATGTACGACAGCTCTTTGAAATGTTATTCTTAATTCAAAAATATATTGTAAACGTATCTCACACATAAAGAAATCCATGCCCGTATATTTTTCTTCTGTATGGGTTTTACACACCAGAGTGATACACTGCAGATGTCTGGCCAAGCTTGATGAATCCCCACCATCATATAAAGACCGGGCAATGGGTTTCTGTGCTGTTAGTGGTGCTGGTTAGTTCTGCTGTGTTCTGATCCACACTGTATTGGGCTGAGTGATGTTCTCTCAGTGTAAATCACAGTAGTGTAACACAAGAGCAGAACCTTTACTCTGCTTCCCAAAGACGCCTAATCAGTCTTACACATTTTACAGCAGCTTTGGTTGAGTTTGAGTCCGATACGGTAAAAACTGACAGACTGACGGGAAATCGGAATTCACAAGCAAAATCCAGTGCAAACATGACAGCGGTTTCTCTTTTGTCTTTCACAGTGGATTATAAGCTTCAAATGTTTGTGAACAGCTTGAATAAATGGTGGGAAAGACAACACAAGCTGCAAAACTCTGTTTAAGCTTTGACAGTGAATCCTCGGTTCGCCTGTGAGCTTCATCAGCAGTGGCTGCAGCATGCCGATAACGTAAACAGTGGCTGTTGTTGGGGCCTGTTGTTGTTTTTTCTTATTTCAGATCACCACTGCTCTCCCTGTGTTACACTTGTACTGAAATTTTGGAAGTATTGACGTGATTTGAGACACAGCCCTAAGCAAGACTGATGACAGTTTGTCCGAATTTGAGTTATGGAGCTTCTCTGTGACTGCTACGAAGGCACTTTCTGTAGATTGTGCTGGTTTGGAATTAAAGGTCTGTGTGAGACCAGTTTTTTCCTGCCCACTCCTGCCATAAACAGGCAGCACTTGTCCTGCTCCCATCTGCAACATACACATTTCAGCACGTCCCTTCTGCAGCCCCGCAGACGTGCTATTAGTCAGCTTAATTGTGGTGTTTTCATCTGTCTTTAGAGCACTTTCAACAGCTGACACCAACTGACTTTTTAAAGGCTCTGCTATTCCTGTAGTGTATTAATGCACAGTTCATATGATCGGTTGCTTAGAAATTATTTAAAGTTTATTATTTACTTATTTATGATTTTGTGGTTTTAGCTTTAAATTATGAATAAGAATTACTGCATGAGTGTGATCATTCATTTGTGACATTTTTCTACATGCATATGTTTCACTCAATAGATTGGTTCACTGCCTGCTCCTGTGCATGACACTGAAATTTAGTCCCCAAGAGATTGCAAGGCAAGAGTCCCACAGGAATGCAGGCCTCTGAAATCCTGGCACTGGTTCTGAGGACGAACAAAAGGACATTAGTTCCGTGAGACTCTAGTTCCTAATCTCAGAGCTATTCAACAGTGGCTTCTTTGCAGTGAAAACCACAGTGTGCTTCAAGGTGAATGGTGTGACCTGACAATAAAGAGCTCTTTAAGATAGAAGTGCTGAAGAGAAGAAGGTCATGGCCAATCATCTTGATCAGTGTGATGATATAGGGTCCAGTGGACAGTTCTTGATTGGGCTGCTGTTGGACATCATCTGTAAAAAGAAGAGAAAATCATGAGTGGATTAAGAGAATCGGGATAGCGAGGGCTATATTTAGCCACAGAGCCCAGATTGATGGCATACACTGTAAAAATATATGCAAAGTTTACAGTGAAAACTAAAAATTATGACGGTATAAGGCTGTGAAATGGTTGAATAAAGCCTCTGTAACAGTGAAATACCATAAATACAACCAGCTGTTTTGGGTTTTTTGTGTGAAAAATACATTGGTTGCTGCTAAATGTACTAGTCGTTGTGTTATTGTGTGACAACGACCACCTTCTTGTTTTTAAACTCACTGCCCATTTTATCAGCTCCACAGACCATACTGGTCCTCACCATGATCTTGCCTTTTCATCTGATAATTCAGAAGATGGTGACGGTCACTCCATCCGCAGAAGCACAAAGCCTTGGTGTAGTTGTACACGACCCGTTATCATTCTCAACTCTTTCCAACCTGACTCGTTCACGCAGATTTCTCCTTTACAGCATCAGGAGAATGTGACCATTTCTGTCTACAGGGGTCACTACAGTCTCTTGTCATTTCAAGACTAGACTACTGCAACTCCCTTCAGCACAGCTCATCTTTAATATTCCCAAGTTCTGTCATGTGACTCCTCTGCTGCATTCCCTTCATTGGCTTCCTGCAGCTGAACATCAGACTCAAATTCCAACGCTGGCCTACAAAGCCAAGAATGAACCAGCTCCTCCACGCTTGATGGCAATGGTCAGAACCCCATCCAAACCAGGAGCCGTTCGAGTATCAAGTACAGGTCGGCTTGACCCACCGTCCCTCAAGATGCATGGAAGACAAGCATCCAGATGGAATGAGCATCCCCGGGGGGTCCAAACAGCGGAGTCACTTGCGGTCTGTAAAAACTGACTGCAGACCATCTCTTTCAAATGCATTTAATATCGAGTTATCGATCTTGCACATCATTAGACCTGTTTTAGGTGGGCTACAGCGATGCTCTCTGTCTCCATGTTTACAATGTAATGAAATTTGGGCACACTTGGACGTTGGTGAGCTGTGTCAAGGGTGAGCAGACAGAACAGGGATGAGGGTGTGGAGGCAAATGCAAGGGTAGGAATTTAATATGAATAAAGAAAAACAAAGTACAAACAAAGCAAAAGGGACAAACAGGAAACAAAACATACCAGGAACAAACTGACAGAAACATAACACTAATTGATGTAACAAACATGGTAGGTAACAAAAGGACTGACAAAGACAGACTGAAACAAAGGGTCTTAAATACAAATTGACATAGACAATACCTGGGACATGATAACGAGGGGGCAGGGTCACAAATCAGACACAGATGGGAATGGGCGGAGCAAAGGAGAAGACAAGGACAAAAAACAACCCATGTGCTTAGAAGCACATGGAGGAAAAAACAACAACAAGACAGGAAGACAGAGGTAAACTGGACTGACAGAGGGCAGACATGACAAGCTGCTGCTTCTTCATGTCCCTTTGATGCCAATGGCTGTCGGTCTGTATTGCTTGTGTCTTCAGGGAGAAGAGGTTTGTGAATGGGGTTCGTTGAAGACGAGTGTCATTTCAAGACAAAAGCCACTGATGCACTAGTGGAAATAGCACGAGGTAGCAGAGGAAACCTGATGATTGATTATTGAAGGTAAAGTAAACCTGCTGAAAAAGCCAGTTCAAATGTTCTGCATTTAACATTGCAGTATTTAGGACAGAACTGATGTGTATGTCCTCTCCTGTTGTTATGACTGTATATTTCACAGATCTCTAATTAGATTATAGTTTTGTTTTTCCACCTGTAGATGTATATTCAAACCTTTTTTCAAAGGCCAGCCAGTCTAGAGGATTTATACAGTGTAAAGAAAACATTCAAATTGGTTTTAATTGGCTCGTGATGAAAGGCTGTTTACTCAAAGCAGGAAAGGAGAAGGAGAAAAAAGCAGGTTTGTTAGTAATAAAAAAAGTGGATTTGATTATATAAAGCCTCTTACTCATATTAGACATAAATGGATATATTAAATATCATGTTTCATGATTCTTTTTCCTTGTCTTAGAAGTCTACTAAGTAGTCCATTTAGCAAAGGTGAGAAAGATGTCAGGTTTTAACTCATTTAAAGCCAATTTCATTTTTGAAATCACCTTAAAGGGTCATGCCGAAGGAGAGACAGTGAGAGAAAAGGGTCCACATGAAAGCTGGAAAGGGAAACAGAGATGGAAAATCCAGAGGAAGAGAGCGAGTAGCTGCTCCTCTTATTAGTTTTATAAGTAAAAGATGATATAGGTTACAAAGTCGGTGGGTCCAGGTGTTTAAAGCTGCCCTCGAGTCCTTTTGGGACACAGAACAGGGTTTGAAAAGAAATGATGCTTTGGTCACTAATGGCTGTAAACTGTAACTGGACAAAAAGGCCTGTTTGTATATAGTGAGCATGAAATCACACAAATCAGTAAAGACAATGTGATAGCATGATTAAACAAAAACTGCAACTATAGAACAAATTTATTGTAAGATTGAAAGTGCCAATCGTATTTGAGTGTATTTGGGACCTGTTACTGTAAGTAACGTTTGTTTATAAGTAAAATTTGTTGAGGCAATTTCCCCTAGACCCCCCTGGTTCAAGCTTAGCCCCCTTAATCATTCATCTATTGATGGTCCTGGTATCGATTCTTACATTTGTATTTAGCAGCATCTCTGAATTCCAGTCTCTACAAAGTAGCTTCAGATACTTTCTGAGTGAACAGCAAAACACTTTTTTTTAAGTCGCTCTGTTTATCAATGGTCAGGACCCCACAGGACCACCGACGAGCAGGTATTATTTGATGATGGGTCATTCTCAGCACTGCAGTGACACTGACATGGCAGTGGAGTGTTGGTGTGTTTTGGACTGGTATGAGTGGATCAGACACGTTTTTGGTGTTGAGTGTGATTGGTTGGCTGCCGTATGGATTAGACTGGATTAGACTGTTAGGGTTTCTTTACAGCAAAGGACAAATATGAATTTTTTTGATAATTTACTATGCATCTTGCAAAGTGTTTATGCAGTGAATCTGAACAATGCTTGCTATAATCAAAATTGTTCTACTATATTAGAGCAGCTTTAAACCTGGCTCAGCAAATAACAGCAACTCTTTTCAGCACCACGGACAGTTCCCCCAAATTCTTCTTGTGTAATATGTCTCTGAATCTAAAAAAAATCAATACTGAAACTTTTTATTGGATGGATGAATCGCTGGGAAGCTGTATATCTATATATATATATATATCGGGGAGTGGAGAAGCAGATATCTGAAGGGTTTTGAGGCTCCATCAGACAGAGGCAGGGGGGTGACTCGGCCTCTGTTTGCCTCCTGCAGAGGCTTTGGAAACAAAGAGCACCTTTGCTCTTTCAAATCTGTGTGATAGCAGTGCAGCGCGCCAGAGCTGTTTCCATACACAGAATGTTAATGTGTCTGAAGCAGGTGTCCTGCTGGGCTCTGGAGCATGGCGCCAGTACAGAAGGTCAACTCCATAGAGGACACACTAAACACCCCTCTCTGACCAACGCACAGCTACTGCACCAGCCTGCATTACAAACGCTCTCGGCTCTGCTCTGAACCACCCACTATTGTATTTCCTTTTTACTCCTTATTTTTACTTTTCATCCTTCCTTTACTTTTAATTTTATTTTTCTCTTTTTCTCCTTTTCAGTCTCCTATTCTCAGCTTTTATTTCTCTCCCCTTTGTTCTTCAGATATTTTGTTTTATTATTATTAAGTTCTTTAGGGTTTTTTTTCTTCTTTCTTTCCAATTTTCCTTCATTTTTCTCTTTTTTTCACATTTGTTCTTATTTATTTACCTTATTTATACTCTCGTATAACCAGGAATATCTCTGAAAGGTCCTTTCCTCTGAGAAATCATTTAAAATCTTTTATTTCAGGAGCTTAAATAATATTCATTTGAACCTCAACCAGAGTTTTGCACGTCATTTGCATATTTTCAGTCCTGTTTATGTATATGTCCTCATAAACTGGGGCATTAGGTGAGGTTTGCGCTGGTTGTTCTCAGAGAGACTCGAAGCTAAATGGCTTTATCACCATCCAGGCCACGATGGCGTGACCTTTGGGAGGTGCGTGGTGGGCCAGCTGTGCTGGTGCATGCTGCCATGGCGGTGGATTAGAGGAGCACAGAGGAGCTCCCAGCCCTGCATAACTCAATGGGTCAGAGCTAATCCGGCTTTCTGCTCTGGGAAGAGACTTGGAGCCTAAATGACCCCTAGGAGAATGCCACCCAGAACAGCCTTCTGCTGCTGTGCTGAGGGCTGTGCATTTAGGCCAGCAACCTTTCAGCTTCCACAGCACCAGCCTTACACGCACAATGAGTTTCCAACACCACTTCTTGCAGAGAGCAAGCAGAAGTGTTCCGTATTAAAATAATTTTGAATTAATTTTACCTTTAGAACACTTGACTAATTTTGTGTAATTTTCACATATTTTATTCAACAATAAATTAGAAAAGTCGCACATACCAAACGTTGTTTTTTTTTTTTTTTCAAGAGATCCTAGGCTACATAGCTTCATGTAAAATTTAGACATGTACAATTTAGATATTTGTATTCAGGTGATTCATCCAAGCTGTTTTTCAGCTGAAAATGCAATAATTACGATTAATTATTTTTGATGAACTTCGAGATACATCAAGATAGTGGTCCAAATAAAATAAAAAACGAATTAAATGTCCTTTATTATATTTGTTATTTATATATGTATCAGCATTGTCCCTTTTCAGGACTTTTATTCTGAAATTTGAACACTGTGTGCTCAAAGAAAGAGAACAAACAGCCCCTCCTTTCTTATTTATTACCCAATATCTGGGTCAGTGACTTCATCAGCCTCACTGCTATCGCTGATCCATTGGAGACTGCATGCTGGACAAAGCAGTAGACATGCACTGGGAGCTCCTTTGGCATTTAAACTGGGATTTAATTCAGTTGGAAAAAAGTGGAATTTGGCTGTTTTCAGAGCTGTTTTCCTTAGATATGAAACCTTCAAAATGGCATGTAACTGCCCGCAAAGTGTGAATCTCAGGTTCTTAGACTTAATACACAGTAATGCCTTTATGCACTACAAAGACACCTGAAATGCAGAATAATGTGTTTGCCACTGACTACTTAGTCAATTCCATTTGCCCCATTTTATGCAAACGTCCTCAGGTGCCACTCAGTTCTCACATGTATTTGGTTATGCTCTCAAAATGTTTATCCTGAGAACGCAGCTAATTTGTAAACGTGTATCTGAGGTTGTACAACCTGTGAGTTTGCGTGTGTGTGTGTGTGTGTGTGTGTGTGTGTGTGTGTGTGCGTGTGTGTGTGCGAGCTTGTTTATTTCTATGTCTCCTGTCAGACACAAACAGCAGAGAAAATAACTCAATTACCATGCATTCCGGATCAGTTAAACAGCTGCTCCTGGTGGGGTGTCTGTGAGCATGGGTGCGCTGGTGCAGCTTAACAGTCCAGAGGTGGTGTGAATAAAGACAGGGCAGATGCATGAAGATAGGCTCTGGCTTCTGAGGATAATCATCAGTAAGCCAATCTAGTAAGGAGCTCTTTGGTCCTCAATTCTCTGGAGGGATGCCATATGGTTTGCTTGCATCGTAAGCCATATTCAGTATGCACTCACTTACCTTTATTAGAAACACTTCGTGCACTTTTTTCACCTGGCCACTTTATTAGAAACGCTTACGGTGTTTCTTTTCACTGGTCACTTTATTAGGACACAAATGTGGCCCCTGTATGACCAGATGAATTCTTTACTTTTACTTAAACAGATGTTTAAATGCAACATGGTAGGGTTGCATACACTTGCCTAGTCAGGTAATATTATGGGACCTATGGGAACATTGTTACTATGGGAACAAATGTGGATATTTGACCATTCAAATGAGCCTTCTGGAGGAGTCATGGGCTTAATTCTGCGAACACATCATAAACGGATAATAAAAAACAGCCACAGCAGAAGAAGGACGAAGCTTTGGTGTCACTGTGGATGACCAGTTCATATTCTCGATTCATGTTACAAACTCAGTAGAATGTGGTGGCATGACTTGTCCTCAAAGTTTAGCCACGTAACTCCTCTGCTGCATTCTCCTCACTGCCTCTTCACTGTAGCTGAACATCAGATTCAGACCCCTGACACTGGCCTGCAAAACCGAAAATGGACCAGCCCTCTTTACGTGATGGCAGTGGTAAAAAAAAACTGATCTGTACCAAGAGTTCGACTTGACCCCCCATCCCTCAAGATGCCTGGAAGACAAGCATCCAGACTTTTTTCTGTTCTAACACCAAAGTGGTGGAACAAACTTCTCCTGGGGGTCAGAACAGCGGATTCATTTCCTGTATTCAAACACTGACAGAAGACCATCTCTTTCAAGAGCATTTAATTCATTAAAGGCTTATAATTATACTCTGTCTTATGTGATAAACTGTAATTTGTTGACCTCTGGGTATCGAGGTCTCCATTCTGACATTTGAATTTGGCAGCATCAAAACTTGACGTGTCTCTGGATTCCAGCCTCTACAAACTAGCTAAGAACATTTTCTGAGTGAACAGTGAAGCACTTACGTCGCTCTGGATAAGAGCATGTGCCAAATGCCATAAATGTAAATGGAAATGTAGTGGTCTGGTGTAGGGGTTTGTAGTTTTGTTCAAAGAAAGGTTATAACAGGAATGCTGCTGATTGGATCAGCAACTTTAGATGAAGGGAGGGACCTACCTGAGTTTGCGATGTAGAGGCAGTGTGTTACCTTCAGGATTTTGTATTATTTCAACTTCACAAAAAGGACTGACTAATACATCACAGATAAATAAAGGCATCATTAAGCTCTTGGACCGTAGTCGGACTGGACCTGGGCCTCTATTATTCTTTCCTAGAAGACGTCCTGCTCTGGTTTGTTATTCATTGCATTCATAAATGAGAGTGGGAGAGTGCCCTTTACAGCGCTCATCTCTGCGCAGTCGGTGACATTAAAGAATATAGTAACGAAGACAGTTAAGTAAACAAACAAACCTGCTATCTGCATTCAGAGTAAATAAAGTAACAAGCAGTGCTGACGCAATCGGATTGGATTCGGCTCGGGTTCTGCTTCCCTTTGATATTTCAAGCAGTGCAAAACTGCTGCAAGGTGATACAATCAAAGCTGACCTAATAAAATAACGGAAAGTGCTGAACATTGCTGAGGTGACTTCTGATAGCTCCCAGGATGTTTGCCATCAAACATTAAATAAAGTGACCATACGTCCTCTTTTTCCTGGACATGTCTGTTACAACCAAGGGTGCCGCCTGGGCTGGGCTTCCAGGGCTATAGGCCCAAACCTCCAAGGGGGACAAAATGAAACAAATAAAGCTGGACCCCCAGCCCACCCCCTTTCTGGTGAAACAAACACACATTTAGTTCTTTGAGCCTCAAGAAAGATTCGGCTTGACTCACCATCCCTCCGCCGGCTGTCTGAATGGCACAGACATTTGCCATCTTCAAATGCAGATTGAAGACCCATCTCTTTGAGAAGCACTTACATCCATCATGCACTTATTGAAATGTCTTTCTATCTAGGCATCAGCACTGCTCTTGCTCTGGCGGAATCTGATCCTAACCTTTTTGTATTTGCTGTGAATTCCTGCTGTGTGTGGAGCAAAGCATGGTGTAAGGAAAGCTCTGTATAAGTAAATGCCACGGCTCCAAAGGGAATCACTATGGCCAGTAATGAAATAGTACAGATGTTGACCTGACCTAAAGGAAGTGAATGAAACCCAAAAAAGGAAATGGAATGTTGATTCCTTTCCTCATAAATATACTTGAGTAAAAGTCCTTCGGAAACTTTTTTATCCCGTTTTAATTTGATGAAAACATTACACGACAGATATGCTTAAAATTTCATGAAAAGAAATTGCCCCCCTTAGAGTGCAGGCCATTATCACACAATTATCCCAGAACCACATGGTTATGGTTTTGGTTGTTGACTGAACTCAGAAGGCATTGAGCACTTTGAAGCCAAGGATAGTCATTAGGCCTGTTGCGATAATTATGAAATCAGCTTATGTAATAAATGGACATGACCTCAATAATTTAGCTAACTGGGATGTGACCTATAGTGCTGATTTGTGAGTATGTGAGCCAGTCGAGCTGTTCTGCTCCCTGCCCAAGGTGAGCTCAAGTCTGTGAGCAGACAGTGACGTCTATCATGAGGGAAACAAGTGTAGTGGGTTCCTCCATACACATAGAGCAGACTAATTCCCACTCCAAGATTTTCAGCAAGCAAGGGAATCACCTAGTTTTATCACATTACACCGTGGAATACAGTTGCCATAGTCAACCATAGACTACTGCCGCTGTAGTCTTTCACATTGTTTATTAAAGAGATACAAGGGCATCTGTATCTTGTCTTCTATTTGAGAGCAAAACAGCATCACAGTAGGATTCCAGTTACGTATGCAGCACCTGACCTTACTCGCAGATACTTTTTTTTTTGCTGCTCGCTCTGATAGAAAGTATGTTCCAAAGTCTGTACAATTCAATCAAGAACGTTTGGAAAAGTCAGCCAAAATTGACTTGGTTCCAACTCCAGTATGTGAACATTTTTCAGGACAGAGCATTAAGGTGAATGAGCTGGCATTCTGTCGAGTGGTGCCACCCATCATTGTACTACTTAGATGCACTGTGCTGTTTTTAGTTGCTTGTAAATACAATTTCTAATAACTCCAATTATCTTGTTTTTACCCTCATATTGTGATTTATGCTCCAAACATCCTACCTAAACTTCTGCTGGGAGCATTTTCTGATACGGTGCTGTTATCAGAATAGCCTACCTACAGTTTTCTTTAGGGAACATTTAATTAAAATCTAATAAGGTAGCACAGCTTGTCAGGACTTTGTTTAAAAAACAGGGGCTTTATTGTATTGATGTGATTATATATTCAACTAGCTGAATGAATTTATGCATACACACACACACACACACACACACACACACACACACACACACACACACACACACTGCAGTGGGGTCATTCTCAGCACTGCAGTGACACTGACAAGGTGTCACTGGTGGTCCTGTGGGGTCCTGACCATTGAAGATCAGGGTGAAAGGAGGATAATAAAGTATACAGAGAGACAGATGAACTACAGGCTGTGATTATAGAACTATAAAGTGATCCTGTATGGTTAGTGAAGTTTTCATGTGTATGAAATGTAGAATCAAGGTGTTCATAATGTTATGGCTGGTGTATATAAGAGAGAGAGAGAGAGAGAGAGAGAGAGAGAGAGAGAGAGTGTGAGAGACCCACATGGGTCTCCTCATGGTAACACACATGGTAGGTGAACCGGCAACCACCTCAGGGGGTTTGTCTGCAGCCCATGATGGACCCACTGCGACCCTGACCTGGAAGAAGATGGTTTAATGGATGGATGACTATAGTCTCTTTGTGGCTTCCACTGGACTAATTTACAATTCTCAAGTTAAAAGCACACTGAATTTGAAAGCAGCCTGCATGGTCAGAAAATGACCAGTGTCCAAGTATTCAATTGCACAGCTGTTGAACCCTCCGGATATTTACCGCCATCACCGATGCCGTATTCACCTTAATGCAAATGGTCAACGCGAGCCTGATCAAATGCCATTTGGTATATTTAATTGAGCATGTGAGCACATTTCGAAAGTCCTCTTAGAATCAGTTGACTCACAGTCTCCCAATAACAGCCTGAAGAAATGAAACTGTGATATCACTCTGCTTCTAAACTTTCTTTAGCAGTACAATTATAGCGTTCCACATAATTCCACCCGTGCCAAACAAGTGAGTGTGATTCCCTGCATGTACAAGTCTGCCAGACTGGCTCTTCAGATGGAGTAATTGGGCAGCTGACTGGCAATTGCTTCCATGCTGTTGTGCCACTTGCATCCTTTGTGCTTTCTTGTTAATTGATTAGAGTGAGGAGGACTGAAGGAATATAGGATGCTTGAGTGAACTAAGCTATACTCTCTACTGGGATCCTTAGAGACGCAGAAATGTGAGATGGCTCAAATAGGCTAGAAGAGATTTAAAAAAGCAGCACAACTCTGTATCTCGTGTGTGTGTGTGTGTGTGTGTGTGTGTGTTAGAGAGAGAGAGAGAGAGAGAGAGAGAGAGAGAGAGAGAGAGTTAGAAAAAGTTAATAAATAAAATGTTAATATAAACCTGCATTTAGTAAAACACACACATACACACTACGGAATTCAGTAGTGAGTGAGCACACATGCCCGGAATAGTGGCAGCCCTATTCACAGCACCCGGGGAGCAGCTTGGGAACAAAGTCATATCCTGTCAGTTCAGGGAAACAAACGGGTTCCAGTTACAAAACTGGTTCCCTAACCCCCAGGCCACGACTGCCCCTAAAACTTTTCTCTATTTCTTTTTTTTTTTAAGTAAGCATTGAAGAAAGTAGTGGTATTAAAAAAAACTGAATCTTAAAAACTACACCATAGACAAACCATTATTACATTAAAACCAATCCAACACTTGGTATAAACCAGTAGACTAATCCCGTCTAATACTGAGTAATCCTTGTGCCACCAAAACAGCTCTGACACATTGAGGTATGGACTCAACAGGACCTCTGAAGGTGTCCTGTGGTAAATGACCCTAATATGTTAGCAACAGATCCATTCAGTTGTGAGGTGGGGTCTCCATCAACCATATCAATGAGCTTCAGACGCTGCATGGTCAGTTCATCGGTTGTCCTTAACTGGAGCACGTAGGTACTGAACGCTACATTTACTAGTTTTGTAGAGTCACCTCTGCCTTTTCCACTTATTACTGGTGTCCTTTACATTAAGATAAGTCTTTGTTTTCCTCTCTCGCTGACCTGTCTTCATGTCTCTGCCCAGCTGCTCCTTTGTCTCCTCCTTAGTCCCACCTCATTGTCCCACCTCAACACTGAGGGGTTTAAACATTATCAAAATGAATGTATTTACCAGACCTAAACAGTCGTTATATTCCTGTGGGATTAAAATGTGCTCGTGCAGAAGTGTCTCCGGTACCCCTGAACAGTCACTGGAGCTTCATGCAGTAGTTAGACGCCTGTCTGTGCATCCACAGCAGGTGTCACATCTTCACACTCCTCCATCAGCAGACCCCCTGCCGCAGCCTCCCCCTCACACTGTGTTTTGATCAGTAAACACAACGGTGTATGATTCCTGACGTGCAATGGCACGACATCGTTGCTTGTGACAAGATCCTCGTGTCCCGGCACTCCCGGCTCATCACCCTGCTGCCCAAATTATTGCTGCTGTCTGCTTTCCTGCTTTCCCACACATTCAGTGCAGACTGATCCACGTCAGCTCTCACCCACAGACACATTACATGTGCCTGCTCTTCATTACCTGCAGTGAACTGCCTGTCAAAAGTTTGAGGACGCCTTGCCTATTCTGGAAATGTGGATTTTCTCACTCTAACATAAATGATGCAAGAAAGTCTGCAGTGTTTTTCTATGAAATGGATACTGTGCCATTTTATCTGCTTCACCTGTAACATGTTGACGGCCATTGGCGCTGTTTCTGACTTGTTTCGACACATATAAAGAACATTAAATTGCTTTAAAATTGCATTAAATTGCTCTGTTGGCTTTGAATATAGGTTAGTGTAATGGAGGCCAATGTCTTCTGTCTTCTATCTGATTCCCTGTCTTGTCCTATCCCCATGTCTCTGGCCAAGTTCTCTTGTTTGACTGGATTTCCCAGCTGCTCCTTTGGCTCCTTTGCAGTCAATACAGCATCAATTCATCTTGGGAAGGACATTTTTTGGATACTATCCGGGTTAGCACCCCAACATCCCTTTCAGACAGCTTCTCTTGCGTCCACAGTTAATCCTGTTGGATGTGGTTGGTCCTTCTTTGTAGTGCTGACATTACTCTGGATACAGTGGCTCTTGATACATCACAAAGACTTGCTGTCTTGGTCACAGATGCGCCAGCAAGACGTGCACCAACAATTTGTCCTCTTCTGAACTCTGGTATGTCCCCCATAATGTTGTGTTCATTGCAATATTTTGAGCAGAACTGTGCTCTTACCTGCTAAATGAACCTTCACACTCTGCTCTTACTGGTGCAATTAATGAAGATTGGTCACCAGGCTGCTCCAATTTAGCCATGAATCCTCCCCACACTACAATGACAGGTGTTTCAGTTTCATTGTCCAACCCCTGTATTTTTAGAATGAAATCTTATCATTAAAATGCACACAGAGGAAATTTTCCTCTGCATTGTCCTTTATCTCATCCAAGCTTTCACTATCCATGGTGCCTGGGAGCTACCTACGGTGCTTGCTCAAGGGCACTTCATTCAATCACCTATAAAAAGTGTCTAGACAAGCGTAGGATCAACATCATACACAAAACCACAAGCCTCAACCTTGGTCCTAATCCTAAACTTAACCTCAACCCAGAACCCAAACCTAAACCTGATCCTACCCTCTGTATTGGAGTTGTTACTGGATCATTACATCAGTGTCACACTACCTGGCTTTCCCTGTGTGTCCTGCCAGCCTGCAAACACAATTTCCCAGAATTCAACAGACAATTATTCATTAATGCCTCTATATTTAAATGTGCTCAATTAGTTTCTGTCTTTTTCTAAATAATACATTAGTATATAATGTTGCTCTGCTTCTATGAGCCTCTGCTTCATTTACTGTTCATGCCACAGTTCATTAAAGGTCTATAAAGGACTAAAAAGGACCACTCAGAATGAAGTGTCACCTACTATAATAAGGATATACCGCACCTCTATCCTCACCTAAGGATTTAAGCTCAGGAAGGTTTGCTGTAAGAGTGCCAACAAAAGGAAGAGAAGAATATAGGGGGTGATGGTGCTACCTCCCTGAAATGAGCTTTTGCGGGATGGGATGTCTGAGTCTCCTATAGACATAGAAAAAATGCTGACTGCATTTCCCATGAGCCTTTTGTGTGAAGCAACGCAAACGTGAACAAAATATGGATTTGAATATGAATTGCACCAAATACCCTTGAAGCCACGGCTTAAAGGAGTAACTTTAACACAGTTAAAAAGAAATCTGGATGTGCTGAGAGTACATTTATAGGTATGGTGGTGGGGGAGGCACACAGCGTACATCCGAAATGTAGGCGTGTGAAGAGGCGTGTGAAAATCAGGACGCACTTAATCATGGAAATCAGTCAGAAGCTTCACTGATCTTCAGTTTAAGTCTTAAAAGATCTAAATATACCGACAGCTGTTCGTTTACATCAAAGCTAATGTTCGTAAACGTAATGCAGAAGTCAGTGAGTGAGGAGCTAAGTGTACCAAGTATACCTTGACTTGACCCACCATCCCTCAAGATGCATGGAAGACAAACATCCAGACTCAACGAGAACTTCTGGGTCCCCTGGGGGTCCGAACAACTGAGTCACTTGCTGTCTTCAAATGCTGACCGAAGACCATTTCTTTCAAAAGCGTTTAATACATTAAAGGCTTATAATTATTCTGCATCTTGTGGGTATCAAGGTCTCCAACCTGACATTTGTATTTGGCAGAATCTGAGCTTGAGGAATCTCTGGAGTAAACAGGAAAGCACTTTTGTAAGCCACTCTGGATAAGAGTATCTGCCAAATCCCTTAAATGTAAATGTAAATGATGTATGGCTCAATAGTTTGGTACATGAATTTTTGTCCATATGCTACTTTGTCTAGGGATTTCTTGGCCGATATTTGAATTTTGGCCAGAGCAGTGAGAGAAAATGACAGCAGAAAAAGTTTCGTAATGCCGTCTTGTGGAGCCAGCAGTGAGTTCATGAGAAGTTAATGCAACAAAACATCCAACAGCAGCAGTTCCCCTCATGTGTCTCTGGAATTTCACTCATCAGTGCCCAGGGCTTCTACGGTTTAAGGGACAAAGCGGCACTGTAGCAGAACAAATAAGCTCTCGGCAGCCTGTAGGAGATAGTCGTGCTGATGGCTGAGAGATGACCAGTGATAGACCACTGCCCTGAGGGTCAGTGCCCACTGAACTTTCTGACTGCTTTGCGAGGTTTGGTGAAAAGACCCAAAAGGAGCATTGATTCAGCCATTCCAGCACTAGGCCCTGGGCCTTGCTTCTGTCATTGGCGTATCTTCAGCAGTAAAAAGTGAGGAAAGGCCAGGAGAACAGAATCATATTTCATATGGTGGGGAAACAGCCCTAATGGGAACTATCAGTGAACGGATGCATCACAAGAGACAGGGGATAAATCACCGACACCGTTTCAGAGACTGATAATAGCCTCTGCCATATGGGGCACGAACAGCATCACGCTACAGCCCTTGATAGAAAGGTCAGTCCGATGGGACGTTGTTAAAGTGAAAGCTCTTCATGTAAAGGAATGCAAATCACTTCAGCATGGACAAACTCCTTACTAGCTGCAAAAACAGCGAGGGGAAAGCTAAGACCATGCCGGCACACAGTAAAAAGAGAAATTGTGGGGTAATGTAACGCAAGTGATAGATTGGCTGTCACCACATATTTACTGTCATTTTCCACCGTCATTCAGACACAAAGCCGCCCGTGTTTTTCGCCAAGAGTTGAAAGAGCTGAATTCTTTATGAGAGCTTGTGTCAACACAGTGGATCCTGTCAACACCTAAACCTCACGGCCCCTCCTCAGCAGGCCTCCTTCTGTCACAAACATCCTCACACAGCACGAGATCCCGTTTCATGTGACAGCTCTTTAATACCGCACCTGATCTGCGTAGTCACATCATCATTTCTCCCACCTGAACGCTTCTAACCACTGACTTACCCAGCCAGACGACTGATACCCACTCGCGCACTTCAATTAAAGCTATTTTCATCACCAGAGAAGGAGTAGCCTGTCGTCAGATTATAGAAGATTAAAAGATTTGTTGCACAAGGATTATTGTTCAGAGGTTAGTGAAAGGACTAAAGAAAACCTCTTAGAAGGCCCTCTGGATTGGTGTTCTTTAACCCCTCCTAATTCCTAAATGATTTAAAAAGACAAGGGAGAGCTCACCTCTGCAGGGTCCACAGCCTTGAATGAGGCCATTGTACCAGGGCTGCATGAAGGCCACACAATTGCTCGGGAGCCATTCACCTTGAGTGAAGAATTCTACACTGTAGTCACATTTGTTTAAAAAAATGACCCTGATTCGGGTCTTTATGCATTCACTGACTGCCCTTGGTTGGTTTCATTGTTTAACCTCTGGGTGTGGGTTCTCCGAGGGTGGGGGTTTATTTGTGTTTGTCTGAAACATAAAGCGCAGTGTGTTAAAGGTGTTGCGGTCAGTTTCTCAGTTGGCCAGGTAAAGAAAGCAATTTAGAAATCTTTAATATTGATGTCTGAAGGGCAGGACGTGACTCACAACAGACAGTTGGTGTATCCGGACATTTCCCTCCCTGCGTGTTCGAAAAGATCTCCATCCACACAGTGATGAAAAGCTCTGTATATGGTGAATGTACCTCATTAAAAGACATGAAACAGTTACACACCACTGCCTACGAAGGGCACTAAGCAAGTCATAAAATAGTGCTTTATATATTTGTACTAGAACAGTATTTACATTTAGTCATTTGTCAAAGTCTGAAATCCAATGCTGTCTGTGCAAGGGGCTTAGATTTGCCCCTAACATTGGTAGGGATGGGGTACGGGATTGGTGATGTGGTGGCAAAAGTCAGATCCTTCCGTCTCGCAAGGTGAGAAAGGGGTGGGGGTGCGGGATATCAATCCATCCATGCTAAAGCTACGCCTTTGTGTCTGTGTATAGATGAAACATCTGTTTCCCGCAGGAGACCACGGCAGATCAGGCATCATACGGGGGTTGTGGGTTATTCTCGGTACTGCAGTGACACTGTAGGGGAAAGTGGGTCAGACTTTAATAGAGTGGACAGTGAGTTTAAAAACTGTGTCCACTCTATCAGACACTCCTGCCTAGTTGCTTAACCTGGTAGATATAAAGTCAGAGACAGAAGCTCATCTAAGTCAACAGCAAAGCACTTTTGTAAGTCGCTCTGGATAAGGGCGTCTGCTAAATGCCAGAAATGTAATGTTTCTGCACAGATTGTGTTGGTCATCCTCTACTCAGTCCATCACAGGGTACCACACAAACACACCTAGGGGCAATTCAGCATGGTCAATTCACCTACCATGTGCATTTTGGCAGGCAGGAGGAAACTCCTGACAGTGCAACACATGCACTACCTGTGCACTACAGTCTCCACTGTGCCACCCCAATGCAAATAGTCATTTTCAATAAATCTATACTGTAGATTAAGGCCCAGCAATGGTGCTTGTTTCTTTATTTATTTATTTTCTATTTCTTTCTTTTTCTTTCTTTCATTCTTTCTTTTCATTTATCTTTTTCACTTTCTTATTAGGCCCTAGAATTGGATTAAAATGCAGGGTATGAACATCAAAGCAACTGGCAATATATATTTAGTGTGTGTGTGTGTGTGTGTGTGTGTGTGTGTGTGTGTGTGTGTGTGTGTGTGTGTGTGTGTGTGTGTGTGTGTGCCTGTTTGCTTTTACTGTATTTGTATTGCAGCAGTGTGTGAGGCTGTGATGGAGCTAGAGAAAGCGTTGACGCCTCAGCTGTGCTCTGCGATGTGTGTTTGCGGTAGCAGGGGGGACAAGGCAGTCTCAGGCCTCCGTCAGGGTGACAGCGGCTATAGAGCGAGAAGAGGAATAACAGGATGTCATAGATCAAAGGGATAAAGAACACTAGCTGCAATTGCCAGTCGTGAAATAGGAGATGGGCTCCAAATAAATTGTGTAGACTGAAGCAGGCGATTTGTCCAAATGTTCTTTCCCCAGAAAAGAGAAACAATTTCCAAGTCTCCAGTGCAAGTCCTCCTCTCCCCTGTTCATTCGTTTGTTTTCCTCCCGCATAAGCCTAATGGGCTACTGAAATCTCCTGCTTTAATCCTGCGGATGTCCAGCTTTTGCTCTGATGTCATGTCTAATTAAAACAGCTGGAGACACACTCATTCTATTGCAGATAACTAGAGCCTTTAAACGAATTCAGGTGGTTTAACTCCTACAGAAAGGCGATATATGGCAATATATGTTGTTTGGAGACAATGCAGTGGATGGATGGATGGATGGATGGATGGATGGACATTATGCAGGTAACAATACAGTACAGATGAAGGCTCAGTAAGCCTGTCTGTAGTGCACATGTACAGATGTCTGTGCAAAGACATGAATAAAGGATCTGAATAAAGTGCAGTGATTGGATAGGAGGAGTAATAATGTCCAGCCTTATTCAGTGAGCAAGTTCCTGTTAGTGGCTCAGTGTGTGATAATATTCAACCAGTCATGGAGGCGCTGAGATGTGTTGTCCAGGATAGCAGTCAGAATTTGTTGATCTCCTTGGCATCTTCCCCTTTACTGTAGCCTCCCCAACAGTCTGCTGCAAAGAAGACAGCACCCACAACAACAGACTGGTAGAAGATGCCCAATATTTTGCTCCACACATTGACGGACCTGAGCATCCTCCAAAGGTCTTCTCCTCCCCTTCTTGTACACAGCCTCATTATTGGCCCTCCAGTCCAATTTGCCGTGAGATATTTGTACTTCTTTTCAACCGGCTCAACATTCTGACCCATGATGGTAACAGGCCTGACTGTGGCCTTATGATGTTTTGTGCTGGTATGTGTGGATCAGACACAGCAGTGATGCTGGAGGGTTTAAATGTCTTGGCTGGACTGAGGTCAGGCCACCAGCCAGAAATATCCAGCCAACAGTATTCTGCGAGCACCAACAAACACTGCACAGAAAGATGAGCTTCTGTCTCTGACTTCACATCTACAAGGTGAAGCAACTCGGTAGGAGTGTCTAATAGAGTGGACAGTGAGTGGACACAGTGTTTAAACACTCCAGCGGCACTGCTGTGCCTGATCTGCTCATATCAGTGCCTACACACATTAAAACACAACATATTCTGACCTCACTAACACTGTTTGCACTGAATAAAATCTGAACCTAACAGCAATGTCCAACGTCTAATACCATGCCTTTCTTGGACAGTTACACCAACAAAGCACATTTCCATACTCTTGATAAAGCTGATGAAATGTGGGGAAGCATCTTATGCATTTTATATCTCTCTATGAAACAAGCTCTTCACATACTACTACACTTTGTGTTGTCCATGTCTGCATGGCCTGTTAGTAGCAGCGCTCCTCTTTTAAATCAAAAGATGAACGGAGCAAGCACTTCCACTGCCCTCGTGGGATTAGAGTAAAAGATACAGACAGCAGGGCCTTGTCTTTTAATCTGGTGTCCAGATTAAATCCTGGTGGTTTCAGAGTGTGAGACTGCTAGTTCAGTCTCGAAATGATGCCCCTCAAAAGCCTCTAAAAGCTTCCTAGAGACTTCTCGCCACCGTCCAGACACACGGCCGCATGAATCAGCAAAGTGTTCAGGATTAACTGCAGGCACTAATGAAAGCTTGCTTATAGGGTATTGTTTTAAAAGGCCACCTGTTGTGATTCAAGTCCATTATAAATATATTGACGAGATTGTTTGTTTTTGTTCTTCGTTTCATGCTCGAGTAATTTAAAACATTTGGTACAATGAAAGATTCACTTCACATATGTCTGTTCTGAAAGCCGGGGTCAGAACAGAACCCATCCGTCCATCCGTCCGTCTTCTGCCGCTTTATCCGGGGCCGGGTCGCGGGGGCAGCAGTCTGAGCAGGGATGCCCAGACCTCCCTCTCCCCCGACACCTCAGCCAGTTCCTCGGGAGGCACCCCGATGCTTTCTCAGGCCAGCCGAGGGACATAGTCCTTCCAGCGTGTCCTGGGTCTACCCCACGGTCTCCTCCCATTGGGCCGTGCCTGGATCACCTCCAGGGGGCATCCGAAAAAGATGCCCGAGCCACCTCAACTGGTTCGTCTCGATGTAGAGGAGCAGCGGCTCTACTCTGAGTTCCTCCCGGGTCACCGAGGATCTCACCTTATCTCTAAAGGAGCGCCCGGCCACCCTACGGAGGAAACTAATTTCGGCCGATTATATCCGCGATCTTGTCCTTTCAGTCATTACCCACAGCTCATGACCATAGGTGAGGGTAGGAACGTAGACCGACTGGTAAATCGAGAGCTTCGCCTTTTGGCTCAGCTCCCTCTTCACCACAACGGACCGATACACCGACCGCATGACTGCGGCGGCAGCACCGACCCGCCTAGAGATAAACCCATCAACCATAATATTCCGACTCCTTTCTTGCACCCTCATTGTCCATTTTATCAACTGTAGTCCATCTATTTGTCTGCATACACTGTTCTTTAATGGTCAGGACCACCACAGAGCAGGCATTATGCGGGTGGTGGGTCATTCTCAGCACAGCTGATACGAGTGAATCGGACACAGAAGTGCTGCTGGCGTGTTTAAACAATTGCAGCCTGTCAGTCCTGATGAAGGACTAGAGGATGACCAAGACAAACTACAGAAACAGATGAGCTTCAGTCTCTGACTTTACATCTACAAGGTGGAGACACTAGTCAGGATGTGTATTAGAGTGGACAGTGAGTGGGCACAGTGTTTAAAAACTCCAGCATCACTGCTGTGTCTGATACACACACTGACACACCACCACCATGTCAGTGTCACTGCAGTGCTGAGAACGACCCACCACCCACATAATACTTGTTCTGTGATGGTCCTGCGTGGTCCTGACCACGTCCTGAATAAATGCTGGATATTGGTGGGGACACGTCACTTCCATCCATGCTAAATCTACGCCCGTGACTCAGATGCACAAATGCATGTGAAACAATGAAGCAAAGCCAGTGTGTTCTCAAGGTGTTTCAGCGATTGTTGAAACTAATATGGAAAATGTATGCAGACTTAATGAGCTCTTTTTCGTCTGTGGTCAAGGAAAACGCATTTGAGCTCCGAGTGGGTGAGTATTAAAGCAGCAAGAGTTCATATCTTACTAAGCAGTGCATGAGTGCCAGACAGAGTCAGCCTCCCTGGTGAGTAACATAACAGGCCTAAAAACTATATCAGCTTTGTGGAAAGAGCTGTGCTCTGCTCTCTCACTCGAGCACACAGTATTGATCTTGTAGACAGAGCCACAGTCAGAGAGAGAGAGAGAGAGAGAGAGAGAGAGAGAGAGCGGGAAAGAGAGAGTGAGACAGACCGGGAGAGGAAAAAGAGTGAGAGAGACTGCAAAAGTGCTTGTCCTTGTCTGTTTCGCTGTGGTGTCCTCTGACCCCCCTCTCTCTCCCAGGACATGTTCTGTTGTTCATTACTCAGCTCTCACGGTCCTGCATTCAATACTGTCTCACCGTTTCCCCTTAAAAATCAATTGCTTTCTCTTTCCTCCATGTTTACCATTTACCTTCGTAGCCTTATCAATTTGCGAAGGCTCTGCTGCCTGCCTGGGTTTTTAAGTTGCTCCTCAGAGGCTATACTCAGTGCTTCTCCCTTTGCTCTCCTTCAAAGGCTCCTCGGTTGTGGATCTAGCGGTGGCTCTGATGTTGGGAGTCCGCATCGAGGCATGTTTACACTCACTGATGTTTGTAGCCGTGTTCAGGCAGGGCCGAGCTGAGGCCTTCATCTTGCGCCGCCACTGAAAACTGCGACACGTTCGTCTCGGTGGCTTCTCTTTGTTCACGGCGCTTTTTTGTGTTTCGGCGGAGGACAAAGAGCTCAAGGCATGGCTGCCGCGTTTCATGTTTGGATTTCTTTCGTGCAACCACTGATGCTGCAAAAAAAAAAACCCACCATGGAAAACTTTGAAACAATCATCTGACAAATGCCTTTCCTCTGAAAGTGTGTCGTCACAATATTGGAATTTCCTGCTTTAATCATCTAATGGTCATTAAAATAGCCCTTTTTTCACCATGACTGCACCTGACTGCATGCATTACACCTATTAGGCAGTATTTCCAGCAACTGCCCAACTTTAAAGGCATCGAGATTAAAGTTCAATTTAGTTTAGTCATGGTTTATTATATCCGTCACTGTCTAAATCTGTCAAACAGGGCTCTAACAGGTAAATCTAACAGGTAAATCTTGGCTCATTATTTTATAGCCCTACTTGCTTTGTGAAGCAGGCTTGTGACTGTGGTAAATCTTTTGCTTGTGTCCACAAAAGGCAACAAAGGTAAAGCCAGGGATGCAAGTGGGTAACCGTGTTAGACTGAAAGCCGACACTTGCTGAGTGGCTTTTAATCTCTTGACAACAAACTATCGGAGAACGACACACATCAAATAAGGAAAGCTGACTTATTTTTATCTGTAATGCATGAAAAAGTCAAATCCCGGGAAATGGGCTGATGTGGCCACAATCATCTTCTGATAGTTAACCACACACCACGCTGAGATGACACCAAGAGGACAGCAAGGTGGCTTCAAGTCCCCTATTATCAGATGGTCCAAATATCGACCACTTCGGTGGCTCAATTCCTCTCCCGTCCTTAGCCAGTCGATTTGTGGAATTTCCAAAGAATTCCCACTTTCCTTAAATCGATTAAGTAGGGAGAGTTTAAGGAGGAGAATTAAGCTTTACGCTCAAATGGCCGATATTGAGGAACTGTTTGGACCAGCCAATAAAAGGTGGCCATACACCATATAAGACTCTTATGCTGCCTTCATGTCCTAGGAAATTCTTACTTAAAGTTATATAAAATATAATGAAATAACCCCATAAAATGCATTCAAGTGGTCTGTGGTTGGATGAAAATGGACACAATCTCTTTCTTTTACTGAAATACAGCACGTTTATTTTGCCTTACTGAAAGAAAATGAAGTGATTAGGACACAGATTAGTTCTGTACTGTTTTAATTCCAGTTGAATCGCTGAATCACAGGCGGGATTGTTATGTTTCTTGCATATTGCCAAGTCAATTTAAAAAAGTCTTCACGTACTTGTTGCTTAATAACAGAAGTACAACCGGTTTAGAGTGCAAACTGTTTAAATCAGTCATTTATTGAAACCATGCACACGTATCTGTCTACTGCTGGAACAGCATTCATAACAGCAGCTGTCATGATGTTTTGTTCCTGATATGCCCCCAAGTCAGAAAATCAGGGCTCATCAAAAAATCAGACTAGTAAACACAACACTGTAGTGGCATTCATGTGTGTTCATCTCATAAATATTTCAGACATGACTTGAATGCAGCATTTGGTCTCAGGTATCTATATTTTTTAGGACATTATAATAGCAAAAAAAAAAAATTCTAGTGCCCTCGTCACAGTGTTAAAGCCATGCTGTGAGTTATCGAAGTGTCATAAACCCAACAATAAAGCACAAAAACAACTAACAATATTCAATATATATATTGTTTGCTGTTTAAACCCTTTAATGCTGTTTAAACCCCTAAGATATTATTTGGGGCAAAGTGGGTAATATGTGTAATATCTTCAACTCAGTTTGAAAAGAAAAAAAGTAGGAAAACACATTGCACAACAAATAATACCACAGGAATGAGTATTGCTGTATCAGTTTATATCAATAAATCAAATTTGGGCTGGGCAGAATTTATTTTTATAGTAAATGTAAATGCAAACATGAATATTATTGACTCTGCTTTTAACCCACATTACTGGGAGAACTGGGAGGGCAGTTGTGTGTGTTGGTGGGGTTTGATCACATAATGCAGTTAAAGTTTAAACCTTCTGATTAATTTTGATTTTTAATATGAAGAGGAACATTGGCCCCGTGTACTGAATTCCAGTAAAAGCAAAAGAAGCAGTTTTTACATTTGGCCCACATTGTGTGTGTGTGTGTGTGTGTGTGTGTGTGTGTGTGTGTGTGTGTGTGTGTGTGTGTGTGTGTGTGTGTGTGTGTGCGCACGTTGGTGGGGGTTGGTGTACTAATGTACGCTAATCCAACAACACAATGACCTCAATCCCTTAAATCTGTCAATAGAATATCTGATGCTGTGGATTAAGAGGTCACTGATGATGATCGCAGCATCAGAGTCAGACATTTCCTACTTCCTAAAAAATGAGGCATGCTGTGTTTCTTTCACAGGCCAATATGTGCTCATTAAAGACATTCCATTATTTACTTCTTAGGATAGAACTTCATTTTGGGACTGTAATTTGTTTAACGTGTGGTTGGTGTGGTGCAACAGATAACACCACCAGCGAGCCACCACACCATGTGGGAGACTGGGATTTGATTCTAAGACTATGCTGATCTACTCCAATAAGTGTGCTCGGACAAGACCCCTAACACTACTCTGACCCACCTCTGTACTATGAGTAACCTTGAGTATCACTCCGGATAAGAGCATCAGGTGAATGGAAATATATAATGTACATAGTTTTTTTGGTCTTTAAGTTTGAGAGTGTCCAACACAGTTAGGACTCTTCCCATCACATAAGCTTAAGGGATGAAACGATTCCTCATGTAAATCACCTTGATTATGAAAAATGATTGAGGAATTATGATGCTGACAATTATTATGCCTTTAAGGTTAACTTGATGTAATTATTTAATCTGTAAACCGCCAACGCTGTGGAGTTAAGAAGATAAGCACTTATCAAATTTAGCTCACTAATCAGTAGCTGGTCACTTCTAGGACCATGTATATTGGTTTGAAACTAATTGGTCATACATTATTAAGTGAAACATCTTATTCTCTTGATTCTATATTTATTATTGCTCTTTCACCAAGAAAAAAAAATATTTTATCCAATTTTCAGCAGAACACTGACAATATTTAATAGCTGCAGCCCTAAATACGATGCTCCCAACACTAGAAGGGTGAAGACAAGCACACGCCTCCTCCGATACATGTGAAATCACCCCCCGCCTCTTTTCGAACTGCCACCATTGGGTCTGATACAATAGATGCCTGTCAACCAGCATCACACTGGGTGCCAGACTCTGGCTGCAGATGGCAAACAGCGTGACTTGGGATTTGAACCCGCAATCCTCGGATCACAGGGCTAGCGCAATAGACTTCCGAGCCCTATGATAAAACTGTAGACTTGCAAGTACTACGATGACAAATATCTAAAAATGAACAAACATAATAAATGTCCAACATTTAAGCTACGCATGCAAGTAAACATTACTTAAATTACTATTATTTACCTGCTAATACTGCGTTCTTTGTAAAATTAAAAAGTAGTGATTTTCCTTATAAGACTCAAACAGGGAAAAACTTTTCCGATCGACTGCTGATCTCCCCAGAGCAGATGTAGGAGACGATGCCATTTCTTCCTCTGGTAAATCCTGCAGCCTCGAGTTTCAACCCATCAGATTATCTGTGCTCGACTAAGCCAGTGCTGTTTTCAGCTACGATGCTGGGATGCAATTTAACAACGGCATGCTGCAGCTTTAGCTTGAGTTATCAATACTTCTCTTCTGTGGAGGACACAAGCTGCCGTTCCCATTCCTGCATTCTTGCACTATCGGAATAATGGGAAAGTGTGTGTAGCAGAGATTTCTCTCCTTTCAGTCCCAGCTGTCAGACAGAGAGGCACTGATGAGCTGAGACTCAGAACAAAACCCCCTGAGATAACCCCCCCCCTACATTGGGACACAATCCACACACAAGGGAAATAGTTGAGAAGTCCTCTTCAAAACATAGCAACTTTCAATCTATTTATGAAAATCTGAATTCTTATTTAGAAAAGAAACCGATGTAAATGTAGGTTTTCAAAATGTGTATTTTATTTGATTCTGTGACAACAAAACTGGTTTGACTTTTGAGATCAAGTTGGACGGTTTTGTAGTTAGAAAGTCAAACTATAATAAAAGAACACATTTGTACACATAAGGGCTCGTTTCAAAACACAAAATAAATAACTAAGCCTTAGACATCATTTAATCAATTCCATCTCTTAAAAATTTCTTTACTCTATCTCTACGTTTCTCCATACAAATGTACAAAATCACTGAAAAATCCAGTTTACATATTTACATAATTTGCTAATAAAAAGAGGTCTCGTCTTTCCCGTTACTCTGAGCATTAAACATAAACATTTGCTTCGTTTGCACAGAATCCGAAACATTACATCCATACACTGGTTACACCTGTGCTACTGGTTTGACCACAGGCCATGGAGCTTCTGGGAGATATCCTTTGGACACAGTGCAGTCTCCTGCTGGAGTGCACCCTCCTAACTGAAAGCGTACAACTCCTTTAGTGGCTTTCCCAACCTGACTGCACAAGCCTGTTTCCTGATTTGCTGACCCAGTCTGATTACAAAGCCCTACCTGATTCCCTCCCCCAACCTGGCTGCACAGACCTGCTTGATTGGATGCCCCAAACTGACCGAACAGGCTTGCTTGACTGGTTGTCCCAACTTGACTACACAGGACTCCCTGATTGGCTACTATTGCCTGACTGGCACCTGTCATTTGATGAACGCCTCCGGGTTCTTGGCTAGCCCAGTTGAAGTCCATCCCATTCCTCTTGAGCGCTGCCAAGTGCTTGATGTCAAGAGTCGTGAAGGTGGTGAACTGGACTTGGTTCCTCTTGCTGGTTGGAGAGTGCAGTGGATCACTCCTTATTGGCTTTGGCAATAGAGTTGATGACCTAACTGCCATTGGCTCTGGTCGGTGGGGAAGGGTGCTGCTCCTCCTTCCCAGTGTGGCTGTCCTCTCCTCACATGGCACTGCAGAGATCTCTCTTCCCCGGGGCATCTCTGTAACTATGGGCCTTTCCATGGGCTTCTGCATTTCCATGCTTCTTGGCATCTCCGGGGCAGCACTTGGCACTTCTGTGGTCGCAATTGGCACGTCTCTGCTTTGTTGCGCAGCTGTGCCCAGACGGACCCAGTGGTGCTTGTGCTCATCAGGTCCTTGGCACTGCACTGGAGACTTCTTACTGCGTGACTTTGTGTTATGAGTGGCACAGTTAAGCAGGATGGCAATGATTGCCAAGCAGGAGACCCCTACCAGAGAGTAGATGCAGATCTCCAGGTCTGTGAAAAAACCAAATGTTTGAACAACGTCACTCTCTACCAAGGACGGATCTTTAGGAAGCTCTTGGGAAGGGAAGTCATAATTGTCCATCAGGTTGCCAAAGCTTTTCTTCAAACCATTTGCAGGGCCTTCTGTCACAAGAGCTTTGTCAATGCCAGGCTTTGTAGCACTCATACCCCGGCCATTCACTGCTCTGATGGTGGAGATGGCCCCTCCAATGGCCTCTTGCAGGCTGGACTTGCTTGATGTTGTGCTGATCTCTCTGGTGCTGCTCTCTTGTAAGCCAGGAATTGTGTTCCTAAAGATTTCAACCAGGCCATTAGAAGCGGTCAAGCTCAGTTTGGGTTGAATGTCTACAGTTTCAGGATCTGTGCCATAATCAGTCGTGCTTCGGACGCCAGCCTGTATCCTCCCACTCTCCCCGGCCGGCTGCTCAGCCGACAGGAATTTGACCCTGACGGTGCCGGCGCCCACGGCCAGCTTGCTCTTGCGTTTGGACTTCTGACAGGTTTCACAGATGGCCAGTTCGGCTCTAAGCAGCAGACCCTGTCCCTCTGCCTCTGCCACCACAACACGGCTCGGAATCGTCCGTACTGACACCACCTTCTTATCCAGGGAGCTGAGTGTGAGCGCATAGCCGCTCGGATCAAACAGGTCGAGTGGAGTCTGCAAGCCGTCACTGAACTTTACCCAGCAGGCAACCACCGCCTCCTGTGATGAAATAAGAAGAAATACATATCACAGTGTATGATGATTGCTATGTTCAGGATACTGAGCTTTTAATGAGGCTCAGAGAATGAGGATTCTGGGAAATGTTAAGACACACTTCGATGATACACATCGCATCCCTCACGCCACTAAATATGTCAGAACTTTCTGTCTATCTGTTAGTCTGTCTATCTAATTAGTGCCTAGTTAGTAAGGAAATGAACATGTTAATCTATTGATAATTAACTTGGAATGGGAATACAGCACATGTCTGCCCTATAAACCCCCAACCCTGCTTAACCATAGAGATCAATATTTATGTGTAAAATAAAAAAAAAAGCCATCTGATAAACACACCAGAGGGCAACGAGCAGAGTAATCACTGTAACAAGCTGTAGTACGAATGCTGAGAGCTGCTGGCTAACACGAACAACTGCCGCCACAGGCTGTCCTATATTTTGAAGTAAAATACATTATGCATAGCCTGTGGAGCTGCACTAGCAGAGCCCATCACATAAACGGATGAAGCCCCTCACTGAGTGCTAATAGCCTGATATTGACTGGGTCAACCAAATGGCCGTATTACTGAAACGCAAAATCTGAATTGGCTGTCATCTAAAGGAATTTAGAGCATCTAATGGTTTCCCCTGACACATTTCGTAAAACGTGATGCTGCCCCAGCAAATGTGCGAACTCTATTAATCTGTGAATATTATTGAGTTCTCAGCGTGCTCTGAATCTTATGAGCAGATATTCATTCAGAGAGAAAATCTCAGCCACCAGCTGCTCCTTAAAACAAAGTGCTCCTCATTGCTCCAGCAGGCAACCACATTCTTTTTTTTTTTTGCTGATGAATGACCTGTTTGGGGTGGTTCATGGTGTCCTGAGTGGTGGTGGTGGCTGCGATGGCCCTGTTGCTGCCTGGAGTCAGCTGGAGCTTCACCGAGAGGCCCGAGACCAGCTGCACTCCCAGCTCTGTGATGCTCACTTTATCATCCAGCACCCGCACCATCCTCTCAGCCAGCACCGCATCCGAAAGAGGAGACATCACCTGACCCGAGAATAAACAAACACAGCAGGACCCGGTTTTTGTAGGTATTGCATCAAAAAGTGTTGCTTTTACCTCTGCCCACTACCCTGCTGCCCTCTGTTTCGGTCCTCATTGGGATCCTTGCATTGGCTCACTCATCCCACATTAGAGACTCCACTGCCAGCTTACGACGGTTTAACCAGCATGGACTCCATATTAACAATGAGCTTGTATCCTACACTCACTCGCATCCTCTCACAACTCTCGCGCACACACAGCATGCTCACACCATTAGCTATAGTTCTTTATTATTTTACTCCTTTATGTGCTTAATGTCTGTGCTCTCCGGTGTCGACCAGAGCCTTGTTTTGTCTCAAGGTTTCTTCCTCTTAGGAAGTGGGAGTTTTCCTTGCCACTGTTTCCCACTGGTTTGCTCAACTGAGGCTTGGACATGGAATTCTGTAAAGTGCTTTGTAACAATGCTTTCCTTGTAAAAAAGCACTATATAAATAAACTTTAATTGATTGATGCAATAAAAACATCTATATATTTACTCTGGCCCTCTGTCATAACTGTTACCTTTTAAAGCACTTTGCCTTCTTTGGATCATTTCATTTTAACCCGAAACCCGAGATCTGCCCTTTGTGGGCAGTTACATGCCATTTTCGAGGCTTCATAACTCAGGATCAGAGTAACCTATAGACATGATACACATAATACATGGAAAACAGCTCAAATTCAGCTGAATTAAATCCCACTTCAAATGCCAGAGGAGCTTCCAGTGCATGTTTACTGTCCACATGGACATACTCAACCTATATGCAGACTCTGACAGATCAGTGGGAGGGGGCGGGGCTGATGATTTCACTGACCCCAATATTGAGTTATAGAGGAAAATGTGAAAGGAGGGGCTGCTTGCCCCCTTTTGTTCAAATTTCAGAATAGAAGTCCTGAGAAGAGATAAAACTGATACATTCATAAATAACAAAAATAATAAAAGACATCCAGGTTGTTTTTTATTTGGACCACTGTCACATATTTGGAAGAACATTTTATAAATATCCTTGTCAGTCTAATCACTATAAATAAATTATTCCATTTTCAACTCAAAAACACTCTGGAAATTCAATTTCCAGCAGGATTTCTGAGATGTAAAATTAGCATAGGCTTCTAAAGTTTAAACTTCTAAGAATTACTGAATTATTGAAAAGGACAGTCTTGAAGTTTAGCAGTAAAAAAAAAGCTTTGCTGTCAGGAAAAAATTCCCATGAGAAGTGTTACCTGTACAGTAGTGACTCCAGCAGCCCTGCCGCTCAGGATTGTTCCAGCTTGCAGTCGTGCAATGCTTGTGTCCCCCACCCTCAGAGAGTAGCGCACCAGCCCAGTCACATCCACTAGCCATTCAGGGCCCAGGAATTTCACAGGAGAAGAATCACTTCTGGAGTCTGGAGCCTCAGCTGTGAAGGCTGTAAGCACCCGGACCACGCTGTTCTGGTACTGCAGCATGCAACCTCTGCCCTTCTTCTCATCATCTTCCTCACTGTCCCAGCTTGGTCTTCAAAACACAGAGAGACAAACACTGGCTCACTTGTGTATCTCTCTCTCTCTCTCTCTCTCTCTCTTTCCAAATATACATACACACACACACATGCATAGTTCAAGTAGTATACGTCTAGTTAACCACACGTTCATTACACATTTGCATATACTACAGTAGTCTCTGGAACAGACATTCACATAATTTTACTACGACTGCAACTGTATTTAGACTTTAAGTGATATTCCATGTAGAATATACAGTTCTGTAGATCGTAATGCACCTATGAAAGTTAGAATTCAACTTTATGTGCTTAGTAAAACACTAATATTAGAATAAATACAAACAGTATTCATACAAAAGGTAGTAGTTTTACACCACAGTGTTTAACAAAACATGTCCAAAGCTTCCTAATGGTAGTCTAGAATTAAGAACGAGCTGAAACCAAGTTTTGTGCTTTAAACTAGCTCAAAAATAGAACATCTTCTTCCTCTTTACTGTATGTCTGTTTACCTGCATCTGTTCTAATGAGATCTGGAGTTTTACAAGCAAAACGCTCTTGTTGCTTAGATAAATGGTTTCAAATAATGCACTAAGATGCCTGAAACCTTCTACAGATACACTGATCAGCCATTGTGGCCACCTCCTTTTAGCAAACTCCACTGACCACACAGGAGCACTTTGTGGAACACACCTTTCACCCTAATCTTCAATGGTCAGGACCCCACAGGACCACCACAGAGCAGCTATTATGTGGGTGGTGGGTCATTCTCAGCACTGCAGTGACACTGACATGGTGGTGGTGTTTTAGTGGATCAGACACAGCAGTACTGCTGGAGTGTTTAAACACTGTGTCCTCTCTATTACACACCCCTACCTAGTTGCTCCAGTTTGTGGATGTAAACAATCGTCCCCCAGAAGTATCCAGCCAACAGCATCCATTGGGCAGCTGTGCAGAAACAAATGAGTCTCTCGCATCACATCTACAAGGTGGAGCATCTAAAAGGTAGGAGTGTCTACTAGACTGGACAGTGGAACAGTGTTTAAACACTCCAGCAGCACTGCTGATCCAGAAGAAATTTTGAAATTACTAAATTATGTCAAATAATAGTGTATTGTTTGTTTGTATTTATACTAATGTTTGTTATAAGCAAAAAAATGAAGATGTCCTGTCCAGACAAACAGAGTACTAATCATTCCTCTCCATTAGTCAGAAAGGACAAACGTGCTAAACACCGTCTAACCTTTTAGCCCCAAAGACAGGCACCCTCCAGCCCTTGATCTGGCTGAGCTCTGAGTCGGACATGTCGATCTGCAGGGGTAGGTGGGGCATCCAAACGTTGACCTCCAGCTGAGTGCTCAGGTAACTGTAGGTGAAGTTCACCGTCATCCGTACTCTGCCTCTGGTCTCCTCCCCACTCATATACAAACTCTCACACCTCTCAGATACCTGTGTGTTTGTGTGTGTGACAGAAAAACAAGCAAAGCTTATTAAAAATAGAAATGTACACACAGACCCACTGTACTTACACACAGAGCAATTTGTCCTCTGCATTTAACCCATCCACACTTACACACTAGTGAATTCACACACTAGAAGACAGTGAGCACACGTGCCTGGAGTGGTGGGCAACCTTATCCACGATGGCTGGGGAGCAGTTGAGGAGTTAAGCGCACTGTTCAAGGGCACTTCGTTCATGTCCTGCGAGGTCAGGGAATCGAACCGGCAACTTTCCAGTCGATGATGGTTCCTTAACCAACAGACCAAGGCTGGGAAGGCTGGGAATTTGTACCACAATCATTTACAGTGGTAAATTGGCATGATATTGTTAAATCGCTCCGTTAACGACGCAGACAAAAGGCAGAGTGTGAAACTCGTCACCTCCAGAGAAAGTGTTTAGCTGCTTTTTTCTAATATGGCTGTGAAAAGCGGTGAAATACAGCATGGATGGGGTGCTCCATATGGTTCCACTGTCTCATTTAGTGAATGTATTACTGTTGTTACCTTCTTTTCCCTCTTAGTGCTTCAGGGACTGTCACATTCTCAAACAACTGAGAGCACTTAGTCTCTGCTCAGTCAAAATAATCATTAAAAAACCATCAGCCTTTCACTGCTCGGCACTTCTCCACCAATTCAGCGAACCACAGTATTGTGTGTGTGTGTGTGTGTGTGTGTGAGCATGTGAGTGAGTGCGTGTATGTATGTCCCCTTTCCCTGATCCAACTAGTCATTTAATCTCCATCATGGAATGGGTATAGCTTGTGTATCTCTCATTGCGTGTGTGTAAGTCTGGTGCTTAAGGCCACGCCGGCCCAGGAATGAACTGAAAGTGTGGAGTACAGATTCATCTTCAGATCTGACCCCTTTAAACACTTTAAACCCTCTGTTAAAGTGCTGCAGCTCTGGCAAGAGAGGCTTGAGAGAATGATTCAATAATAACTGGATAAAGGTCTCGGCTCTTCATAATAAACACGCAAAGGAAGGACGGGCCCCTGGGGCAAGGATGTGCTCTGGGTAAGAAAACGTGTAGGCTCTGATAGAGGCTACTGGGTCACTCTGTCTCTTTGTGTCTTTGTCTTTATCTCTCTTTCTCTGGAGAAACTTTCCGAAGTCTCTAATCTGTAATAAGCTGGGCAGGGGGGCTTGTCAGTGCGCTTCCTCAGTATGACTCCAGCGTTCTCAGCCACTGCCAGGTGTAATGGAGATGTCACTGGGAGAGAGTGTTAGGCTGGTAATGAGTGGCACACGGTGAGTGTAATTGGGGAGCAGTGGGCAGCGGCTGCTCTGAGATGTACTGTACCTTCAGAGTGTCTTCATCTGCAGATCTGCAGTGTGTGGAGTTGGTGATGTCTGTGACTGAGCCGTCTGCTTCCACTCCCAGCACCCTCACCGGCATGGACACCCTCTTACCGGTCAACACAGCCGTGTTCAGGAGCTCTGTGCTCTGTAGGCAACAGCACGGCACAGAAATCAACACAACTAGACGAACAGTTCCGTGATTTTTTTTGTTTGAGGATCTCGCTTTACACCAATCGGCCATAACATTATGACCACCTTGTGTCAGACAGCACAAATCCTTACATTTGGTGATAGATCTTTAATTACTGACTTCTGCTTCTGTAATTACGTGTTACATCTGTTTAACTGCAGCCTCCTTTTGCCCTGATCTTCAAAGTTCAGGACCACACAGGACCACACAGGACCACCACAGAGCAAGTATTACGTAGATGGTGGCTCATGCTCAGCACTGTAGTGACACTGACGTGGTGGTGATGGTAGAGAGGTACAGATACAGCAGTGCTGCTGGAGTGCTTAAATCTCTCAGTGACACCACTGGACTGAGAATAGCCCACCAACCAGAAATATCCAATCAACAGCATCCTGTGGGCACTGATGAAGGACTAGAGGATGACCAACACAAACTGTGCAGAAACAGATGAGCTTATGTCTATGACTTTACATCTACAAGGTGGAGCAACTAGAGAGGAGTGTCATATACAGTGGACAGTGAGTGGACACAGGGTTTATACACTCCAGCAGCAATGCTGTTTCTGGTCCACTTGCACTAGCACAACACACATTAACACGCCACATAACACATACAGTCTGTAATTATAGAACTACAAAGTGCTCAAGTGTATGGTAAGAGGAGCTGATTAAATGGACAATGAGTGAAGGTCATGGGCTGATCGGTCTTTATAAGGCCTGTTTTATGTAAAAATTGTGATCAGCTTCCATGTATTGTGCAGAATTGCTGGAGAAATGTTAATACATTTGTTGATATGATCTCAAGACACCCTATATATGCTTCCATATCGTTTCAATAAAGGGACTGAATGGACAGGTTGATAAACATTATTCAGCCTACAGCCTGCCATTTAGTCTGGCCATTCACACTGAAGTCCAGACAGTCTGCAGCATATCTACTGGAATGGAGGATGTATTGAAAAAGAAGAATTAATGTGTCCGCGCAGCCTTCTACAGGAAGCAGTTTTCCAAAAGGAGCAGATGAAATGTGTTGTGTACCTGAGGATTTCAGCCTCGACGGCTTTTGCCTGATTTAATTCATGAGGAGCTCATCCAATCAAAACAGAGGTCATTAACATATTCCACTTTCAATATGGATCACTGGATCTGACTGATATAAATATTTAACGCACACTTTTAAAGAAGAACAACACTAAGCTATGACGTGTGCTCATCTCACAGCATGAAGCTGGAATTCTTCATCCACCTTAAATTAGTGCTGCAGTTCTGGCGCTGGTAGCTTCTGCAGCACGTAATGTGGACTGGTTCATTCCAAAAGCTAAACAGAATATCTCCAGTCTTAGGGGTTCAGCCATAATTGTGGCTCAGAGTTTTCATTAGCACACAGAGTTTTATGATGAGCGTTCAGTAGCTATAGTTCTAATGGTTAAACAAGCAAAACCAGCTTAAACAAGCATGCATGCAGCCAGCATGACAAGAAGGGTCTATCTGCAGACCCACAGTACAGCAGTCTCAGGCCTCGAAATCCCTGTTTATGTTTTAAGAAACAACCATTTTTAATTAAAAATGTGAATAAAAAAGATTAGTTAACCTTAGGTGGTCAAACACAAGAGAAAGTTAAATTAGTTTATGCTCATAGTACATTTTATTATATATTATTTGTTTTGTTATTCTTAGATATCCACCAAGCACATATCTGAAATTCCTCATACTCATGTATTTATTGTTGCACGTAGAGTATGGCTCAAAATGTCATACAATGAATGTTTTAATGAGAACATGTTGCTTTTCCCATTATATTTCAAGAAATCCACATTCCTTTTTGACCAGCCCCATAAACAGTGTTCTAAATAGAACAATGTCCTTTACTAAAGAACCACTAAATCCCTTCTTAAGAGTGTATGGGTTCAAAACATCCACACAATAGACCAAAAATATATACCAGCAAGTTAATAAACTAGAATTGCCATTTCATTTCAATTATTTTTCAATGCGGTATTTTTTCCATCTACGTAATGTTTGCTTTCATACTTAAAAATGTTTCCACAGCGTACGGGTCTGACAGTGAGGGGCTGATAGTGTGGGTTGGGTTGTGATACTACTGGGATACTACTTTAATCACACCCAACCTAAATCCAACAGACAGACTCTCCTAGAAAAACAAATTGGAAGATCTCTCCACAGAAAAGATCAACATTCATTTTTTTCTCTTCTTCCTCTTCTTTCGGCTGCTCCCTTTAGGGGTCGCCACAGCGGATCATCTGCCTCTGTCTTGCCCTGTCCCCTGCCTCCAACCCACCTTACTCTCTACTCCTTGATGGTTTTCAACCTACAGTAATCCAATTTCCTCCAGCACCCAGCACCGGAGGTGGTCGATTTTAACTCAGGCCTCGACCGATCCGGTATGGTAGTCATATTTTTGATCCGCATTATAGTTTTGGCACAAGTTTTACGCCGGATGCCCTTCCTGATGCAACCCTCACCATTTATCCGTTCTTGGGACCGGCAACAGACATGCAGAACGTACACCACTAATGGCTGGTTTTTCTCTACTACAGTAAATTCATCACAAAAACTATAGATAATAGAATCATAAAAATTAGTAAATAGGCTTTAAAGACACAATCTGATTCATTCTAATGGATAAAACTGAAAAATACAGCATATTTTCTTTTAAGATCCAGTAACTTACTGCCCTTATATATATATATATATATATATATATATATATATATATATATATATATATAGGTACCTGAAAACAGCCCACTGTCTACCATTTGAAGTACCTTTATTTTAAGGCAAATGATAAAACAGAATAATGTTTAATTTTAATTATGTTAAATCATCAAAATCATCAAAGGAGAACCTTAAAGCTGGATTCTAAACTACATAAATACAATTACTCTTTATGATTCTGTCAAATCCCCATCACACTATGTTTTTATGATAAAAATGTGATTTGTGCGAAATGTGACACAACACCTACTTTCAGAGGAAACACAAGCTGCAAACCTGCATCATGTATCTGTCAACAAGCCCTCATTTGTATCCCTCTAGATTCAGTGGTAAGAGGCTGCTGTGGCAAAGCACCCCCCTGTGGAGCAGTTCCTGTCTTAAAAACATGTTCATCAGTGTGTAGAACAGGGTTTTGTATTTGACACTCTCTAATGATGTCGCTGCAGAGCGTCACGCATGTGACTGATGCGCTTGCCGATTAGGTTTGAGCATAGATTTAACTTCTAGCCCCACCAGATGTCATTCAGCAGCCTCTGTACACAGCACAGCAGATGCTGACCGTGATTCAAAAACCAAAAAAAAGTTAAAGACAAAATCCTGCTTCCTGAGAGCAATTTCAGAAATAACACTGTGGCCAGGTTTCAGACCCAACCGCCTGGTGGTCTTTAGCATATGTTTATAGCAGAATTCATTTTTGTCCATTTCAATTGAAAGTGACAAAGTTGAACGAGTGTTTTATTAAAGTTAAAGCAACATAATGAAGCATTTTTATATGTTGATGCTCCACTGGGAGGAATGCATCACTACTGTTGCTACTCTGGATTCAGTGCACTGATAACCGCAGTATGTAAGTCTGGTGAAGCAGACACTGATTTGTCCACACCTGGACCTAAAACCGATAAACCGATAACTTATTGACCACCAGTAGAATTTTTCTAGCCTTTAGTGTACAGGTTCATCGGTACACAGACCCATCATTGTTGTAAATATACAATAATGCATAATACTACTCTGTACTTTATCTTACTCTGCTTTAAAAGCCCTATACAAAAAAAAGCCCTAAACCAGAGATATTATAAATAAGGACTCTGGTCATCAGTTGAAATATGAATGGGGGTTCTTATAACACTCCCTACGGTGTCTGTTTATGTAAAAGTCTCTCCCTGATGACTGCTTGCTGATTACACTACACTATTTTAAAGCAAAACAAACGTATTTATATCAGTAAATATATTCTGAATTTTAATTGCTGACTATAATAACTGATGTTAAAACTACTAGACTACTTCAATATACAGGATCTGGCACAGAATCATAAATCATTATGATGTTTTGGATCGGTTTGAGGAAAGGTTTAGGTGAATTGGCAGGTCTAAATTGCCCTGGTGTGTGTGTGTGTGTGTGTGTGTGTGTGTGTGTGTGTGTGTGTGTGTCTGCATGCCAAGATACAGATTGGCACTCTGTATTGGATGACTCCCCCCTAGTGCTCGATGCAGTTCTCCAGGTGGACAGTCATTTCCGGTAGAGAGTACACTGCTCAATTGCCTGCCACTTCTCACTGGTGTGTGTTTCAGGGCTGAGTGTGATTTTGAAGAGTGCCAGTTGTAAAGCGTCCTTGGACATTTAGAAAGGTATAACTTTCGTTCATTCATTCACTGTCAGTGACAGCTCTGTGTCTCTTAGCCGACCTAGAAATACAGGAAAGCACGTCTTTCATGCGAGGTGGCTCAAATACGAAGGAGCCAGAAATACCAGGTCTCACATAATGCTGCCTTACATACTTCCGTGGTCATTACACATATACACCTGTAGAGCACAGCGCTGATGGATTAAGGGTCTTGCCTTAAGCCTTGGGTACATACACAACTTTTAAAGAGGATTATGAGCAGACTGGCTATCTCACACTTCCAGTGTTGCTGATTTTGATGGTAAATGGGACAAGGGATGCCACTCTACACAACTGCAACCTCCTGATGATCCAAGAAAGACCTGTCTATTGAAAGTTTCTTTGAAGACCTTTTTTTTGTATCTTTGGCACATTTATTTTGTGTAAATTAAATGTGGTATACGAAATAATAAGAAAATCAATGCAGTGGTCAGGCCTTATCCTGTCCAGAAGACTATCCTTTAAATGAATGTCAATTTCATTAGTGCAGAATCAGAGGCTGTATGGTCTGCACTTGGAATGACAGAGTCAGATCAAAGGCAGAGGGCAACAGAGCTGGCACTGAGCCTTGGGACATATAATACCCCCACCCACACACATGCACATGCACACTCACTCCTCCACAGAGACCCATGAATCATTTATATGGGTTATTGTACTTTTATAGCTGAAGGCGTCTATAGAGAAGCATCAAATGAAAAATACATCTACGTACATCTAAGCTGCCCCATAGCAGTTGCAGCATTAACAGCCACACATGTTCAGTTCAGATTTATCGCCAATTTTATACTTTGAAAAGTATAAATTATGAAGCTTAAGGGAACTAACAGAGATATTACATGCAATCAAAAAAAGCTCGCAATGATTTCAGAGGACCAAACGAATACAAGCACACATGAAAAGATCACCATGATATGTGGGACTATGCCCACATAGTCTCTCTGGATGGTGTATATCCTCATGGTACCCTCATCCTGGATCATGTTTCCAGGCAGCTCTAGACGCCAAGTGATCGTCTGGCTCTCCCAATGGTCACCCTGCTCCTGCATCTCAAAGTCCAGCTGCAGGACCTCCAGAAGACCCCTGCAATTCAAACAACATGAGAACAGAAAATGTGCAGAACATCTGAAATATCTATTATTTAATGCTCATATATGTCCGTAGAGGAATATATTCCGGATTGTGTCCCTATAAATAATGCAAGTCATTACAGCAATCAGACATGCAGAGATGTGAGGTATTCTAATGAGTAATATCGCTTAATAAGCCAATTTACTATTATTGTATGCTTCTCACATGCTTGCTAGTTTTCAGCCTGTTTATTAGCACTGCATGCTGGCTGTGTATCTCCTACAGATGCATTTTATACAATTATTTTCTGTTATTTCAGAAACAATAATAAATCATGCAGGTCAAGCTGGAAAAGTATAGATAGTGGTTAGCTGTTTTAATCACCAAATCCAAGAATATTGGTTAAATTGCACCAACATCTACCGTGACATTATGACCATATCCTTGTTTCTACTCCATTCACTGTCCATTTTATCAGCTCCTCTTACTCCATCTGCTTCTCTGCAGCCTCCTTCCACCCTGATCTTCAATGGTCAAGACCCCACAGGACCACTACAGAGCAGGTTATGTTAATGAGGTACTGCAACCAGTTGCTCACCTGTGCTATTCCAAAAGGACAATGCTCGTCCACATATTGCTACCGTCTCAAGAGCTCGCATTGAAGACACAGATAATGAGAATATTCAAGCTACAGTGGATGGATTTTTGCAGGACACTATTAGGAACCTCTACAGGCCCATGAAAAATATTGTTTTTTGCATCGGAACTGTTGAAACCGACATATTTGTTGTGTCCAAAAAGCAGGATGTGTTGAGTAGGACTGATGCAACTATGAAATGAAACTACAGCTTTTAACACCTAATTCTCGTTTTATAAAAGTGTCTATCAGCACCATCTCAAATCACTCCATATTCCCTACATAGTGCTTTACAGAAAGCACAAACATCATTACAGCACCACCACGTCACTAAGGCCGGACATGAGAGAATCCACCAAGTGCAAAAGTTGTTAGAAACAGATGTCCCATGACCCAAGGAGTCTCTTATGGCTTCTGTCTTAAATAAATGTTTTCAATATATATAATATATGATTATGTTTTCAGTCTTAACTCTTTTTTTTTACTTTGAGAGAAATTCCTCATGGCTGCCAGCTAGAAATGTCCATTAAAATGCCACCAGATGGCACTCTGGACACCATGACTCGGAACTAGATTTAGATGAAATTATTGATACTGATCCATTCAAATATACTGGATGATCAACATCAATCATTAGAAAGGGGTCAGTCTGGGCAACTATGCTGATATACACCAGTAAGAGTCCTTGGGCAAGACTCCTAACACTACTCTGGCCCACCTCTGTAATAAGAGTAACCCTGTAAGTCACTCTGGATAATGGTCAGGCATCAGGTAAATATGGCCCAATCTGACAGATAGATCGATATTTATGTTGGAATATAAACAGAACAAGATATGTGCTGATGCAATGTTGTTTAAATCACGTTTTAATGTATTTCAATAATGTTTATTCTCTCAGAAACCGTTTTACTGCTCACTCACTCTGCCCCAGCCCTTGCTTTCAGCTCCCCCTCTACTCTCTGTCTCATGTAGAGACATTATGGATGGGGTATGGACTTAGTGTAGTGTAGTTGTATTATATATATATATATATATATATATATATTAATATATATAATATATATATATTATCATTCAGCTAAAATATATCAGGATATGATCTCCCAGCCATTGTTTGTGCATCTGTATATGGGATACAAATATCACATAATTAAAATCATAACGTTTGATTGCAAACGGTTGGAAAAATAATACTTGACTCAGTGAATCAAAGTGTGCCAGAGAACCCGAAAAGCTTTTCTCTGGTGAAATGAAGGCTTTAAATGTGGAAGGCCAAATGGTCCACTTCCATCCCATCATCCTTGGTGTGTATCATGGGTTTCTTAGCGCAGGGGGAATCCTCTCTGCTGGGCTCTTTGCTGGTTAATACTGAGGCTAAGACGTGGGATCTCAGCTCTAATCTTGCGCTGAATGCACGGGTCTTTAAGCTGGGATGACGCACAGATGTACTGGGGATGATTACAGATAAGTGGGTCGGCCTGCAGGAGGCAGTGGGTGGGTGGGGGGATGGGGGGGGGGGACAGGGACAGTGTGCAAGGTGGAAGTTGGAGTTGTTTTCTGTTGCCAGGGTCTGGACACCGGTCTGGCCGGCATTCACAGTGATGGAATATGTGATTCTCTGATTCATCTGGACACACCTGGACACATACAGATATCCTACCTTTTCTTTGCATTTGTGATGCTATTATTCATTTTTACACGGTCAACTGTCTTTATCCCTTAGAAACTGAACTGGTAGAAACTGTTCTGCCTTACGTACACTGTACTGTACGTCCAAATATTTGTAGACACCCCTTTCTAATGAATGCATTTACCAATGTTGGGTTGCACTAATCACTGCAAAAGTACTACCAATAGAATAGAGCATATAAACATGAACCTTTTAGCACCATGCCTAATGTGTATTGAGGAGTGTATCCTGCTTTTGTTGGAGCCTCTACTGTCCAGCAAAGGCTAGATTAGAAGAAAGGTTATTAGATGAATGTCAGGATATTGGATGATGACCACCCCTCCTCACCCTCATCTCCCCAATTCATCAGAAAAGTACTGGATGGAGCACCATCCTTCCAGAGACACAGTTCTACTGCTCCACAGCTCAATGCTACGCCTCTAGCTCACACCTGACATAAGGCAAGATGGCAACAGGTTCATCTGCTCCAGAGAGTCCTATTTTATTGGCAAGACTAGTCAAGCTGTGTGTGCATTTGTCCTAGGGCTGGCTATGATCACTGATTTCCCAAATCAATTCGATTCTGATTCACATGGACCCAGTCTGATTTGACTCAATATTGATTCATTTAAAACAACAAGAATTTAACTCCACAAACTGTTGCACTAAAATGCACTACTGAACTTGCTAGCATATGAACTAATCAGTGCCATCCCCGCTGTTCATTACGGAACGAGACGAGAGTATTTAACAAGATCAAATCAACTCAAATTGAAGCTGTGCTGCCATGCTGCTTTTATTATTAAATAAGCTCCAGCTGAGAATCATTACTGTGCCTCTTCATGCTCTGAACTCAGTGTGAAAACAACACTTGCCAGAGTAAAGCAGGCATTTAACACGTTCACCTAGTAAGAGCTGGAGGACCAGACTATTATCATATGAACAGCTAAAGACTGAAGCATGGCTCTTGTTACTCGTGCTTCTCTCACCACAACATAAAATATATTGATATATTTGAAAAGTAGACCATTCCTGTTTTTGAGGGTGTGTTTATTATGTGTCTAGGACCATATCATGTGTCTAGGGTTTTAAGTGTTTTTGCAAAATTGCAAAAAAAAAAAGTGGGCAGGGTTAAAGATTAAACTTAGCTTTACATGAATCAATATTGGATCATTCAAACGAAGATTGATTTGAATTAAAAAATCTTTGTAAACCCACTCATCAGTAAATGGGTGCAACATAATGCATTCATTAGAAGGGATGTCCACAGACATTTGGATATACAGTGTATGTCTAGCACTGATACAGGATGGTGACGTGTCAGTGTTCGTGCCAGGCCTAAAATATTTGGGTTTTGAACGTGACAAGGTTTTGCCAAAAAGATATTTTCCCAAACGAATAATTCCACAAATAAGTCGTAGGCATCATACATTAACAACGACCGCATTTCCCCACAGTCTCCAAATCACAGAGTAAAACCATAAAGCCAGGACATATTTGAGCCAGACGTTTAAATGGAGGATATATTTAACAAGGCATTTGTAGTTTTAAAGGTGGATTAAAGTCTTTAAAAAACATTGAAAATCTGTTCGTATAAAAAGCTGATCCACCTCCTGCTGGGCAGCAAATTCACACTGGTCCACTTCTTACTGGTCCAGGAGACGACGAACACCACTGGTGTTTTTACAAGCAACAAGTCGCTTCAAATGTCCTTGCTTATAATAAATGGAAACGAACAGAAGCCCGCAAGCGAATGAGAACATGTTTAGAGGTCACTGATCACTCTGTCCCTGAAACACAAGCTTTTCTACAGTCTGCACTTTGCTTTTGGAGCTGCTGTTAAATATACTGTATAATTGAGTTGTTCTGTTTTTATTTATTGATGGCATTTATTCCAATTATCCAACAGCACTGTAATCAGATGTCTCTGGTGTTTATTCAGAACAGATATGGTTCGCTTATTGTTGGTAAAACGCAGCACTTTGTCTTCATTCCCAACACCCACCTATAAGAGAGAACAGGTTGTCTGAGCAGCTGTTCCAATAAGAAAGAGGCCAATAGAAAACGGGGGTGTTTTATCATGGCCCTTTACAGTCTGTTACTTAATTCCCGTCATTTAAGAAGAAGAACGCTGCTCACATGGCCTTGTGATTCTTTAAACAAGCTCCGCATGAAAGTTAAAACAGCCCCATATCTATATGACAGTAATGGATGAGGGGAGGTTCAAGGCTTGCCTTTTTCCAGTGAAAGCACCCTTCTTCTGGCAGATGACAGAGATAGTCTGGGGGTCGCTCCCTCTCCCCGGATCCAGGGCGATGTCCCACAGTTGAGGGTCACCAGGTCTGGCTGTGCTGAAGGACATCGCTCGCCGCACTGTAGCTCTGTCACACATAATGAAAGGGAAGTTGTAGGAGGTTTAGAAAAAAAAGAGGCTAATGGTACTGCAGTATGTAACATGAATTCTCCATTTATACTGAACTGAGTGGCAACTTCAGACAAAACAAAGCATATTACATTTGTTTATAGTTCTATAATATCAGACTGCAGTCCATCTGTTCCTCTAAGTACTTTATTGCCCTGCTTTCACCCTGATCTTCAATGGTCAGGACCCCACCGGACCACCAGAGAGCAGGTATTATGTGGGTGGCGGGTCATTCTCAGCACTGCAGTGACACTGTGTGACATGGTAGTGGTGTGTTAGTGTTTGTCATCTTTTTAAGTATTTTCATTATTTATGTATCAGTATAATCCATTCTCAAGATTTTTATTCTGTACTTTGAACATAGAAACAAAGAAAGAGTGCAAACAGCCTCATTTTAATTTATAACACAATATATGGGTCAGTGACATCATTAGCCCCACCCACTCTTGCTGCTCAATTGGAGTCTGCATGCAGGTCATGCATGTACACACGGACAGAGTAGTACACATGCACTGGATGATCCTTTGGCATTGAAATGGTCAGACATGGTTAGATGGGGTACGTCTTGTAGTTTGTAATATTTGCATCATGTCTGTAGGTTACTCTGATCCTGAGATATGAAGCCTAGAAAATGGCACGTAACCGTCTGCAAGTTTCACGATTCTAAAGAATCCTTTGCAAAATAGATCAAATCAGTGAAAACGTGGTTTATGGTACTTCCAGATAGATGACTTGCATTGATCAGACGTTGAGCAGCTTTTGAGAAGCACAATATGAACAAAACCAAATGCAGCAATCATTATTTTGTCCCTGCGAGACCCATTCATTTAGGACTGAAATTCCCATTTTACAGATTCCATAATATCTTTTTTGTTCCAGTGTTTTCAAATGTGACCTCAGTGTCAGCCAATCAAAATCAACATGATTTTATCAGGTTCATGCATATTAATGGCATCTGTTATTCCAGTCCCTCCCCGGTCCACAGCAGTTCTGTCCAGTCGTCTGTAAAGAGTGTTCAAAACCCTCAGAACACTGTACGCGAGTAGTGAGCTCTAGCTTCAGCTTGGAGACTAAACACAATGCTGAGAAGCATGTAACTATGAGGAACATTAATCTTGCTGTCCCTCAGAGTTGGAGCCCACTCTTCTGCCTTAAGATGCAGCCAAATGCAATTTTTTAGCTTTATCCAGCAGACAGACGCTTCGCCTGTCCCTCCTGTCCACTGCTGAGGCTTACACATAATGGAAGCGAGCCACGTGCCAGCCTGAGATGTGGGCCAGACTTGAGCGCTGTCCAAACTCTCTAGAACTTATGGAGTGCAACGAGGGAGCGGACAGTGAAGCAGCCGACAGCATTGTGACAAGCTGTAATATCTCTGTCCCCTCATCCATCTCTCCTTCGGTCCTTCTCCATCTGCATTCACGCTACCTTCCAGACACTGCCCGAGCAATTCTTCTTCGCGTTGTTGTTCTAAACACACACTCTTGAGCTACATTTACATGCAACAATAAAATGAATGATGAACATGCCATAATTTGAATAGTACACATCATTAGTGAGCCCTGGTGGAACACTTACCAGTATCAGCTGGTACTGAACTGCAGAAAGTAAAAATGGCTGCTGTTCCAATATGATTTATTAACCAAACAAACAACTTATTGTTACAAAAAAAACTTTAGGGAACCACCTTTGTTTCTCTATAGGACATTGCAAATCTGATTACTAGAAGGAACGTCTTACTTCTAGGCATTAAAAGACAATTCATACTTTTTTTCCTGGATTGTCCAAGCCAGGAACCAATCGCCTGTATTTACATTTATTTTCAAGAGCCCACTAAATCATTATATTAGACACTCTGATTCCACTGAAAGAGGTGGTTCTGTGACGTCAATCAAAGATCGCTTTGGGTACCTTTCAAGGCTCATAGTTAGTTCTCAACTGAACATTGGTGTAAAATAGTGAGATGTAACCCTCCTCCTGGACAGCTACCTTCATGCAAGTTACAGCTACAACCACAAAATCTAACACACCATGTTCACAGCATGGCGTAGAGTGGACAGTTATTAAGTCACTGTTAAGTCAATGTTTTGTATGTGCAGTTTCGGGAGAGCAACTCACTTTATTTGTTATTTTATTTGTTTCTTTCTTTCTTTCTTTCTTTCTTTGAAAGCACAGGGTAGTGAACACTGTTTTCACAGCCAGACATATTAAAGCATAATATTTACTATAATATTTGTTCTACAGCACTAAATCCAAAAATCAGATCCAATGTTGGAAGGAAGGTTGCTCTCCAAAAGCAGGGTTGGAGATCAATGGTATAGAACCTTCTAACAAAGGGAAGATTCCATATCAAATTGGTATACTAGTAGATTAAGGAAAGGTTAAGGAAGGTTCTTTAAGTTTGAAAAAGCTTAAACGCAGTCCTTTAAAGAACCAGGTGTTGAAAACGGTTCTCTGAGGTGTCACTGTAAAAACCTTTTTAGGTTCAGTTTGGCACCTTTACTACAAAGAGCATATAATGATCAATTACCAAAAGTAGGGGTGAAGAGAGAGATATGTTCATACCTCATGGTACAGGTGAGGTTATAATGGTAAAAATTTTTATTTCACAAGCACATCTGCTACCCGGACACCTCAGGGTGTGTGCCTTGGGATGTGTATGGTATTGTGGGGAATGCAGCATGTTTAGAAGTACTGCTATGGAAACTGTAGTCTTGTTTGTCCCCGCCCCTTTTCTCTCTATATATTATCTCTCACTGTTCTCACCTTCAGAATTAAAATGACTAAAAAGAATCTAACATTTCACTGAAATAATTTTTTAACCTACTGAAATCACGGTGTATTAGTCTCGGATGATATACCAGCATTTGTATGTGTTGTTTGGAAGCACATTGAACATGCTAATGTTTTCCCTGTACCGCTTAAATAACACACTAGAGGCTTTAGTAATAACCACAGGGGGGCGCTATATGGCTATATGGCAGATTAAATGAAAAGAAACACAGGTTATTCTTATGTCATATCAAACCGTGAGAACACATCTAACCAAAACCCTGCAACAGTAAACACATACAGGTAGACACTGTGTTTGGTATGAGTCACTTAACGCCAAGATGCAGTCCAGTGAAGTGGAAAGAACGAAGGACGACAACTTTCCCTCTGCCTCTATCTGCATTCCTACCACTCCACCTCCACAGCCACAGCAATCCTTTTTCATATTCCACAGCTAAATGCACATTCATGGTTGACATTTAGTTGACATGGTCAACATGCTACACTAACAAATAAAAATGTCATCATTTGGAAAGTATGAGACGGAACTGGACATTCTAAACACTAGACACATACATCATAAAGGTTATCGTTAAAGGTCATTGTCATTCCTTTTAATGGCATGTTACTGCATGAAACTCAATGATAATAATAATGTCTTAAAATGTAATCATAGGACCACATAGACCACACGCACAGACAGGACAATTTTATATATACTCATATGGACTTTATCTTTGGTATTGTTTATAATAAAAGACTAAATATATAAATATTAGTATATGCAGCGGTTCTCTACCTTGGGCCTGGAAGCACCGCTGGCCTGCAGATTTAAGAGGATTCCCTGCTTTAACACACCCCCTATAATGCTGAAAGGGCTTGTTAATGAGCTGATTAGTTGAATCAGGTGTGACGGAAGCAGGGAAAAAGATAAATGGTGCACAGCAGGGGTGCCTCCAAGACCGGAGTTGAGAAACACAAAGTAGCGTAAATGACAGCTGATACATTTGATACCATAATGTATGATGGTGGTTGTCAGTGTTGATTTTAGCATTAATTGTATCCCAGCAGTCATATGCAAGATTTTGGACAGCATGTTAAAATGACATTTTATCTTTAAAACATTAAAAGTCCTCTACGAACAAACATAAATATGCCACTTTCCTGCACATTTCAAAGCATATTTTCTATTTATTTATAAAAAGGTAAAACAGAAATCTTTAGAATAGGGATCCCCAACCATTGCATGCAACTGTATATCATTCCGGTAATCCATTTTTGAAAAAAATGACTGTAACTGTGACTGTGCCTATATTTTGCTTGCGTAATACATGCTTCACAGGTTCTCTGCAATTCATTAATCCCCAAAGCAGTGATTATTTTTTTATTATCATTGCATTATGATGATTATTTACCAGAACCCATCAGTAGTAAACACACGTGATGGGCTGTTTTTTTTCCGGTATTAGAGCAGAAACAGGATTAGGACAGTAATCAGCTGCAATTCATGATAGCAGCCTGAATCAGACCATGCCAACAGCCTCTCTTTGATGGATCTATCTACAGTCCCTCAGAAGCACAGAGGCTGTGAGAGACACTGTGATAATAAATCAGGATTACAGCTGGACTTTCGAGTATTGCTGATAATTATTACATCATCCACGCAATCACTTCCTGCCAGAGTTGCGCATAATCAACTGTTGTTCACTTTGTAGACTGAGCAGACACTTTCACTTCCAGAAAGGGCTTCAGTCACACTGCGCGGAAAGAGATAGATAGAGAGAGTGAGAGAGAGAGAGAGAGAGAGAGAGAGAGAGAGCGAGAGAGAGAGAAAGCAAGAGTGAAACAAGGTTGAGAGACGAAGCGAGGGAGGGAGAGAGACAGACATAGGGAGCACATCTGTACGTGGCCTATTTTCAGCATGCCTAGAGAACAGCCGTTGTATGCATAAGCAGAGAAACAGATCAGCAGGATCTGTAATGAAGATCTAGATGGAATAAAAAATCTGACACAAATCAACAGCCACTAGCAGCAGATATGGGACAGTTTGTGGAATAGAATAGAATAGAATAGAATAGAATAGAATAGAATAGAAACACTGGTCCACCTATTGGCAATATATTTTATGTAATCTATCATCCTTTTTATGATTTAAATTAAATCATCTGAGAGACAGTAAATATTCTATAGTTAAGCTATAGGTTTTACTATATGCAGCTTCATACACACACACACACACACACATATATATAGGTAAGTAGAAGGTGGAAGTGTCTAGTGAACAGAGCTGACACACTGTTTAAACACTCCAGCAGCACTGCTGTGTCTGATCCACTCGTACCAGCACAACACACACCAACACACCACCACCGTGTCAGTATCACTGCAGTGCTGAGAATTTGGGAGAAAGGAGGAGAATAAAGTATGTAGAGAAACAGATGGACTACAGTCTGTACGTATAGATCTACAGAGTGCTCCTGCTTGGAAAGAGCAGCTGAAAATGAGTACAGAAACAAGGAGGTGGTTATAATGTTATGGCTGATTGGTGTATATTTTAATTTCAAATATAATCTCTATTAATAATTCATTTCATTACATCTTTAATCAGCAGTGTAGTTTAACAGTAGGCTATTAGGCCTGGACTTTCACTGGACCACACGAGCAGCCTGCAGCTAACATTGTGACTGGACCATGGGACACATGGGACTGTTTGAATAGAGGACTCGTCTGAATATGACCTGCTGCCATTCTGCGTGACTCCATGACCATCTGGCACAACACCATTGTAGTCTTTGGTGATGTTGGTGACGTTAAGGGCAGTTGTAATGGTCTGTGTGCACGTATTCTAGCGTCATGCAGTTGTCTGGCCTGTCATTTTTCAGTCATGAAATAAGCTTATTTTGTCATAACATAAGCCATTATTCAACTTCAGGCTTAAATGTAAATGTACATTTTTGTCTATACTGCTCACAGCTACAGGATCTGCCCATACTGAAGATCACTGTGCATCTCAGTCAAATATATGTCCCTTTTTTGGTCTGAAAAAAACTGCCTCAACAGACGCCATAAACTTATAGCTGTCCCAGATAGAGAATAGCCCGGCCTCCAAAGAGTTAACAACTCTACTAATTTTCAATCAGTGCTCGGATTACTCGTCATAACCCCGGGGGTCTGAACTCAATCTTGGCGAGAGAAGTGAAGTGGGGCAGGGAGTTTTCCCAGGATAAAATCAATCTCTCTGCAAAACTGGTCTCCACTCCGGCTTAACCCCTCTCTGAAAGGAATGTCCGTTTGACAGGACAGAGGATAGACAGCTTCTGCTAGCAGAGGAAAGCTGTGGAGGAGGGTGAGGGGCAGAGGAGATCAAAAAATATTGCTTCACAACTTCATAAAACCCTCAGCACAAAACAGCGTCTCAAAACCACACCAGGTTATTTTTTCGGAGGGTCAGATTTGGTCCTGTGATGATAATCTTCAGTGATCGCCGACAAAAATCGATCGGCACAGCTGTTTAAATGCCATCTTATCTCAACAATACTTTGGGATTAAGATGACTGGGCTTGAGTCACCCTAAAAAGTGGGTCAGGAAAGGGTTTGTGAGGTCATGACTTAAAGAAGCGACTCTCAAATTTCCAGACAAACAAAACAACAAACTTCAAATGTCCCCAAATTAAAAGAGCTACAAACAGTACTTTTCTCTGTGCAAACCGAATCCTTTCTGCCTGGGTGAGTGTTTTGCAGCTATGGCTGTGGGTTGGGACTTCATAGAGAAGATTGCACTGTGTGTTTTTGCACGACGGAGCTTCTGTAATAAGTTCATCTCTGCCCAAAGGAGTCAAGTAGTTATTAGGTATTTGCTTTCTTGCTCCATTAAGTCGATGCATTATTTATGGAGAGAAACCCACACACACAAATAATGCAATGTTAAGAAATGAATGCTGCCAAATCATTTCCTCATTATTTCTCTATTTATGGAAGAATGGCTCTGAAACTCCTTCAGTTGGAAAAAACCAATAGAGCTGGCGCTCAGTTATTATGTCGCTGTAATCTGTGTACAGGGTAAAAACACTCTCCCAGCTATAAAGTGGAACGTCAGTGGAGACCCACCCTTAAGAGTATTTGCAGGTACATACACACATTATTACGGGACAGCGCTGCCTCAATCCCCACGACTCCTCCAACTCAATGATCCTATTTGGGCTTGACCAAAAATACCCTTCTGGGAAAAAACAGACGGTAATTGTAATGTCTTCAGGGAATAATCTCGATAATCCCAAACAAGATAAATCTCATTTATAAATAGTTTATTAATGGCAGATTTAGATCATCACATAACAGCAGATCAATGTAATAATACCTGAAACACCGGGCAGCCTAGAACCCTACCAGAGGTCACTTCTGTATCAGCGGTTTAAAAAAATCACATTATCCACATTTGTTAAGATGCACTAGCTGCACTACAGTGGCTGAAACATAGCTATGCACTGAATGTTCTGCAACTTTATTCCTTTATTTATTCGCCTGGAAATGGCATGACATAATGAGATCACCACCGGAACGAAGGGAGGTGATCTTTGCAAAAACATGCTGACTGTGTAGAAACATCAAAGTCAAAGAACGACCCAAAAACTGCCATTCATACACACTGTTCTACTAATTGATTATGGCTGCTTGCCATCGGCAGATGGAGTCTGAGAGAGCAAAACTGGCCATGCTCTCTCTGGGTGGGAAGATGGGGCTCTCTCCACTCATCAGACCCAACGCAATGCTGGCTGATGTCTGGTAGACATTGCAGTATTGAATGGAAACCTTCTGTATACAATGGCAACAGTTTGAAAAGAGGCGATGTATCAGGAGGAGGCATGTGCTTATTTTCACCCTCCAAGTGTCGGGAGTATTGAGTCCTAATGAGGTTGCAGATGGGCAAAATAAAAAAATATATTTTTTTATCTGTAGTTTTGTACATAAATGTTCAATTAAGCCCATTTTGCATTGGTGAAAAAAGTGGAAAAATATATGAAAACCTGTGAAAATGTTTGATGTGTTTTCAGCCCAAGATTTGCATTTTGGTGCTTCCTTAAAAAAGTTAACAAACATAAAATAAATAACCATAAACAGCTTTATACAGATAAAACAAAACAAAGACAAAACTCTAGCTCAAATGAGGAGGTGGAGATGGAGGTGATGGGGTCCAAAATAATGTCATAGGAAACTTATATTTGGATATTTATGAATTTCATACCAAGCGTATTAGTACATTACTTTATCAGTACACTGGATATTTTTACTTTAGGGTTTCTGTTGTATAATTTATTATTATTTTAGTATTAATAAAATATGCATTATCATTATGCATCATGAAATTCACCAGTAATAACTGACAATTCATCTAAAATGTGTTTTTTACTGTGCATTTATTGGATGAATGCTACATTTAAGTTGACTTTTAATCAGATTTTTATCAGATTTGCTCCAATAAGTGGATTAAACTGCTACCTTTTCTTCTTTTCATTAAGTTTGTATGGGCAATATGGCTAAAATACATCAATCACAATACTTTTTAGATGTATAATGTGTACAGGAATATTACATTTCTCTGTTTTTAATAAGTTGGAGCAGACAGAAAACACAATATTTGAATTGGTATATTTGATATTTGAAATGTAACAACAAGTTGCTTTGACTACAATGATCTTCACACACCGTTTCACTGCATCTGCACTGCAACCAAATTTAATTATGGTCAGGACTTGCGCTCTCTTTGTAATGAAAGATAAACAGTCTAATCGAATGCTGGACTGAACAGAATGCATGACTGTTTTTTAATGGAGTAAATACGACAGAAACAGCAAAGCAAGGAAAATAAAGCAAAGCATGTTTAAAGTGCTCACCTGAGGATAAAGTGCTCCACAGGGGAAGTACTGGACAAGAAGATGTAGAATGTGGCTGTGTCTGCGTTCTTTAGAGGTTTCGAAGACGTCTGCACGATCACGGTTCCACCTAGGCGCAAACGCATGAACGTTGGGTTCCCTGGAGGTGAACGCAGGAGATGGACATTGCCGATTTTCTTCATGTTGGGACCAAACGCTTGATCTTCACCTTTCCACTGATTGCTGTCCTGTGCGACACACTGGCTGGTGGGACTGGGCCTGGTTTGGTAGTAAAGTTCCACAATAGTTCCTCGTGAATCCCCTCTCTGCTCCCTGCTGGACCTGGAACTGCCTGGACTGAACCACCCTGGCTCTGGCTTCAAGTGGGCCAAGCAGAAGCCGCCATTTGCAGGAATAGAGCAGGTTGCTCGGATCTCCAGCAGTGCCCAGAAAGCGTGAGCCGTAACACAGATGTAGCCGGCTTCACTTTGTCCTGGCCTGACTTGATCTGACACATCCTTGACAACATCTGCCCTGCTGGTGGCATAAAACAGCAGCCGTATGATTGGTGCTGAAGAACGCACCTGGCGTGCCAGTATAAACGCTTGAACCCTGGGGCCAACGTTAAACAGCTCTGGCGGGATGGATTGCTCCACAGACATGGGCCCATAACTGACATTGATGGCTGGCTGACCGCTGACCCCAGTGATGATGAAGGTTTGCTTCTGTGGACTCTGAAGGTTTCCCTTCAATACCTCACTGGTGTCTCTCAGAAAGAGATGCTCGGCATTGAGGATATGATAGGTCAGTTCTGGAGATGTTTCGGGGTAAAGGGTCTTTGGGTCATCAGATGACTTCTCAGCCTTCACTCCTATAATAGAATAAGGATTAAGTGATGTGTTCTGAAAATGATATTTAGTACTTGGGAGAGGGGTCACAAGATGCATGATATATTACATGGGTTTAGTGAGTAGCTCAGCGTGTAAGTGGCATGCACTCAGCGCCAGCGAGAATTGAACCCCAAGAGTGTTTTACCTTTAGAACCCTAGGCCAATTTTGGGGGATGATTTCATAGTTACAGTTCAGAGTCACACATGCCAGATGTTGTTATTTTCAGGAGATCCTAGGCTACTCAGATTCATCTTCATATGAGATGTAATAATTAAGAGAATTTAAATATTTGCATAACTTTGTTTTGATCATATAAACCATGTGATCAAACAAAACTGTGTTTTGATCATATAACATTGTGTGTAGTTGTTCATAAAGACTAAAAAACACTTTACATCTCAGAAATCTTGTTGGACATTGATCACCCAGAGTGTTTTTCATCTGAAAATGCTGAAAACATTGGATGAGTTATTTGCAATGTTTAGATTCACAAGGATATGTACAATAATATGTTCTTCAAAATACCTGACCTTTGACCTTTTTTTGTGTATCAGTATTATTCCTTCTCGGGGCCTTGCCCCCACTCACTGATCGGTCAGTGTCTGTATGCAGGCTGAGCAGGTACACATGGACAGAGCAGTAAACATGCACTGGAAGCTCCTTTGGCCCTTAATCTGGGATCTAATTCAGTTTTAAACGACTGAATTTTATTTTACAGCATGTAACTGCGTGCAAAGTGCGGATCTCGGGTTCTAAGGTCATTTATTTATGTCATATATTTTCACCAGTAGCAGTACTGGCTCCAGAGGGTTAAAGATTTGTCTCAACTTTATATGAAGTGATTCTGAATCATTCAAATGATCAATTTCAGTCGAGAGATCGTTCTTTTAAACCCACCTCTAGTGTGAGTGCAGTTCTTTGCATGCAGTTCAGCAGAGAGAGGCAGGAAAACAGTCCCAAATGTTCTCATCAGGTGTTCAGCATGTCCAGACAAGCAACTTGTCAAATCCCTCATCTGAAGTAGACACTTAACCTTTCCCTTCCGACAGGCATCAGGCTTGTGCTGCCTTCTGACTCTGACTGCCAAAGAGCAGCTTTGGAAATTGAAGGTTGATCTGGCCACGCTGCGCATCTTTTGAAGCAGTTTGTCAAAAGGCACCGCAGTGTCACACAGATTCACGGCTGCATTTGCAATTACAAATATTGTACAAAAAAAATGGCACAACAGGGTGCAAATGCATTATAACTCATGCATGACTTATAATTCTCATGAACCCTGAACATCCTTCATATACATTCATCTTCCTTCTCCGTCGTTTTCCAAAGGACCCTGAACACATCCCATTCCATTTCAGCAGCACCTATGGATTCCCACCAGTGTACCCATTTAAAAAGGACACATTTTAATGAGGTTTTCACAGTAAGCTTTAAAGTCACAGGCTCCCTACTGGACTGATGTTATCTAGCATACATATTAAATTTAGGGTGACTGCAAAGAGCCGAGTTGCCTCTTTGGACACAGGCAGATAGATAGGGGGAAAAAAACACTATAAAATCTTTATCAGCACTGGACAGACAGCTCCTCTCCATTATACAGGTTATCTCTAAACAACACTTCAGTCCGCCTCACTCACAGTCCACTAATCCGTTTGATGAACCTTCCTACTGGCATCGTATCGACTCAAAAGCCCATAAAAACTATGAACCTAATAAACAAATCCCATCTCATGCCAACTCTGGAAATCCCATGCAAAAAAGCAACAACTCAAAGTAGGTTAATGGCTACAGCTGCAGGGGAGTAATGAACTAGTGCCCACAACAGTGTCCAAGCACATTAGGCCAAACATGAGTGAACTCCAACCGCACATAAGCCACTATGATCTTACTATCTTGCACGACTGTATCAAAGTTAAAACCTAATTTCGTGACAACCCACGGGGCCACCATGTTTGCAGATGGAGTTTAATGCAACGCCAGACCCATGAATGTACAGATGTGGATGCTTTGTGAACCCATTTCTACTTAGCGGGCATGAAAGACCATTTCCAAATGCTCTTCAAACAGCAATGCGTTAGAACTCATTTTAGTAATATTTCAGTACTGCTGATTTTGTAAAGCAAGCTAGAGACGCGTGATATGGACAAAGTAACCATGTGCACTGCAGCATGTATCAATCAAAAGTTAGCAATCAACTGGAATTGATTGTAGCCAAGTGTACAAATTTGATTCTGACAGTTCTGTTCAACTTTACCGATTTCATGTCATTACTTGACAACTGAAAAACTGAAAATATGAATTAAGAAATGCAAACTGTGGCCAGAATTATGAGCAGCACCGAAGATGACTGAACAATGGTGCATGTGAATAGTCACATCGCAGAACACGCAGCATCACAAAGGGAAACATACACGTGAATCTACAACAAGCTTAATAATTCTCAAGCTTAATAATAAAAGTCGTTTTTCCAATCATAATAATGCAGACAGTATGTGATCATTATGAGATAAGACAGTAAAATTGAGACAGTAAGTCATAATCTCATTATTACAACTACATATTTCATAATATTATGACTTAGTATCTGATTATCAGAATTTCCCAGATATCAATGTTTGGTCCAAATGTGGCCCACTTATGACCCAAGGCTCAGATTGAAGCATTGTGATTGTAATGTGTGTATGTTCTATAGAGACATTGTTCCATGTGTACTGTGTCACACAGGGCAAATTATAACATACATGTGATACTACCTGCTTCACAATAGGGCTATACAGAAAAAAATGACATTCTAATTATTTTTAATAATTAAAATTATTACATTCTAATTATTATATAATATAATTATTTTTCTGCAACATAAAAGAATTTCACCAAATTTAAACAGAACAATCCAACGTGCCATGACTTTAATAATGCACTCAGTGTATAAAACATTTGGAGTAAAAGAAATGATTTTGGGCAGATTTGCCCAAAAAATCTGTATCAACAAAAATATTTAATTTACATGACATTACATGTGACATTGTGTTGACAATGCTGAAATAATGTACTGTGCAGCCATGACACAAAAGGAAAATTCACACTGTTTTCATTGTTCTCACAGTTTCTGGTTATAAAGGTTCTGATAATGCAGTTCCTGGCAATGCAATTATACAGTTCATTTTAATACAGGTATACAGGTTATACAGTTACTGGTTATATAGTTACTGCTTATACAGTTACTGGTTATACAGTTACTGGTTATATAGTTACTGGTTATAAAGTTACTGGTTATACAGTTACTGCTTTTACAGTGTCTGGTTCTACAGTTACTGATAATAAAGTTACTGGTTATACAGTGTCTAGTTCTACAGTTACTGGTTGTAAAGTTCTGGTTCTACAGTTTTTTCAATTTCAGCTACTTCACACATCATGTCACTTGTCACGTCATTACTATATGCTTTGCAGTGTTCCCTGTATAAGTATAAGTATATGTATATGTATATGTATACGTATATGTATTTATTTGTATAGTTTCATATATATTGTGTAGAGTTTAGTTTCTTCTTTCTCTACTTTCTTCATCTCTATTATATTGTACTATACAAAGCCACAGGATGCCTCAGTTCCCCTCTGGATCAATACAGTATATATCTACAACATATTGCAGTGTCAGTTTTTCCTCCATCATGCAGCTCTATTAAGAATAGGAGTTAAGAAAGTTATGAAATCTTGTCGGGCCTAAAAACTGGTGATGAAATCTCATGGCAGATAACCTGATATTTTAAGAGACTTATTTTATTATTATTATTATTATTATTTTGTTTTGCTGTTGTTGTTGTTGGTTATTTATATTGTTGTTGTTGTTGTTGTTTTTGTTATTGTTTGTTGTTATTGTTGGTAGTTATTTCTATTATTATTATTGTTGTTGTTGTTATTGCTGTTGTTGGTTATTTATATTATGATGATTATTATTATTGTTGTTGTTTGTTGTTGTTGGATATTTCTATTATTGTTGTTGTTGTTGTTTTATTATTATTAACTTTATTGTTATTATTATTATTATTATTGTCATTATTATTGTTGTTGTTATTGTTATTGTTATTATTGCTGTTGTTGGTTATTTATATTTTGATGATAATTAATATTGTTGTTTGTTGTTGTTGGATATTTCTATTGTTGTTGTTGTTGTTGTTTTATTATTAACTTTATTATTAAAAAAAGGTTTTTTTTTTTATTATTATTTTATTATTTTTTTTATTATTATTGTTGTTATTGTTATTGTTGATAAACTCACACTATAAAAGTCATTAAAGTTGTTTAGATAATAAGTCTTTAATATGATTCCAAACATCTGTACAGTCGGTTAAAAGCTCTGTTTAGTAAATCTGCAGACTGTAGAACTTGTTGTTAAAGAGTTTATAAACTCTTACCTTGTGTAAGTGCAGAGAGACACAGCAGCAGCAGCAGCATCAGCAGCAGCAGCATCAGCAGCCGCGCCCTGAGTAAGAGTGCGCTTCTCATTCCTGCAGACTGGGTTACAGCAGTGCTGGCTCAGTCTGCTGCTCAGGGCTCATTCTCCAGCGCTCCGGCTCTGCTGCTGCTGCTTTATGGAGACAGATGTTTAAACTCAGAGTTTGGAGAAACACTGGAGCGCACAGATGTTCAGGTTGAGCGCGTCTCTGCTGTCACGTGATCAGCGACCAATAGAACAGGCGAAGGGTCTTAGTGCTCTTTTAATCCCCGCCCATTTTCCGGCAGGTCGGCTGTGATTGGCCGAGAGTCTGTGACCCACAGTGTGTCTGAGAAAAGACCTGTGGACAAAAAGACACTAATCAGTGTATGAGAATCAATCATCATCAATAATCAATCAATAATCGCCATCATCATCATCATCATCATCATGCATAATAATAATAATAATAATAATAATAATAATAATAATAATAATAATAATAATAATAATAATAATAATAATAATAATCAATGTATATAAACTAGCTTCAGTTTTTACTGGAAGGACCCATTTTCCAGCATACAATAGAAATCAACATGGATTTTACCATGAAAAAATAGAATATTGAGGGGGAAAGTGTCAGGTTTTATATTCATTATATGTAAAGTGACACATTTCATACCACTTTTATTTTACTGTTGACCTGTATGGTTTATGGTTTATTATGTTGTAATTCTGCATCTCTGCAATTCTGATGAATCCATTATCCACTTGTTTTAGGACTGTAGATATTCTAAAGTCTTCTGGGTTAAATAATATTGTAATTATATTATAATGACTTCAATAATTACATAAACACACAAAAAAATGTGTCCTGTAAAAGTTGATCATGTCCTCTTTGCAGCATCCAGGTGTGATAGACCTCAGTCTAACCTTCTTTTATCGTTATCAAAATTCCACTTTCACATCTATACATTTACGAATCAGAAACCAAGCATTATTGTTCTCACGATCTGGGTAAGAATGATTTGAGGACTGCAAAAAGACTCTGTCCTTAAGTAAGGAATATTATATGCAATAAGATTAATGTACTTGACCTCGAGCAGTTTGAACTTTTTCTAATATTTTGCTCAAACCAACTAATAAAATCTGACAAAGCTGATCATTAAGAATTAAACGTTAAGATTAATATGAAGAATTCTTCACTCATATCAAGATTCAACACATAACCTGACATACATAGGCCTTTGTTTATGTTGTGATTAATGTATATGGAATAAAGATTAATAAAATGCCATATAAGTCAAACATTTACACAGTGTAAAATCTGTCCTGCACACAAATTAAGGTTCAGCATTTTCAAGAGTGGAGAGAAGCCTAGACACCATGTTTTCCCCCTCTTTCCTGATAAGTCCCCCCGGGACTGGCTTACATTTCAGACGAGCATAACAGTGAGTCATGTGTTATTATTTACTATAATCTAGTTTCTTCAGCTAAATTTCTTAGAATATGGAAGCCAACTTCTGCCACTTGGACAAAACAGACAGCAAACACATTTGGGCCACTTTTGGCATTTACACATCAGATGTGGGCCACTTTCATCGCCATCAGAGAGGTCATAATAATGAGGAAATCGTGTCATAATTATGGGACAATAAATCATAATTATGAGATAGTAGGTCAACACTGAGACAGTAAGACGTAACCTCATTATCATGACTTTAGATCTCATTATTATGACACATTATCTCATTAGTATGACTTCCCAAATAGCAATGAAGGTTTGGCCCAAATGTGGCCCACATCTGATCTGTAAGTGCCAAAAGTGGGATAGAGTATAGGGGACAGAGTTAGGACTAATCCTTAAGTGTTCATTAGTATTCACAGTTGTTTCTAATTAAATAACTTGAATTATTATTTTTTACAGCAATGTGTGTAATGCCTAGTTCAGGGACATGAAAAATGGAGGTAAATGTAATAGATACTTAGCTGAATGCAAATTAAAACAAGTTAAGTATCTGAAGAGCATCTAAAGACCATCCACATGAAAGTGCTACCTTTCATTTTAAGTGGCTGAATCTCAAATGGCCCTCTCCCAATATAGTTATACTGCTCTACACAGTCATTAAACAGTGGCTTCTGCACCCAAACAGTGCACCATATGTCCAACAGTGAGTCATTTGGGACTCATCCAACTACTTTGTGCTCAAGAATGGCTGTTTAAAGAAGCACAACCCACTACTGGCACAGTTGGCACTGGACTGGAGCACAGCTGGCCTATGCCTGCATTTATGATGCAGTAGGATGCCAGCGCCCCCTGTTGAACATGGTCATAAAGGCATGAAAAAAAAATGGCCTTGTCCCTGTTTTCCAGCCTTCTGTATGTCCACCTCCACTGCACAGTCTTGTCTTAGTATGTGGGGTGAGGGGTGGAGGATTCTTGCTGAAACATCTAACTCAGTTTATGAAGCTCTTGAACATACCCTAATGATGCTCCTCAGGTGCATGAAAACATGGACCTTGGTGGAGTAGGTGGACTACAGGACTGGGAGGGGGAAACACTACTTGGGTTAAAGGAAGAAATGTCAAAAGAGCTCCTTTCTAGAGCTTCAATAAGGTGTACATGTGCAGAACTATTAAACAGGTCATGCAAAATATGATTTTTTAATAGAAATAGATTATATCTAATATCAGAACATCTCTGTCTAGTTAATGATGTTTGTTATTAGCCAGGGTAAGCACTTTACTACAGTTCCTGTTTTCATTGGACATGTCAAGTGCTTTTGTTAGACATCATCAAAGGGCTCATCTACTTGACATTGTATTGACAATTGGTTATTTTTAATATTTTGGTGCTCTATAGCAAGTTTTCTCAACCCTGAGAAACACTGCTTTATGGAACCATGTTTTCAAAGGTTTTATACATTCATTATCAAAAATAGTTGCACCCAGAAACAATCAACCAACAGGAATGAGACTTGGTGGGTAGGTTGGACATTATGATACATGCAAAAGACTCAAGTTTCACGCTCAACCGCAAATGTGATCGAATCAAGGACAGTCCTGACGGATGTACAGCCCTGACTAAATAAAGTCATGCTGTTGTGCCTGCTTTCCATTCTGACTCTTGCTGTTGTGTTGGTAGCATCCTTTGCAAGCAACATAGAAAAGAGTTTCAAAGCAGAGAGAAGTTGGAAGAGAAGGGTCACAATGTAGAACTCTGGGAAGCAGGATGGTCTTTTTGACACATGATGGGCCATACCAGGCATGCATCACACATTAAGGATCTTGGAGACCTACACAAATTGCAGAGAGGAAAAACTGATGGACCCAACAGTCAAGATTGCAGACATTCATTGACCAGTGAGTCATCATAAATCATCCTCCTAGTGGCAGCACTGTTGGTAAACAGCTGCACGGTGCAGGACTACCAGCACGTGACGTCTGCACCACAGCATCAGCGTCACCAAAGACTGCAATGGTGTCATTCCAGACTCTTATGAGAATGTCTAAGAATGGCAGTGGATCATCTTCAGTGTTGAGTCCTACCTTTGTCTTGGTGGAGATGACCAATGATTCTGTGTGCGCTATTCCAACAGGTACATCGCCAGACCTGTCCCGGATTGAAAACCTGTGGGATGCTATTGGACGCTCTATCAACACTCCACCCCCACCGCACCATCTGCAGAACTGAGTGAACATATTCAAGCTGTATGGGATGGATCATCACAGGACACCATTAGGAACCTCTACAACTCCATGCAGGGACGTCTGGCATGTTGGGTTAAACCCGACGCCGTACTGAGAGACACCACTTCTGTATGAGTAGATCAATAAATATTGATCATATCAGCCTACATTTATAATCATTTATTGTTCTTGATCACCTTTAAAATAATATTGGAATAATATTGGAATATGGCACTTTGGTCTGGGTTTAACTATCAGATGATGAGTGTAGCAATAATCTACAAAAGGTTTTCCACCAATCCTAAGAATCCTTTAATAAAGCCCTTAAAGAACCTTTTAAAGAGTTTTTATATAAAGTGCATAATGTATATTTGGTTATACATCATACTTTTATACTATTAAACAAGTCGTGGTTAATGGGTCATGGTAACTCCTCCTCTTGATATGTCACACTTTTTTTTTTCCTTTGAATGTTGTTGTTTTCATATGCACTCTTAAGCACCTGGTTCTGTTTAATTTGTGCCCATGTCTCTGCCTTTGCTCTGCCTTGTCATTATTGTGCCCACCTCCTTTGTAGCCCTGCCCTCTCATTATCTCCCCCAGGTGTGCCTTATCTGTGTCTGTATAAAAGTACCCCCTTTGGTTTTGAAAGCAGCCAGTGTTCCTTTGTCCATCATTTTGTGTCACGTTCTTTTACGTTTGGGTCCTCAGTGTGTTGTCTGTTGATGCTTGTGCTTTAGGTTGCTTTGTCCTTTTTGTATATTTTGCTTTGTTTTAGTTATTAATATTAATAAACACCCTGAACGTCCGTCCATCTCATCCATTCCCTAAACACGACTTTATTGTCGGGATAATGAGCTGCCATACTTAGCTTAGTATGCTCAGTATGCCCACACAGTCTCATTGAAATGTGTGGAACCCCTGCATCCTTTTAATTCATTCATTTTGGGACATGAGTGTCCCTCAAAAATATGATTCATCATTGCATTTGTGTAGTGATCAAGGTCACTATAAATCAGGAGACACTCAATGAATTCCGACTGGAGCCCACTCACTGAACAATGGCTCATCAATCACCTGTCAGTCAGAAGACACGGGAAGGCCCGTCCCCTTGTCTCTCTGGCCCAGCCTGACATCACTGCTGTCAGGCTCTATGCATGACAAAGCATGGCTTAATGTCCTGCTGTTTGATAAGTGCCACATATTCCTCTGCAAGGACACGCATGGTACTGGGCGTTAATGCTGGGAATAAATCAGACAGGACTGCCCCCTGCAGCTGCCAGTGCCAAGCGTTGTTTTAGACAAGGCAGCCTTTAAATGCGGATGCCCCTGCTGGTGAGGTAAAAGCCTAAAAAGCATAAAAAATATTCATTTCCAAATGAGAAGAATAATACATACTGCACCAGTGGATCAAAATAAATACATTCCTCGAGATTAGGAAGAGAAAATAAGTTTGAAGAAAAGGACGGTAATCAGCTGAATGTGAAAAGAACCGCAGGAGGAGCTCTTGTCTTGTTCACTCTGTCTCCTGATGTGAGGGGGCTTTTTTAACATTAAAGGCCTCAGTTGGAGACAAATTAATCTGCAAGCTGAAATGGAGGGAATTCATTTATGCTATTTATTTGGGATTTGGCTGCCACCGCTCATTAGGGCTCTGATGGCGCAATATGCAAATCATTGGCATCATATTAGTCGTGTCTGGAAAATCCTAGCAGTGTCATTCAGACCACAGACAGAAAATGTAGAATGTTAGGGACCATCATACAAAAACAGGTGATGTGGACTTGTGACCCATTTTGGTGATCTAATGAACTACAGCATGGGTTCTCAACTCTATCCCCCTCATGGCCGATCTGGTCATAACTGGAAAGCATAAAAGCCCACAAGAAAACACAACTCAACTTTTGTGTAAAGTTGTTTTGTGTCAAGTATTGGATCTGAAATAGTGGGAATTAGGATCTGAAAATGGCTTAAAAATGTCTTCATGAAAACATCTGTCCCAAATATTCTTTACAAAACGAGCACTATGTCAAAAATACTTCTCCTATACTATCCCACTATATCCAACATTGTCTGGGCTGTACTTACAGATGAATTGTTTTGTTTGTTTGTTTGTTTCTGAGGAATAGTCTCACCATTCTTTCTTGGCTTCTTTCCCTGCTAAAGAAAAGCATCCCCACAGCATGATGCTGCCACCACCATATTTCACAGTGGGAATGGTGCATTCAGGTGACAGGTGATGAGGGGTGTTGGTTTTCTGCTTGTGCTAAACTGCAAATTGGACATCTTATGGTTTGCTTTCTTCTTGCCACTCTAGTGTAGACAGATTCTCCCACCTGAGCTGTAGATCTCTTCAGCTCCTCCAGGGTGACCATGGGCATCTTGACAGCTTCTCTAATTCAGGCTCTCCTTGCCTGAGTTGTCAGTTTATGTGGATGGCCATGTCTTGGAAGGTTTGCAGTTGTGCCATACTCCTTCCATTGTTGGAAGCGTGTGATATTTTTTTTATTCTTTACACTTCTCCACAACTTTATCCCTTACGTTTCTGCTGTGTTCCTTGACTTACATGATGCTCTTTGATCACTAATGTTCTCTAAAATCTGAGGTCTTCAGAGAACACCTGTATTTATAGTGAGAATAAATTACACACAGGCGCTAACAATGTCTGAAAGCAGTTGGTCATACTGGATTTTAATCAGGGGTCTCAGAGTACAGTACTTCACAATTACTTGGTATTTTGTTTTGGTCTATTACATATAATTCCAATAAAATACACTGATGTTTGTCTACCTATCTGGCTATCTATCCATCTATCAAATATATGTGGGTTTCTCTTTCCAGAGTGATCTTTATATAATCATTGTTGCCACCCTCATGCAGAATGGCACTAATCCAACCAATAAATCTGAATACACTCCATCAGAGAGGTAGTAGAGTATTTCAATTTTCCCAGCCTCATCATGTAAATGATTAGACCCACCTACATATGCATATAAATCAAAGTCCAAAATTGTATTATGAATAAACCATGTGATGAGAGAATTTACTGTACCTACTTTATAGCATTTGTTGGCATATAAAGATAAATGACTACAGTTAAGTGTAATGTAGTCCACTAGGGCAAGTCATTTATTAAGGGCTTCACACTCTCACATTATCATTACCCAGCAAACCATATGAACAACTGCATAACCTTAACAAATATTTTTCTACACTTGGATTTTGGAGGGTGACTAATCTGTTGTCATACAATAAATGTGTCCATTACATAAGATAATAGACTGTTTGGAAGTCAGTCTGAACAGTGGGGGAGCTAAACTAAGAGGAGAGTGTATGAAAGAGCTGGATGGCTCAGTCAAAGCCTCAATGACATTGATGTATGGAGCAGGTTGGTCAGTGCGCTCAGTGTGAGCTGCATTTTTCAATAGATGATGAATGAATGCGCCTCTCAGCGTGTTGTGGATGTATATCACTCTGGTCCCCACAGGATGAGAAGATAAGTTAAATTCAAGCTGCTATGTCGCCTCACCTCTATCTTCCCTCAGCAAGAAGAAAAGGCTAAGGGAGGTCAAAAACTCTGCTCGGGATACACTTGAAATAGTGCTCTATATTTCTAGAGGAGAATTCCTCATGTTTCATGTGTCTAGACCGTAGAATGCAGTTTGAAAGCCTACACTGTGCCCAAAGCCCTTCAGTACCATGAGCACTGAATCCAGACAAGGCCTCTGTACCTGTTGCATTGCTGTCTCTAGGCAACTTTTAAAAATAAAGGGGGTTCTGAAAAGAATTCTCTGGATCAATATTGTAAAAAAACTACATTTCAGTTTAGGGGATGGTCATTTTTCTATGCCATTGGTTCTAAGTAACCTTGTGGCATTTTAAAGAGCTATTTAATGGAAAATCAAATTTTACTCTCTGTCTAGAATATTAATTTTGGAGCATTTCCTTTTGGCTCATTCATCATGAAATTTGGATTCAATGCAAAACTGCCAGATTCACATTATATCAAAATGGGTTTTTAGATCTGCTTTGAGACTCGGGGAGTTATCAGTTCATTGTCATTCTTGGTTCTGTTTGTTTGGGCAGGTGTGGAAACAGTAATTGCATTCAGATGCAGATCCAAAACAAGCACTTCAAGACCCTTTAGAGGAATTCCCAAATGGACTCTAGAGCAGTTTGTTTGCAGTGAGAATATGATCAATAACTATCAGGTGTACTGGACAGCTAAACACAAATGCCATCCCTGTGAGTATGGTTTTCCTGCAGGCGGGAAAACCTTCAAATGGAAGGGAATATCTCCAATACGGAAGCCAGAACTTGAGGTTTGGTGGGTTTTCTGGGACACTGAGTTCTGTGTACCTGCATTCAACAATCTTGAATGTCTATATTTTGTCTTGAGTTGATCTGATACACTGTTCAAACACACAGATAGTAACATTCATTTTATTTATTTTTTATTAAATTATGTAAAATGTGTCTAATGGGTTTGACCCTCATTTGAGCCACATACACACACATACATAGTTCTTTACTGTTAAGATTTTAGGTCAACTGTCTACAAATCTACCAATCCAAATGAACTTCCATATCTACCTTGTTTGGTCCAGACCTCCAGACCTTTCAGTTTGGTCAAACCAACATAACTGGGGTGAAAAGTGGACCATGGCCCAAACTAAAAGGCCAGAATTTGTTCAGACTGAAAGAGGTGATCTCGGTGCGAATCTACTGAACCCAGTTTGTTGGCAGTGTAAAAACACTTGGATGGTTTGGACTTTCAGGCCAATTGCAGGATGCTGAGACAGACCATTTTTACCCATTAATCAATAGAAGGTGAAAAAGAACTGGCGTTGTGCCGAAATCCATCTCTCCATGATGCACAAGCTGAGTTTTGGCAGAGAGGCAGAATTTAGCACAACACCTGGAACTCACTACTGGAAACAACAATGACTTCACAAGAGATGTGTGTCCCTGACACATGACAAACATCAGTCCAGAACTGGCTGGATCAGAGACATTTTTTGCATATATTTGTACCAATAGCAACACATTTGGGGAGGGCAAACCCACTTGGATTTAAGGCAGACCTGTTGGAAGTTTAGTCTCTCCTATTTGGAGCGAGTCTAGTCTGTAATAATTTGTAGCTGACCGGTCCAGAACACAGGTCCAGAACATAGAACCTTCTTCCAGTATTTATATTCGTGCTCCTGATCCAAACACGTCTGACCAATCAGGGGAGAGAACATACTTGCATGGTTTGTTAACACATTTTGGTGCACTGAGACTTTTCCTTGTGTGAAAACAACTCAAACCACTCAAAAAAATGCTGCAAATTCATAAACTGATTCAGGAAAACCAGCCATTAGGGGTGTCGTTTGCTCACTTCTGGGGCCGGTCCCAAGTCCAGATAAATGGTGAGGGTTGCGTCAGGAAGGGCAACTATAAAGCGGATCATAAATATGACTGCCATACCAGATTGGTTAAGGACCGGGTTAACAACGACCGCCAGAGGAACAGTGTAAGTGGAGTAGTTTGGAATTAAAACCAGAGAGGCCAGGTTGAGATGGTTTGGACACGTGTTGAGGAGGAATAGTTTATATATTGGACAAAGAATGTAGGAGATGGAGCTGCCGGGCATAAGAAGAGGAAGACCTCAGAGAAGGTGTATGGATGTAGTGAAGGTGGACATGGAGATGGTTGGTGTAACAGTAGAGGACGCAGGGGATAGGGAAAGATGGAGGCAGACGATCCGCTGTGGCAACCCCTAAAGGGAGCAGCTAGAAGAAGAAGAAGAAGAAGAAGAAGAAGTTAACTGATTCAGGAGATAAAGCACCCTCAGATGGTGTTTCAGCTCAGTCTGCTTTTCAACTGAGGCAATGAACAGGGCAGCCAGTCCAAATATCAGTTCTGTACATATGCCAGACTTCAAAACTGCCTGTTTGATTTTGAGAGATAAGGAGAGGATAAGGTAAAGAATGTGGGCCCTTGAATAGAATACAGCTGGAAAGCTCACGCTGGAAGAACTTGTGAAGTTTATCAAAGAAATGGAGATTAGAGGTGTATTTATAAACATGGTGAAAAATGTGGCCTATTGTGTTCGGCTCTGGCCCTGCTCCTAAACGTGCTGCTATTGAACACACCTCCGTCACTCCAGGGTCAGGGAGACAGCACTCCCGGCGTGCGGCTGTTTTACAACTTCTGAAATATTCACAGAAAAGCAGGAAGATGAACGAGTTCCTATGTCCTCGCTCAGGGCTTCTGTTAAAAGTAGGCGTTGATCGAGAGGTCAAAGCCGGAGAGAATTTTAAACATCCATTGGCCCTCTGCCCCTTGGGATCATTACAGCTCACTTTTGACTTGTAGGAGAGCAGAGCTTAGAGCAAGAGAACCCCAGTGATATATGAGCATAATCATCTCTCTCTCTCTCTCTCTCTCTCTCTCTTTCTCTCTCTCTCAGAACAGGGCTTTCCTGCTGCTTGGTCTTGTCTTGCATTTCAACACAGAGCAGATCTGCTCTCAACAGCGTTTGCATTGCCAACCTAGGGAGGTATACATTCTCACTCCCCCTCTCTCTCTCTCTCTCTCACTCCCTCTCTCTCTCTCTCTCTCTTTCTCTCTCTCTCAGAACAGGGCTTTCCTGCTGCTTGGTCTTGTCTTGCATTTCAACACAGAGCAGATCTGCTCTCAACAGCGTTTGCATTGCCAACCTAGAAGGGAGTATACATTCTGCTCCCCCCTCTCTCTCTCTCTCTCCTCCTCTCTCTCTCTCTCTCTCTCTCTCTCTCTCTCTCTCTCTCTCTCTGCTCGGTCCGGATGTTCAGCAGCACAGTCCGCGTGGCTCAGTGAATCAACTCTTCTTTGTAGCGTGTGAGTCCAGGCTTTCAGGGGGTACCCAGTGTAAACCAAAATGATAAGATCACTTCAGACCCAGAATATTCATACTTAATCATTTTATTATTAGGATGTAGTTTATGACACTCATTGCAAATCAGAGCAAATTTAAGCCTTCTAAATGTGTCAAAGTATCCCTTAATCTAACTGTCATATATGCTGTAGGCCACATCCAGAGGTTTGCTGTTACCTGCTCATGAGTTAAGATATATACAATAAAAATACCAATCAATCAACCAAGGTTTATTTATGAAGCACTTTTTACAATGAAAGAGTCACAGAGTAGAATAATGTGCTGAGATCTAGATCCGAGCACTCTTTTTGAGGCAAAAGGCAGCAATTGTACGAAAAACTCCCCCAGACTGGGAGGAAGAAACCCAGGGAGGAACCAAAGGCTCAAAAGGGGAACCCATCCTCATGCATTCAGCACTGGATAGCTAACAGAATGACACAAGAACTGGACAGAAGAGTAAAATATAATTAAGATCTCTAACTATAGTGAGAGCAGGCTGTGAGAATGTGAGGGGTTGTGGTGAGTGTAGAATCTGGGCTCAGTGTTAATGTAGAGCAGGATGTGAGAATCACGAGAATGTAGTGAGTGTAGGATACAGGCTCCAGTGTTAATGTAGAGCAGGATGTGAGAGTGTGAGGGTGTGAGTGGAGTGTAGTATACAGGCTCCAGTGTTAATGTAGAGCAGGATCTTGAGAATGTGGTGTGTGAGTGTAGTGTCTGGGCTCAGTGTTCCAAGTAAGAGCAGGCTGTGAGTATCACGAGTGTGAGTGGAGTGTAATTATACAGGCTCAGTGTTGAAAATGTAAGAACAGGCTGGTATGCGAATGTGAGTTAGTGTGGAATCACGGGCTCCAGTGTTAATGTAGAGCAGGATGTGAAGAATCTTGGAATGTGAGAGAGTGTAGGATACAGGCTCAGTGTTAATGTAAGAGCAGGATGTGAGAGTGTGAGGGTGTGAGTGAGTGTAGTATACAGGCTCAGTGTTAATGTAGAGCAGGATGTGTGAGAATGTGAGGGTGTGTGGGTGTGGTATACAGGCTCAGTGTTCAAGTAAAACCAGGCTGTGAGTATCTGAGAAGTGTGGTGAGTGTAGTATACAGGCTCAGTGTTAATGTAGAGCAGGCTGTAGAGTATGACAGAATGTGAGAGAGTGTAGGATACAGGCTCAGTGTTAATGTAGAGCAGGATGTGAGAATCTTTGAGAATGTAGTGGTGTAGGATGCAGGCTCAGTGTTAATGTAGAGCAGGATGTGAGAGTGTGAGGGGTGTGGTGAGTGTAAGTATACAGGCTCAGTGTTAATGTAAGAGCAGGATGTGAGAATGTGAGGGTGTGTGAGTGTAGTATACAGGCTCAGTGTTCAAGTAAGAGCAGGCTGTGAGTATCTTGAGAGTGTAGTGAGTGTAGTATACAGGCTCAGTGTTAATGTAAGAGCAGGCTGTGAGTATGCGAGAATGTGAGTTAGTGTAGGATACAGGCTCAGTGTTAATGTAAGAGCAGGCTGTGAGAATGTGAGGGTGTGAGTGAGTGTAGTATACAGGCTCAGTGTTAATGTAAGAGCAGGCTGTGAGTATGCGAGAGTGTGTGAGTGTAGTATACAGGCTCAGTGTTAATGTAAGGCAGAGGCTGTGGTGTATGCGAGAGTGTGAGTGAGTGTAGTATACAGGCTCAGTGTTAATGTAAGAGCAGGCTGTGAGTATGCGAGAGTGTGTGAGTGTAGTATACAGGCTCAGTGTTAATGTAAGAGCAGGATGTGAGAATGTGAGGTGTGTGAGTGTAGTATACAGGCTCAGTGTTAATGTAAACAGGCTGTGGTATCTTGAGTGTGTGAGGTGTAGTATACAGGCTCAGTGTTAATGTAGAGCAGGCTGTGAGTATCTGAGAGTGTGTGAGTGTAGTATACAGGCTCAGTGTTAATGTAGAGCAAGCTGTGGGGTAGCCAAGAGTGTGAGTGAAGTGTAGGACTGGGCTCCAGTGTTGAAGTAAGAGCAGGCTGCATATGGGTGAATGTGAGTGTAGGATACAAGCTCAGTGTTAATGTAAAGCAAGCTATGAGTATGCGAGAGTGTGAGTGAGTGTAGTATACAGGCTCAGTGTTAATGTAGAGCAGGCTGTGGTATCACGGAAATGTGAGTGTATATACAGGCTCAGTGTTAATGTAGAAGCAGGATGTGGTATGCGAGTGTGTGTGATGTAAGTATACAGGCTCAAGTGTTGAAATGTAAAAACAAGCTGTGAGTATCACGAGGTGTGAGTGAGTGTAGGATACAGGCTCAGTGTATGTAAGAGCAGGCTGTGAGTATGCGAGAGTGTGTGAGTGTAGTATACAGGCTCAGTGTTAATGTAAGAGCAGGATGTGAGAATGTGAGGGTGTGAGTGAGTGTAGGATACAGGCTCAGTGTTCAAGTAAGAGCAGGCTGTGAGTATGCGAGAGTGTGTGAGTGTAGTATACAGGCTCAGTGTTAATGTAAGAGCAGGATGTGAGTATGCGAGAATGTGAGTGAGTGTAGGATACAGGCTCAGCCTGCCTGGAATGATTAGATGCAAGGCAGGAACCACCACCCCCGTGGCCAGGGCACTAGTCCATGGCAGGCTATCACACACCCATTCACTCACACACACCTAGAGGCAGTTTACCATGTAATCTATGCCATACAACAAACATGCTGAGCTCCTCATAGACTGGAGAAATATAATTCAACATTTTATAATGTTATTTATTATATTATACACCAATCAACCATAACATTATGACCACCTCCTTATTCCTCTTACATTACAGGAGCACTCTGTATCTCTACAATGTAGTTCTACAATCTTTGTTATCCTAATTTCATCATCAGAACCCCACAGGACCACCACAGAGCAGGTATTATGTGGGTGGTGGGTCATTCTGGTGGTGGTGTGTTAGTGTGTGCTGTGCTGATATGAGTGGATCTGACGCAGCAGTGCTGCTGGGGTGTTTAAACCCCTCACTGTCACTGCTGGACTGAGAACAGTCCGCCAACCGCTGACGGACACAAACTGTGAAGAAACAAATGAGCTTCTGTCTCTGACTTTACATCTACAAGGTGGAGCAACTACATAGGAGTGTCTCATAGAGTGGACAGTGAGTGGTCACTCCAGCTGCACCGCTGTGCCTGATCTACTCATACCAGCGCCACACACACTAACACACCACCTCCATGTCAGTGTGACTGCAGTGCTGACAATGAGCCACCACCCACATAATAGCTGCTCTGTGGTGGTCCTGTGGGGTCCTGATCATTGAAGATCAGGGTGAAAGGAGGAGAATAAAGTGTCAGAGAAACAGATGAACTACAGTCTGTAATTACTGAACTACAAAGTGCTCCTGTGTGGTCAGAGGAGCTGATAAAGTGGACAGTGAGGGCATCATATAAATGATATAAATGCAAGGGATGTGATGCTTTATTACAGACAATAATCAATTATGAATCTCACACCTGTGATGAGAGGAGAACGTACTTCATATTCAGACTACTACTGTCATCATGTGGACATGTGGTGGAACTGCAGTCCGACTGACCACAATTTCCCACAATAAACGCACTGATGCAGGTTTTTTTTGAAAAATATCAAATTTATTTCCATTAGAAAAAAATGTGTACATTACACATGCACAGTCACACTTTAGTCATAAATATAGGCCAATAATTTCTCTTTTTCTTTGAATCCACTGAGCGAGCACACAACTGCAGACTTCAACATCTTTTCTTGAGGACACCATGAATAATGCTTGCACTGTTGAATATTAAATCTCAATGCACTAAAAAGGCAGTCTGAAAATCAAGTATAAACATTTATAAATTATCTACAAATGGAGAAAAAAGTACAAAAAGAGTAACAGTGACCCAAACAGGAGAGACACCACATCTAATCACAAATGAATGCTTGGGATCCATAGTTATTATCATTTATTCGTATAGTTGCAGTTATAATTATAGCTATTTAGTTATAGTAATTCTGTGGTTCAAAGAAAAATATGCTTGCTTTTCCTTCTCTTTTTTGGCAAAATGAAGACGTATGCTGTCGAGGCAGCTCAACGATTTGTACATTCCTTTTTGGCAGTCAAACGTTGTGTCTTTTATAGCTCACATCTTTTTTTTTCCCCCCGACAACAAATAATTAAAAAATCTATTCATTCCATAGAAATTTGATATCATTCAAAACACTCAAACTGATTCATTTTAGAACACCTATTTGATTAGACACGAATACAAGCTTCACACATAATATATACCCTGGATAAAACTAAGCAGGAGTGCAATCCAGACCAGCAGCAGCTGCAGGACAGTCGGCTGCAGGACAGTCGGCTGCAGGACAGTCAGCTTTCGGGACAGTCGGCTGCAGGAAAGTCAACTGCAGGACACTCAGCTGCAGTCAGACGCTGATCTGGCAACCTAACGTTTCCATTTCCAGAGATGACAGAGTTGTAATGCACCAGGAGATTCCACCTTAAATTCTGACCATCAGTCAGTGATACTGTAGTGATACTGTGCTGTGTGGATCCAAATATTTGATGACTGATCAAAACTATCATGGGTGGTCTCGTCCTGTAATATACACTGTAAAAATGATGACGGAAGTTGAAATATCTTGAGTGGGGTACATATCTAATATTTCCCATCATTATATTTATTGTGAGAGTAAGAGAAGACTTTCCTTTTCTGAACATCTAAGGTCCTTTGTGGCCATTAAGTTTGCTCAGGGGCCAAACAGCAGCAGCTTACTACACAGGGGTATAGAACCCACACCCATGTGCTCAATAATGCAGTTATTTCTCCATACTCATTTAAATCATGTTACTGAAGTAACAATATATAGTCTAAATCAAATGCAGATCTATTTGCTTGTTTCCAGACATATTTACACCAATCAACCATCGCATCATGACCACCTTGTTTCCTTGTTTCTACTCTCACTGTCCGTTTAATCAGCTCCACGTACAGTACAGGAGCACTTTGAAGTTCTATAATTACAGACTGTAGTTCATCTGTTTCTCGAATACTTTATTCTCCTCCTTTCACCCTGATCTTCAATCATCAGGAGCCCACTGGACCACCACAGAGCAGCTATTATGTGGATGGTGGCTCATTGTCAGCACTGCAGTCACACTGACATGGTGGTGGTGTATTAGTGTGTGTTGCGCTGTTATGAGTGGATCATCCACGGCAGAGTGTTTAAACCCCACAGTGTCACAGCTGGACTGAGAACAGCCCACCAACAGATCTGACCATCAGATCAGGTTGAAAGAGGGTAACGGAGTAAACAGAGAGACGGATGAACTACAGACTGTAATTATGGAACTTCAAAGTGCTCCTGTATGGTAAGAGGAGCTGATAAAATGGAAAAAATAAAAAGGTCATAATGTTATGGCTGATTGGTGTCTGTACCAGTTCACTAAGCTGCTGTAATTTCATACTGTAATTATAATAATCCATAAAAAAATAAAGCAAATATCGAAACAAATGAATATGTGTAAAAAGATATAAAACAACAAAGGTTCTACAAATGGTTCTTTAAGCAATGGCATACAGCGTCCTGACGTTCCAGCTCCTGCACATTTTAGTGATTTCCTTGCTCTAACAGGCATTTAATTAGGTGTCCTTGAGCAGGAAATGCCCAAAGCTGTGAGGGAATCCACATGGAACTCCAGGACCAGGACTGCCCACCCCTGACAACCACTTTTTGTAAGAGATATATGAACCATTGGTTCTTCTATGGCAGTGGTTCTCATACTGTACAGACCAATCCCAGTGGGCCACCATGGATGTGAGCTGGTGAGAGTGAAGGGCCCAGTCAACAACCCATGAATCCTAGGTTAAGTTATTAGGTTATTTATTTTAATGCAAAAACTGTTGTGTATTATTTAGTAACTGGTATGTTCTACTGTTCCACATGGTTCTATCATGGGGCCTATGAAACTGATGTAAATTATAGTACTGTAGTTCTGTGAGCTGGTCTTCATACAGGCTCTAACTAGTTAAGCACATAATATAAATTAATTTAATGGCATGGGATCTAATATTAAGTGTACTAATATTTAGTGCATGCAGGACATTTCTGAGGTCATACCGCCTTGGGATGCTGTGCGTGTACCACCAGTGGTACATGTACCAAAGTTTGGGAACCTCTGTTTTATGGCATTCCTCAAAGAACCATTTGAAGCACCTTCATTTTAAAGACTGTATGTTTAAAAACCATTGCTCATATTTTAGATACTGTCACTTTCAAATATATTTTACTCACTTTTATAGTACACTATACACTAATGAGCCAAAACATTAAGAACTATTTCCTAATATGGTGATGGTCTTCCACGTGCCCCCAGACAGCTTACTCTACAAGACCTAAGAAGACATCTTGTCATCTGGCACCAAGAGGGTAGTGTCAGAGCTACCCTCCTGTCAGTAATGAGGTGGATTTACTCATCAGACCAGACCGTGCATTCGATTCAAGGTCCAGAGTAGACACGTGCCATTTGTAGGCACCTTTAGCACTCTGGGCACTCGAAAGGTCTGCAGTTTTTTGTAATGTGTGGTGTGTTGCTCTCTCAAGAGACTGAAACAGTAGTCTCTTGATTGATTCTGCCAGATGGGACATCAGTGATCGCACATATCAGTGAGTCTTGGGTATCCAAAACCCTATCATAGGTTTTTGATTTGTCCCTCCTCAGACCACTGTTGGGACACTGTAAAAATTACAAGATCATTGAGGAAATTTTGGAGGTTCATCAAGTTGAAACTGTGGAGGACCCTCTTAGAGTGCTTCATGGAACCTTAAAGACATCCTTGTCCTTTTATTGAAGATTCCTTGAAGTACCTTAAGATGTTCCTCCAGTTTCAAATTGAAGGACATGCATATATTCCTCAAGGATCTTGTACTTTTTACAGTTGACCAGGAGAAAATCCCCAAATCCTGGTGGCTTTGGAGATGCTCCCACACGATTGTCTGATGTTTCAGTTAGTGTCTCACGTATAGGACCTGCCACACCTTGACATCATTGTTATTCACTTCATCTCTAAGGGACCTTAATGCTTTGGCTCATCGTAGTAGACCTTCGTAAGTCTCCCAGTTTGTTACATTTGAATTCCTTGCTCTGGAAAAGCAACCCTCGAAAGCTTGAGCAGCAGTTAGTAGTGAGTTGAGTTATTAAGTCATGTTTATCTAGCCCAATCCCAGACAAGTGCATGTAAACAGGCGTGTGCAGAATCGGAAACATCGAGACATCTTTGATTACATTTTTTTTTCTTCTTTAGAGGACAACACCACCCCTACTGTCAGATTACAGAGAAATGAAACACTGTGTAGTTAGCAGCACAGCACTTGATCACGTATGTACATTTTTCGCTTCTTCAGTTTAAGGGATGCCGCAAACGTATGTCAACAGGACACGGTATATATCCATTCATACACACACTTACACACACTGACATGTACCAGTTTTGTCTCACTCACCACACAAATCCCACTTTTGTGCATTTTGAAGGCAAACACAAGAGGCAAGTTCTGATAACTGGACATTTTGTGAATATAACCAGTATGACAACGCACGTACGACAAACAGGTATGTCTGACTGAGTGAGAAATGGCTTCTTGGCAAAGACTGATGTATTAAAACATCATGCACCAGTTTCTCAGACCTGAATTTGGCCTAAGCCCAAGAGGATTTTCAAGGCTTAATCCATGCATGGGAAACTGGCTGCAGATGTAGGTAATAAATGGTCGTGCTTATTGAGTTTTAATGAAGGCCACTGCATTATTTAAAAGGTCTTTCTCGTCGTTTGCCATCTCTGTTGTAATAGCACCTAGCCTACCATCTGTAAATGATTGGGAACGATGGCAGTCTTCCATTTATGAATCATAGTCTTTGCCAGGGCTTTGAATGTGTTGTTAAAACTATCAAGTTAATTTGTCAGTTTATGAGCTTACCAGACAAAAAAAAATGAGTCACATGTATCATCTCTACTCAAGTGCATGGTTGTGCATCCTCTTACCCTAATGACAAGACCAGCCCTGTCAGGTCCAACGTAGCAAAAATGACTTGGGCCAGTTTTGGGCCGAATACATCAAACTGCATTTCATTTGTCTGACTTCAGTTTGAAGTCCAATTCTGGCCCAAATGCTTGGCTCACAGGCCAAGAGCTCTGAGGGAACCCTCCCAAAGGGATCAATAAAGTTCTATCTATCACTATTTAATATGGAAATCGGCCCAAGCTGCTTTCTGCCATAGATCAGCTGAGCTCAGTAAAGATTACACCACTCTCTTGAGATTCAATCCATTTTAGTCCACTCTTCCAAAAACGCTTTGCATGTTTCATCACATTTTTTGTGGGATTGTTTCAGTATTTCAGCTGCTGAATGTAGATTGAGGTCTGGTGACTTTCCTCCACGTATGGATGCCCACCAGGGTCAGTGATGGGACAAGGAGGGGTTAAACATGGGCTCTATCTCTATTGTCATCTGCACCTTGAATCCGAAAAGTGATTTTGGGAAGCCCAGCTGGGTACCAAAACATGTCCATGCCCACCTGGAACCCACCTAGCCCCGATGTCACCCATGTGAAACCCATATGAACATGCTGACTTAGACCTAGGTATTCTGCAGTAGTGATCATGGAGTGTGGAAGTGTCTGAGATGTGTTTTCTTTGGACAATCTCTCTGGAAAAGTGGAGAAATGGACTAAAATGGACAGGAGCTCTAGAGTCGGGTCTAACCCTTACCTCACCTGAAAATGTTCCATTCTGGTGAAACATAGCAAGGCAGAGTTGTTTGCAGTGGTGGTGAAAAGTAATGTTTTAATGCCTCTAAAAAGCAGCATCACAGAAAGTTATAATATGAAATGGTAATGAAAACAGAGCACAGTTCCTGAAACATGATTGAAAGAAAGATGCAGCTTAAAATGCATTCTTTAAAAGCCATTCGTGCCAGAGCTACATGCAGGAATTTGCATGACAGAGTGTCTCAAAAATAAGAAAATGCCCGTATAAAATGACAACCCTCAGGCAGACATTGATTAAATTTCAGATACAAGTTGTGGGTCAATGGGGCTGCCCTGGAATCAAGTTCAGAATTTCTAAAGAGAAGGTTGACGTGTGAATTTCACCATGTTAACCTTATTCATAACCTATTAAAAAAAGTCACTGGACTGATCCATTTAACCCAGTTAAACCCCATCTAGTCATGGTATGGTGTGGTTGTAATTATGGGGTATTTATGAGGTACTCGAGTGGTACCTTTCATCACTGACAGAACATTAAAAATAAACTGCTATGTTTAGAACATTTCTTGATGTCTTCCAAGACGGCGCCCAACCTTACTACAGAAGCACTGTCAGAGACGACCCTTTAGTTGTCTCTTTATGCGCAGAATATTGTTAATCTTAAAGATTGTTGATGCATGTGTTCAACCAGTTTGGAGAAAGGATCAACCTTAACACTGGAACATGAGGTAACAGTAAATCACCTTCTGCAGAGCTTATAATAAATCACTGTTTTAACAAGTTGATGTTAAAATGAAGAACACCGTTGCTTTCCTTCCATTTGGATGTGTCCCACCTGAACACAACTAAACCATGTTGTTAACATGGCCTAGTATCAGGGTCTTTTTCAATTCCTCTCTCCCTTCACCGATCGATTGGAGGAAATTCCAATTCCAATTTACTCGAGTCGATTAGGTAAGGAAACTAAAGGAATTAGGTGCTTCTCCCAAGTGACTGAAACTGGGGGACCGTTTGGAGTGGCCGATCATGGGTGCACTAACATGTTTCCCCCCCTGCTCACACAGCATGTGTCTAAAATTGTATATGGGCATTTCCTTCCTTTCGAGTCTCGCTGTAGCTCAAAGAAAATATTGCTGCTGTCCAGTGAAAACCACGTATCTCCATTTCTGTTTTTATTTTTCTTCATAGTTTTAACACCGGAGCTGACCTGTACTGTACACTGTCTAAATCACTCTGGATGAATAGACTAATAAACGAGCTACATTTACTTTTAATTACTCGTCTTTTCCAATAACTGCCATTCAAATTTAAGAACATGTTTGGCTTTTCCTATAAAGTCACCATTTGGGAGATACATGTTTTCCATTGGATAATAACGATATATTTTTATATATTTTTCATTTTCCATGGCAAATAAAATTGTTATTGGCACTTTTGTGCCTTGGTGATCCCAGATTCCAGTCACCACCATTGTAAAGTTGGTACATTTCCCTAAAGTTCATCACTTTACAACAAGGTTCACATTTTCAAAATTGGTGGATTAAGACCGAGGATGCATAACCAAGTATTATGAAAGAAATGATGCATTTGACTCACTTTTTTTGATCTGGGAAATTATCATCCTCTCATATGATTCATGCTTCCATATTCACTAATCTACCAGGAACTGACATACAATGGTAATGAGTAAAATTTCCATTGTTCCATAAAAATGCAGTTTATCAGGAGTGAACTCAATTTTCAGCACATCAGCACAATCACCTGAAAGAGCGCGAATTCTAATATATGTTTATGGCATGTAGGTATGAATACTACTGTAGATTTCATTGAATGGTTTAACACTGCACTGTTGACTTAAGCCCATTATACAGTATATTGCCCTTTTGCTTAAGCTTTGTGTGTGGAGCTCAACAGTTGATCATATCCAAATCAAACGACTTTTATTTTGAGAACTTTTTCAGCAATTTCTTCCCTTTGGAGAGCAGTCCTTTTTTCTTTTTGGAGGCCAGGTCTCGGGGACCCCTGGCAGGGCTCAGGGGCCTGATGGGGCCCACAGGGAGCAGGGGGCGCACAGTAGGGGACGCAGGTCTTCCTGGAGCCGGAGCTGGAACTGTGTTTTCCACAGGCACCTAATGAGAGATCCATTGGGAGGGGGGACAGTGCAGGGTATTAAACAGCAAGTGTGATTTGATGGCACGTGCCAGCTCTAGCTTAAACACAAAGGAGTCTGTCTGCAAAGCTCTATGTCTATTTCCGGGCTTCACTGCTATATGTCGCTGTTTATTCTGGACCTTCACACGCTCTGTCTAGTGCCCTAAAAAGCTTTTCAGGCCATTCTAAAGACACCATAGTGAGTCATTTCTGCAATGACTCAGCAGTCAGGGTAGGCGATGTAAAAAAGCAGGCGTGAAACTCTAGAGAGCTGGAGTGCAAATCACGAGGCAGCAAGCTGAATAGAATCTACACCATGAATTACACTGCGGTGATCTTAACACTTATGGAAGTTCACTGTCTGTTTTAGTCTAAGGATGTTTTCACACCAGCGCTGTTAGGTCCAGTTTAACTGTACTCTTGGATGCGGGCCAGAACCACACCGAGACCATTTAGAGGGGATGGTCTCAGTCTGGTCCCAAATTGAACTCTGCAGTGGTGAGAATGTGATCCAACCTTGATCTGGCCCAACTACCAGGTCTTATCCACAGATTTGAGCTTAATAGCACTGCAGGTGTACTGTAAGCTGGTATACTGGTCAGAAAATCACTACAGCTATGAATAAATGCCTCAATACCCCTGCTCCATGTTAAACTGCCCAGATATCTGCACTGGCCCGAAACACGGCACCTTCTTACTATATGAACTTTCTCACTCTCGTCCCTAACACAACTGACCCGTGAGAACTTTCTCACACTGTTGAAGTGATGCATTAGACTTTGCACTTAGATTTTTGTTTGCGTGCAAACAATCCAATCCACACGAGAAAAGGCTCCAAGTTCACAAAACTGTTAACTGATTGGGACCCAAGCAAATGAACTACAGGTGTGAGAATGCCCTAAAAGTTGCATTACTGTTCGCTGGCTGTATAAATCCGGGTAACACGTTAATCAAATCCACAGAATAGCATCATTGAGCATCTGAACAATAAGCAGTTGACATGCGGTCACTTCACTGATAAAGAAAAGTAAGTTGTGGGAAAGCCAGGAGAACAGGGTTTTACTGTCAGCACCAGAACACACATTAACAAACCAGACACCAGGAACCAACTGTAGATACCATATTATGGTCTAATGCATTGAAGTGATAATAAAGGGTGTTTGCTTTAATTTCACACTGGACAAAATTCTGCTTTCCATGTTAACCCATTCATGTCCAATTCAGTTTAGTATGACAAAGAAACATCATGCTAAATCATAGGCCACAGATCTGATTGGTCTAGAGCAGGGTTTACCAAACTTTTTGCAACGTTTGTGCAAAATGAGAATTGAAGTTTTGTATAGTTGCAAGAATTATTAATAGAGTATCCACCTGATGTTTTCATGCAATGTAATTTTTATAACAATCAAACTAAAGATGATCAAGCTATAAATATATGCAGGGTGTGCAATGGGATTCAAAGAATTGGTGGTACAGTGCAGTGAATGTCACGTCCGATGTGTCTAAAATTGTGTGCAAAGCAGGTATCAATGCTTGGCTATAAGCAATGACTGCATTTAGGCCAAAAGCTATAGTGTGAAGGAGCTGAATGTGGCAGAATTCCCAGTCTACAAGAAACTCTTGTCAGAATTGTGGACGAAAGATGAAAGGGGTGGACAGGAACTGCTGGCTTGTTTCCGGACTTTAAAATGAAAATTGTTGCACTACCAGAATGGCTTCTTGAAGTCAGCGCAGATCATTCACAACCAGGTTCTGGCAATGTTTTCTCTGGTCAGACAAAGCTGGTTTCTGTCTGAATGTGATTGATGCTGGGAGTCATGTTCATCATAGACCTCAGGAAGGTGTGTTTCAAGCTGTTCTGGGGATGTTTTGGTGTGAAAATCATGAACATTCAGGAGCATTCACACATCTGGATTGGCCCACAAAATCCCCACATTGGAAATCTGTGGGACTACCAGGAAAATCAAGTAATATGCCAGGAAATGCATCCAGGAAATCTGTCTGAACTGCACACAATTCTTTGATGCAAGTTTGGCTGAACCGTGATGTTGCCTACATCCAGAAACTCCAGTCAATGCCAAATCAATTTGCAGCTGTTGTTTGCGTTGGTGGAGCTATTACAAACTGTTAGGTACTTTTCAGTCATAGACACTTACTGTCCTCTATATCTGCTACTCTGATCATACAGGAGCACTTTGCAGTTCTTTAATTCCAGACTGTAGTCCATCTGTTTCTCCGCATAATTTATTATCCTCCTTTCACCCTGATCTTCAATGATCAGAACCCACAGGACCAGTCAGAAAGTCAGAGACAGAAGCTCGTCTGTTTCTGCAGTTTGTGTTGGTCATCCTCTAGTCCTTCATCAGTGCTCACAGGACGATGCTCACAGGACGCTGTTGGCTGTATATTTCTGGTTGGTGGAGTATTCTCAGTTCAGCAGTGACATTGAGGGTTTAAACACTCCAGCAGCACTGCTGTGTCTGATACACTACTTCCAGTCCTGTACAGTCCTCTTACCTGTACAGTAAGAGGAGTTGATAAAATGGACAATGGGTGTAGAAAACAGGGTTAAAATGTTTGATCAGTGTATAATATTTGTATATATATCATTACTCCTGTGGGGTCAACACATTAAATTTATGAATTAAGATGAATAAATAAAATTGGTTTAGATAACAGGCAAAGTTCCAATGTAGACATTAATGGGTTAACACAGGTGAAAGCCAAGGAGTAAACTCTCAAGTGATCAAATTACAAACCAAAAGAAAATCTACAAAATTATGGAACACAGTCCTGAAAGACCTTGTGAGATGTATTTAAACCCATCTGGATTTAAAAGGACTAAAGCTTAATTACCTCGAAACTTCATAAGTTGCATCTTTAGTCCATCAGTTATAAAGTGTCTAAAGAATTTCAGTTCTTGGACTTAGGTGGTCTTTTCCTCTGCATGAGATCAGTAACTGGTATCCCCAGTTGCTTGTTTAAACAGTAGAAACAGCCGGCTAAGATGGGAAATGGAAAAAAAAAAAAAAAAAAAAAAAACACCTTCCACTGCTTTTTTTTTTTTTTGCCAAGCGGGTGGGAAAAAAGGAAATCAGAATGCAGCGACATCGTTTCATTAACATCCACACATCAAACATGAGGAAAAGAAGAAGAAGAAGAAAAAAAAAACCACCAATACACAAATGAACACGGGTGCCATCATAAGAGGCCACGGAGGTCATCATAAGAATTCACTTCAGTTTTTTCTGTTTATTTCTTTGATTTGGTCATTACAATAAACGTGTTATCATTTGTTCTCTCTGTAAGAGAGCAGAGAGCTGAGGAGTGATGTTTTGCATGTCCTTAAAGTTCTTAGGGTCTGAAAAATAGACTTCTCAAGGGTGTGCAACATACAAAATGAAACAAAGCCTCCTTAAAGGAATACAACACACAGGCCAATGTATACTACTCTTATAGAAAAGGTAGGAAGTTCATTTTGAAAAAGGCATGCTTAATGCTTATCTTGTGAAGGGCGACCTACATTAGTCTCTAAATTAGTCTTCTCAGTAGGTAACAAATCATCAGAGTCAAGGACCCTTTGGACATATTCATAAAGCACTTAAGCTCACTGTCATTTGTACATTTTGTAGGTTGTCACGTTTCAGTGCAAAGACATTTTTGAGTCTCATTCCTTTCCCACTGCAGGAATGAGATTTGTCCCAATGTCCTCGGAGGATGCCCTAGCAACATCCCCCTCAACACTACAGCACAAGTCATGCCCTTATGTCTGTCTGTCTGTCTGTCTGTCTGTCTGTCTGTGCACTGATGGGCTTTGCTTCTCCCTTTCCAAACGCAAGAAAGGTTGGACTGGAAACCACTATGCACTTTCACCACCACACAAAACAAACAAGCACGAGAAAAAACACAGAGACGGCGAGTGGACGGAACTCAAACGGAGGATGGATGGACACAGGGCCTAGCGCTGAGAGCGGCGATGGTGTACCCGTTTGGCTTCCGGGCGCGGTGCCGGCGCTGGCTCTTCCGGCTCATAGCGGGTTGGAGTGTCTGTCAGATAGACCTCCACATCATCAGGCACTTCTTCTAGAAAATTGGAAGGGACCAATCCCCGGTGTCCGTTCATTTCACCCTGCAAAATGACAGACAGGAAAAAATCACCCTCTAAACGGGAAGAGCTGAGTGATGCTCATTCCAATTCCTTTGAAATGAGCTGGGGTACCAGAACTACTCATCTAACCTCAATGGCTGATCTCACCAGTCTGAATACAAACAAATTCTTGCAGCTATGTTCCAAACATCTTATGTAAAGCCTTCTTATAAGACCAGAGGTTGTTACTGAAGCAAAGGGTATATGAATATCACAATTTCTACTCATTACTGTATATGGACTGTATGGGGGTGAACGGTGCACAACGGTGACCTACTGCAATAGAACATAATCTAAGAATATTCAGCCCCCATTTACACCTGGTCTCTTCACGTGACTACTACCTGGACCATATCCTGATGAGAATTTAACCATGCATTTACACCTGGTAGTAAAATACATCTCCAGTTAGCTTGAGAGATGTTAGTACTGGATGGATTGCTGGATGGATTGCTTGTTCAGTGGCAACCAGTTTCTCATCTGTTCGACATCTCCTTGTGATGTGCTACAAAAATGTTTGCTGACACGAAATTCACAACTGCACTTGTCATTTAGTGTTTCTTCAGCTTTGGCAGTCCATGCTGAAGAGAAAACCACTGTTTTCAGTCAGTCATTATCTTCTCCACTTTGTCATCAATAGGACCATAGTGGATCCTACCTGGAATCACCAGGAGCAAAGAAGGAATACCCCTTGGACAGGGTGCCAATCCATCGGCGCCCACACACACACACAAACAAACACATACATGTGCACCAAGGGCAATTTAGCATGGCCAATTCCCAGAGGAAACCTGCATGGACACATGGAGAACATGCCAAACTCACAGACAGCAACCCAAGTGGGGATCGAACCCACTACCCTGGAGCTGTGTGACACATGGTACAGCATGGGAAGGAGATTTGGTTAGATGGATGTGTTTATACAGCTATGATATGCATAAGACTAGCTCTTGAAGTTCTCATAAGCTCTTGAAGTGGTCTACATGATCAAATTTGAAAATATTAAACGTATCTTGAGTTTGTTTACCCTTGCATTTTAAGTGGTTTGGTCTTTTTGAGATATTAGTCCAGATAATCAAGACACACGAAGTGACCAATCTAAATAGGGTCTCATTCAACAATAGATGTTCATGAGTGGGCTCTAGAATACAGGGCATGATTACAACACATGAAAACAAGCAAGTCCGTGAAAAAACCCTTACATAGTAAAATCCATCCTCGTCTATCTCCCCAAATACAGCGATGATGTCACCAGCACAGAATGTCAGCTCCGCCTGTATTAGGAAGGATATGAAAGAGTAATGTAAGACAAGGTCCGTTAACAAAGTGAAGCGTTGAGGGTGTGTTTGTGTGTGTGCGAACCTCAACATCCACATTCGGGGAGCTTTCTCTGGGGTCATAATCATAAAGGGCAACCATTCTTCTAGTAGCCACAGGATGACGACCACCTTTTCTGTTCTGTTCTGTGAGAAGAAGGAAGAATTATTCAGATCAACAGCTGATTCATTTCATCTTTAATCAAGGGTATAAAAAAGAGTTTGTCTTGCTTTTGTCTTTTCTGTCTATGGAAGGCTTTCTACTAGATTCTGGAGCATTGTTGTGAGGATTTGATTGCATTCAGTGACAAGATCCCACAAAGCAGAAGCATTTGGGTGAAATTTAGGCCACTTTTGGCACAACCACAACTCATCATATCCCCAACTCCCTCAACTCCACCATCATTCCATCACACAGTTCAAATGCTCCACAACTCAATGCTGTCTGGCATTTGCATGATGCCAATAGGTTAATGTTTACAGGGACTGTATTGCACATCTGTGTCAGCAATGTGTAGCTAAATGCATGCATTAGATGGGGTGTCCACAAACATTTGGACATATAGTGTACCTCAGAAGTGAGGCCATCAACTCTTATTCATGAAAATTTCATTACCAAGTTTAAAAGTATGAACAGAAGGCTGCATTGAGCTTCATCTTAGAGATGCTGCAGTACCTATTCTGTCCACAGGGGTGTTCAGTGGGAGAAAGCCCTGCTTCATCAGTTGGTCCATAGTCTCCTCATCCTCAGCTCGGATCTCCGAAACCATGTTACACGGAATGAGGCCAGAGCGTCCACGGATCTCCCCCCGATAAAATCCATCAGTGTCCTTGTCCCCATAGACCTGAAGGAAAGGACAGTTGAATTCAGAGAAAAGCAGTTGTACAATAATACTGCCCTGGCCTGATGGTTTAAACATTATCAGTTTAAATCCGTTCATGCAAATCCTCAGTCCCACCAAATGAAAATATTATCATCCACAACAGGCAGCAGCCATATGGCTCGTGGCCTGGAGCTGCCTCTGTCTTACCTTTATAATTTGTCCTTCTTTGAAAGGAAGCTCCTCGTCTGCGGCATCCGGATTTGGGGACATGGACAGGGGGTCGTAGTCAAACAGCGCTACAAATATTCGGAACGGGTCTTCGGGCTCGGACTCGTCGTAGTAAGGAGGGGAATGCCGACCACGATCCCTATAACCATCTAAAAGGGGGCGAATGAGAGTCTGAAAACTGTGTGAAAAGTCTCAGTGAGGACAACACATGCACATATACCCAGATATGTCATCTGTAAAGATCTGGTGAGTTACGCGGGTCTAAATGTGGACTCACATACCATCATTTAAGGTGAAGTCATTTGTATTGGTGCAAATGACCATGCAGTAATTCAGACCAATGGACTGAGTGTGTTAGTGCTTTGCACGTTTCTCATCATACTTGCAACGTGATCGATCCATCACTGTTTCAGACCTGTTTGTGTTTGGAGTGAGTTGACAGACAAACCATTGACGCTGTGATGAAATGGGTATGGAGTGTGGGGGTAGTGCACCCATATGGCAACACATCACGCGCACGCGAGCAGCAAGCCAAATATGTGCTTCCCTGTGAGCCCAACAGACACAGACAGAGACAAATAATACACACACACACAGTCTGGGCTTCTGTAACCATGCAGTAAGCTGGTCCTGAGGGAGACCAATCAGATGGGCATGATTAGTCCTGGATAAAGTTGCACCTGTTTTCTTCCAGTCTTACAACATTTACTGGGCCGTGCCAAAAAGGAATGGGCGCCCAAACATGAATTCAGGACTGGTAATTCTACAGCTCTTTTAGAGTTTGTGAAAATTTTAGAGAAGAGCGAGCAACTAAGGCACCACCCTTAACTTTTACCACCCAGTCATGCACAGTCAAAGTAAAAATTATGGGTGTGGTCCAGTCAAAAGGGGAGGGGTTTGGCAGGCAACTCATGGCAGGTCAGTGCAAAGGGGTAGGAACATTCTCTGAGCAGTAAGCAAAACACTGGACTATGGTGGGCAACCATCTTACAGCTAGAGTGGATCACTGCGTCTCAGCACAAGCCTCCATCCCCGGTGCAGTCCAGTGGCTCATGCGTTTCAATTCAAGGCTCTTAATGGCATTTTTTGTGTGTGTCCCAGACCACGTCTTTCCCTCTCCTCTGCTTCGGCTTGCACCGAGTGTGCTTTGGTAGAGCGGGGAGCCGCAACACGTACCATAGGGAGGCCTGTGGCCCCTGTGCCTCCGCGAGGACCATGTCCTGTGCCGTGCTACACTGCCATAGTAAACATCCTCCATGACCGGAGAGAGGTTCCCCTCACTGTTACTCTCAGTGGTTATCTCTGAGGGAAACACCAATCAAACAGCTGTTACCATGCACAGACTACACCACCCTCCGCTGCATTGGCCTAGTCACCTCAGTCTTGCAGGCCTTGGAGAACCATGCAGGTGCCTCTGATACCCCTGTGTAGCATCAGGTTTCATGAAGAAATTGTTTCTAAGAGTCACTACTTTAAGAAAATAAGGATGTTAAAAAAGTTGATAGACCTTTCAGACCCACAGGAATAGTATCATGTGAAGCTCTTTAAACAGCTGATAGAACATGAACATGGTTCAGACACAAGGGCGAGGAGCTCACAGAGGTTCTCACATCCTAACATCTACGATGAAATGTTGAGCTGGACATTTAAGGAGTCACAAAGGACATCTCCAACACTGAGCCACGTGTCAGAATGAGAGTTCACTGACCAATGGAGGGCACCAAGAGGGGTCTTCGCTGAGGCTGAGGACCTCCATGAGCCGGTCTTCGAGACGAGTCCTGATCCACCCGTCCTGATGTGTTCCCTCCCACCTGAAACCAAAATCACACAGACAAAGGTTAAATACATGATACACTGTGAAAAGTGTAAGATCCTTGAGGAACCTTTAGAGGTTCTTCAATTTGAAACTGTGGAGGAACTTGTTAAGGTGCTTCAAGGAGGATTTTGGAGGTTAATTGAAGCATTTTAAGAGGTTCCTCCACCATTTCAAATGGAAGAACCTCCAAAGGTTCTTCAAGGATCTAGCATTACTTACAGTGATTTACCATTGAGTACAACATAATCAGTATAAAGCCACACAGTTTATATACTTCTCCTACTTACTTAGCACCCCTCCAACCCTGTTATGTATCTTGCATCTTGTGTTACATAAATGTTTAAGTATAATAATCCTAAACACTGTTATTAATATCCACCATCTTCTCAATATTCCTCAAAAGTCACACTTCTCAAATAACAGTTAGTGTAGAGTTAGCTGTAATTGACTCACATGCATCAGGTATTGACCAGAGTTTGTACATTGTTGGTATTATTTGCCCACAATTTGAGTAACATGTTTGGTTTTAACACAATAAAGTCATTTCCTCCAAAGATATGAACTCTTAGAACCAGAGATCTGAACTTTGTGGGCAGTTACGTACATGCTGATTTCTAGTCTTCGTAACTCAGGATCAAAGTAACCTACATACCTTTACATGATACACGTCATAACAAACTACAAGACTCTTCATTGTGTGAAGACCTATGTGAGTAACCCAACTCAGAAAAGGAGCCCCCAGTGCATATCTACTGCTCGGCCTGCATGTAGGCTCTGACTGATGAGTGAGGGGGCGGGACTAATGACATCACTGGCCCAGATATTGGGCTACAGAGGCAAAGGAGAAGGAAGGTGCTTTTTGCTGCTTTTCTTTAGTCAAACATTGTTCACATTTCAGAAGACAAACCTGGTTATATATTCTCACAGTTTTCACCAGAGCTATACCACCAACTTTTGGAAAACTGACACCTTATATAAGATGGCAAAACACCAATTATAGGACTGCATTTGATGGTTACTTTTTGGGCTATAAAATATTTTTTTTATTGGAAGAAAGATGTTCTGTTGGACTTTACATTATGTAAAATTCTGGGAGAGACCTTCCAGAGTCTGTCCTTTCTGTTTCAGACATACCAATATAGTCCAACATAGCTTTGCAACAATCTACACAGCACATTAATGAAGTACAGTAATCAGCAAAGTGTGAGCTGCGTTTCTGTAGATGTGCAGCAGTGCATGGTCTACATGTTCTACACATCAAACTGCTCTCAACCCACTCAGCCCACCTTCAGAACCTCAATGTGTCTAAGCGGGTTAAAAGAAGGGAGAGGACATGTCTCTAAGCTGTTTGGATCTCTACTGATTTCCAGTGTTATCAACATCATCCTCAACCCTCCACCACTATTTGAAAACATCTATATATATCAACAACTTTGACATTCCAGTGTTCTCCAAACCCTTGCTTTGGCTTAACAATCCAAATTAAATGAAGGTCCTGAATTTTCAGGCTCTGTTGATGTATTGATTGGTTCCCCACAACAGTGTTGACTGTTACATAAAACTATCTGACCCTACCTTAAGAGCATTGTGCGAGTTGCGCCTTCGTCCTTCCTCCAGTTGCATCTCCGAGTACAGCTCCTCCTCATCTTCCTCCATGATATCAGACAGGTCTGAACCCCGGCTGCTTTCTGTCTGGTACTCCTCACTGTGGCTGTAGTGGGACTGAGGCAAAAACACAGCCATTCAGGATCCAGCACAAAAACAGTCAAACACAAGAACACACACAACCTGAGGATTGAGTTCTGAAATGTGTCTCTAGCTAAATTATAGTCAGTAGTGCCACCCCACAGCTCCCGTACCTGCCTGCCCAGCTCTGAGCCCCTGAGGAAGTCATCCACAGATGCTCCTCTTCTGCGAGACTGATAGCTTTCCTCATCCTCCTCCTCATCTGAGTTCTGAGAGTGAAAGCCCTGACTTCTCCTCTCCATCTAGATATAGCAGAATATTTTTCAGAGACCTCAATAATCATATCTGCTCTGCTACAACAGATTTTGTAGTGTCATGATTTTAATCATAAAGTCTCAGCAGCACTCATAAGCACAACTATTCAGTTAAGATTTCTGAGGTTTAGAACTTTTATTATTTTATGTACAATATGATTCTTTTTCAATAAAAGCTGGGACAAATCATATGGACAAAATTATTGGGACACCAGCTCATTTGTAGTTTCTTCTGAAATCAAGGGTATTAGAAAGAATTCATCCTCATTTGTTGGGGTCTCTACTGTCCACAGAAGACTTTCTTCTAGATTTTGAAGCATTGCTGTGAGGATGTGATGGCAGCGACAACAGCTTTAGTGAGGTCAGGATGTTGGACAGTCACCACCCCAGTTCATCCCCAGTACTGGATGGAGCACCACTATTCATCCGGTGCACCACAGCTTAATGCTGGTGGCTTTTATAATCTTCTGCTATGAGGCGTGGTGCCAGTAGTTTCATATTTCCTATTCTAATTGATATAGTTGGACAAGCTGTGTGTGCATTTGCACATCAGTGTCAGCAATCCTAAAGTAGCTGAATGCATTCATTAGAAGGGATGTCCACAAACAACTGGACATGCAGAATTCATTTGAATACTGAAATGGTAATTTACAGCTGGCATACAGGGGACTCTACTGGGGTTTTCTATGTCGGCTACTGCCATCTGTGCTGCAGCAATATTGAAGGTAATCTATTCTCTATTGCATTATTATCATCATCATCATTATCATGGAGAACCTTTTGAATGTTGCTCTTAAAAGAACCTTTTGCAAGTGCAGCACCAAAAGTCAGTATATAAGTCAGTTTTTAGTGGACAACTAAAATGCCTTTGATTTAATCTGATATTTATTTATTTTTTTTTGTTTGTTTGTTTGTTTGTTCTGACTCAGAGGTAGAACTGCCACCGCAGCCTTTTTAAGTAGTGATTTGGTGCATAAGCTTTTGAGGTCATTTAAAAGGTCCTTTCATATCATTTGTGTCAATATGTTATTATTATTTATAACATTATACATTTATTATACATTATACATTATTTATAGATGAATAATATTTATTATATTTTGGACAGTAGTGCATTTCAAGCTTAACAGTTCCATACTCACCCGTCCACTCTCAGCAGCCACTCGTTGGGCAGCCTCCCGGGCGATGGCCTTGGCCATGTTGTCAGGGATGAGAGTGCCTCTTGGCTGGGGAAGGATTCTCTGAGGTGACGGTGAGCGGCGGTTGGGGCAAGGTGGAGCCTCCAGGGTGTGTCCATGAGGCAGGGCCGGGGGTAGGCCGGACGGGGAACACACAGGCTCCCATGGCTGAGGTGGACCACCAGCAGGATGAAGCATGCCTGGCCCCTGCTCTTTGGTTTCCAGTTCTCTGGCACTTAGTGGTCTCTGGGGCTGGGGAAGGGGCAGCTGGGGAATGTGAGGTTGGGGCATTGGAATGGTGGGCTGAGGGATTGGAATGGTGGGCTGAGGTTGGGGAAAAGGGTGAGGGGGTAGAGTCCGGATGTGTGGAGGAGATGGCTGAGTGGGATGTGGCAGAGGATGAGGCTGTAGATGAGACGATGGCTGGTTCGGATGAACAGGGACCAGTTGGAGGTGAGCATGTGGTTGAGGTGAGCCGGTATGAGGGGGAAGAGGTTGAATCGAAGGTGGGAGGGCAGGGTGTGGGGGCAGGGGCAGGGGCTGGGGTGGTTGGTGTGGAAGGGGAGATTGGATGAGGTGAGGTGGAGGGAGGCCTTGGGAAAGAGGCACAAGCAGGTTGTTAGGAATGACGGCAACATGGGAGTCCTGCGATTCCCCTTGTGCTGATAAAGTCCTGACCACCACCTCATGGGCCTCCAGACACTGGAGACGATTCAACTCAACTGTTGCAAAGTCTGCCAATGGGTACAACACCTCAGCGATCTAAGAGCAATGAACAAAGTGAAAGAATCAGAATATATAACCATAACCACCAAGTCCACATTGGTGCTGTATTCTCAAATGTGGTGTTGGTCTTAAAGTAAGTACTATAAAGTTTCCATTTTTGTTATTTGTGTATTTTTTGCCCATGAGAGCACATTTTAAATCAGAAGCAGCTACCATGCGAAGTGCAGTGCATTCCTGTAAATACAGTATAAAGCGAGAGTTACACTACACTACCCCAATTGTCAGTCTGGCTGAGTCTGTGCTGGTCAATTATGCTCAGATTGAGCTGCTGGCCAGTATACACTATTAGATTACACTCAGAGTCATGTCAGACTGAGTTTCTGGCCAGTATACAGTACATGATTACACTCAGAATCGGGCCACACTGAGTTGCTGACCAGTATACACTACTAGATTATGCTCACTCGAGTCAGACTGAGTCACTGAGCAGTATACACTACTACAGTAGATTACGCTCAGAGTCTGGTCAGACTGAAATGCTGACCACTAATCAGCCTTAAGACAATGATATAAAAGTATTGAAATAGGAGAGGAAAGAAAATGTTATATTTTATATGAACTTGAAGAAACGTGTAGGGTCTTGTTTTGCTGAAAGAAGCCCCACATAAATTTAAAAACTGACATTATAGAAGGTAAATCGTTTATAAATGTAATTCATTAGGTAACTCTTTGCTTAACTGAGCATGTAATTGCATAATCACATTTTAATAGTATAGTCAAATGAACGTAATTGCTGTTCATAATAATAAACACAGAAAATCAAGCACAGAATTTAACAATAATATGACACCTGTAATGTCCCACCCTATCCAACAGAGGGCAACAGCATGATCTAAAAGAATAGGACGTCTCAAAAATGGATTTTTCAGCAAAAGATGTTTGGTCCTGCAGACTGTAGATGTGCAGTGTGGATGTATTACATAAGCACGGCTGGGAATGACTATTGTGCAATGATTCATGCCCTCACCCTCTGGCCCTTGGTGCACACTGCGTAGCCAATGACGTTTGCACCATTGGAAGTCCCCAAGGGTGTTAAAGGAGGGGGCTTCCAGCGGACCTGGAGAATCCCTGGGGCCTGACCACACTGGACTTGCACCTCATGGGGGGGTAGAGGGGGCCCTAGAGGGGACACATAACACACGTTGAGCGTAATTGAAGCAGTGCAGTTTTAGTGTTCCTCTTGGTTCAGTGCCTTCACCAGCCAGAGAGAACATATCTGAACTCAAGCATACAGCAACATGGATATTCAGATGGAACGGTAAATGTTTTACGGCTGAAAAACGGTGAAAATTTGTTTCAGGGTTTTGTTCGAGAGAGACCCTGTATTGGCCACTGAGGTTGGCTCAGGACGGTTGTGAACTAATAGTCGCCTATATAAGAAAGTGTGTCATCACACACTCTGGATATAAAATCAATCAGACAAATATCACTCTTGTATAGTACACTGACCTGCCATAATACCACCTCCTTGTTTCTACACTCGTTGTCCATTTTATCATACAGGCTATACAGGCGCAATTGCTGATATGGTGGCGGTGTACCAGAAATATCCATCCAACAGCGTCCTCTCAACACCACTAATGAGGGACTAGACAAGCCTCCGTCTCTGACTTTATATCTGCAAGGAGGACCATCTACATAGCAGTATCTAATAGAGTCTAATGCAATCAACAGAGCCCCACCTGATCAAACTAATCACAGTCGACAGACGTTCTTGACTGGCTGAATGGGGTGTCTTAGATTTGGGTTAGAGATCCAAAGGCAACCTTGGAAAAGGTATCTCTCCACCAGCAGGATAGGTGACCCCTGATCTAACGAGTGGCTGCAGTGTTTAAACACTCCAGCAGCACTGCATACACTGAGTCTGACCCACCACCCAATAATGCCTGCTTTGTAGTGGTCTTGTGGGGTCCTGACCATTAAAGAGCAGGCTGCAAGGAGTGGGCTGTTCTGAGTGTAGCAGTGACACGGACGGGTTTAAACACTCCAGCAGCACTGCTGTGTCTAATCCACTCGTACAACAAACACACACTAACACACCACCACCATGTCAGTGTCACTGCAGTGCTGAGAATGACCTGTCTCTCAAATAGTAGCTGCTCTGTGGTGGTCCAGCGGGGTCTTGACCTTTGAAGATCAGAGTGAAAGGAGGTGGTCAGTGGAGTTTCAAATGAGTATAGTGTAGAAAGAAGGAGGTGGTCATAATACTGTTGTATATAAAAGGTCTTGTGTCTGTGAAGGAAACACTGCACCACCGTGTTAGTGAATATACATATATTAGTACCTGCTGGATCAGCCATGTTTTAAACTCCACATGGCCTTCCTTTGCTTAATAATTAACGGCAGCTGCACAAAGTGGGTCATGCATACTTGTTCCAACTGTGGCCAAATAGAATCTATTAAGCTCCTGTCTTCTGAACTTGTACGTAAAGGTGTTGGCATAATGACAGAGTGGTGTCTGACCTGCAGCCTGGGTACAGAACTCCACCCCAGCCTCTTTCTTCTCTCGTTGCTCCAGTGGCATGTGCCAGGGAACTTGGTGAGGCTTGGCCACCACTTTGACTTTGTAGACTGTGGTGGCCTTCAGGTTGGTGAAGCGCAGTCTGTAGCAGCATGGTTTCACCACAGCATGTTCCACACCATCCAGGAACACAGTATGGGAGTAGTTGCTGTTGCTGGGGAGCCAGGAGAGCTCTGCTGAGTCCCGCATGATATCGTCCAGGCGTAGGCCCGTCGGGGCCACCGTGACATTTCTGCCCACCAGCATGGTGCAACGTAACTCATCCGACAGGCCTCTTTCCGTCACACACTGCACAGACACGCGGTAGGTGCAGGCAGCCAGGTCCAGCTTCTCCAGAAGCAGTTTGGTCCTAGCCCCAAAGGGCACAGTGGAACGGACCTCGCCGTCCACTAAAACATTGTACCCGTTAATATTACCCCAGCCCATGGGGATCAGAGGTGTCTCCCAGGCCACTATGACACTCCTGGCCAGTTGCTTGATTAAGTTGATCTTTCTTGGGTAAGGCACGATGTCGTCGCTCAGTTCCTCTGCCTCAAAAGCCCCGGTTCCATTGCTGCAGGGGCCTAGGGGATCGGTGCTCAAGCTGTCCAGAGCAAAACCTCCATCTATGGTGGTCAGGCTCAGACAGCCATGCTCCAGCTGGTCCAGATCTTCTGTCCCATCCACAGAAGGCTTCTCCTTGTCCTGGACGAACTCCACAAAGTTGGAGGGTACCAAGCCACGCTGTCCATCCAGCAGCTCTCCTGCAACCAGAAGAGGAGAGAAACTCTGACTCACACTCTACATCATTAGATGACTCACTGCAGCCAGCATGGATTTAGTTACGTAATTGCTCTTTCATCTCAGCACATGCTACCCTTAACACAATATATGAATTCAACAAATGGTCACATGATACTCCATCCCAAGAAACTGCAGCAGCTCACAGCACTGACACTAATCAGGACTGTCATAGGATGAAACAATTTACAGCTCCAGCTCTAAACCATGCCTGCTGTAAATGTTAACCACTAAAAATAGAGCATATAATTAGTGCAACGGCAACCATGAAAGAACTGGCCTAAGTGATTCAGCGAAAGTGCACTTTTAAAGAGGGTTTTTGCACTCGGTCATCAAGCTGCAGGGCGGAGGACAAATTAGCAGCCCTGCCAATCTGCAACATAATCTGTTAGTGATTCATTTGGGAGAATTACTTCTTCAAAATCTGCCTCACACTGAAGAATTACACCTAAATACGTGTAACCAGATCTCCATGAGTCCTGGATATTTAACAGCATCTAGAGACACAAGCATCTTAATGAATTTCCTCTTAATTAAATTGTAGAAATCTTGCTACTGCCGTAATCCAAAGCATTCATTACATAAATAAAACTGTGCCAACCCTCTGATAGGGCGACAAAATGGGAACAGAAGTGGCTTACCTTCATAGAATCCATCATCATCCATGTCGCCATACACATAGAGATACTTCCCAGCAACAAGAGGGAGCTCAGCTTCTGGGTGCTCATTGGGGCCGTCATAGGGATTATAACTGAACAGAAACACGGAGAAGAGCAGGACCAGAAAGAACATTGGAATGGACAAAAATACAGATTTGTTTGTCCAGATTAAATTTTAAAGAGCATTCTTTCATTTATTTTCTGTTTATGTGCGCACTTGAAACTGATCCACAGGGGTTTATCAGTAAATAAATGGTTCTAATAGATGGTTCACACTTTGCCTGAAGAAAGGGAGAATGTGCATTGTGATGGAGAGTGCTGTAGAGCAGGGGGTTCTCATCCTTTTCCACCTCACTGCCCACTTGTTTATAACTTTTCTAACTGGGAATTTATGTGATCGACCAACACAATGTAGCAAGCGTTTGTAAAGTGAAAAGAAAGTGAAACAGTTTTCAAAATCTTTTCAAAATACCCCTAAATAAAAGTTACAGTTAGAAGATGATTTAAGCACTACAATTAATTGATATTTCACATTAAAAGTGTACGTGGACTCACTGGCAGCTATTCCTCTATTTGAAAGCTGTCAAGCTAAACATTAACATCAGCATATAGACATTTACATCTACAAATTAATGTCACATGCCTGGAAAAATCGAACTGCAGTAACCAGATAACCAATGTTTTTATAAAATAACCTGATTAAGCTGAAGGGCACATTTTTGACAATTTTATTATTTAAGAACATGGGATGTTACTATACAGGATGATACTATACTGTTTTGGATGTTCTCATAAAATCACTGCACTGAATAATATTTTTGAGTTAACAGAGATTACTGTTACAAATGGAATAAATATAAAAAAATCAACCACTTTTTGAAATGAAAGCTTTCTGTTTACTAGATAACGGGTCTAAAATGCATACAACAAACATCCCACATAAAGTTAAGAAGTTGTCACATTAAGAGGAATATGTAAATAATTAAATTTTGATACAAATGTCATAGAATCAGATGCCAATCTTGGATATATGGAGTGCATTATCAGTATCATGTTGGATCATTCACTTCTGATCAAATGGTGCTAATTACTGTATTTTAAAAATCGCAATATATATATCATAATTCCATATGCATGTATATATATATATATATATATATTTATTTATTTATTTATTTATTTATTTATTTTTTACCTGTAGCGGGCAGTGCACAGCCGGACCTGTCCGGTGTATCGAGCCTTGGACCTGGGAGCTGGATTTACCTCATCATCCATCTACAGGAAGAGCAGAATGTTGTTCACTTGTTTTCGTTTTCCTCACTGGCGTGACATTTTCATCCTCTAACCAGATCATTTGATGAGAGACTTAAAATAGCATGCCACTGTACATTATTGCATCATATAGTGTATGCCATCTTCAAAATGGCTTTGGGTCATGAATCTATGATTTAATAGACAGTGATGCATCATTATATCTGTTTATAGTGCTGTGGGAAAACGTACATCTGTTTCTCTCTTTTCAAGCCGTCAGGCAAGTAGAGTGTGTCTACCAGGGAATTCTGTTGCTGACTTCCAAGCCGATTATCCTGTGCTTGTTAACCAAACATTCAATGTGCGGTTACTCATTCGGATCTAATTGTGGAGATGGAAGCTGATTATGGCAACATAAGGTAAATGCAATGTTTTTTCCTTTTATCCTACTGTAAACAAACAGCACTAAGACATGGACGGGAACTTGTAACAAATTAATCAGAATCTGCTCAGTGTCTATCTACACAGTACTTCCCATCATGCCTCATCTCTCTCCCTGTGTTCATTGTGTTTCCCAGGAGGATCACAGATGAAACAGCTGTTATTTCCAGTTCCAAACATGAAGAGAGAACAAGTCTAAACTAGCATTTCATCCAATACAAGACTACATGGCCAAAATGATGAAGACCCTCCAAGTGGTCGATTGTGCTCCAACAATCAAATCAATCGATCAAAGTTTATTTATATGGTGCTTTTTACAACAAAGGCATCAAAGAGCACAGAAATCCAGCTCCAGTGCGAGTGAGCCAAACAAAATTGTGCTTAAAGAAATACAAAATCCATCATATAAAGAGATCATGTGACTTTAAATGTAGCTGTGTCATAGGACGCCACCTTTGCCACAAACCAGTTGTGCAATTTCTGCCCCGCTAGATCTGCCATGGCCAACTGTAAGTGCTATTGTAGTATAGCAGTTACAGCTCTATTTAACTATGAAGCAATAGGCCACAGAGACTCATAGAGGGGGACAAGGGTGCTAAAATGTGTGTCTCATCCATTTACAAGAATTCTGCTGAATTATTTGTAATTATTGGATTGACAAGGATTTTTATAAGTTCTTCAAAACACTTGACAGTGGTCCTTCATTGTTTTTGTTATTTATGTGTTTATCAGTAAAAACAAGCAAACACACAATTATTTCTCATTTTACTTTATAACCAAAACCTGACTAACTGGTGTTATCAGCCCCTTCATCAGGGTAAGTCTTGTAGTTTGTTATGTTATGTGTATCTTGCCTGTAGGTTACTCTGATCCTGAGTTATGAAGCCTAGAAATCAGCATCTCAGGTTCTAAAAGTTAAAATGAAAATGCATGAACAGGTTCACAAGCAGCCTCCCCGAGTGTGAAGGATTGTCAGTGTATCAGCAGTTTACAGGGACACACCTCTGAGGGACTGGTTGGCAGGGGGCTCCTGGAGAGTCTCTGGGTGTGGACGAAGGGTTTGGTGACCAGTAGCTCTGGCCTGTCTCTGCTGACCTGCAGTGGCTGGAGGAGCTCAGAGATTAGCGGAGAGCCAGCAGATCTCTCATCACCTGCACAACATAGAGTTACATACCCAAACGCCAGCACCTGTCAATCACTGCCTGTCCACTGTTGGCACACATGTTTTGTGTTTAAGGACACTGTGAGCACAGGGGCACTAAAGCTCCTGCACATCTGCACATTGCTCACAGAGAGCTGCTGTGAGTTAGAGTAATGGAAGAGATAATGTTTCCCTCAGCCACATCACTCACACAAAGAGGAAATGCACTGAACCTAATTTCATTCATTTACAGAGGGTCATAAATCATGCAGACAGGACTCGGCCTACTATTGTGAACAAAATATGATGCAGCAGTTCCTACTGTGCTTCTTACGTTTATGTTAAAATCATTGTGCGTCAAGTTTCTTATGAGGGATGCAAGACTGTCAGTCAAAAGTTTGGGAGCACTTACCTTATCATAATGTGAATTCGTAATTTGAATTTGATTTATAACAAGCACAATGAAAATTGAAGTTGTGAACCTGTTGATAAAGACAACCCTAAAATATCATTACTTTCATTTAGTGATGTCCCAGTCCTGATCCCTGTAACGGGATCAGGGCCCATATTTTAATGGGTCAGTATTGGCTAGTTTAATCTCAATTCATGGGCTGTTTCTCAGTATGTGTTCTTGTGTGTTCTGCCGTCCTCCTGTTCTCGCAAAAACCACTGCTGAAGATGAAGTCCAATATTCAAGAATGCAGTTACCAAGAACATTAAAAGTGCCAATTCCCCAACACCATTATCTTCACTCGCCCCCTATCACACACAATGCTCCCAACAGGGAGGGTGAGGATGAGTACATGCTTCCTCCGATACATAGGTTGTCAACCACCGCGTCTCTTCAAATCGGCATCATATGCATCTTTGCTGGACAGCCAACACACCCCCAGCTCTAATACAATGGCCAACGTGTGTGTGTGTGTGTGTGTGTGTGTGTGTGTGTGTGTGTGTGTGTGTGTGTGTGTGTGTGTGTGTGTGCCCAATTTGATGAGGCTGGTAGAGAAGCCAACCCATCAAACATAAGGAAAACATACCCTATGCTGATCAAACCCATCTTAACCAACTTGCCCAATTCAAGCTGACCAAGCTTGATTTTTCAGCAGGGCAGTGACAGAATCCTAAATTCTGGTGTTCAGAGCATGTTTCTGGTCACCTGGATTAATGAACTTCTCTGAAATGTGTCCTGAACGTTGATAAGACCAGTCATACTTCACTGCTGTCTCTTCATGGCTGGCTTGTTTTAAAGGTCACCAGTCTGACAGCTTTTAATTACTACAAAATAATGAGTGCCAAGACAGAGTAACTCTACGTGCTTTTTGGGATGCTGTCCAAGTTAGAACTTATGACATCTCTTCTGTACTAATGCAACAGATTCTGGGCTTATAGGAACAGATGTCCTAAACATTTACACACTGTAAAAAAAAACATTGCTTGACATTTCCTTGATTAGGCACCTATCAATAAAATCAATTACTGCCAAAATAACATTCTGCAGTAAGAATATAATGTAGTAATAATATAATTCCAAAAAGAAACATTTTCCTTGGTTAAAGTAATTTTATCTCGTGGAAATGTGAGTTTCTTTGTTTAAACAATGTCAAAAATATAAAAAAGTAATGGATTTCAATGTTAAAACATTGTATTCCAAGTTATTTTGGAGGTTTTCTGTTGGTTTATTCCTTCTTATTTTTTCCAGATTTAAATTATGCCAAAGTGATAAATGGCAAAAACTGATATATAGGGTTTATAAATAAAAAGGGGGTTTTCAGCCTCAAAATGAGAAAAAAAATACACATTAAAATTAAATTAAAAAAAATTAAAAAAAAAATACAAATCTCTGCTGTCCAATCAAAGATCAAAATTAAATAGTAAAAAAAAAATACAAATCTCTGCTGTCCAATCAATAATCCATCATTTGAACCCTGCAGCTGCTCCGTACACTGAACCAATATGAATGAACCCACCAATAGAAACCTTAAAAAATGCTTGGAATAAACCGTTTTACATTAAATATCATTCAAAATGAAGATTTTGCAGTGGACAGTGGCGATACATTCCATCTTGTATCTCCTCTTTTATTGTTTCACAGCCATTGTGTGAAGATCAAATAGAAATGCTCCAAAATTACATTTCTTATCTGCATTGGCTACATATGCTCTACCAACCATGTGTCACACTGGGCTTGAGCTAAGCCCCACCCCTCACCTGAGGCCCATCTCATCAATAACAGCTGAAACTCACCTGATTGGTACTCTTTTTAGACTCCTCAGATTGAGGCACTTTGTGTGAAGTCTCTGAGTTTCATACTGGGGTTCTGAGTGTCTCCGTTAGCCGTCCGTGTTTTTGACTATTTGTTTTGTGTTTTGATCTGGGTATGCTTTCACCAAATAAAAGCCCTCTGCACACACAGCCCATTTATTCCATTACCCTTTAAAGTTTCCATTTTGGAAATGCAATGTTTGTACGGGACAAAATTTGCTTCATTAAGCTGGTCAGACGGGTGTGCTGGTGAGCCAGTCTGTCATAAAAGTCATGCTGGTTGATTAACTGGTTGGTCTCACGGGTAGAGAAAGCAACCCTTCAAACTTCAATGAAAACATACCCAATGCTGATCAAAAGCCAAGTTGGTCATCTTAACTTGACCAGCTTGGCCAGGCTGAATGTTTCAGCAGGGCAGTGATTTTCCATGTGCCTTCACTCCTGTTGTCTGCCTTTGTTTTGACCCCTGCCTCTTCTGACAATGAAAACTGGTCCCTAATAAAAGCCATCTGCACATGTACCCTTCCTCATTACATTCATTACAGTATCCTTTAAAGTTTCCATTATGGAGATGCAAGGTTTGTGCATGACACAAGTTAATACAGTTTCTGGTTTGAAATCCATTGAAAACCAGTCCAGTTGGACAGACAGAGGGAAAGTTATATTACTGTTAATGATGCTCTGCTCACCTTTCCCAGCGTGGCTGTGCAGGTCGTTCAGAATGTTACAGAGCGCTTTCTGGGGGGAGTGCTGAAGATCAGAAGGAGTAAATTCTGCAGCGTCTGATTCCAGCTGAAGTTTCTCCAGCTCTTTTGACAAAATATTACACTTCTCACTCTGAGACCACCATTTCTGCTCCAAGTTGTGAACTTTGGCCTTCAAGGGTTGGATAAAGAGGAGGAGAAGAACGAGAAACATCATTCAACACACGACAAACATTGTGTTTTTCATGCATTTGCTAAGGGTTTGGTATTTATCATACATCCCTGTAAAGCACAGTGTAAGTATTTGCAGTAGGTTATGGTAATTCCAATAGTTTGTGCAAAGACAATAGGGATTTCAGCCTTATCTGTCATAAATAGAGCCAATTACTGGTTGTGATCCCAAACAAGCCACAACGTTCTTGCAGAAGCAGCTTTACGCAATGCAACCACTTCACTGTAGGCAATGACAGCCACAAATTAGTACTCTTAAGTAACAATGTCACATGTGGCATGGACATAAGGGGCTTAGAGGAACCCTTGATATATGTTAAAACCATTATCTAACCATACCACAATGTAGATTAAAAGCAGCCCTGAGTTTCACCCTGGCAACAAGGTCCCGATGCAAAATTCTGCTGACAAGCTAAGCTGATAAGAGTGCATGAGGTTATAACCAGGGGGGGACGTTCATTTTGCTCATAGTTAACAACCAGCTGCTCGATGGAGGCTGAACTTTTTAATCAGACCAGAATGCAGATCATTTGAAATATATATCCATCCATAATGTTACTCTTAAATGACTGGATTAGCAAAGAAAATAACAATTTTGATCATTAAAAAACACAAAAGTGTGATGGGGATGTTTCAGGATTTCTACATGAAATGGTATATACCTGCATTCTGTCCATATGATTCTGTTTAAGCACAAAAGGAGAAACATAAATCAGAATGGCAGCGGTTATAAAACAAAACTATAACATAAAACCAAACACAAACACTGGAAAAAGTGATGTTGAATTTATTCACCATAAGAAATTGTATAAGGTAATATAAATTCTTCAGAGGCAACTTATTTAACAGACTTTTTTAACTTAATTTTGTTAACTTTAGTTATTTTCATTTGCAGCACTGCATTACTCCATATTCACTGCTATTTCCCACCTGCAGATTACTCTACAGACTCGCATGATGCCCACAGGACGAGTGACAAGGATGTTTATAATAATATAAATAATATAATAATAAGTCAAAATATTTGTTATTTATGTTTCTGTATATTTATGCATATATCATGACTTATCTCAGGACTTTTATTCAGAAATTTGTGACTGAGCAAAATGTGTGAGCAAAGATAGAAAGCAAATAGCCCCTCCATTCTCATTTTCCTCTATAACTCAATGTCTGGATCAGTGATGTGATTAGCCCCTCCCCCTCTCATTGATCAGTCAGAGTCTACATGCAGGTGGAGTTTTCCGAGCAGGATTACTCACTGATTATTCATCATAGAATGATGAGATGCCATGAGTGGAGTATCGAGAAGTGGTGCGAGCCCTGAGGGAGGGGACTGCTGGCATGCTACCGTTCTGAAACTCCAGCTCCCTGTTGCTGAACTCAGGTCAGAAACAACCCCCTGGTTATAACCCAGTAACACACCAGTCAAATAAATACTGAGAGCTTCTGAGTGTTAAAGTGATCTGACCACTTTAACTTCTCTACGACTTCCAAGTATTAAGATCATCTGACATGGTAGAGAGAGTGTTTCATGTAAGGCTCGTTCTCCCATTAAAAAAACAATAGTTAAGGTTGAAAATTAGTGAAAATTAACAATGTAACCATTGGAGATTAGAGCTGAATAGAGAATAATTTATTTCATTGTTGTATAATAATGCATTATTTTAATTTAAAAAAAAAACACACATTAAACTGAGAAAGTGAGCACAGGAGGGTCTTGTCATGAACAAGTTTGGGAACTAACAAAAAAGATGTGATTTTTTTGCTGATTTTTCCCTTTGCTGTACAGAATCTACTAATCTATGAGGTCTGGACATGGTTTGTACACATACATGACTTTTGTGTACTGTTACATCCACAGTTTGTAGATGCATTAATACATTTTGCCTAAAATAAGTCAAATTAAGTCTCATAAATCAGTTGCATTATAGTTATTTACTAAATATATCCGTTATTTTCCCCACAATTTGGCAGTGCCAATTATTTAACCCTGTCAGGACTCTCCCCATCACACACAGTGCTGCAGACACAAGGAGGGTGAAGACAAGCACATGCTTCCTCCGATACGTGTGAAGTCAGCCATCACCTCTTTTCCGCCAATGCATCTCTGCTAGGCAGGGACGGGCCACGTCCTCAGCTCCCATACAACAGCTAACAGTTAAGCTCCCTTGGACTCCAGCTTCCAAAGGCAAACAGCATGACCCAGGATTAGAACCTGGAATCCTCGAAGCATAAGACTGCTTCCAGGGTATGCATCCTTTATATATGGGACATTTGGGATATGTGAGAGTTTGAACTGAATAGATACAATACTTTTTCCAGTGTGACAAAAAAATGAAACACACACAAAATAAAATCTGTAAATAAAAATAAAGGAAATGGGAACGTGCTCATGAGCATGAGGTTCACACTCTAACTACTGCTTCAGCCTGGCTCATAGAAGGTTTTGATTTTGTATTCCTCAATCAAAAGCACTTCTTGCAGCTTTAGCAAGCCTGCCAGTTCAAATGTCTGTCAGGACAACTACTCAATCTGGCATCTTTGTAGTCTTTCAGTGGAGCTTCGATCATCTGGATGGGCACTCTTTATTCTTTCTGTTCCTACAAGCGCTACTGCCTAGGAGCTGATCGTTCTCATGCTGGTCTGTCAGAGATAAGAGTGGTCAGACGATGGAGGGTAGAGAGGGTCCCTTACCTCTAGCAAGTGGACCGTTCCTTCATGCTCTTTATTAGCCTCAACTTGAGCCTAAAGACAAGATATACTGGTCAGGAGACAGAACACATTGCTTATCTTTTGTATACACCTATAGGGCCTTAGGTTTCTAAGACAGGGATTTGGCCTGAATGCTGTGTAGTGCGTCAGAAAAGGTTCCGTCAAAAGATTCCAGAGAGAAACTATTATTGGCTTCATTGGGATGTCCTTTAAAGCAGGGATTCTCGAACTTTCCCACCTCTGTTATGTTCCCATATAACAGCCCACAGGAAAAGAAAGTTTAACATTTTTGTAAAATTATTTTTACCTTTAATTTTTTGAGTGCTGACCATGAAAATGGGAGATTAGGGCCTAAACAGTAGCCTAAAACATAGCTTCAAGAAAACATCTGTCCCAAATGTCCATCACAAAAAAGACCAATAAAGACATATTGCTGAAACCAGATGATACGTCTAGTTACAAAATTTGGACTTTCTAATTCTGTCCCCACGACAACAATCTGCCTAATATCACATTATATCTGAGGAAGTCTGTGATTTTCTTCTTCTGAGAAACAGTGTTAGTGTCCCCTTTTATTTAAGAAACCTTTAAATCTCTGCATCACACTGGATCTGCATCAGGTGCCCACGGCTGTGGTGACCCACACTGATAATGTTTCATTTGCCTTGCTTTATTTATTATTTGAGTTCAGAAATAGTTGTGCACTTCTGTAAATGCATATATTTTTTTAGTTTGAACACAACTCTCAATTTTTACTTATACATTCTTTAACATAGACATTTATGACCCAACGTGAGGCTGGTAGGTTTATTTGGAGATTTTAAATAACATTCTGTTTCAAACCGTTTTCTGCTCCCTCACTCTGCTCTGCCCCCTGCTCTCAGCTCCTCCTCTACTCTGCTCCCCTCTGCCCCCATTTGTGTTCTCCCACACACACCATGGAGGGGCACAAGTCTTAGTGTGTATAAAGAAAGATCAAATTTCAATATGTTGTTATTGAATACTAATATAATTATTTAAACACATAATTCGTAAGAGACAAAGAATTTCATGGGGTGTCGTAATATCTTCACGTTGTATTTTTTACATTAAATATCATATCGCGTATCTTAATCACAACCAGCCGGCTGTGGATCACTGCTTCTCCCTGAGGGTGGACCTGAGGACCACTAGACAGTGCTTCACGGCCCACTGGTGGGCCCCGGCACACAGACAGTAAAAAATGGTTCTTTGAAGCAGGATTACTCTAGGATTGCTAAATTCTGAAGCTATATAGAAGCATCTTTAAAGTTTCTAAAATAAAATTATATACAG